>CM019691.1:73825715-74550715 GCA_009760885.1 Achatina immaculata
CTTGTCATATTTTGGCATAAAATGACAGTTAAAAATCAATACTTTATCACTTTCTTTTCTAGGTTATGCTTTTCATTAAAGACAGATAGTCCCATATCAAATGCCGTAGCGGATGAAGCGTTAGAGACCTCATTATGCTGGGCCATCAGGGTATAAGGTAGTGTGGCCAGTTCCTTTCCTCGCTGCCTTTCCTTCCCAGATTTTCTCTGGTACCATTTTACGAGGCTGGGTCGACCTCGGGAAGAAAAAAAACCCCGCTCAGCTGGGGATTCGAATCCTCGACCATTCAGTTGCTAGACGAGTGCTCTAACCACTACACTAGTCGGTCTCCATGGTTTCCATTAGCACAGTAACATGTGAGCCATTGTGATGTTGTGTGCCACGGAATGTAGCTGTAACCAAGAAAATTGTAACACTAACCACGGCTCACTCAGCTCTCTGTATACACATAAAATCTATTGATCTTATCTGAAAAAGTGTATATATAATTAGGTTCATCACCATCCTACTTGGAACAGCTGTTAGCAAAGACATTGTTGACAAACTACAGATCCCAGTAGTTTTAGGTACAATTATGGGAGGTAATGAAGAAATTTAATGAATCGCAAGTTGACTAGGATTACTTCCCATAACAATTTGCTTATCAACCGTTCACTAACATTTTTCTTGTGCGTGCATGTTCATCTCCGTGATAGCAAGGCCACCAACAAAGCGGCTGCCTATGCAGTTCTTCCAGGGACACATTTTTCTGCAGATTATTTAGCACCATCTAAGACGCAAGATGTTCAGTCGAAGGTCCTGCAATATCAAGAAAACACTTCAAGCTTTTTTTTTAAATTGTAGAGCAGTTTTTTTTTAAACAAAACAAACAAACAAAAAGTCTGTGTGTTTCCTTGAGCTATGACCAGGTTTAACTGGTGATTGTCCGAACTGTGAACAGGTGTAATCAGTGATTGTCTGAACTGTGAACAGGTGTAATCAGTAATTGTCTGACTTCCGGTCAAGATGGAGACGGGCGTACTCTGCCCTGTGAACTAATGAAACAATTCTTCATATTTCAGACTTAATTCGCACATGGATTATAATCTAGTGATACAATCTAGACACGATTGATAGGACCTCGCTAAAGTATACTCTTGTGGTGAAATTCTAATCAGGTTTAACGGATAATTCAAAGCTGTATGGCTATTAAACGGAGTGTGACCTAATGTCGAGCACCGGGCACGCGAGCACGTGGACGATGTAGCCCTCCTGCCCGGGACCCCCAGGCCTGCCGAAGACGGAGGGTGTTGGCTGCGGCGCAGTACCCGGGGTAAAACAGGACACACACGCACCTACGAGGTTAAGAATGCTCTTGATACAGTCCGACGTCGCGGCATGGCTTCGTCACGGCCCTTCTCCAGCGGAAAGGAAAGGGAATGAATCTCGCGCCTCAAAACAACCAACCAAGAAAGGATCAGAAAAGCAGGCCAGAGCCAGCAAACTCAACAGTCCAGTACTCACAGTGGTTCACTGGAACGCAGAGGGAGTGCGAGACAAGAAAATTGAAGTGCAAGATTTCTCAAAACAAACGCCATAGACGACATCTGTGTTCAAGAAACACATCTAAGAGAGACTCTCAGGTTTTCCATACGAGGCTACGAGTGCTTTCGACATGACAGACCGAACAGACCAAAATGTGGAATAATGAGCCTAGTCAAAACATCCATCCCAGCTATTGAAATAAGCAGATCCACAGAAAGCGAGCTGGAATACCAAACAGTGAGACTCCTCCTAACCAGTGGAGACATGCAAATTACCAGCTGCCACAGCCCTACAGCTTCACAAAATAAAAGTCGAAAGCATAAAACACTTTGTTGTTGGGGACTTCAACAGCCACTCTCCAAACTGGGGCTATGAGACACTGAACCACAGAGGAGAACTGGAAGACTGGATGACAGACAACAAACTAATCCTCATTAACCGACCAAAAGACAAACCAACCTTCTATTCCAGTCGGTCTCCATGGTTTCCATTAGCACAGTAACATGTGAGCCATTGTGATGTTGTGTGCCACGGAATGTAGCTGTAACCAAGAAAATTGTAACACTAACCACGGCTCACTCAGCTCTCTGTATACACATAAAATCTATTGATCTTATCTGAAAAAGTGTATATATAATTAGGTTCATCACCATCCTACTTGGAACAGCTGTTAGCAAAGACATTGTTGACAAACTACAGATCCCAGTAGTTTTAGGTACAATTATGGGAGGTAATGAAGAAATTTAATGAATCGCAAGTTGACTAGGATTACTTCCCATAACAATTTGCTTATCAACCGTTCACTAACATTTTTCTTGTGCGTGCATGTTCATCTCCGTGATAGCAAGGCCACCAACAAAGCGGCTGCCTATGCAGTTCTTCCAGGGACACATTTTTCTGCAGATTATTTAGCACCATCTAAGACGCAAGATGTTCAGTCGAAGGTCCTGCAATATCAAGAAAACACTTCAAGCTTTTTTTTTAAATTGTAGAGCAGTTTTTTTTAAACAAAACAAACAAATAACTACGAAAGTCAAGTCTGTGTGTTTCCTTGAGCTATGACCAGGTTTAACTGGTGATTGTCCGAACTGTGAACAGGTGTAATCAGTGATTGTCTGAACTGTGAACAGGTGTAATCAGTAATTGTCTGACTTCCGGTCAAGATGGAGACGGGCGTACTCTGCCCTGTGAACTAATGAAACAATTCTTCATATTTCAGACTTAATTCGCACATGGATTATAATCTAGTGATACAATCTAGACACGATTGATAGGACCTCGCTAAAGTATACTCTTGTGGTGAAATTCTAATCAGGTTTAACGGATAATTCAAAGCTGTATGGCTATTAAACGGAGTGTGACCTAATGTCGAGCACCGGGCACGCGAGCACGTGGACGATGTAGCCCTCCTGCCCGGGACCCCCAGGCCTGCCGAAGACGGAGGGTGTTGGCTGCGGCGCAGTACCCGGGGTAAAACAGGACACACACGCACCTACGAGGTTAAGAATGCTCTTGATACAGTCCGACGTCGCGGCATGGCTTCGTCACGGCCCTTCTCCAGCGGAAAGGAAAGGGAATGAATCTCGCGCCTCAAAACAACCAACCAAGAAAGGATCAGAAAAGCAGGCCAGAGCCAGCAAACTCAACAGTCCAGTACTCACAGTGGTTCACTGGAACGCAGAGGGAGTGCGAGACAAGAAAATTGAAGTGCAAGATTTTCTCAAAACAAACGCCATAGACGACATCTGTGTTCAAGAAACACATCTAAGAGAGACTCTCAGGTTTTCCATACGAGGCTACGAGTGCTTTCGACATGACAGACCGAACAGACCAAAATGTGGAATAATGAGCCTAGTCAAAACATCCATCCCAGCTATTGAAATAAGCAGATCCACAGAAAGCGAGCTGGAATACCAAACAGTGAGACTCCTCCTAACCAGTGGAGACATGCAAATTACCAGCTGCCACAGCCCTACAGCTTCACAAAATAAAAGTCGAAAGCATAAAACACTTTGTTGTTGGGGACTTCAACAGCCACTCTCCAAACTGGGGCTATGAGACACTGAACCACAGAGGAGAACTGGAAGACTGGATGACAGACAACAAACTAATCCTCATTAACCGACCAAAAGACAAACCAACCTTCTATTCCAGTGCATGGAAAAAAAAATCAGGCACACCTGACCTCGCTGCAGCAACAGACGACGTACATCGACCTACAGTCAGAACAGTCAACACACAACTAGGGGAAGCAACCACGTGTCAGTCACACTCAAAATCTGCGGAGAAGAGTGCCCAAAACAACCCAACATGGCAGCCGCCTGGAACTTCAAAAAAAGAAAGCTGGGACCATTACAAAGAACAAACACACCAGCAGTGCCTGCAGATCATTCTGACCAACAACATAAACCACAATGTGACAATCCTAACAAACATAATCCTGGAAGATGCCAAGAAGTACATACCTAGAGGCAGAAGAAACAACTACAAACCCTACTAGAGCAGAGAACTGGAGAAGCTGCACAATGACCTATCTGAGGCCAGAGAAAAAAAATGGAGTGCAACCCAACCACTGAGAATGTCAAAACACACAGTAACATTAAAGAAGCCTTTAACAACAGGAAGATAGCTGAATGTCAAAGCGCATAGAATGAAAAAACTAGCTCCCTGAGCCTGGACAAAGACGCTAACAAACTGTGGAAACTGATCAGATCCATAAACGAAGACAAATCTCCAAGCCAGCCCCACACAGTCATAGAAGAAGCTGGAAAATATCATGGTGGGAAAATGGCAGCAAACATCCTGGCAGATCACTACAGAGATGAGAGCATCACAACAATATCTAAAAGACGCATACAGGAAGTAAAAGCAGAACTCAAAGAAAGGATTAAACAGCAAAATCCAGAACCGTGCATGATGGTAACATTCACCATGGAAGAATTCAATACGGCTACACAAAGACTAAAAGACAAGAAATCACCAGGAAAGGATGGAATAAATAATGAAATGACAAAGAACCTGGGACTAGCAGCAAAAACAGCCCTCCTTCACATCTACTACCAGTCCTGGAGCTTCAGAAAAATTTCCGACAGATGGAGAGAGGCAGGAAAAAACGAACGAAAAAACAAACACAACAAATCCAGCTACAGACCTGTCAGCCTCCTAAGCTGCATGAGCAAAGTGATGGAAAGGATTGTCAACACCAGACTCTTACAACACCTAGGAAAAAAAACCACCTGACAAACAATGCACAGTTAGCATACAGGAAACATCACAGTACAGAAGACCACCTCATCTACCTAACCCAAGAAATAGAAAACTCTTTTCAGGAGAAGAAAAAAAGTTCTGGCCACCCTTGTAGACCTAACAAAAGCATTTGACAAAGTATGGAAAAAGGTCCCCTCCAGAAACTACTCAACAACAAGGCTGAAGGAACAATGTTTTAGTGGATACAAGATTTCTTGAGATACAGAACAGCCAGGGTCAAGATGAATGGAAAACTAAGCCACAGAGTCACCCTGAGCCAAGGTGTTCCTCAGGGAGGAGTTATTTCCCCCACTCTGTTCCTGATCAATGACATCACAGACAAACTTCCCAACAGCAAATCACACGCCTTGCAGGCAGATGACTTCACTGTGTGGAACTCTGCGGGAAAATATCAACATCAACCCACAGAATACAGGAAGCACTAAGTACCATAGGAGATTGGGCCACAAAATGGGGAATGATGATAAATCCCACATAGTCCACAGCTACCTGCTTCTCACTGTCCAACATGACAGAAAACTTTAAACTAGAAATACAAGGAAGAGAGCTTACACAGAACAGCCGGCATACCTCGGAGTGAAACTGGAAGCCACACTTGCTGGACACAGAAAACAAAGCAATTAAAAAGCTGTCTGTGGTCAAAAAGCTGGCAGGCACAACCTGGGGAGCCAAAAGCAACATACTAAAAAAAGCATATGTGGGCACCACAAGGCCAACACATGAATATGGCATGACAGCCTGGGCCACAGTCTCCAACACAAACACCACTCGCCTAAAAAAAGTGCAAAACACTGGCCTGCGGCTGATCACAGGAGGAATGAAGAGCACTCCCATCACAGAGATGGAGAAATACACGCAAATTCAACCTCTTGAGGTCAGGCCAAAAAAAAAAAACTAATGATCCACAAACAAAAGTTAATATGCTTGACAACCCACCCTGTGAACAAAAGAATTCAGGAGTCCACACACACAAAAACAGTCTGAAAAGAACCAGCTTCAGCCATCTGACAACACAATTGCAACAACACTATAAAGACCTCCTTCCCACCCCTCACGAAGAAATTGAACCACTCCAAATTGTGGAGGAACACAGTCACTGTGAAAAGATAACAGTCCTCACAGAGGTACCAGGCATACACAAAAAGGACTACCTAACAACACTTCAGATGAAGACATTGACCCAGGAGCTGATTGACAGCAAATACAACTCAGCTGAATGGACACATGTATACACAGATGGGTTTGCAGAAAAAGCAGTAAAAATGGAGGGGGGGTGTTTACATAAGATACACAGATGGGAGGCAAACCAAAAGGGCCTTCGCGAAGGAAAAGATTTCCTCCAACTACAGGGCAGAAACAGCAGCCCTCCTTGAAGCCCTCAGAACATTTAAAACAGAAACACAGCAGCCACCACACAAAACAGCCTTCTTCACAGACCGCAGGGCACTTCTAGAATCTCCAAAAAACAACAAACAACCCACAGGCAAACATACAGGAAATCACAACAGAATTGAAGCACCTTACACTGTCAACAACCGTGGCCCTACAATGGGTACCATCCCACTGTGGAATAGCAGGCAGTGAAAATAGCCGACAGCCTATCCAAAGCTGGCAGCAATCAAGATCAAACAAATCATCCAGTAAACAACCAAGAAGCGAAAACTATAATCTGTAACCAGTGCAGATCTGAATGGTAAAAGCAAATGAAATGCAACAATGAACCAGATCCAATACACCAGCTACAAAGACATCAGCAAACCATCCTCTTCCGCCTAAGAACAGGCCACTGCAGAATAATAAGCCACCTACATCGACTTAAAATGTGTAACATAGAAGATTGTCCATGTGGCAGTGGAGTCCAGACTACAGAGTATATCCTTCAAGAGTGCCCAAACCATGCGGACCCGAGGCGTGAGACATGGCCAGAGGACACAAGCTTGGGGCAAAGGTTTTGGGGGCTCCTAATAGTATCTGGAGAGAACTGCGGGCTATAGGTGACAGCTTTCACTAAATACTGTACTTCAGCCCAAGGCTGGTTGTAGAGCTAAATCTGGCAGAGTATAATATTACAACGACAGATTCTGTCTAATATTACAACGGCAGATTCTGTCTAATATTACAACGGCAGATTCTAGCAGTGAAGAAACTAGAATCAGGCTGTACAAAAATCCTTATCACTGTTCTAGAAACAATGTGGGGCTCAGTTTAAAAACATTTTTTAGGCCTTTTGTTCAGTTTTTTTAACTTTTGAAATTCAGGAGCAAACTGAGTGAATCTTCACTATTATTCAGTAATTCTCTCTTATATTTTATTGAGAAGAGAAAAAGTATTTGACAATTATTATTATTATAGTATTATTTAAAATAGAATTTTATGACGAATTTTCTGGTGAAGATATTTTTAGTGGAAGTTTTTCCACTATTAAAAGTCACTAGTGTCAATCTTGAAGAAATATCTAGATGGACAGTTAGTTGGATTTCATGAGTTTATTGTGAAATGGGATTTTTATCAATCTCTTATCTTTAACACCTTTCTCTGTCTAGCTGTTGCTTTATGTGAGGATTGTATTGCCTGAGATCGATAAATCTGGTTGTATTGCCTGAGATCGATAAATCTGGTTGTATTGTCTGAGATCGATAAATCTGGTTGTATTGTCTGAGATCGATAAATCTGGTTGTATTGTCTGAGATCGATAAATCTGGCTGTATTGTCTGTTGAACACGGAAGTACAAAGAAGATCAGCTCTGACGAAGCCCATGACAAAGTTTCGAAGGTCATGACAAAGTTTCGAAGCTCATGACCAGAAAACTAAAATATTCCAACGCTGGGAAAGACTAGATGAAAGCTTCTCTTTCTCTGCAGGTTTCCTAAAGAAAAGTATTATTATGTTCCGTGCTGGGTGGCACTGACGATCTTCTACGCCATGTATGTTCCCTGGTGTTTCCTAAAGAAAAATGCTCTGAAGGTAACTAGGAACCGCAAATGCGGGTATCTTTCTCCTTCATACGTAACATTTATTTTATTTTTCCTGGTATTATTAAGTGCAGGAGATTCCATAAAAGACCATTTTCAATCAGCACTTTCTTTCTCACTGTTAATACTCGCATTATTTGTTTATGTTTACGACTTTCTGAAAATAGTCATCCCATTACGCCATATTGGGGGAAACAATGGGCAGAAAAAAGGGGAGGGGATGTATATAAAGTCTTCTGTGCCAGTTCACTGTTCTCAACACTCACGAAACTGTCAAACGTAATTCAGTTTGTGTCACGGTGATCTCAGTTATTTTTGTTTCAGTTTAGCTAGCAAGCCTGGGATGACAACAAAACAAGGAACTTACGTAGATGGGTACCGGAAACGAAAGACAGAGAAAGCTAAGGAGCAAACAAAGTAAGAGAGATCTTACTGAAATACCTTCGTAAGTCCAGAACAAATAAAAAAAAAAACAAGAACATAACTGTACCGTTGTTGAAACTGGGAGTAGGTGAAGGTGCTGTTTGCACTACGAACCACGCGAAGCCTAACACAGAAGATTCACACAGTGGAGATAACTCTGGAAAACACGCCAGGAAAAAAAATATCAAGAGAAATGAGGAACTGATATATTTGCGAAAGAAAATACAGGAAAAGTGAGATTTGGTTGCGTGGAACACGATGGTTACGCCGAGTAGCTCTAGCAGGAGCAAAGATAATTAAAGATTTGTGAAATATCTTTTAATATCTTCGCTGATCATTTATTTACAGCCAAGGGGTCTAAAGTCCTTATTTAGTTATATTTGTTCAATGAGTGATATACCTATCACGTAAACAAAAGATATATGTAAGTAGCTGAGGTCAAAGTGTCCTCTTGGCACCTGATCAACATGTCCCTTGGTTAAGACAAAAGCGCAGATTTTTTTAAACTACGAGATGCCCGAGGCCTGCCCTGCATTTTCGATGTCGGGGCTAAGGCCCACATCTCGTTTACGGGTGGGCCTGGTTTGTAGTACCCCCCCCCCCCCCCCGATCCATGGCCTGTTGTTTTGGTCGTCTTAAAAAAATTGTGTGATACTGAAGGTTTGTTGTGTGGATGAAGTGTATTCGTATGTGGGGGGGGGGGTAAGTTGCAAATAACCTAGCACAGGCCTTCTGTCTCTCTCTCTCTCTCTGTCTCTCTGTCTTTCTCTCTCCTCTGTGTGTATGTGTGTGTGTGTCGTTTGTTTGTGGGTTGGGAAATGAAAACGCAAACTCTTTAATAAGTTACACAACCATTTTCAAAATGAAATCGTTAAACCAGCAGAAGTTCAGTAGCCATTTTCCTTTTCTGTTTTGCTATCCTCTGGGTATTATTATTATTATTATTATTATTATTATTATTATTATTATTATTATTATTATTATTATTATTATTATTATTATTATTATTATTATTATTATATTATTATTATTATTATTATTATTATTGAATGTGGTGGCTGGAGACTTTTCCCTGGTGGTTAAAAAATATTCTTCTTATTTTAGTCTCTACAGTTTAATGCTTTGCCGCTTCTCTTTAGTCGTTTTGTAATTCTTACTTGTCTATGAGAAGACGGTTTGGATGTACTAGATCGGGGGATCTCAGCCTGGCATTAACGGACCTACTGGGGGTCCCCGGAAAGAGGGGGGGGGGGGAGTTGGCTTGATTAAAAATGTTATCATTACCTTGGTTATACATACTGATTTATTTTTAAACATTTTTAAACGCCTCGTCCACAGCTATTCTCCTATCTGACAGAAGTGCCACTGAAAGAAAAGTTCAGAACCGCTGTAGTCGATGTTACCTGTTTGTGAAAGCTGCCAATCATGTTTTTGCTGAGTAGTTTTTCTCTCGGTTCTTTCAATTCAGTGGTTTTCAAATAGGGAGTAGCATCCCCTTGTCGGGGGTAGGAAGATCCAGGGGGAAGGTTATGAAAAATGAAGAGTTGGGAGATCAGAACCAGCTGAAGGATATTGCGAAGTCTAAGAAGGAAGAGGGGGGGGGGCCGCGATATCTTGAAAAAAATTGTGAATCACTGGTTTAACTAATATATATGATTCTATGATCCACTACAGCAGTGATTCTCAGCGTGTGGGAATTGTAACCTCATAGACAGATAGACAGACGGACAGACAGACAGACAGACAGACGGACGGAGGGAGGGACAGACAGACAGACAGACGGACAGACAGAATGTTAGGCTTTCTGGGAAGAAATGTTAGGCTTTCTTGGAAGAAATGTTAGGCTTTCCGGGAGGGAATGTTAGGCTTTCAGCTAGGGAACTGGGGGCTAAAAACTGACAGACTCAGACTATAGGGGAATAGATTTTCTATACTGTAGATACAACAGTTTGAGTCTGTCAGTCTGTGGTCCTGATTTTCTCACCCCCAACCCCCAACCCCCCCCCCCCCAATCCCCTTTGAAAGCGGGCAATTCCTTACTATCTGAGAACCTCTGCAATATAGGTAATTAAAACAAATTTATGTTCTTCGTCAGCTGGAAAAATGATAAAGTAATAAAGGTAAATACATAAACAATGTAATGATGTAATGTGACAAACATAAATACATAAACAGTCCTACATTTTTATATTATTTATATATATATATATATACAAACTAAGGTTGTTGTTATTGTGTTCTATATTACTTTACTGCCAAACTGCTGAATGAAAAAATAGAAGAAAACGTTAGCCACGCAAAAGCTACCCACATCAGAAACACAAATCTACATAGAAAAGTATACCTGCATTCTGTGTTTCCAGCCAATGTACAAATCTACATAAAACAGTATCCCTGCATTCTATGTTTCCAGCCAATGTACAAATCTACACAGAACAGTGTTTCTGAATTCTGTGTTTGCAGCCAATGTACAAATCTACATATAACAGTGTTCCTGCATACTGTGTTTCCAGCCAATGTACAAATCTATACAGAACAGTATCTCTGCAATCTGTGTACCCAGCAAATGTACGAATCTACATAGAACAGTATCCCTGCAGTCTGTGTACCCAGCAAATGTACGAATCTACATAGAACAGTATCCCTGCAGTCTGTGTACCCAGCAAATGTACGAATCTACATAGAACAGTATCCCTGCAGTCTGTGTACCCAGCAAATGTACGAATCTACATAGAACAGTATCCCTGCAGTCTGTGTACCCAGCAAATGTACGAATCACATAGAACAGTATCCCTGCAGTCTGTGTACCCAGCAATGTACGAATCTACATAGAACAGTATCCCTGCAGTCTGTGTACCCAGCAAATGTACGAATCTACATAGAACAGTATCCCTGCAGTCTGTGTACCCAGCAAATGTACGAATCTACACAGAACAGTATCCCTGCAGTCTGTGTACCCAGCAAATGTACGAATCTACACAGAACAGTATCCCTGCAGTCTGTGTACCAGCAAATGTACGAATCTACATAGAACAGTATCCCTGCAGTCTGTGTACCCAGCAAATGTACGAATCTACATAGAACAGTATCCCTGCAGTCTGTGTACCCAGCAAATGTACGAATCTACATAGAACAGTATCCCTGCAGTCTGTGTACCCAGCAAATGTACGAATCTACATAGAACAGTATCCCTGCAGTCTGTGTACCCAGCAAATGTACGAATCTACATAGAACAGTATCCCTGCAGTCTGTACCCAGCAAATGTACGAATCTACATAGAACAGTATCCCTGCAGTCTGTGTACCCAGCAAATGTACGAATCTACATAGAACAGTATCCCTGCAGTCTGTGTACCCAGCAAATGTACGAATCTACATAGAACAGTATCCCTGCAGTCTGTGTACCCAGCAAATGTACGAATCTACATAGAACAGTATCCCTGCAGTCTGTGTACCCAGCAAATGTACGAATCTACATAGAACAGTATCCCTGCAGTCTGTGTACCCAGCAAATGTACGAATCTACATAGAACAGTATCCCTGCAGTCTGTGTACCCAGCAAATGTACGAATCTACATAGAACAGTATCCCTGCAGTCTGTGTACCCAGCAAATGTACGAATCTACATAGAACAGTATCCCTGCAGTCTGTGTACCCAGCAAATGTACGAATCTACATAGAACAGTATCCCTGCAGTCTGTGTACCCAGCAAATGTACGAATCTACATAGAACAGTATCCCTGCAGTCTGTGTACCCAGCCAATATGCGGACCTGCCGCGTCAGGCGCGCTAACTCTAAAACACAGGAAATAGGGCAAAGTGGTTGCACTGCGTACATAGCAGTAGGTAGCTAAGTAATACTCCTTTAAATTCAGGTAAAAATAACACCTGACATCAGGTAAAAATAACACCTACCTGACATCAGGTAACACAAATAATACTTATCTGACTTTAATCTGTATAAAACACACATATGTATATACATAAAGTACAAAATGGCATGCGAACACTGGAGGCAAGAAATCTATCAATTCACAAAACCCCAGGTTTACAAACAGAATATTAAAATTATCTTTTGTACAAAAATTGCAGAAAACTTGATCAAACTCTTGCATTTTCCTTAAATTCTTGCTAACTTCATCTGTACTTGGCGGAAGAAGATAAAGAAAGAGCTATTATGTAGTTCGCCACTTTTTATATAAACAAATAATAAGTGTTTTTTCTGGACTATAATGTTTTCTCAAGGTTTGTCATAAAGTGAAAGTTCAAGTTGCAACTGAGTTTTGTATTGCAAAAATAAATGCTGCACTATTTTTCACCACTGAAAAATGCAAAACATTGCATAACTAAGGACGCGTGGCTTGTCTAAACTCTTGGACAGGGGACATAATACAAAGTTAATTTCCAATAGAACTTTTCATTTCGTTATTACTTCCCTGTCTACGCTATGCCCCCCAGACCTAAAGAATCTGCGTGATGCAAG
The DNA here is from genome assembly GCA_009760885.1 of Achatina immaculata. Taxonomy (NCBI): domain Eukaryota; kingdom Metazoa; phylum Mollusca; class Gastropoda; order Stylommatophora; family Achatinidae; genus Lissachatina; species Lissachatina immaculata. The sequence continues at coordinate 73,838,385 of CM019691.1, forward strand.
GAATGCTGTTTCAACGATGTAATGTCCAGAAACTATGCTGAAACATCCTTGAACCTCTCAGCTGAAACCTATTACTTTCCTGACTGTGGAAAAATAAAACACTTTTCAAGAACGATGTTGAAGCTTTCAGTCCTCCTTTCTGGGAACCAAACATTTTCCTCCACTCCTCATCCATTTCCACATTTTCTTCACCTTCAGTGTCACGTGATTATGCTAAATACTTGTAGTGTAAGAAACATAATCACGAAATATTTGATGATATTTTATAGCATGAATGCATGCATATAAACAGAATATTTTGAGAAAACGTGAATGAAGGATGTTTTCATTAGTTTCAAGTGCCAAGTGTTCACTATAAAAAAAAAATTTTTTTTTAGACATTTTTTAGTGCTGCAATGTGTACAAGATAAGTGACTACTATGTCTGAGTGTACGAAAAAACATACTGTACATGAATGCGAGGTGTAGAATCTATTTAGTTGGAATAACAAGCCTCACATATGGCAACAGGACCTGCATAAAGTATATATATATTTACTTGCATTTTAAACCGAAGCAAATGTGTACACCACCGTAGGTACATTTCGTACACCATTTTTCCACGCTGAGATGATACCATGGTTTCAAGGAGCATCATCTCAGTATAAAACTCAGACAAATAAAAATCTTGATTTGTCTCACATTTTCTAGCTGTTTCTATACTTTTTCTTTGCTTTCTGTAAGTACTTTCGAGTTTCTCCGTTTAAGGTTGTCAGAGCACAGAATACTACTTTATACTTGAATTTAATCGAGTTTTTTTTTTATTTCTTCATAGAAGATTTGTTTCGTAAGCTACAGACAGTTCATGCTTTTATCGTAACACTGGTACATGTGGACAGTTATTTCATGTCATTTGGATGTCGTTATTTTGTAAATAATCATGAACTTTTTTTTACTGTGGTCTCATGTGGCCATATTCTCAACTCCATGTTGTGTTGTTTTTTTTTAATTAAAAGTTTTATCTGATACTTTATATTCCACTTTTGCTATTTTTGTACAATTCTAATGTTAACATTCTTAATCTTAACATCCTAAGTTATGGCCACGTGGTTTGTTTGTTTTTCTCAAGTTTTTGGTATCCCAAAATATTGGGTTACTCATTGTCTGCGCTAGAATTTTTAAAAAAACAAACGATGTCACAGTCGATAGTGGTGTATGAAGAAGAGATCATTTGGGTTTCAGTTACTATGGCAATAAAACTGGATACTTGACACCTGTGTTAGAGGAAACGAGGAAGAGCAGGACGCCTGGTGAGGACTCTCCATGATTTTGTGAGTGTGGAAAGGTCGAAAAGCATATCACAGTTTAAAAAATTATATATATACATGACTACCACGAACAAACTTCCATGATTACCGCCAACCCATGAACAACCTACCATGACTACCGCCAACCCACGAACAAACTTCCATGATTACCGCCAACCCATGAACAAGCTACCACGACCACCGCCAACCCATGAACAAACTACCATGACTACTGCCAACCCATGAACAAGCTACCATGACTACTGCCAACCCATGAACAAACTACGATCACTATCGCCAACCCACGAACAAAACTACCATGACTACCATCAACCCACGAACAAACTGTCGTATATGTGGGTTGTTTGATTGAGAGAGATGTCGTTTATTACATTCGTGTCTAAATATGTTTGTAATTCCTCACCCATTTTGTGTGTGTGACTGTGGCCGTTCTAGTAGCAAACCTCTGACAAAACCATACAGCCAGAGCGGGGGGAAAAACCGTACATTAACTTCATAGTTAACATCAGCGGCGGCTCTTCACTCGAGCTACAGAACAGAGAAACTCAACACGTTAACAATCAAGTATGATTCTTCCAAAATAGAAAAACTGAATTTTGAAGCCTGGAAACATTTCTTTCCATATCTTGGATGCTGCTTATGAGGAATTTAGAAAGGCTGCTGTCAGCATGCACTGATTAGCCGCAGGGGACAAAACAAAACTTTGATCATAAGCGGTAGAGTTTTTCCATGACGCATGTGAGTTCTGAAGTGAGATACCCAAGAGCGTCTCTTTACTTTCAACAGCGTGAGTATAGTGTTTGAGTGCCGTGTGTTCTATTTTTACAGTTATTTTCATGCGTAGAATTTATGTAGATTTTAACAAGTTTATTTTCCGTCTTCCTTCGCTTATTTCTCAAACACTTTTTCTGTCTTATTCCATTTCTCGTTCTTATTTCTACGCATTTGGAATTCAATGAAAACAGACAAGAACCTAGATTTTAAATATGAGTGCATAAAATGATATCAATGTTGATCATATCTATTTATATAACACAGCGTTATACAATATTTGTATAAGGTTATCAATTTTCTTATGTGGAAATTCGTCGTATTCTTCGTTCTTTTATCTATCGTACACTTTTTTCAATATATCGCTTACCCCCCGTTTTTCACAAGTCATGTCTTATTCTTTTGGTAAGTTCCCCTTAAAATTGCATTCTAATAGTACACTGTAAAATTAAATGACTGTATAAAGGTTGCGAAGTCTGTGTGTGTGTGTGTGTGTGTGTGTATAATGTATATAAATATATATAATATGTGAGGGTGGATTGATCTATTCGCGGCCTAAGGTACAAATACTTCAAACACACTGTTGATATTAGGTGGATTTGTAGATCAGTTAATGTAAGATTAAACACCAAGTTTCAAGAAATTAACTATAACCAGTTTTTTTAAACAGGCTACTGAAATGGTACGGGGTGAAAGAAATTGAGACGACGGATACAATTTCTCATCGAGAAGACATTCGCAACATCTGCATCAAGGGCTTATCATCGAAGGAGATCCATGAGGATATGGTAGAGACTCTAGGAGAGAGTGCCCCTTCTTACAGCACAGTGAAGAAATGGGCAGCTCAGTTCAAACATGGAAGGGAGAGTCTGGAAGATGATCCCCGTCCAGGAAGACCAAGAATGGTAACCACCGATGAAACCACCGGCAAAATCCATGACAAGATAATGGAGGACCGACGACTAACTGAGCGGTACATTGCTACTGAGTTGGGCATCTCCAAGGAACGTGTTCATGGTATTATTCATAATGATCGTCAAATGACAAAGGTCTTTGCTCGATGTGTAGCGAAACTTCTTGGAGCTGATCACAAACGACAGCCTCTCAACATGTCAAGAGATGATCTTGGCCATTTTTCTGCAGATCTTGAAAAGTTTCTTCAGCAATTTATGATTATGAATGAGACTTGGGTTCATCATTTTCAACCAGAAACCAAAGAACGGTCAAAGCAGTGGAAACATCATGGATCCCCACCTCCAAAGAAAGCAAGGGTGTTTCTGTCTCCAGGTAAAGTAATGGCTTCCATCTTTTGGGATTCAGAAGGTGTGCTATTGGTAGACTATCTTCAGTAATGGCTTCCATCTTTTGGGATTCAGAAGGTGTGCTATTGGTAGACTATCTTCAAAAGGGCAGAACGGTCACCGGGGCCTATTACGCTAATCTTGTGAAGCAACTGCGGGTCAAATTGAAGGAAAAGCGTCGAGGGAAATTGACGAGAGGAGTCATCTCTCAGCAAGACAATGCTCCAGTTCACAAGTCGGCGGTGGCAATGGCTGCCATCCATGAATGCGGCTTCTGGCTTCTTGAACATCCTCCTTATTCCCCAGATCTGGCCCCTTCTGACCATTACCTGCTTACCAAACTCAAAAGGACCTCAGTGGTCGCAAATTTGCTTCAGATGATGACGTCATTCATGCTGTAGACCTCTTTCTACTGGTACAAGATGCTGACTTTTACAAAGAAGGAATCCGTATGCTCCAGGATCACTCTACTAAGTGCATAAACCTGCAAGGGGACTATGTTGAGAAATAACCGAAAAAAGTTGTCCACAAATAATTCGTTGACTTTATGCCGCGAACTTATCAATCACCCCTCGTGTGTGTGTAGAATTGCGTTCCATATCTGTCTAATCTGAGAAGAAATAGATTTGTGTGTTTTGGTGTATGTCAGTTTCATATTTCATTCATTTTCTTAAATCTATTTTCTCTGTTTTTGTGTATCTTTTCATTAGTCTAATACATACTATTTTATTATCCGCTGGTTGGCAGTCATGTCTCATATTCGTGTTTCTCCAAAGTACATGTACATACACAGGTGAAGATATTGACATAAACGTTCTAGCACATGTTTTTGCTGACATATACGTAACTATGTATGCCTATAGACAAACATAAACATTAGCTAACTAAAAATCTTAAACATTTTTAAAGCGCACGGAACTTTAATTCATGTCTTTCTTTCGTATGAAACGGACATTTTGTTGTATAAAATCATCTTCATCGCTTCTTTGATCTGATTCTCGAGACCTAAAGTTCATCTCTCTGTCTAAAGTTCATCTCTCTGCGCCCTCGTCAGTTGTCTCGACATTAGTCGCAAGATATAATAAACACTTTCAGATTATTTAAGTTAGAAAAAAGCAACATTTCATTTTCTATTTGGCTTTGCACTCATTGTACTATTTATGAAAGATGGTACACACTAGAACTACTCATTCATGTGTATTAAACAGTTTCCTTTAACATGCAAAACGTAAGTGGATAGCAAGACTTGGCGAACCACGGAATTTAATGCATCGGGGGGAAAAATAGCGTTAATGCATTTTTGTTCTTTTCGCTGGTGGGAGTTCGGGTTCAGAGGGTTAAACACGTAACAACACTCGACGGTATTTCAGTCGACGTCTCCGTGATTGTTTGGAAGTTTTACTTGCAGCTGTACTCCATCTGGGGCTGAATTCGTCTGAAATATATCAAGAACAAGCATTAGTGTGTGCCTTAGATAGTGTGTGTCTTAGACAGTGTGTGCCTTAGATAGTGTGTGCCTTAGATAGAATTTGTTGGTGTCTGTTTTTTAGTTTCCGACAAAGTCAAACAGGTGATAGCAAAAGAAAGATTAACTGGTACCAGCGCTGCTAGTAGTAGCAGCAGCAGCAGCAGTAGTAGTAGTAGTAGTAGTAGTAGTAGTTGTAGTAGTAGTAGTTGTAGTAATAGTTGTTGTTGTAATAGTAGTTGTAGTAGTAGTTGTTTTAGTAGTTGTTGTAATAGTTGTAGCAGTAGTAGTAGTAGTAGTAGTTGTTGTTGTTGTTGTTGTTATTGTAGTAATAGTAGTTGTAGTAGGAGCAGCACCAGTAGTAATAGTAGTAGTAGTAGTAGTTATTGTTGTTGTTGTAGTAGTAATAGTAGTTGTAGTAGGTGCAGCACCAGTAGTAATAGTAGTAGTAGTAGTAGTGGTGGTGGTAGTTGTATTAGTAATAGAAGAAGAAGAAGAAATAATAGTAGCAAAAACAACATTAGCAGTAGTAGTAGTAGTAGTAGTAGTACTTGTAGTTGTAGTGGTGCTAGTAGTAATAGTAGTATTTACGGTATTATCAGCAGTGGTAACAGGAGCAATATTAATGATCGTAACAGTAGCCATAATAACGTTTATTGTAGCAGTATTAAAAATAGAACCAGCAACACATACTTACATAGGAGTAACAACTTTATAACTGACATATTTTAACTAAAAAGTAACAAATAACAATCACACTACTGATATTATCAGTAGTAGCATAAATTCATACTGTAATAAATGAAAGATAACATAAGAAACTGAAAGTTTTAGAGACATAATTATTCAATATTTCAACCTAAGGGACTTACTGTGAATGAAAGAGTGCTAGACCAAAAAAAAAGTGAATGAAGAGATAGCTAATGATGTGATGAGGGAAATGAAATGAGAATAAAGATGGGTTATTATTTGTTAATTCGGCATGCCCATTGGCGCAGGATTCACTTTAACTTACTTTTGTACTTTTTAGATTACTTTTTATTTGTTCATTTGTGCACTAACCGTCTTTTGTCTGAGGACATGCTGTATATAATTGTATGTGGTTATCGAAGATAAAATAGTGTCAAGTGTTCTTAGAGCCAAGATTTACTGCTGTGGTTATTATTGTTTTTGTATTTGGAAATTGTGTTAACAGTAATACGTTTGAAATTGCAAAGTAAGGCGTAGAATCATCATAATACATATTAGTGTTTACCTTCATTACGATATTATTATTCTGTAGCGTCTCACACAACACTGTTGTTTCATAGCCGGTGAACCAAAACTGGTCAGTATCTTATTTTCTTCCTTTGAAGCGAACCTAGGTGTAGAGACACTTGTCAGATGAGACAATCAGCGACAAATAGCCAGCGTCAGGGTTAGCGAACCATAGCTGACCAAGACCCTCTCCCACCTCTCCGTGGTACCCCCAGTAACAGGCCTAGTCTGGCTAACGGGGCAGGGATCGCCATAGTCCCCATGGTGGTGGAGTCTGCTAAAGAAACATTGCATATCCCTTGCTTTTTAACTGTACTCCGGGACTGAAAAAGTAGCCGCCATAACCCGCTCCCACGCCGATACAATGCCGTGCCTCAACACCTCTAGAGCATCGACTGCAAAGAACATTAACTCGCACTTACAGGGAGTTCGTACATGTACACGCTGAGGCGAACATACTTTCAGACGGCCATGGCAGTGACCATTGGGACGGAAAAGTTCTCAATGATACTGGACCACACTGACAAGCTTAATGGTTGCGTACGCTATGATAAGTAAAGAGCAGCACTGTAACATAGTGTCAATGGGATTCAATATTTGCAATCCAAGTTCTGATTGTGAATAATCTGCTAGAATATTTTGGGTAGTTTAACAAAATATCTGTTTGCTTCTGAATGTTGTCATTGGTTTCAAGATGGAGGTAGGTTCTGTGCGCTGAGCGACTGAGTTGAGTGCAATGGCACCACTGTGAGCTTTGAACTTCCTCATGAACAGCACTGATGGTTCTTAGTTATGTCAGCCTGGCCAATGGTGAACTGTGATGGTCTTTATGTTCGGCTTGGCTCCTTAGCTACAAAGTTCGTATCGAGAGCTACCCTGACTAGGAGTTTCGCGTTTGGACTTTTCTGGTTCCAAAAATGGCATCATCACTGGGTAGCTCATCATCAAGGACTGGTGCGAAGGAACATCGATGAACACTCCATGCAACAATAACTGGCACAGGCGGTGGAGGGATTATGGGATTTGTCATTCGCGAGGATACCAGGAACTTAATACTGAAAACTAAAACCATCTGCCTCTATGAAGTATCCAAGGCTGGGAACACTAATATGTAAAATTTAATGTAAAAGTGACAACTAAATAAAAGAAAAAAAATGGAATGAAAAATAAACAATTCAGAACGCACGTTATGTCTGTTATTTGAAAATATTGTTTAGAAACAGTTATCTGTAAAAGGTAAAATACAGCTTTAGTGACATAGTTCAGTTTCCTCATATAATAAAATAAGATTTAATATTGTTTTCTCTTCTTGTTAATCATTTCTTATTATGTTAGATGGTGGAATATCGGCAAAAGCTATATGCTTTCTCAAACTTTCCGGTTCTATTAGAATGTAGATCTCGTTCAAGACAGTTCCATTAAATAGATGCAACTGAAAATAGCACATCTATTCTTTGACATGTTTTGGTGAAGAAACTGCAGAGATGTTGCCTGATGTTATTGGATTTCTCTGATAGAGGCAACATGTACAGGAAACAGCTTCTTATCTCGCTGAAGGATTTTTTTTAAAAATCGGCATTTATCGAGCTGAAAAAACGAGGGATGAGCTCTGCATTTTTTCCCCTGCAGAATTTAATTGCATTGCATTTTTTAAGCAAAATTACAACTTTTTTTTTTAGAGCTGGTGTTTTTCATGCAAGATAATGTCAGCGAAAAACAAAATTACTGCATTGATTGCCACGATATTTAGCACTTTTCGTGATTATCCGTTTGTGGACGTATGTTCCTGTTTTTTTAAATATCACTTGTGTAAAAATTTTATCTCCTATGTGATATATGATAGGAGAAAACTTGCGAACATTTCAACAACGAGGAAGTAGGAGAAGACAGAGAAAGAAAGAAAGAGAAGACAATCCAAAACTGAGAAAGGAAAGTCTCGGATAGATTTCTTAGAAAAAAATAAGATTAAGTTAGAAAATATAAGATTAAGCAAGAAAGTATACACTTGCGATATTGGGAAGCAAAGATTATCTGTAAAGCCGTAAAATAAGAGAAAGCTAATTATTTTAAATCAAAAGAAGAAGATGGCGGGAAACTAAAGAGAAAAAATGAAGACTGGAAATTCAAAACACTGATCTCTTAAATACGTTGTTTTCAATTCTTTAGGAAGAATTATATAAAACTGGAGACAAACTTAATGAAGGAATGATGACCTGACAAAAATCAGAGCCACTAACCAGTGATGTTCTGGCACAAATCAAAGCCACTGACCAGTGATGTTCTGACAAAAATCAGAGCCACTAACCAGTGATGTTCTGGCACAAATCAAAGCCACTAACCAGTGATGTTCTGGCACAAATCAAAGCCACTGACCCGTGATGTTCTGGCACAAATCAAAGCCACTGACCCGTGATGTTCAGGCACAAATCAAAGCCACTGACCCGTGATGTTCTGGCACAAATCAAAGCCACTGACCCGTGATGTTCTGGCACAAATCAAAGCCACTGACCCGTGATGTTCTGGCACAAATCAAAGCCACTGACACATGATGTTCTGACAAAAATCAAAGCCACTGACACATGATGTTCTGACAAAAATCAAAGCCACTGACCCGTGATGTTCTGACAAAAATCAAAGCCACTGACACATGATGTTCTGACAAAAATCAAAGCCACTGACACATGATGTTCTGACAAAAATCAAAGCCACTGACACATGATGTTCTGACAAAAATCAAAGCCACTGACACATGATGTTCTGACAAAAATCAAAGCCACTGACCCATGATGTTCTGACAAAAATCAAAGCCACTGACCCGTGATGTTCTGACAAAAATCAAAGCCACTGACCCGTGATGTCCTAGCAAAAATCAAATCCAGTGACCCATGATCGCCTGCTAAAACTCGAAGTCAAGTGAAAAACATGGAGGAAAATAAATGTAAAACACAGCAGTTTTTTTTTCTATTTTTAAAATCTTTCATAGTATTAGAAATCTTTATAAACTTCATCAGCTTTAGCCACCGGACGTGTGCTAGATAAGACAGATGTCCGACTCCTTTCTGATACAGAAAAACTAACCTGTGCTGGGTCTTGCTAATCTATTTTGTATTTGTTTATTGATTTCAGCGACTGAAATGACCAATATTCATAAACAAACATTTCTTTCTTTCTTTCTTTTTTCCTTCTGACTTTAGTTTTAGAAATATGATTTCTTCTCTATTACAAACAGCAATCATACAGAATTGGCTGACTTTGAATCTAAATAAGAATGGTGCGAATGGCAAAAATATGCGCAAGCAACGGTTGCAGCTGTACATAAATAATAAATCTATACAATATTTTTAGACAGAAAATGCCAGCTTCCATAAACCTATCACAAGGAAGATAACATTCAGATAAGAACGAGAACCCTAAAACATCTAAAAGAAAAAAAGGTAACATCGGTGAAACAGTGAAACTGCTAAAGTGGCGCAAGAGAAGCAGAAATATCAATGGAAAGTTTCGGTAATTTTGATCAGTGATTGATCATCACTGAGAGATGTCTGCAGTTAGGCAACATTGTGCTTTGTTTCACGGTTAACTGGGGTTTTTATTTCATAGTTTAGCTCGATACTTTCTTTCTTTTGCACCTGGTCTCTAAAAATTCTGTTTCTTGTTGGTATAACAGACAACGTCAGTGGCTCTTATATTGGGGTCCATGGATCCCCAGTGTATCCATGAGAGGATTTTGGGGGATCTACGGACCAGCATATCAAATACTAGCATAACTTGAGTTCTGTTTTTAGCTTTTATATTTATAGAGGGAATCCACATCTCTTCTTAGGTTGGCATGAGAATCCACATCTCCCAGTCCAAAAAGGAAAAGAAATTAGGAGCCACTAGAATAAATTATGGGATACTCTTTGTATGAAAGCTTGCTTCGTCAGATTAAGTTAGGTGATACTTTTTGAATGAAAGATTACTTCGTCACATTAAGTTATGGGATATTCTATGTATGAAAGATTACTATGTCAGATTAAGTTAAGTTATGTGATACTCTATGTATGAAAGATTACTTTGTTGGTTTCTGTTATAAGAAAAATAGAAAAGACATATAAACACACATAATTCTTAGAAGCAAAAAACAGACAAAACATAAGCAATTATAGCAGCATGCAACACACCGAGCGAACTGGACAACATTCACTGTGCAAGCTAGTTTATATATGTAATATCTGTGTTTATTTATAAAATATTTATTTATCACTAACATCCAACAATATAAACTGTGCATGTAAGCTACATTAACTGTACAACAAAATTCATGCATGTAACAACACAAAATCCCATTGCAAATGGCAGATTGTAATGTGCAACTTGTCTTTTTATTTGTACCCTGCTAAAAGAGAAGACAAAGAAGTAACTTATGATTAACTTCAGTAGTCAAAAGCAGAAAGGCTGAAATGTGGATACATTAGTTGATGAATAATAAATATTTCATTTCTGTCAAACACAGTGGTTCTCAAAATGGGAACAGCTTCCACCGGGGCTTTTTCTCATTCGGAACAGCTAAATGAGAATTTAAACATTGTGATTCTGTAATGTGTGGATATTTGTGAGAAACACGTTGCTTATTTGGGTAGTGGATATTTGTGAGAAACATGCTGGATATTTTGGTACTGGATATTTGTGAGAAACATGTTGGATATTTTGGTAGTGGATATTTGTGAGAAACATGCTGGATATTTTGGTAGTGGATATTTGTGAGAAACATGCTGGATATTTTGGTAGTGGATATTTGTGAGAAACATGCTGGATATTTTGGTAGTGGATATTTGTGAGAAACATGCTGGATATTTTGGTAGTGGATATTTGTGAGAAACATGCTGGATATTTTGGTAGTGGATATTTGTGACAAACACTTTGGATATTTGGGTATAGTTTTACAGTAGATCACGCACTACGACATAGGTCTCTCTCTCTCCATCCCTCTCTCCTTTTCTCTCTTTCTCTTTATGGATCTCTCTCTCTCTTTCTCTCTCTCTCTCACTCTCAATACTTAAATAATTTAGAAAAAGCCGTGATGCAGAAAGTACATTTGGATGGTTCCACTGATGTGGATTTGTGCCAGTTATAAAATTGTACAAGAATGTAGATGTTTCTACCCGCATGTACAAGTGTTGTACTAGCTAGCACAAACAGTTCTGCTTGTCACTTACCCCACATACACGTACATATGTCAGGCAATGCAGGAGTACGGTGCTATCACAGCCAAATGACCAGAAGAATTTAAACGTATCACTTCTGTTGTATCACATCATTCGGCCTTTAATGCACATTCACAACCATGTTATTTGGTTGTTGTTGTTTTTTTTTTTTCAATAAGATTTTGTGAGCGCTATAATAAAGTGATTCTCGAGTTTACGTTTTCAAGGTGAAGGCCAAGTGGGCTTTAAAGAAAAGGGCTTGTGAGCACGTGAGTTCAGGCATGCAGTCAAAAACAGCGATGGGTCAGATATTACAACTGAAAGCAACAGACACGAAATTATTACGCAAAGAAAGGAAGTAATAACATACGTGAGTTTACCTTCAACACCAAGACATAAAATAATTCATGCATATTTCACAGAAAAAAACATTAACACAAGATGGCATGCCAATACATAAATTATCGTGCAATAAATGAGAAAAAAAAACAAAATACAACAATACAAATGCTTGCATCTTACGTAAAAAAAACGATAACGATAAATTATTCATTTCATTTGCTTGAAAAAGAATTGTTCTTAGAAGAAAACCGATATTTCAACGTAGAAAAAAAAGTTTTTGCAAAACAATATATTCGTGACAAATACACAACACATCAGCAAACTGCAAAAGCAAGAAACGATTATTTTGAAGACAGGCTGCGTAGTGAACTAACCCCATAGTGTTAAGTACGGATGGCCGTTTAAAGATTGTTGAATTTTTTTGTGAAATATTTTTTAAAACAAATAGCCCATTTACAAATATATTAATGACAATAAAAGTTTATTCACTTCAGCTATGAGGTCATTCGTGCAATATTTTTTTTAAAGTACCAATCATAATTCAAGGAATTTTTACTTAATAAAATTAGCTACAAAGTGAAGTAAATTTAACTGAAAATGATACAAAATTAACGGCAAGATGAGTAAAATTAATAAAGTGACGAAATTATGTGACATATACCTGGTAATCATGCCATTTATCATACACAATGATAAAGCTATACAGTATCCCAAATATTATATAAATGTGGTCTGGTTTATGAAGAAGTAAAGCACATATTTAAGCTCTTGGCATAATTTTGTCTGAAATATATACTTATTGCAATATAATTAATATAAGCAGTTTTATGAGTTTGTGTCTTACTGTGATATCAGTTAATGTGTTACTGTACTGTAATACACTGTTACATTTAACTCGTTAACTATTACTTACTACAGACACAATCCATGCACTGTATCTTCCTTCCTATTACATGCATATTAACATCTGCCAATTGCAACATATTATGCAATCCCAGCTATTTTACAACAACTCCGATATCAGTTGCTACTTTTTCACTAAGGCGTGCAACACACAGCAATTACTGTAGCTAAATCAATGAGTGCAGCATGCGAGAACTGAGTTCTCTTCTTACTATAACTCATATAAAAATCTCTACTTATTACAACTCAGACAAAGATTTCTCCTTCCTATAACTCGTACAAAGATTTCTTTGTCTTATAATCATACTAGACTTGCAGCTGGTTATAGTTCTCACTAGACTTGCTGTTGGTTACAGCTCTCACTAGACCTACTGCTGGTTACAGCTCTCACTAGACTTACTACTGGTTATATTTCTTATAAGACATCTTGCTTGCTACAACTCACACTAGACGTGCTATAACTCGCTATAACTCATAACTCACACCAGACATGCTACTTTCTACTTGTCATGCAAAAACCGTTACAGATAGCAACCCACTAGTGTTTTCTGCGAAGTAAAGAACCTTTAGAAAGAATTCATTCTCGCAAAAAGTTAACCTCATAATTTTCACAGTCAGTGCGACTTGTAAAATTACAGGCGATGCGAGGTCTTGATAATTCACCGCGACATTGATAACTTGCGTGGCATCTTTTGTGTGGAGATTGCACACATCAATATGCATCAGCCCAGAAAACACTTTTAACTGTTTCCTGTCCATCATGAAAGTTCTCTACTACAAATTAAACAAATTAGAAACAATGAATCTTTCGTACAGTAAAATAACAGAACACAGTGTTGTATGATCAGAACTCGAAAAATTCATAAACAAGGCGCTTTTAGAAATGAGAGAAAGAAAAAAAAATCACAAGAGAATTACCAGAGACTCGAACCACGGGCTTCTGTAGGACGAGCAGCCGTCTGGCCATGAGAGAACAGCGCAACACGAACTTGGCTATCTAGCACTAACCCCCCTCCTCCCTTGCAAAAAAAAAAAAAGGTATTGATGACTTCGCTACGAAAAACTCGCTGTGAAAATACTCTTTTAGGCGAGGGGGGGGGGGCTGCAAGACAGCCAAGTTCGTTAATACGCTGTTCTCTCGTGGCTAGACAACTGCTCAGCCTACAGAAGCCCGTGGTTCGAGTCTCTGGTAATTCTCTTGCGATATTTTTTTCCCTCATGTCTAAAAGTGCTTTATTTACGAACTTCTCGAGTTCTAATCATACAGCACTGTGTTCTGTTACTTTCTAGTTTTCTAATGTAAAGCCGTTTTTTTTTTAATGTGAATACCCTGAAAAGTTACTTTTGGCTTATTTCCAAAAGAAATTTCATTATTAATTACATTCAGGAAAAATAATCAGTTCAGCCGAGTTCAGGCATGAACTCTTCTTAGTTCATGCACTAAATAATCATGTGTGCACTTCGCGCAGTAATCAAACAGAGTGAAATGAAAATAGATAAACAATTTTGTAGGAAGATAAGCTAAAAGTAACCTTACTACAGCACGGAGGCAACTACGGGATAAAGTGTTAGTATCTATATTTTCTCTGACCTGTCCCACACTAGAAGGTCACGTGATCAGCATCACGCCTGGCCACCTTTCAAACCCTTGAAGAGACATTTGTCAAGATGAAAGTAACGGAAAAACTAACTTGAAAATCACAACTAACAGAACTGGAATGTAAATAATAAGATGTACTTAAGTCAAGGTTAATATTTGTGTAAGTCAAAATTCTGAAATGAAAATTACGATCGATTGTTATAAAATGCAAAACAGTAGTGTGTATTTTTTAGGTTAATGAATACTTTCTTGTTATGAATAAAATCAAAACAGTTTTTGACTTCGCTCCTATTTTGATCTCTTTTGTGTATGTTCATTTATAAGGTAACTTCCTTAGGACCTTTTATAAGATCCTCAATGACAGGGTTTTTATAAGTTAAATATCTTTAATGACAGGATTTTTATAAGTTAAATATCTTTAATGACAGGATTTTTATAAGTTAAATATCTTTAATGACAGGATTTTTATAAGTTAAATATCTTTAATGACAGGATTTTTATAAGTTAAATATCTTTAATGACAGGGTTTTGTAAGTTAAAGATCCTCAGTGATAGGGTTTTATTATAAGTTAAAGGACTTCAATTACAGGGTTTAATGAGTTAAATATCTTTAATGACAGGGTTTTCATAAGTTAAATATCTTTAATGACAGGGCTTTTATAAGTTAAATATCTTTAATGACAGAGTTTTGTAAGTTAAAGATCCTCAATGATAAGGTTTTATTATAAGTTAAAGGACTTCAATTACAGGATTTTATAAGTTAAAAGATCCTTAATTACATTACATGTTTTTACAAGTTAAAAATTCTTAGTTGCAGGATTTTGTAAGCCAAAGATTCTCAGTGCTTATGATTTATGATCTCAGAATATTTTTAATGTTTATCTTTATCATCTTTGTGACCGTTCCTCTTTTTACCAAGGAAATAATATTTGTGGCTGACTTTCTCATCATTGTGAGAATCTCTGAGGCTCTGTTTCTCAAGATCTTCAAGAGTTGTGTGGCTGTCCGTCTCGGGATCATCTTTGTGGCCGTCTTTCTTATGACCATAAGAATCTTTGTGGCTGTCTTTCTCATGACCATGAGAATCTTTGTGGTTGTCTTTTTTATGATCATGAGAATCTTTGTCGCTGTCTTTCTCATGACCAAGAGAATCTTTGTGGTTGTCTTTTTTATAACCATGAGAATCTTTGTGGCTGTCTTTCTCATGACCATGAGAATCTTTGTGGTTGTTGTTCTTCTGGTCATGCTGATGGCTGTGGTGGTGGTGGTGGTGAAGGCCATGACTTACTTTAATGAGAGCTCTCAAAACTGCCGTGGATCCGCCATTGAGTTCAACCAGCTGTTGCCTTAGAAGTGTATTCTCCTTCTGAAAAAAATAAAGCCAATGAGGCGTTACAGAAGTACGTATTTTTGTTTCAGTCCAGCGAACTTTCAGTTCACATTATCACTAAAGGCGCCCAACCGTAAATACATCTATGCTTAATCAATCGGAATTTTATTAAATTATGTTTCAGTTCGATCATTTTTTTTCATTCATCAGTTAAGATGAGCCATGTAATTCTCATATAAACGGACAGATCTTTATCTCATACACATAACGATGAACTCATCTGCAAATAGCTCAGTTCAGGCATGAATATTTTACTGAAATGTGAAATAATGTTTCCAGATTTTGCTTGGATAACAAACAAAAAAAAAACTCTTAAAATATTCATATCAGTACACACAGAACATACACTACACTGGTAATCTTTAGTGACAATAAGGTAGGCAATGCCGAAAGATTGTTGCTGCATAGGTTGAGATATAAAAGTAGAGCCTGGGCAAAAAAGTAGAGTCTAGATAAAAAGTAGAGCCTGGCTAAAAGCAGTCTGGACTAAAAAAAAAAAGATACAATCTGAGCCACACAAAAAATGCGATGTCTGGTCAAAAAAGTAGAACCTGGACTAAAAGTAGAACACTGACAAAAATGTATAATCCTGACAAAACAGAGCCTGGACACAAAAAAAAAACAGAGCCTGGACAAAAAAACAGAGTCTAGACAAAAAACAGAGCCTCGACAAAAAAAAAAAAAATAGAGCCTGGGCAAAAAAGTAGAGGTCAGTGTGCTCTCTACGGTGGTTAAGAAAGTTTACATTTTATGCCGTGGAGAAAAAAGCGAATTCCATTCGACTGACTGTGATTCAAGACCTTCACTGTGACGTTAATTGCAAAGACTTGCTTGTGATTCAAGACCTTCACTGTGACGTTAATTGCAAAGACTTGCTTGTGATTCAAGACCTTCACTGTGACGTTAATTGCAAAGACTTGCTTGTGATTCAAGACCTTCACTGTGACGTTAACTGCAAAGACTTGCTTGTGATTCAAGACATTCACTGTGACGTTAACTGTAAGTAAGACAACAACATCTACCCTACTCACGAGTAATCCATCACTTTCGTTTTATTCTCTTGTTTTTGTATAGTTTGGTGCTATGGGAATTCGGAATTCTAAACTAATCTGAACATGAATTCTTGCGAAATTGAAAAGTTACTACTAATAAAAACTTTCTCTTGAATTCATTTCTCTGAAATTGTATTTTTGCTTGCGCACGCAAAAAGGGCGTTATTCTGATGGTGATGAAATGTTTCAAATAGTCTATCTCTGACAAACGTTTATGTTTGTTATTACAAACGTTTATTTCTTCATAAAGCTTCTAGAGGTTTAAGCAAAAAAAAAAATCCGTTTCTTTGCCTTTTTTTTCTCCCGTCTGGCTGTGAGGGGGTTACAACTAATAGAAACATAATTACTGACCTCTAATTTCTCCAGTCTCGAGCGCTGTTTTCTGTTCTCGTGCTCTAGTTGTCTGATGATCTTCTTCAGGGCGTCACTCTTCTTCTTGGCTTCCATTTTCACAGAGAGAATAACACCTAAAGTGAAACAAAGAAGCCAAGCCATTAGTTCACGAAAACCACAAATCTGATACATCAGGGTCATACACAGCATTATCTGGGCCAGGAAACAAATCTGACAACAACAGAAATGGTCCCCCTGGGGCAGTGCTCCCAGTAACAGATTACCTGATGCTACACTTTGTCCTGTGGAGATTGGATTAATAAGCTATTTCATGAGCTAGAGGCTTGCAGAGTAACGGGATTTTTATGTTGGTTCTTAGCTGTATACAAAATGGCCGTTACCATTCTCTCTCTCTCTCTCTCTCTCTCTCTCTCTCTCTCCCTCTCTATCTCTCTCTTGTATTACATATCTTTATTCCACTGTTCTACCTTGGCGTTAGCTTCCAAGAAAGTTTCTAGTTTGGATTTTTTTGGGGAATGAATGAAACACAAGTTGAATTCTTTCCAGACTAAATGTTTTCGAAGAATTAGAAAAATATTTTGGCCAAACACCATAAGAAATAACATCTTGTTGGCAGAAATGCAGATGATGCCACTGACAGCAATTATTGAGGAAAAACGCTGGCGATGGTTGGGACATGTGCTCCGAATGACTGACAACTCACTACAAAAATAACACTAAGATGGACACCACAGGGGAACAAAAGTAAGGGTATACCAAAAGAGACATGGAGAAGAACACCAGAAAGGATGTTGAGCAATAGAGGGCTCACCTGGGCAACAGCAGAAAAAAGGCAAAGGACAGGCATTTGTGGAAAACCCCTGCGGAAGCCTCATGTGCCCTGGGCACTTAAGGTTCAGAGAGAGAGCGAGAATGAATTAGTGTCAGTGATCTGCAAATGTGTCTGTGAGCTTTCATCAGTCAAAGATAGTTACTTTAAGAAGATAGTATACCTCAGCAAGGTGTTGTACCTTAACAAGACAGTATACCTCAGTAAGGTAGCGTACCTCGGTAAGGTATTGAACCTCAACAAGACAATGTACCTCAACAAGATAGTGCACGCCAATAAGATAATGTATTCGACAAGGCAGTTTTTTTCGTAAATAAGAAACAACGAGGCTTTCATACGGTAAAGTAAGAGTACACAGTTTTGTAGGATTAGACCTCGAAAAAATCGTAGACAAAGCACTTTAGTGAGGCGTGAAAGAAAGAAAAATCACAAGAGAATTACCTGGGATTTGAACCATGGACTCCAGTAGGATGAGCAATTCAGAATATTTATTGTACGAGATAGCTCGTTAGTACGCTGTTCTCTCGTGGTTAGACAGCTGCTCGTCCTACCAAAGTCCGTGGTTCGAATCCCAAGTAATTCCGTTGTGGTTTTTCTTTCTCTCACGTCTCACTAAAGTGCTTTGTCTACGATTTTTTGGAGGTCTAATCCTACAAAACTGTGCTCTCTTACTTTTACTCGACAAGGCAGTGTACCTCAACAATGAAAACCCAGAAATGGTGGGATTCTTGTCTTTGATTATCCCAAGGAGCACCTCTTGTTGCGGTCCTTACATTCCTCCCCCTCCCAGTGGTAATTGGAGGTGCACTGGGCACGCAACAAACCGTCCTCTCTAGCGCATGTTGTACGTAGCATTTGCTTGTGATAATGCAGACAGATCATTCATTGTAAGTATCACTAATATATGTATGAAGACAAGAATTATTCTTTCAGAAGAAAAAAAGGAATAGTTACGTTGTAAAAAATATCTGTGAAAACATGGATTTATTTTTTAAAAATATAGTGAAAGAAAGAAGTTATTCAATGAAAGATTGCAAATCTTTTCTCTCATGAGACCTGACATTTTTGTTATACTGGTGGTCTACACCAGTCGTTTTGTTACTGTTATTGTTATCGATGCTATTACTGTTGTTATTGTTGTTGTTGTTGTTGTTTTTATTGCTGTTGTTTCATGATCATTTCTTACTCTCCTCCACTTCAAGCTTCTATAATTAATTTATTTGTTAACTGTTTGTACACCTTCTTTACCATAAAGTTCCCCCATTACAGGGGGCATAATTCAGTATGCTCCTTCACAAAGGTTTTGAAAAATCTCGTCCCTTCATTTATAAGGCTTCACTGGCAGAAACAGAAGCTTTATAAAACCTGCATATTTCACTCGGTCGTCGTTATTTTCTGAGCTGTGGTTTCATAACTATAAACGAAGGATGATCTGATGTTACCCATAATCCATGTATCTACAGCGCATCTCTTGAACATGAAAGCTTTAAGGGGACATACACATGCATTAAATATTATAGAAATGCACTTTTTATGACAGGAATTTATTTTGTAACGAAAGATCTCAATGTGAATAAACGTTTTGTTGTTTTTTTTTCAACAATAGGAATATATTTATAGTGTTATATTCTATTTCCTCATTTCGCAAGCCACAGTTAGATTTTGGGAAAGTTAACTGAAGTTATATTGTGATATCTTTTTATCGATTTATGATTAGATTGTGTTTCAGAATAATAAATGTCACACACGTCTAAAAGAAAGAAAGAAAGAAAGAAAGAATGAAAGAAGGAAAGAAAGAAGGAAAGAAAAGCTCAGCGGGACAAACATTGCCAGGATGCCTCAGTTTGGCCACCTCAGAGGAATGTAGCAGCAGTGAGACTCTGTCAGATAAGACTGTAAGAACTGAAAATGTCTGTTGGTGTGTTTAGCAGGCAGCGAGGGCCAGCTAATAAACACTGGCTAGATTTCAGCATAGTTCTCGTAAACATTAGGACATAAACGACATCAGAGGAGGGAACGAGATCATCAAGAGTAACAAACGAGATCTCGGAAGGTGCAAACGAGATCTTGTGAGGAACAAACAATATACAAGATGGCTAACAGTGCACACCTTGCTACTACTGAATAAGACTACATCTCTGTTGTACAATATTCACAATACGTACTTTCGGACAGATGTGCCTTTCACACGTGGAAAAGCTGTGCTTGTGTGGTTTAGCACAGTTAAAAGCTGTATGTAAGTTCATCTGACCTTTCCTCAGTCGGAGATGTTTGTACTGAAAGCTATACGTGAATTTGGTGGCGGAAATGTTGTACTTTACAAAGCTCACTAAAGCATTATGAGGAATGTCGCGCGGAAATTTCTTGAATTGGAAGTGATTTTTACATCGCGGTCCAGTCATCCTTGCTGTCAAAACTGATACTCGATACAACAATGTTGGGGAAGCTTCCCTGGTCTCGGAGAATGTTTATCACCGTATCAGTGCACGCTCTATAACTGCAGCTCAATGCACAAAACACAAGTATATCCACATACAGATAAGTGGAATGCATGTGAGATTACAACCCGAGCTCCCAGAAGATGAATACAGGCGAACCACATCTATGTAGTCCTGTTTTCCAGCTCTCCTTTCTTCCAAACAAGTACTTGAAACCGTTCAATTGTTTACGGAGCTACGCTTTTTTTCTAGAATTTTCACCAAGCGACATAAAAGTAGTTTTAACACTTAATCTCAAAGACTACAAGCACTGGGTGTCTGGAGAGACTGCTAAGCAAGCCCCAAATCACTCATTGTGAATAACCGGATGGAAATGTTGTAACAGAAGCCAATAAAAAACAGTTCAGGAGAAAATTTACAGCAAAGTTAGGGCCAGGTCTGCGAAACAGAATGTCACGTTGTCACGCACTGGAATCTAAATTTGGAGAATTTCAAGTTACATGTGATAAACAAACTTTGACATAGACTAGGTCAGAAACAGAAACAAGTTTTTCACTCTCTTACAGTTTGAAATTCTGACAGTAAACAAAATACTGATTCTACGACAACTGCAATTATTTAAACGACAGATAAAATAAAAATGCGCCCATTACTCTCTCGTCAAACATGGGTTAAATAAACCATTCTTAACCCCCTTTCTTGGCTGTGAACCATCTTTCAGTCCGGAGAAGAGGTCTGGACTCTCTTTTTGGCCTGAGAAAAGCTATTGGCCCTCTTTTTGGCCTGAGAAGAGCTGTGGATCATTTTTCTTGCCTGAGAAGAGCTATGGACCCTTTTTCTGGTCTGAGAAAAGCTATGGGCCTTCCTTCTGGCCTGAGAAAAGCTATTGGCCCTCTTTCTGGCCTGAGAAAAGCTATGGACCCTCTTTCTGGCCTGAGAAGAGCTATGGACCCTGTTTCTGGTCTGAGAAAAGCTACGGGCCCTCTTTCTGGTCTGAGAAAAGCTACGGGCCCTCTTTCTGGCCTGAGAAAAGCTATGGACCCTCTTTCTGGTCTGAGAAAAGCTATGGACCCTCTTTCTGGCCTGAGAAAAGCTATGGACCTTCTTTCTGGCCTGAGAAGAGCTATGGACCCTGTTTCTGGTCTGAGAAAAGCTACGGGCCCTCCTTCTGGTCTGAGAAGAGCTGTGGATCCCCTTCATCAAAAATAAAGCAATTAATGACGTCAGTTTTTTTATCGAAGAAATCCATATGCTGATCGGTGGACCCCCCAAAATCACAAATCCTTCCTTGCACCTCTTGGGCCCCATGCACTCCAGGTTAAAGTAAAAGTATGAACTGCGAACAAAGCGTCACTGCATGCAGTCAAACCATCAGTGCTCTGGTACCTAGTCAGCACCTGACCAGAAACTGCCGACTAGTGTCGCCATCACCACCAACTCCGTAGCTTGCGGCGTCATTCCTCTCCCTTCCCAGACCGTTAACCATGGTAATCATTTTTTATTGAGACTGTGAGGTTTTTTTTTTGTTTTTGCGAGCCACGGTCTGATGGTCACTGTGATGAGGGAAAACCGAAAGAATCACAAGTTTCAGCTGAGAACTGCAGCAGCTTCACCCCAACCAACAGCAAGGAAGAACGGACAAAGAAAACGAAAGGAATTTGAAAAACAAAAAACTGAAAAATTAGAAAAAAACAAGATCAGAAATTAAATGATAAAAAAATACCAAAAAGAAACAATAAAACCTGAAAGAAAGATCAGATCAGAACAATAAAACCTGAAAGAAAGATCAGATCAGATCAAAACAATAAAACCTGAAAGAAAGATCAGATCAAAACAATAAAACCTGAAAGAAAGATCAGATCAGAACAATAAAACCTGAAAGAAAGATCAGATCAAAACAATAAAACCTGAAAGAAAGATCAGATCAAAACAATAAAACCTGAAAGAAAGATCAGATCAAAACAATAAAACCTGAAAGAAAGATCAGATCAAAACAATAAAACCTGAAAGAAAGATCAGATCAGAACAATAAAACCTGAAAGAAAGATCAGATCAGAACAATAAAACCTGAAAGAAAGAGATTAGATCAGAACAAAAGTTTTAAAACATTAATTCAGGGGAAGGTAAACGAGCAGCAGGAAAGTTTTTTTTTTTAAAGTTGGAAAGAGAAAGCCAGAAAGTATTCAAAAATGAGGAGGAAACGAACGAGGAAATTACGGACAAAAATGTTTGGAGGGAAAATGATCAATTGACCTGACGACGTACCTTCGTTAGGAGAGAGAATTTTCATCCATTCATCCCATGACGCGTTCATCCCATGACGCATTCATCCCATGACGCGTGTATTGATTTCCATCATGGTAGGAACTACGATAAAATCTTCTCCTCCTTTCCTCTCCTCACATTTTTCTTCACTCCCAGGACCTGGCCTCCTCCAAAAAGATAAATGTGCGGGGGCAGTGTGACATTTACGAATAGGCTGTGGCAGTGTTTAAAAGGGAGGGAATATGAAATGATTTTGTGTATCCTGAAGAGCAACGAACCACCAGACACTATAGCAGTCAACTCTTCTAAAGAGCAACGAACTACCAGACACTACAGTAGTCAACTCTTCTAAAGAACAACGAACCACCAGACACTACAGCAGTCAACTCTTCTAAAGGAGAACGAACCACCAGACACTACAGCAATCAACTCTTCTAAAGAGCAACGAACCACCAGACACTACAGCAGTCAACTCTTCTTAAGAACAACGAACCACCAGACACTACAGCAGTCAACTCTTCTAAAGAACAACGAACCACCAAACACTACAGCAGTCAATTCTTCTAAAGAGCAACGAACCACCAGACACCACAGCAATCAACTCTTCTTCCTATTGGCATCATTTTTGTTTATCCTCTCCAACTTATAATGAAACTTTGTGTTTAAAAACAAAATAAAGTGCAGTTCTTAATTTCATTTCTTCTTTCAATCTCCAATTTCCGGCTGTAAACGCAAAGGAGATTAGAAGGAAAAGAGTACGTCATTAAAAAAAAACAAACAAACAATTTCCTGCCTTTAAACACGATTTTCAAAAGTTTGCAAAAATCACACAATCTTCTAATCACATTAGGAAACGACATTGACCCAACCTCGCGGAAAAAGAATCCATCTCTTTTTCCTGGAAAACTGATTTACAAATAGTCTGTAATTATATTCTGATATCAAAGTGTTTTCTGTGTAATGATCAGTTTTAGTTTTTTTTTCAATCTTCGTCAGTACTTTTTCGTTTTCAAGAGATCGTACATAGTGTAGTTTGTAAAATACGTAGTCTCCCAGCTCAGATACAAACAGTCAGTCATTTGCATGTCCTGTAGGCCTCCTGGTTGTAAGCAAGATGCCCTGCTGCTGATTCATCCATTTGCAGATTATCAACGATGTCTTGCAGCCATCTTCGCCTTGGTCTTCCTCTCTTTCTTGTTCCCATTATGTACCCTTCCAAGAGGGTCTTCTCTAAATTATCATGACGTTTAATGTGTCCAAAATATTTAAGTTTTCTCTCTTTAATCCCCTTTACTAGCCAGCCTTCTTCAATATTAAGTTTTTGTAGTATGGATATATTTGTTCTTTTTTGTGTGTCCATGATATTTGAAGAACTCTTCTGTAGCATTTACATTCAAAGGCATTTATGTGTTTCTCATGTGTTTCAGCTCAGATTACATTAGAGAAAAGACGAATCTGCGAACGTTCTTGCTTCAGATATATTTTCAGGCCTTTAAATACTTAAAAAGTCTGACAATGTAGTCAGAACTAGATGAATGTTTGTACGGAGAGTTTTCAATGTGATTTAAACTATTTTCAAGTAACGTATATTGTGAATTATAAATGGAGTTTAGTATTTTTTTTTAAAACATAGAATATTATTCAAGGAAATCAGATGACCATGTTAGGGATACCACATCAATGTTAGGAATACCACATCAATGTTAGGGATACCACATCAATGTTAGGAATACCACATCAATGTTAGGAATACCACATCAACGTTAGGACTAACGAACCGAATATGATGAAGCTAAATCTTACATTTACATTGATCATAACTCGGTCTGATTTCAGATCTAATCATTATCGAATCTTATCTCCACTCTGACTCTGACTGAGTTGTACCTCCAGTCTTATCATGACTGAGTTGTACCTCCAGTCTGACCATGACTGAGTTGTACCTCCACTCTGACTATGACTGAGTTGCACCTCCAGTCTGACCATGACTGAGTTGTACCTCCACTTTTACTATGACTGAGTTATACCTCCAGTCCGACCATGATTGAGTTGTACCTCCACTTTGACTATGACTGAGTTGTACCTCCACTCTGACTATGACTGAGTTGTACCTCCACTCTGACTATGACTGAGTTGTACCTCCAGTCTGACTATGACTGAGTTGTACCTCCAGTCTGACTATGACTGAGTTGTACCTCCGGTCTGACTATGACTGAGTTGTACCTCCACTCTGACTATGACTGAGCTGTACCTCCAGTCTGACTATGACTGAGCTGTACCTCCACTCTGACTATGACTGAGTTGTACCTCCAGTCTGACTATGACTGAGTTGTACCTCCAGTCTGACTATGACTGAGCTGTACCTCCACTCTGACTATGACTGAGTTGTACCTCCAGTCTGACTATGACTGAGTTGTACCTCCACTCTGACTATGACTGAGTTGTACCTCCACTCTGACTATGACTGAGCTGTACCTCCACTCTGACTATGACTGAGTTGTACCTCCAGTCTGACTATGACTGAGTTGTACCTCCAGTCTGACTATGACTGAGCTGTACCTCCACTCTGACTATGACTGAGTTGTACCTCCAGTCTGACTATGACTGAGCTGTACTTCCAGTCTGACCATGACTGAGTTGTACTTCCAGTCTGACTATGACTGAGCTGTACTTCCAGTCTGACCATGACTGAGCTGTAACTTCGAAAAGTTTAAGGGAGGGAGGAGGAGAAGGAGAGTACAAGGAAATACAAGGAGGAAATACAAGGTGCAAATTAGATTTTCTTTCGAGGAGCGCCTCTCCCTGTTAATTGACCGCAGACATGAGCTGAATGGAGATTCTGAGTAAGTCAAAATTGCGACAAATGAACTTGACAGGTTCATTAGCAACATCAATAAGAGTGAACTTGATGCGGTGAACCAGGCAGAAAAGACGAGCAGTTGTAAAGAAGAAGCAAGGATTTGGAATACTGACCACATGTCATGGTTCACATTTGAAGTGGTAGTTTAACGTAAAAAGGCCGAAAGTCTCAGCCTTGAAACATAGTGTAAGTGCTGTTACGTCTTACAAGGTCTAGATATTCCACTAAAACTGTTTTAATGAATGAAAAACCCTGATATGAACCCTCAAAACTAACTATTGTAGGAGCCCAAAATTCCTTGACAGGTTTCCTTACATGTTACATATGAGTCCAAGTTGTAAAGGAGGAAAGAATTCAGTAATAAGAAAAACAGAAACGTCCATGTCTGATTGTTAAGTACGTCTTTCTGACATATTTAATTCAATTATGTTGTAAAAAGGTATTATCGCTACTGTATTGCGTAATTCCACGATTCTCAAAATTTTCAACCTATGGTGCATACAGCAATGCAAATTTCCATCGCGGCACAGATATGTTATTAATGTGGTAATGAAACGTAAGTTTATAGTATTTTACAGTTTACATAACTTTGACTGCATTCAAACTTTACCCCAACGTTGCATAAATATTAGACTGACGGAAGTTTTATACAAATATAATTGTAGAAACAGGCACATTTCCACGTAATTTTGAGGAAAATATTTTGTACTATCTAAATTTGGGAGAGCACTTTTAACTGCCTTGCGGAACAAATGTACCCAGCTTGAGAAACACTGGCGGCATGGATTAAAAGTATCAGAAAAAAATGTCTGATGGCTGGATGTTGTATCTCGCGTGACTGGCAGCAGGAATGAATGTTTTAATTAGAAACTTTCTGTTTCATGGCAATAAGAGATCATGTAAACTAGAGAATCTAGAATCTCCTAAACTATTTCTCTCAGGTCTGGACATTTTTCAGCCTTCCCGATAACGACAACATTAGACCAAACCACAGTACTATGCCCAGATGTGAAGACTGTGACACAATGTACTATGCCCAGATGTGAAGACTGTGACACAATGTACTATGCCCAGATGTGAAAACTGTGACACAATGTACTATGCCCAGATGTGAAGACTGTGACACAATGTACTATGCCCAGATGTGAAAACTGTGACACAATGTACTATGCCCAGATGTGAAGACTGTGACACAATGTACTATGCCAAGATGTGAAGACTGTGACACAAAGTACTATGCCCGGGTGTGAAGAATGTGACACAATGTACTATGCCCAGATGTGAAGACTGTGACACAAAGTACTATGCCCGGATGTGAAGACTGTGGCACAAAGTACTATGCCCGGATGTGAAGACTGTGACACAAAATACTATGCCCGGATGTAAAGACTGTAAAACACTGTATTGTGCCAGAAGGTTTAGACTGTACTATGTCACAGTACATAGCAGTAATCTAGAAAAGGTGGAGAAACTTGGAACCATGGAAATCTTAAGAGAAAACAACTAAAATTCAGTTGTCATAAGAAATTGGACATCATAACATGTTCCTTCAAAACACATACACATACACACATATAGTAGGAATGCTCTTTTCGTATCATATGTACTGAAGGAGCATACAAATCGCAATGGCAATTAGTCCAGTGTCTCTTATTCACACAAAAGAATGGTTTACTCAGAAATGGCGGACTCTCCTCGTCATCTCTGCACTTACATGGCTCACATAACAGGATGCCATTTCTTTGTTTTGAGCACATGATCTCTCTATGCATTTTGTATGTTGGTCTCCTTGTAGTAGACACAAAATGT
Source organism: Achatina immaculata (assembly GCA_009760885.1). Taxonomy (NCBI): domain Eukaryota; kingdom Metazoa; phylum Mollusca; class Gastropoda; order Stylommatophora; family Achatinidae; genus Lissachatina; species Lissachatina immaculata. Next base: position 73,865,513 of record CM019691.1, read on the forward strand.
GCTCATATGATGGGAGCATGATTCAGGGACCTATACTAATTATTTTATAGATCCACAGATATTAATATTGCTTGAGAATCTGATGCAAGAAGAAAAACTTCAGAAAGAGATATAAATTTTAAAAAAACTTGGGGCGTATTAAGTAAAGTAGGACGAATTTTAATGACCTGACTTGACCAGAGACTTGTGAGGAAAGGTTGGACAGGGATTAATTATTGTCGTAAAGGTAAGAAGATTTACCTTCACATCGATCTTCTTATTCCGAAATGAAAGTATTTATCGTCACTTCGATCTTTTAAGTCATAGATAAGAATATTTATCGTCACATCGATATTTTCATTTAGAGATTTAAAACATTTAGCTTCTAATGATCTTCCGATTCAAAACCTTCAGACAGAGACAACAGTATCAAGAGACATAAATATTCATGAAAATTATTATTAACAAAATATAAGCAAATAGTAAAATAAATAAAAAAAACTGATTGTTCGATTGGTTAGGGAATCTCCTTATAATCAAGGGAGTGAACCACAGGACATTCATTTTATTACTGTACTGCGTCAAAAAAAATAGATTTCTTCTCGATGAATTCAGCCAGATCTGTCACGTCATTAGATTGACTGGAACAGGGCAAAAGCCTACTTTGACAAGCAACAAGAGTAGATGTAGACTTTATCAGCTCAGGTACAGAACAAGGGAGGCCTTCATACGCACGACTATCCTCAGATTTGACACGACTATCCTCAGATTTGGCACGACTATCCTCAGATGTGGCACGACTATCCTCACATCTGGCACGACTATCCTCAGATTTGGCACGACTATCTTCAGATCTGGCACGACTATCCTCAGATCTGGCACGACTGTCCTCAGATCTGGCACGACTATCCTCACATCTGGCACGACTATCCTCAGATCTGGCATCTTCGCTGTCAACAGAAATGAATAAATACTTTCGTATAAAAGAAACCAAGCTGCCCGTCACGTGACGTGCTCCTTTCAGAACGTTGTCCCTCTCACAGCCTCCCTGAATGCAGTCCGGTCTTGGGGCAAGCTGACCGGCGTCTTGCAGTGAAACATTCAGACTTTCCGTGATGTCCTGAGTCCATCTGCGGCGAGGTCGTCCCTTTTCTCTTCAGCCAGAGATTATGTCTTCTACTATCAGTCTCTCCAAACCACTGTGTCTCTTGCTGTGGCTGAAGTATCTCAGCTTTCTAATTTTAATAATGTTCACGAGCCAGTTCCTGCGACACTTATCCCATCAATATCATTTTATTCGATTTTCTTTCTATTCATGATAGTCTAAGTGCCCCTCTGTAACATTTCATTTTAAATGCTGTTATTTTCTTTTCTAGTGATTTGTTACATGTCCATTTTGTTACATCCACACGTTGCCACTGGGAATATGTAGGTTGTCTTCTTGTTGGTACCTTGTACATATTTTTCATCTGCACTAGTTTCAGTGATGCAACCTCAAGTTCTACAGCAAAAAGATATGTTGCTTGTTGTAACTGATCCAGTTGCTGTTGAACTCGCGACATTCGATTTATTATCACGTGAAGTGTCTGTTTCCGACTGCTCATCTCCTCTGTCACAGTGTTAGAAGCTTCTCCAAGACTGAGTTAAAGGTCGAATCTCCCATTCCTGGGTCCTAGGTAGACATCTCCATGACTGGGTTCAAGACAAGCATCTCTATGACTGGGTTCAAGACAAGCATCTCTATGACTGGGTTCAAGACAAGTATGTCTACGACTGGGTTCAAGACAAGCATCTCTATGACTGGGTTCAAGACAAGCATCTCCATGACTGGGTTCAAGACAAGCATCTCTATGACTGGGTTCAAGACAAGCATCTCTATGACTGGGTTCAAGACAAGCATCTCCATGACTGAGAGTTCAAGATAAGCATCTCCATGACTGAGAGTTCAAGACAAGTATGTCTATGACTGGGAGTTCAAGACAAGGTTCTCCATGACTGGGTTCAAGATAAGCATCTCTATGACTGAGAGTTCAAGATAAGCATCTCTATGACTGAGAGTTCAAGACAAGTATGTCTATGACTGAGAGTTCAAGACAAGCATCTCTATGACTGAGAGTTCAAGACAAGCATCTCTATGACTCAGAGTTCAATACAAGCATCTCTATGACTGAGAGTTCAAGACAAGCATCTCTATGACTAGGTTCAAGACAAGCATCTCTATGACTAGGTTCAAGACAAGTATCTCTATGACTGAGTGTTCAAGACAAGCATCTCTATGACTGAGAGTTCAAGACAAGCATCTCTATGACTAGGTTCAAGACAAGCATCTCTATGACTGAGAGTTCAAGACAAGCATCTCTATGACTGAGTGTTCAAGATAAGCATCTCTATGACTAGGTTCAAGACAAGCATCTCTATGACTGAGAGTTCAAGACAAGCATCTCCATGACTGGGTGCAAGACACAAGCATCTCTATGACTGAGAGTTAAAGACAAGCATCTCCATGACTGGGTTCAAAACAAGCATCTCTATGACTGAGAGTTCAATACAAGTATCTCTATGACTGGGAATTCAAGACAAGCATCTCCATGACTGGGTTCAAGACAGGCATCTCTATGACTGAGAGTTCAAGACAAGCATCTCTATGACTGAGAGTTCAAGACAAGCATCTCTATGACTCAGAGTTCAATACAAGCATCTCTATGACTGAGAGTTCAAGACAAGCATCTCTATGACTCAGAGTTCAATACAAGCATCTCTATGACTGAGAGTTCAAGGCAAGCATCTCTATGACTGAGAGTTCAAGGCAAGCATCTCTATGACTGAGAGTTCATGACAAGTATCTCTATGACTGGGTTCAAGATAAGCATCTCTATGACTGGGTTCAAGACAGGCATTTCTATGACTGAGAGTTCAAGACAGGCATTTCTATGACTGAGAGTTCAAGGCAAGCATCTCCATGACTAGGTTCAAGATAAGCATCTCTGTGACTGAGAGTTCAAGACAAGCATCTCCATGACTGGGTTCAAGATAAGCATCTTCATGACTAAGAGTTCAAGACAAGCATCTCTATGACTGAGAGTTCAAGACAAGCATCTCTATGACTGAGAGTTCAAGACAAGCATCTCTATGACTGAGAGTTCAAGACAAGCATCACTATGACTGAACGTTCAAGGCAAGCATCTCTATGACTGAGAGTTCAAGGCAAGCATCTCTATGACTGAGAGTTCAAGACAAGCATCTCCATGACTGGGTTCAAGATAAGCATCTCCATGACTAAGAGTTCGAGACAAGTATCTCTATGACTGGGAGTTCAAAACAAGCATCTCTATGACTGAGAGTTCAAGACAAGCATCTCTATGACTGAGAGTTCAAGACAAGCATCTCTATGACTGAGAGTTCAAGGCAAGCATCTCTATGACTGGGTTCAAGGTCGCGCCCTGTGTAGCAGAATGCCACAGGGTAGACAATTTTATTGAAAGTTTTGAGATTTAATTCCCTTGTTTGTTTACAACAATTGTTTAATTTTCATTGTTACTTGCCCTGGAGTTATAATGGGCTCCGGAATGCTGTGTTGCACGGGACATTTGAGACTCTTGCGGGATGTATAAACAAGAACGTTTTGATGGACCATTCCAGAACTATTTGAAAATGAGATGAGATGAGAGTTAGGACGAGATCTGTGCCTCGAGAGTTGCTTAGAGTTTCTGCTAGAATGTAGACTGTGAAATGATTAGCTTGTTAGGATTGATGTGATTGGTCTCGCGTTTCAGAAATGTGGTTTGTGAATTGATTTTTTGTAGTTTTAACGGCAGCAGCATTAATTAGTTCGTAATTCGTCTGTGACTGTATTGTGCATTTTGTGACGTGTAAGATGTGTTACTTCACGTATTTTCACCAACTTGACCAAATCCACCATCACTGTGTGGCGTGTAAATAAACTTATCTATATATCTGATCAGCGTTCGGGACTGGATGATCTTCCACTGTTGTCCGTTTATAGTTCCTGTTACCATGGTTATTGTCAGCAACATTTATGTGCGCTTATGATTTAGCATAGCACATCATTCAAATGTTTTTAAATAATCAGTCATTATGGCATTCTCTTTTACACTGGTGACGTGCTCAGTAACAAGCGAAGATATTGTTCCAAACCTGGGTGAATGGGTTGAAGGTCAGCTATTTCATGATTGAATCTAAGGTTGTATCCTCCATGACTGAGTGCAAAGTTAGATCATCCTCCGTAACTGTGTCTAAAGTCAGGTCATCCTCCGTAACTGTGTCTAAAGTCAGGTCATCCTCCGTAACTGTGTCTAAAGTCAGGTCATCCCTCGTAACTGTGTCTCGATTCCGTCATAACTGGGTCCAAGGTCAGCTTTTCCCTGATTAAACTCATGGGCGTCCTCTCTCTGATAGGGAACACTGAATCTTTTTCCAACGCGGGTTGGCTCCATTAACTTCTGTCACACCAGAAAAATGAAGACGGCCAAATTACCATGTACGGAACGAATCCATAGGTTACAATATTCCACTCTGGTCATCTTCTTTCAGGAAAAATTAGCCAGCTTCGGCAACTTAAAAACTCCCTGATACGACGAACTAGCTTCAGAAAGTCACATCTATCTGACACATGAAATAAATTTCATTACAAGGACTCCATGAATAAAGATTTCACCCAAAGTTTTAACATTAGAGACAAGCTAGACACAGTCATCTGATTTAAACCGTGGGTTATACACCTTAGACAAGCTACACTCAATCATCTGATTTAAACCGTGGGTTATACACCTGTGACAAGCTAGACACAGTCATCTGATTTAAACCGTGGGTTATACACCTTAGACAAGCTAGACACAGTCATCTGATTTAAACCGTGGGTTATACACCTTAGACAAGCTAGACACAGTCATCTGATTTAAACCGTGGGTTATACACCTTAGACAAGCTAGACACAGTCATCTGATTTAAACCGTGGGTTATACACCTTAGACAAGCTACACTCATCATCTGATTTAAACCGTGGGTTATAACCTTAGACAAGCTACACTCAATCATCTGATTTAAACCGTGGGTTATACACCTTAGACAAGCTACACTCAATCATCTGATTTAAACCGTGGGTTATACACCTTAGACAAGCTACACTCAATCATCTGATTTAAACCGTGGGTTATACACCTTAGACAAGCTACACTCAATCATCTGATTTAAACCGTGGGTATACACCTTAGACAAGCTACACTCATCATCTGATTTAAACCGTGGTTATACACCTTAGACAAGCTAGACACAGTCATCTGATTTAAACCGTGGGTTACACCTTAGACAAGCTAGACACAGTCATCTGATTTAAACCGTGGGTTATACACCTTAGACAAGCTACACTCAATCATCTGATTTAAACCGTGGGTTATACACCTTAGACAAGCTAGACACAGTCATCTGATTTAAACCGTGGGTTATACACCTTAGACAAGCTAGACACAGTCATCTGATTTAAACCGTGGGTTATACACCTTAGACAAGCTAGACACAGTCATCTGATTTAACCGTGGGTTATACACCTTAGACAAGCTAGACACAGTCATCTGATTTAAACCGTGGGTTATACACCTTAGACAAGCTAGACACAGTCATCTGATTTAAACCGTGGGTTATACACCTTAGACAAGCTAGACACAGTCATCTGATTTAAACCGTGGGTTATACACCTTAGACAAGCTAGACACAGTCATCTGATTTAAACCGTGGGTTATAAACCTTAGATAAGCTAGACACAGTCATCTGATTTAAACCGTGGGTTATAAACCTTAGACAAGCTAGACACAGTCATCTGATTTAAACCGTGGGTTATAAACCTTAGACAAGCTAGACCCAGTCATCTGATTTAAACCGTGGGTTATACACCTTAGACAAGCTACACTCAATCATCTGATTTAAACCGTGGGTTATACACCTTAGACAAGCTACACTCAATCATCTGATTTAAACCGTGGATTATACACCTTAGACAAGCTACACTCAATCATCTGATTTAAACCGTGGGTTACACCTTAGACAAGCTAGACACAGTCATCTGATTTAAACCGTGGGTTATACACCTTAGACAAGCTAGACACAGTCATCTGATTTAAACCGTGGGTTATAAACCTTAGACAAGCTAGACCCAGTCATCTGATTTAAACCGTGGGTTATACACCTTAGACAAGCTAGACACAGTCATCTGATTTAAACCGTGGGTTATACACCTTAGACAAGCTAGACACAGTCATCTGATTTAAACCGTGGGTTATACACCTTAGACAAGCTAGACACAGTCATCTGATTTAAACCGTGGGTTATACACCTTAGACAAGCTAGACACAGTCATCTGATTTAAACCGTGGGTTATAAACCTTAGATAAGCTAGACACAGTCATCTGATTTAAACCGTGGGTTATAAACCTTAGACAAGCTAGACACAGTCATCTGATTTAAACCGTGGGTTATAAACCTTAGACAAGCTAGACCCAGTCATCTGATTTAAACCGTGGGTTACACCTTAGACAAGCTACACTCAATCATCTGATTTAAACCGTGGGTTATACACCTTAGACAAGCTACACTCAATCATCTGATTTAAACCGTGGATTATACACCTTAGACAAGCTACACTCAATCATCTGATTTAAACCGTGGGTTATACACCTTAGACAAGCTAGACACAGTCATCTGATTTAAACCGTGGGTTATACACCTTAGACAAGCTAGACACAGTCATCTGATTTAAACCGTGGGTTATAAACCTTAGACAAGCTAGACACAGTCATCTGATTTAAACCGTGGGTTATACACCTTAGACAAGCTACACTCAATCATCTGATTTAAACCGTGGGTTATACACCTTAGACAAGCTACACTCAATCATCTGATTTAAACCGTGGGTTATACACCTTAGACAAGCTAGACACAGTCATCTGATTTAAACCGTGGGTTATACACCTTAGACAAGCTAGACACAGTCATCTGATTTAAACCGTGGGTTATACACCTTAGACAAGCTAGACACAATCATACGATTTAAACCGTGGGTTATACACCTTAGACAAGCTACACTCAATCATCTGATTTAAACCGTGGGTTATACACCTTAGACAAGCTACACTCAATCATCTGATTTAAACCGTGGGTTATACACCTTAGACAATCTACACTCAATCATCTGATTTAAACCGTGGGTTATACACCTTAGACAAGCTACACTCAATCATCTGATTTAAACCGTGGGTTATACACCTTAGACAAGCTACACTCAATCATCTGATTTAAACAGTGGATTATACACCTTAGACAAGCTACACTCAATCATCTGATTTAAACAGTGGATTATACACCTTTTTTTAACTGACATGATAACCACAGTGCAGGAAAAAAAACAGTTGACCGTTTGTCTAGTTGTACTCCTCACACTCCCTTGCTCCACCATACAACACTCGTTCATCATCAATCACTATGGGAAAAACCCTAAACTGAACAACTAGATTGGGTAGACATTTAACATTTGATGGTCGTTGTTCTTGTCGTGTAAATAGAAGGTCAGCTTCCCACTGTTCTTGTGGTCCAAATAGAAGGCCAGCTTCACATTCTTCTTGACGTGTAAATAAAAGGCCAGCTTCACACTGTTCTTGTGGTCCAAATAGAATGCCAGCTTCACATTGTTCTTGACGAGTAAATAGAAGGCAGCTTCGCATTGTTCTAGTGGTCCAAATAGAATGCCAGCTTAACATTGTTCTTGTCGTGTAAATAGAAGGCCAGCTTCACATTGTTCTTGACGTGCAAATAGAAGCCAGCTTCACATTGTTCTAGTGGTCCAAACAGAAGGCTAGCTTCACATTGTTCTTGACGTGTAAATAGAAGCCATCTTCACGAACAATTTTAGAATTCTCCGTCCTTACAGTTTCTGAAATCTGATCAGCAACTCCTTGGCGCAGATCAGAAGTATAGTGGAATGTTTTTGTAATATTTCAGAAGTACTACAACTGTAGTAATATTACGACAGACATTAGAGCTTTTCTTCCATTTACAGCCGTGTTTAAACATTGGAAAGGATCCAGAAAATGAATGTTACCCAGTACTTAGATTGTCTGTTCATAAAACGAAAATCTCCACGATCTACATTCGCTGTTCATAAAATGAAAATCTCCATGATCTACGTTTTCTGTTCATAAAATGAAAATCTCAATGATCTGCGCTCTCTGTTCATAAAATGAAAATGACCTACGTTCTGTGCCCATAACATGAAAATCTCCAGGACTTATTTACTTGATCCACAAAAAAATCTCCGATGATGACGTTAATGGTTCTGCCTACAAACTCAAAGAACTAATACCAATCTACAATGAAATTTGTACTCATTACAAATTTTTAAAAAACCATGAATTCAACGACCTAGTTCTATCTTTCTCTTTTTCACAGACATTTTATATATAGACAGAGATATGCGAATAAGTTAATCATGAGATACAAACTTTTGAGAAATTAATAATGATCAGCAGAAAACGAGCTAAAATTGAATAGCTAATGAATAAGGGCGTGTCTAAGGTGGAAACTGGTTAGCTAAATACCTAAGACTCCCGAGGATTCATCAAAACATGACGTTAACAACCTTGTAAAACCTATTATTATTGGCTCGAAGACTGGACTCTAAATGACACTCTAGCTTCGCGAACTAATGAACCGCGGCACACTAGGGAAGAACCAATCGTATTTGGCGAATGCAATTACTTAACTTAGTGGTGAATTCTTCTTGGTCTGTAAGAATAGCTGCATATTTTATGACTTCCAGAACAGAGCAACCGCATTTAGAGATGGTGTTTTCATGAAAGATCTGAGAGATTTACATAGATTGATTCTGTGTTTTGATGATTACTTTTCTAAAATCACCACAAGGCTCCCTAGAAAATACATTTGCACACTCACTGAAAGTCACGGATCATGTTGCACTGTCTAATTTTACGAAGTGATTTGGGATTTAAAAAGAGACTGTGTATGGTGTTCGTCTAAATAATACAAAATGGAAAAATACAGCATTAAATTATGTCAGTATTCCAAGAGTATATGCGGGTTTGGAGACTCCCTGTATTGTTTTTACTTGGTTATTTTCCCACCACCACCACCATTATCATCATCATCTTCATCATCATCCTACAACAAGTTTTTAAAATGTGACTGAAATTACCTTCCATCATCACTCGGTCCCATGTTCTTTTAGCAGTGCACCCGACCAAGAATCTAATTTATCTTTCTATGTTGCCCTCTTATCTTTATCCGTGGTGTTCAACTGCTCTTCTGCTTTCAACTTTTCCTCGGACTATTGTTTTCATTATTGTATGATACTTTTTGTTATGACCGAAATAGAGGAGTGTGGAGTATACGTAACATCTGATGACTCGCAGCTTTTACACCATAGAGGAGTGTGGAATATACGTAACATCTGATCACTCTCAGCTTCTACACCATAGAGGAGTGTGGAATATACGTAACATATGATCACTCTCAGCTTCTACACCATAGAGGAGTGTGGAATATACGTAGCATCTGATCACTCTCAGCTTCTACACCATAGAGGAGTGTGGAGTATACGTAACATCTGATCACTCTCAGCTTCTACACCATAGAGGAGTGTGGAATATACGTAACATCTGATCACTCTCAGCTTCTACACCATAGAGGAGTGTGGAATATACGTAACATCTGATCACTCTCAGCTTCTACACCACAGAGGAGTGTGGAATATACGTAACATCTGATCACTCTCAGCTTCTACACCATAGAGGAGTGTGGAGTATACGTAACATCTGATCACTCTCAGCTTCTACACCATAGAGGAGTGTGGAATATACGTAACATCTGATCACTCTCAGCTTCTACACCATAGAGGAGTGCAGAATATACGTAACATATGATGACTCGCAGCCTCACTTCTTGTGCTTTATGATTAAAATTAACAATTTTGTTCATATTGTTCCAAACGTAATTGGCCATTTATATTCTTCTGTCAATTTCTATTTCACATTTCCTATCGTTTGTTATCACATTACCCAAACAATTAATTCTGTTCCTTTGTTCTCGTGTTTCTAATTTTGTTTTTCTTTTACACTAAAGAATCCAAGAAAATGAGAAAATAAATGTCTACTTCATGACTCAAGGGAGAAACGTTTATTATCCAGATTGCATCGTTAGCCAAAACTATCACGTACACACAGTACAACTCCTATGGGAAACAAAATGAAAGAGGTAGCAAGCAAATCTAACTTAATAAATCAACCAGATATACACTAATAAACCTCCATTCTTTCCCATAAAAAATGCCCTGTGCCGACTGCATGGCAGTCATCAACGTCTCCAAGTATTATACAATTCCGACAGCGCTTCAGGAAATGGGAGACACGAGACTACACAAACAATACGACAGATCACCCAGGGATAATCTGGTGCGCCTGGTGGTATGCCACATAGATGCGGTTTCTGTCTGGTCCTTTAGAAGATTGTGAGTGCTGTCTGGGCATTAAGAAGATTGTGAGTGCTGTCTGGGCATTAAGAAGATTGTGAGTGCTGTCTGGGCATTAAGAAGATTGTGACTGATGTCTGGGCATTTAGAAGATTGTGAGTGCTGTCTGGGCATTAAGAAGATTGTGACTGATGTCTGGGCATTTAGAAGATTGTGAGTGCTGTCTGGATCATTAGAAGATTGTGACTGATATCTGGACCTTTAGAAGATTGTGACTGATGCCTGAACCTTTAGGAGATTGTGACCGAAATTTGGACTTTTAGATGTTTAACTCGTGGCTAAGCTAGTCTGATCAAATAGACGGACTAACCAATTAGATGCCTTCTTTAGGTTTCCATATCTAACCTGTCTTTCGGAGATCAAAGGACTTAGCGGGTCTTTGGCTACTGAAATCTTTCAGAGAGTTTACCTTCAGCGCTCCGGCTTATCACGGTTTTAATACGGCACAAGTTTACCTGTACCTGACATCCCGAAGACCGAAAGAAGAAGAACACAAGCTGGAGAACGTGGTAAACAAACAGCAAGCCAATCTTCAATGGGATACATGACCAAGAATCATAAAAGAAAAACAGAGAGGGAGGGGGAGAGAGAGAGCGAGAGAGAGGGAGGGAGGGAGGGAGAGAGAGGGAGAGAGGGAGGGAGAGAGAGAAGGAGAGAGAGGGAGAGAGAGAGGGAAGGAGAGAGAGGGTGGGAGAGAGGGAGGGAGAGAGAGAGAGAGAGGGTGAGAGAGAGAGAGACTCTTTACCTAAAGTGTTGTAATATTTACCTGAACAGAGGCTCTATGATGACGTTAAGATGTGTGTGGTTGTTTCGCTCTATGTGATTAAAATGTATGTTTAAAATACTCTGTAATTAACGTTTCTGAACGCGCGTGTAATAATACAGGATGTGTTTTATTTATGTGCTTATGTGTGTGTTCTTTACTGCTGTTGAATGATTGTACGATAACTTGATCGTAAAGAGGAAGTGTAATGTATCATGTTTAATCTTTTATTTATTATTATTTTGTACCATGTAGGAAAGCGTGATAATCACGCTTCTCCATCTTGTGCGATCCTTGGTGTTTCCGATTAATTCAAATATTTTATCTTTTATCGTGCCGCTTGGTCAGTCCAGGAGATATTTATCTTTTATCGTGCCGCTTGGTCAGTCCAGGAGATATTTATCTTTTATCGTGCCGCTTGGTCAGTCAATGAACTGTCTTTCGAAGCCCAGAATAGTGTACGGATCCTGGACGGAGAGATGCAGTTCACGTAATTCGGGGGTGGAAGACCTGTATAAAGGAAAAAGCGTGCTGGAAAGGACACAATGAGCATAGCCGGTGGGCAAATGGCGGGGCAAGTTCGATCTCCTCCGTGGTGTTTGATATGGAAATACTTATATTCTTATACATATATATATATATATATTGGTGATTCATGATGATTAGTTTTCTCATGAATGGCACGGGGGATGCCATCATGGTGTTAATTTCATGTGGACTTCATGAAGCTGAGAGGGGGTGCAGAAAACCAGAGGTTATAGCAGAGAGATAAATTCGTCTCGTCTGTTTAGCCATGCCGACCTCACAATATTGATTCAAATGTACTGTGGATTATATGATGTGTCGCAATCATACTGTGCTGCTGGATTTTCGTAATTTTCGTCACACGTGAAGATTTCGCTGATTCTGTTGAGTCTTGTCATATTTGGATGGGCACACCTAGGTCCATCATATGTTATTCAGTGCGTTGGCACAAAGTTAAATATGTTATTAAATGCAATGGCACAAATGGATATATGTTTATGTCCTGTGTATGAAATGTCTGTGCTGGCGTCACTATGATATATGCAGAGAGTGTTAATAAATGGATGTAAATTGATTTGTTGACTTGGTCTTCTTCTTCTTCTTCTTCTTCGTTCACTTCTACCACCAAAAACCGCACTGTGAACCTACTGAATTCACGCATGTGGTTCTCGTTAGGTCCCGTGGTCCTCTGTGTGGTCCAAAATAGACCACACGAGTTCCACGAAAGGACCACAGGGGGTTCAGAGTATCACAGTGCTTTAGCCTGTATTCTTGGTGGGTCTCGGAAGCGGGATTGCGTGACACCGTGGTTTTCATTGCACTAGTTTGGTCTAGGGTTGGACTTTCTCACCGGAAGACCTCGACGTGTTTGGAATATCAGTGCATCCCCGCTGGGTGAGAGGCGTAAGCCCACCCAGGCCAGAGTTGGACTTTCTCACCGGAAAACCTCGACGTGTTTTGAGATACCCGTGTATCACCGCCGGGTGAGAGGTGGTTGCCCATCCAGTCCAGGGTTGGACTTTCTCACCGGAAAACCTCAGCGTGATTAGGATACGCAGACATCCCCGCCGGGTGAGAGGTGGTTGCCTATCTAGACTTCCCTGGTCCAGTGTCTCCGACTTCAGCATTTTGCGGTCGTGGCCGCTACCCTTCCTAGTTGTGACCAGGATGGAGCTTTTGTCCAGGAGGACGAATCCTCGCCACTAGTGACTTCTACCCCTGGGTTGAGCCGGTTTAGGCATTTCCCAGTATGGGCGTGTTTGGGACGGGACCGACCTCTGGGGCAGAGGTACTGTTACATTCATAGCCTTCAAGATTCACCCCTGGTATGAGCCGGTTTAGGCAAAATTCACCAGTATGGGTGTTTATCAGGCGTTACCGACCTCTAGAGCGGAGGTGGCATGACATGTCTAGCCATCGAGTTCCACCCCTGGTGTGTGCCGGTTTAGGCATATTTCACCAGTGTAGGTGTATTTCGGACATAGGCGGCCTCTAGAGCAGAGGCGCCGTGGTATAGCTCTCGTAGCGATACTACTGGACATACCAGGTTAAACTTCACTTTCCACCACCTTTTCCCATCGGCGCCGCACAGCAACCTTTATTTCCGCATTTACTTCCTTAACCGGGAGGAGCTTCACTCCACGCGCGGCATTTGAAGAGTCAAGCCAGCAGTGACTTAACCTCTGGGACAAGCCGGTTCATGCATTTCACCCGATATGACTGCACTCAGGACGTGGCTGACCTCCAGACCAGAGGTGCCGTGATTTGACTGTTTGCTTCGATTTATCCTTTCAACCACCTTTTCCGCAGTGATGCTGCGCGGCAACCTCATTTGCAAATTTCTTCATTGGCCGGGAAGAGCACCGCTCCACGCACGGCAGCTGAAGATCTCGCCAACAGCGGCAGATGAGCTACCAAACGTGACACTCATCTACCCTAAGTAACTGGTTTTCAGGCGCCAGATATTCGCCCTCGCCCCTTCTCCTGTCAGTTTAAACAGTTCTGCCACGGGAAGGCCAGGAGCTGGACTTGACTGCCAGAGGCTGTTTGTGGCGCGTTTGCAGTCCTTAGAACCTGTTGACTTGGTGATATGTATTTCATGTTGATGTCAGGTATGGATGTGTGTAAGATGCTGAATTAACTGGCTTGCAGTATTCTTGGAGGGGAGAATCTGGGTTGGCGGTCATGGAGGTCGCGAGAGCCACGCAGCACGGTAGTACATGCCAAGGGAATGGCTGAAACAGCTGGGGTGATCTGTTTCTTCTCAATCTATCCATAAAATGTAGATTTAGCACCAGCTAAGTTTACAAGTCCACGAGATATTTATCTTTTTCCATGCCGTTTGCTCAGTCCACGAGATATTTATCTTTTGGCTTTTTCTTCATACTTTTCCCTTGAATTTTCTAGTCATTACTAACTTTTGTCTTTTCAGGACATGTCCAAGAAATTTTTAACATATTTTTCTTATAATTGTAACTGTTTTTTCATTGTTATGAAACTTCTTTGAAGGGAATAGATAAGGTCATAGTTACCTGTGTTGGTTGGCAACTAAGAATAGGAATAATGAGTCAGTTACCGGTCAATTTTCAAAGGTGCGCAACTCTGAGAATTGACCGGTAACTGACCCATTATTCCTGCTCTTAAGGTTGCCAACCAATCCAAGTAACTATGACCTTATCTATTCCCTACACAAAATTTTGTAAACAAAAATGGGAGGAGTATGTAGGGAATAGGTAAGGTCATAGTTACCTCGGTTGGTTGGCAACCCTAAGTGTAGTAATAATGCATCAGTCATCGGTCACTTTTCGGAGCTGTGCAACTCTGAGAAAAAATCGGCTTACAGGCCCAGTATATAAAGATAACATGATTGAATTCCACCATGTCGGGATTTTGTACGCCGAGCGGATCGGGGGAGGCCATATTGTCGGTCGAGAGCGTATGAGAGTGTAATTCGTATTTGGATAAAGATGTAATTGTTAGGCTAATATTGGGGTTTATATTTCTGTCTTGTGGACGCGTGCAAGGCTGTGCTGCCAGCTCACCCACTCTCCAGCCACTTAGCTATGATTAGGATAACTGAAGGGTACATAAATAATAATAATTCTAGAGTAACATATTTGTCTATGTAAGATTTAGATTTAGATTTTTTTAATAATATGCAATGATGGCTCATGTGAGCACATAAATATGTACGAGGGGTGATTGATAAGTTCTCGGCATAAGGTACAACAGATTATTTATGGACAACTTTTTGGACTATTTCTCAACATAGTCCCCTTGCACGTTTATGCACTTAGTCCAGCGATCCTCGAGCATACAGATCCCTTCTTCGTAAAAGTCAGCATCTTGTGCCAATAGAAAGTGGTCTACAGCATGCGTGACGTCATCATCTGAAGCAAATTTGCGACCACTGAGCTCCTTTTTTAGTTTGGTAAACAGGTAATAGTCCAAAGGGGCCAAATCTGGGGAATAAGGAGGATGTTCAAGAACCTAGAAGCCGCAGTCATGAATGGCAGCCATTGCTACCGCTGACTTGTGAACTGGAGCATTGTCTTGATGAAAGATGACTCCTTTCGCAAATTTCCCTCGACGCTTTTCCTTCAGTTTGACCCGCAGTTGCTTCACAAGATTAGCGTAATAGGCCCCGGTGACCGTTCTTCCCTTTTGAAGATAATCCACTAATAGCACACCTTCTGAATCACAAAAGATGGAAGCCATCACTTTGCCTGCAGACAGAACCACCCTTACTTTCTTTGGAGGTGGGGATCCATGATATTTCCACTGCTTTGACTGCTGAAAATGATGAACCGAAGCCTCATCCATAGTCACAAATTGCTGAAGAAACTTTTCAGATCTGCATAAAAATGGCCAAGATTGTCTCTTGACATGTTGAGACGCCGTCGTTTGTGACCAGTTCCAAGACGTTTCGGGACCCATGGAGCAGAGACCTTTATAATTTGAATTTCATTGCGAATAATGTCATGAACACGTTCCTGGGAGATGCCCAACACAGTAGCAATTTACTGCTCAGATAGTCGTCGATTCTCCATTATCATGTCATGGATTCTGCCGGTGGTTTCATCGATGGTTACCGTTCTTGGTCTTCTCGGACGGGGATCATCTTCCAGACTCTCCCTTCCATGTTTGAATTGAGCTGCCCATTTCTTCACTGTGCTGTAAGAAGGGGCACTCTCCCCTAGAGTCTCTACCATATCCTCATGGATCTCCTTCGATGATAAGCCCTTGATGCAGATGTAGCGTATGACTGCTCGATGAGGAATTTTATCCACTTTCTCACTTTCTGATACTCCTTACCACTTCAGCAGCATGTAAAAAAAATTGGTTGCAGTTAATTTCTTGGAACTTGGTGTTTAATCTTACATTAACCTGGTCTACAAATGCACCTAATATCAACTGTGAGTTTCAAGTATTTGTACCTTATGCCGAGAACTTATCAATCAACCCTCGTATTGCTGAATTTATGAATATGTATGTTACAACAATTATTGCCAGTTAGTTTCTTATAATACATCAGACACTCAATCAGTTAATGATGAAGATTTGAGATTTTTGTATGATTATATACAAGGGGTTAAAATTGATTCTTAAGAATTTCCACTGTCGATTAAGATAATCTAGGAATCTGAATATTTAATATTTTAATGATTATGTTGTTAACGATATAGCTGATGAATAACGATACACATTGATGATTCTTTGTTTGATTTTGCTAACTCTGTATAAATGATGGCCTTTAATCAACAATAGAAGCTTATGATTATTTGAAGAATTGTTTAATTGTGTTTTCTTTTCATGTGTGTAATATGTCGATGTGTAGTCATGTAATCACTTTACAACCATGCAATAAAAATACAATATAAAATCATTATAAGTAACAGATTATTACTACCCCCACCCCTCAAAAATATTTTTCCTACAGTCAGTCCACGAGATATTTATCTTTTATTGTGGCGCTTGGTCAGTCCACGAGATATTTATCTTTTATCGTGGGGCTTGGTCATTCCACGAGATATTTATCTTTTATCGTGGCGCTTGGTAATTCCACGAGATATTTATCTTCTGACCTTTCCTCTTACTTTTCCCTTGATTTTTTCTAGTCATTACTAACTTTTGTCTTTTCAGGACATGTCCAATAAATTTTGACTGTCTTTTTGCTATAATTTTAACTGTTTTTCATTGCTGTGAAACTTCTTTTAGGATCTCTTCAGCTGTGTTTTTTCTTCTGTCTGTCCAGGGTATGTGTTGCATCTTTCTCCAAAACCATATCTCCGTTGCTTCTGATTTCTTTGTAACTTTTTTTTAAAGATATAACCTGTATTTTATTCAAAGTAAGCCCCTTGCGCAATGATACAGCGAGTGGTACGATCTAACAAACACTGGAACTACTTCTGCAGTTCTTCTGTTGATATGGCCCTTAAACTCGTTGTTAAGGCCCTTTTTTATCAGTATCGTCAAAGAAGCGTCCTTTCAATGGTAACTTTAACGTTGGGAATAGAAAATATTCGCAAGGAGACAAATCTGGGAAATAGGGTGGATGGTTGAGAACACACACTTGTTTTTGGGCCAAAACTTCCTGTACAACTACCGCCCGGTAAGCTGGAAAAAGAAGAAAAAAACTGCCTGGTTTTGAATACAGTCTGTCCCTCTGGAATAAATTCTTTGTGAATAACTCTTTTTCTGTCGTAGAAGCACACCAACATCGTCTTCTCTTTCGACTTTTGAAGACGAAATTTTTTGCCTTTTGGTGATGATTATGACTTCCACTGAGCATTCTGGCGTTTAGTGTGGGATAAAAGCGGAAAATCCATTTTTCATCCTCTGCGACAATCACATTTAAGAAATGTTTATTTCTGCCACACGTTTTGATGATGTCTTTTGCGTACTCAACACAATTTTTTTGGTCATCAGACAACGCATGTGGTACAAACCGGCAAGCAACTTTTTTCTTTCCCAAATCTTCCATTAAAATTTTACGAATGGTCCCTCGGCTAATACTAAATTCATCTGCCTTCATCCTCACAGTCAAACAACGATCTTCTTGTATCCGTTCTCTGACTTTTGCAATGAGTTCCTAATTATGAACAGAAATTGGGCGTCCATGTCTAGTTGCATTTGTAATCGTTTCCATATCACTTTTGAATCGTGAATACCACCTGAATATCTGTGCACGAGATAAATAATTAACCCCATAAATTTGTTGAATCAATTCAACTGTCTCAATGGAACTTTCTCCGAGTTTTAAACAAAATTTAATGTTAGCTGTTTGCCCCATGATGATTACGTGACAATGCGCTTCTAATTAATTAGGTTAACAAAATGGCGGCTTCTTTGTCGTCTTCTTATCAGGCGGCGGTGAAAAGTTGCAGATCATAGATAGTTTCCTCTTTGGATTCCATGCTTTGCTTCACGGATGGCATTTTTGTTTTGGCCATAGTAAAATCAGTCTCATATTTAATTGTCGGACCCTGTATTACCATTGTTTCTGTCATGTTGATATTACAGTGTTTCTGTCTTGGTGATACTACCATTGTTTCTGTCTTGTTAAAACTACCATTGTGTCTGTCTTGCTGATATTACGATTTTTTCTGTCACGCTGATATTACTATTGTTTCTATCTTGCTGATATTGCCGCTGTTTCTGTCTTGTTGATATTATCATTGTTTCTGTCTTGTTGATATTACCATTGTTTCTGTCTTGCTGATATTACCAATTGTTTCTGTTTTACTGATATTACCGCTGTTTCTGTCGTGTTGATATTATCATTGTTTCTGTCTTGTTGATATTACCGCTGTTTCTGTCTTGTTGATATTACCGCTGTTTCTGTCTTGTTGATATTACCGCTGTTTCTGTCTTGTTGATATTACCGCTGTTTCTGTCTTGTTGATATTACCGCTGTTTCTGTCTTGTTGATATTACCGCTGTTTCTGTCTTGTTGATATTACCGCTGTTTCTGTCTTGTTGATATTACCGCTGTTTCTGTCTTGTTGATATTACCGCTGTTTCTGTCTTGTTGCTGCTTGAAGGATTATGATAGAGAAAACTTTGACAGATCAAAAGAAAAAATCTGCATACTCATTCCTTCACTTTCTGAAAATAAAGTTCTTTCTTTCATTTGTTTATTCTTTTTTTTTTCGTTCGTTAATATTTGCACCTTCGTTTTATTTTTATTCACAATTTGTTCAATCAATAACGGCCAGAGCTCTCGACCAATAGATTTGGGTTGCTGAATCACGTGATCACGCTGTATATTTATCTCAGAGTTTGTGAAGTTGCAAGCTCTGGGACATCAGACCTGGATATGCAAATTTGAAAGGGTCAGTCAAAAACCTGACAGTCACACGAGCACACGAGAGAGCTAGATTCAGGACATTAAAATTTCTCCTAAATTTTGTCCCGTCTGATGGAATATAGCAACGACTGGAGACATTCTGTCCAAAGAAACAAATTTTAAATAAAATGAGAGATAGAAATAATAAAACGGACATTTTTTCTCTTCTCTATCCCACAGTGATACTGAAATAGCCCGACTATTATATACAATTACCAAATCTGGAAGGAAGCAAGCATGGTACCACTGCTAAAACCAGGGAAAAACAGTGATACTGCCTCCAGCTACAGGCCAATCAGTCTCACTAGCTGCCTATGCAAAACGATGGAACGCATCATTGACCTGAGGCTAAAATGGTACCTAGAAAGTGAAAACCTTCTCGTTCCACAACAAGCAGGATTTAGGCAGTACTACAGTACGGAAGATCAAGTGACTTATCTCTCTCAAGAGATTGAGGATGCATTCCAAGAGAAAAACCTTGTACTAGCAGCGTGGATAGACCTGAAGAAAGCCTTTGATAAAGTATGGAAAAAGGTCTGCTGTGGAAACTAAGAAACTGCAATGTGAATGGAAGACTGTACAACTGGATAAAGTCCTATTTACACAATAGAAGAGCTAGAGTAGTAATGGATGGACACAAAAGCCAGAAAGTACTTCTGCGACACGGTGTACCACAAGGAGGAGTCCTTTCGCCTACACTATTCCTTGTATTCATTAATGACCTGGTCAAGGAACTTCCCTATGGAATCAAAGCGGCACTGTATGCAGATGATCTGGTCATGTGGTGTACAGATGAATATGCGACAGTTGCTACACAGAGACTCCAAAGAGCAGCAGACATCTTGACATCATGGACAAACAAATGGTGTGTAAGTATCAACACAGAGAAATCAAGTACCACTCTGTTCACCCTCTCATCTAAACAGAAAGCAGGTAAGATCTTTGTAAATGAAATACCCGTAAGGATGGACAACCAACCCACTTACTTAGGAGTGACTCTTGACTCAAAACTTACGTGGAAGCAACACATCAACAGTGCAGAAGCAAAAGCCAGAAGAAAACTAGCCATATTAAGAAAATTGAGTGGAACCACATGGGGAGCTAGTGAAAGAATCCTCAAGAATGTATATCAGCAAAGTATTCTACCACATTTAGAATATGGCTCAACATCTTGGTGCACAGCATCAAACACTACGCTGCATAATCTAGACAAGGTTCAAAATCAGTCACTACGGATTATCACAGGTGCCATGAGGTCCACACCAATAGTAGAAATGCAGAAAATAGTTGGTGTTCAACCGCTAAAGGAACGTAGAGACACAAAGGTCATGACCATGGGAGAAAAATTCCTTAGCTCTGTAAGCCATCCCCTGAAGGAGAGATTCAATAACTTGGCATTAGGACGGCTTAAAAGAAGCAGCTTCATTCATCAGGCAAAGCGTATGCGTAAGCTGATACCTGACCTTCCAACTGTAGTCGCTCCATTATCATCTGTACCAGAGCATACACCATGGAAAGAAGCAGATTATACACAAATAACTATTCAGACTGAAGTGAAAGGTGTGCAGAATGGTGAGATGCAGAGCAGTCTTGTAAGATCAACAGCCACACTTAGTGTTCTAGATGACAATATCCATGTGACACCTGGATACGTGTGTATACAGATGGATCTGCACATAATGCCATAAAGAATGGAGGGGCAGGAGCATATATTGAATATCCAAACAACACCATTGACAAGATTTCCATACCCACTAGTAAATACTGCAACAACTTTGATGCAGAAGTTAGGGCAATTATTGCTGCAGTTGAAAAACTATCAGACTCCAGAATTGATATATGTCCTGTAGTAATTCTGACAGATGCAAGATCAGTACTGGAGGCTCTTCAATGCAACAAACTACCAGACCTTAAGGATGCCTTGTCAAAAATTGGCTTACAACATGGAGTCACTTTGCAATGGATTCCCTCCCACTGTGGGATACCAGGCAATGAGAAAGCTGACCATCTGGCCAAAGAGGGCACTGAAATGGAGCAACCAGACATACCAATCACTTATAATCAGAAGAAAAGCATGATAAAAACCTACAGGAAGCCACAAACACCACCACATGATGACTATCACATGCTAAACAGAAAGGAACAAGTCACCATCTTCCGTCTCCGAACAGGACACAGCCGACTCCGAAATCATATGTATACAAAGTTTAAGGTTGGTACTACTAATCTATGTACATGTGCCCAGGTGCCCCAAACTGTGGAACATATCCTCCAGAACTGCACCAACTATGAGACACTGAGAAATAATTACTGGCCCAGTGAAACCACTAAAGAAGATAAGCTCTACGGTTCCATACGTGAATTACAAAAAACAGTGAAATTTATCGAAGAGACAGGACTGCAGATATAGACAGACAGTGCGAACGAAGAAGAAGAAGAAGAAATATACAATTACAAATTAGAGAACTACGGATATTAATTAAATAATCAGTTCATTTCCCATACGTTCTCTCTCTCTCTCTCTCTCTCTCTTCACTCTCAACTATTCTCATCTTCTTTCTTTAAAAAAGTGTTTGACCGAAACCAAACAATCACTTGACTCTTCCGATCTGACAGTTGATACGAGAGGTGATTGATAAGTTCTCGGCATAATGTACCAAAACTTGAAACACACAGTTGATATTAGGTGAATTTTTAGATGCGGTTAATGTAAGATTAAACACCAAGTTTCAAGAAATTCACTGTAACCAATTTTTTTACAGGATACTGAAGTGGTAAAGGGTGTCAGAAGTTGAGAAAATGGATAAAATTTCTGCATCAAGGGCTTATCATCGAAGGAGATCCATGAGGATATGGTAGAGACTCTAGGGGAGAGTGCCTCTTCTTACAGCACAGTGAAGAAATGAGCAGCTCAATTCAAACATGGAAGGGAGAGTCTAGAAGATGATCCCCGTCCGGGAAGACCAAGAACGGTAATCACCGATGACACCACCGGCAGAATCCATGACATGATAATGGAGAATCGACGACTAACTGAGCGGTACATTGTTACTTAGTTGCGATTCTCCTACGAACGTGTACATGCCATTATTCACAATGATCTTCAAATTATAACGGTCTCTGCTCGATGGGTCTCGAAACTTCTTGGAGCTGATCACAAACGACGGCGTCTCAACAAGTCAAGAGACAATCTTGGCCATTTTTATGCAGATCCTGAAAAGTTTCTTCAGCAATTTGTGACTATGGATGAGGCTTCGGCTGATCATTTTCAACCAGAAACCAAAGAGCAGTCAAAGCAGTGGAAACATCATGGATCCCCACCTGCAAAGAAAGCAGGGTTGGTTCTGTCAGCAGGTAAAGTGATGGCTTCCATCTTTTGCATCAGAAGGTGTGCTATTGGTAGATTATCTTCAAAAGGACAGAACGGTCACCGGGGCCTATTACGCTAATCTTGTGAAGCAACTGCGGGTCAAACTGAAGGAAAAACGTCGAGGAAAATTGACGAGAGGAGTCATCTTTCATCAAGGCAATGCTCCAGTTCACAAATCGGCGGTGGGAATGGCCGCTAGTCATGAATGCGGCTCCAGCTTCTTGAACATCCTCCTTATTCCCCAAATTTGGCCCCTTCGGACTATTACCTGTTTACCAAACTCAAAAAGGAGCTCAGTGGTCGCAAGTTTGCTTCAGATGATGACGTCACGCATGCTGTAGACCACTTTCTATTGGCACAAGATGCTGACTTTTACAAAGAAGGGATCTGTATGCTCGAGGATCGCTGGACTAAGTGCATAAACGTGCAAGGGGACTATGTTGAGAAATAAACCCCAAAAAAGTTTTCCACAAATAATCCGTTGTACCTTATGCCGAGAACTTATCAGTCACCCCTCGTATCATGCGTTTTGCCGGTGCTGAAGATCCTGTGATGTACCATATTTATAGTTTTCTTAAAACTGTGTCATGACTTCTTCTGTGCAGTCCTTCACTATCTGAAAACAAAACAACGATAACTGAAATATTGTCGCACGCCCATCTTTGACCATGAGTTACTGAGGACTAAAACCAACAAAGTTGACCTGTACGCTGAAGGAGAAATTATAAAGGAGACTGGATCTTCTATTGATTGTCTTCGGAGTGTCCTTCCTAATTAACACAAAGGCTGTCTCACAGAACCTTAAAAGGCATCCAGGACTTTACCTGGAGGAACAAAATACGAGGTTGATGACACAGGAATCCAGGGAACGAATTCAAGATCGGCCTTAAACTGAGTTGTCAAGTTCGTGTCTCATCCTTTGTTTGAATACACACACACACAGAACACACACGCGCGCGCACACTCACACAGAGTCAGATGAAACACCAGACCATATCTGTACACGACAGCCAGTACGTAAACAGACAGCAGCTACTGTAGTTCTAAGACCAGGCTGGCTATTTTCTCTTAAGATGAATTAGGAAGGAACTGGAGGCGAAATATGCCGAAGCTAACATAACCCCATTCCACATAATATTATCAGTTCAAGTTTAGACAAACCTGATATTGTGTTAATGAAACATAAGATGTTCTAGATGTTCTCCTCAGTGGTTCCCGTGTTTTCATGCTCACGTCCATCGCTGGTCTGTACAACATACCGTTTTTCCCGCCATTTAAGACGCTCTTTAAAAATTAAAATGTCTTCCCGAAAATCACCATACGTCTTATAACTGGATCTTAGGTTTGGGCCAGATTTCCGGGATTAGACTAACACCAGACAGAGATTGCTGGGACTAGACTAACACCGAATGGAGATTACTGGGACTAGACTAACACAGGATAGAAATTACCGGGACTAGACTACTATAGATAGTGAATACTTGGACTAGACTAACACTGGACAGAAATTACTGGGACTATACTAACACCAGGCAGAGATTATTGGGACTAGACTAACACAGGACAGGGACTACTGTGGCAAGACTAACACCGGGCAGAGATTACTGGGACTAGACTAACACCGGACAGAGATTAGATTACTGGGATTAAACTAACACCGGACAGAGATTACTGAGACTAGACTAACATCGGGCAGAGATTACGGGACTAGACTAACACCGGACAGAGATTAAGGGACTAGACTAACACCGGGCAAAGATTTCTGGGAATAGACTAATACCAGGCAGAGATTACTTTGACTAGACTAACATCAGGCAGAGATTACTGGGACTGGACTAATACAGGACAGAGATTACTGGGACTAGACTAACACTGGATAGAAATTACAGGGACTAGACTAATATGGATAGTGAATACTTGGACTAGACTAACACTGGATAGAAATTACAGGGACTAGACTAATATAGATAGTGAATATTTGGACTAGACTAACACTGGACAGAAATTACAGAGACTAAACTAATATGGATAGTGAATACTTGGACTAGACTAACACTGGATAGAAATTACAGGGACTAGACTAATATGGATAATGAATACTTGGACTAGACTAACACTGGATAGAAATTACAGGGACTTAACTAATATGGATAGTGAATACTTGGACTAGACTAACACTGGATAGAAATTACAGGGACTAGACTAATATGGACAGTGAATACTTGGACTAGACTAACACTGGATAGAGATTACTGGGACTAGATTAACACCGGGCAGAGATTACCAGGACTAGACTAACATGGACAGTGAATACTGAGACAAGAATAACACCGGGCAGAGATTACAAGGACTGGACTAACACCGGATAGAGATTACGGGACTAAACTAATATAGGATAGAGATTACCGGGACTAGACTAACATGGATGGTGAATACTGGGACTAGACTAACAAGGATAGTGGACATTGGGACTAGACTAACACTGGACAGAGATTACTGGGACTAAACTAATACCTAGACACCCATGTTCAACACTCTAAACATGCGACGAATGCTATATTACAAATTACTAACTTATAATTACACACAAAATTATATGAACATGTTAAAGACCGAACTAACGAACGAACGAACTTTACTCTTATTTTGAACGATCGAAAAACTGGACTTGCAGGACAGCTTACAAGAATGAAAATGTTTCGTGTATTCCCATGTTTATTACCATGTATTCGGTATGAATTTTCAGTGTAAACAGTAATGTTTATAAACATTTTGGTAAAATATTTTAAACATCCAGCATACAGTATACCACTGTTATTTTTTTTATAAAATCCTAGAGGTATTCGTGGAAAAAAAGAGAATATAAAGGTGACATAAAAAAGTAAACGAAATGGCACTTACTGTTTCATCTAAATAATAAAATATGAATAAATATTACAATAATACTGAAGAGTCACATGTTTTTTGGAGTTTTTAATTCTGTTTATGGAAAATGTGAAGGTTTCCGTTTGTTTTTTCCAAAATATTCCCCGCCAAATTATAGGCGCGTCCTATACGGCGTGAAGTACGGTACAATTTGTATATTTAATAATAAATTATTAAACCTTTTATTTTTACTATTATTATCGTTAGCATTTGTCCACTCCTTCTCGACTATAATAATGCCCACCCACCCCCTCCACTTCTCAGACAAGCATTACAAACCCTTTGTCTGAGATAACTTGAAAAACCCTTCTTCTTCTTCTTCTGGGTTCGAGGTTGTCGGTCACTTCAGATCCTGATCCCTGTCGACATGGCAAACTCCGAAGTCCTTTCCAGATCCTGATAGGAGCCCCAAAGCTTTCGCCCCAAGCTTGTGCCCTGATGATGGTGATACAAATGTTTATATATTCTGATCTGAGTGGAAGACGCCGGAGAGAAACTGCAAGTGGCCTGTGATCCACGTGATCTCAGGTAAGCTTGTGGCCTGTGCTCCACGTGATCTCAGGTAAGCTTGTGGCCTGTGCTCCACGTGATCTCAGGTAAGCTTGTGGCCTGTGCTCCACGTGATCTCAAGTAAGTTTGTGGCCTGTGCTCCACGTGATCTCTGGTAAGTTTGTGGCCTGTGCTCCACGTGATCTCAAGTAAGCTTGTGGCATGTGCTCCACGTGATCTCAAGTAAGCTTGTGGCCTGTGCTCCACGTGATCTCAAGTAAGCTTGTGGCCTGTGCTCCACGTGATCTCAAGTAAGCTAGTGGCCTGTGCTCCACGTGATCTCAAGTAAGCTTGTGGCCTGTGCTCCACGTGATCTCAAGTAAGCTTGTGGCCTGTGCTCCACGTGATCTCAAGTAAGCTTGTGGCCTGTGCTCCACGTGATCTCAAGTAAGCTAGTGGCCTGTGCTCCACGTGATCTCAAGTAAGCTAGTGGCCTGTGCTCCACGTGATCTCAGGTAAGCTTGTGGCCTGTGCTCCACGTGATCTCAGGTAAGCTTATGGCCTGTGCTCCACGTGATCTCAAGTAAGCTTGTGGCCTGTGCTCCATGTGATCTCAGGTAAGCTTGTGGCCTGTGCTCCACGTGATCTCAGGAAAGCTTGTGGCCTGTGCTCCACGTGATCTCAAGTAAGTTTGTGGCCTGTGCTCCACGTGATCTCAAGTAAGCTTGTGGCCTGTGCTCCACGTGATCTCAAGTAAGCTTGATGATAATTTGAATAAAGCCAAGAATGAGATCGAAATGCGGAGAAAGAGGAGACGACACGAAATTATTTTTTATGGTATGTAAGTTTTTGCGTCAAATTTCGACTATTTTTGCTCCATGTAAAGGTTCTCCCTCTTTCTCTCTCTCCCTCTCTCTCTCTCTTTCTCTCTCTCTCTCTCCTTCTCTCTCTCCCTCTCTCTCTCCCTCTCTCTCTCCCCCTCTCTCTCTCTCCCTCTCTCTCTCTCTCTCCCTCTCTCTCTCCCCCCATCTAAATTTGCTAAATTATACTTATATTTCACATATTTGTGTTTACTGAAAAGATTTGTGTTTCATTAATGAGCTTAAACACTACCATTTAATGTTCTTAATTTCATCAGTTTCTTCACAACATCAACCGATCGAATAAAGTTGGCTTTGTATAGCAAAATTTATGGTAATAGTTCTAATAATATGATTGATTACTGTGTCGTTGTATAAGAATATTGTAAATAAAATGATATGGTTGTCCGATTTCTATGTCCACTGTGCAAGAATTGCTCGCAAAGACAACAGCCATGCTTTCCAACAACCTTTTTTATTCTCTCTGGAACTTCATCATGACCCTTGCCATGACAAGAACCACGTCAGACCCGAACATTTTAATCTCGTCGGATACACGGCTCCAATTTTAGGGGCCAATCACATTTTCATGCATTATTTCAAGGCCTGGCCAAGAAACTTGAGTGTGGTTATCGTCGGGGTTTTTTCCCAAGATTTCTAAAGGCAGATTTTGGTGGGGTAGGTGGTGGGGTAATAGTGGGGCAGATGGTGGGGTAGATGGTGGGGTGGGTGGTGGGGTAGATGGTGGGGTAGGATCTAGATAGGGAGACGGAGGGAACACGGTGGAGAGAATAGATTATATGAAGAAATCATTTACAGTTTTATTTTGTTTTGTTTTTCATGATGTATGATGTGCTAGGAAGGAGTTCAAGGACTTGGGAAGTTATGTTTTGTATGTTTAAGTGCTTGTATGTAGATATAGTCAATATGTGGTTGAAAAGCTGTTATCAGGCTGTTTGTATACAGCGAGATGGTTTTTATCTAATAGTATGTAGTTGACCAGCTGTTAGCAGATACTTTGTTGGTAGTATAATTAATAACTGTTATAATGTAGTTTTTAATAGCTGTTATAATAAGTTTTGAACAGCTGCTATTACAAGATAGTGTGCATATTTTGAATAGCTGCTATTATAAGATAGTGTGTATAATTTGAATAATTGCTATTATAATATAGTGTGCATATTTTGAATAGTTGCTATTATAATATAGTGTGCATATTTTGAATAGTTGCTATTATAATATAGTGTGCATATTTTGAATAGTTGCTATTATAATATAGTGTGCATATTTTGAATAGTTGCTATTATAATATAGTGTGCATATTTTGAATAGTTGCTATTATAAGACGAACAGATATAATCCGGATTATGAATGTATGTTGGAAGTGTAAGACAGACATCAGACTTACCGTTTATGATCCTGGTCACTCTCCACAGACGAAGAAGCACCATAAGTCCCGCGGCATCTTTAGCTGCGCTCTCCACAGAGACAAAACTGAAGACGATGTCCAGGGTGAAAGACACTATGACAACTACTGCATCAAATACCTGGAGGATAAAGGTGATGCACAGGTGATATTAGTCAGGTGCGTTAATATAGCTGAAGGCAAAAAAATCGTGTAGTAGAGGAACATAGTTATATTTGTATATGTGATATTGCGCTATGTACTGGGTCATGCTTTACATTCAAGAACTCCACTAACCAGATTAAAAACTATGCCATGATACACTAGAAAATGCCATGTGATACACTGGAAACATTTTTTCAAGGTATAGTGAAAGTATCCGACTGTTTATTTGAAACACTGTGACCAGTATCTTGTGTGATGTACGCGCGGCGAGCCTGGACAGCAGCTAAAGAGCCTGACAAACAGGGATAGTATGGGGGAGGGGGCGATATTTTGAAGAGAGAGGGAGGGTGACTTATGTGAGAATTATTGTTTACTGCGTCTTACAGAAAAGTCACTTCTAACATGATGGTTGTACCAGGTGGCGCTGTAACTGCTTCTACTCTTGGCTGTGCTTCTTTGTCACTTGTAAAAATCAAGTAGGTCGAAGGGAAAAGAACAAGAGGACGACAACGACATTAATGAGCTTAAACACTACCATTTAATGTTCTTAATTTCATCAGTTTCTTCACAACATCAACCGATCGAATAAAGTTGGCTTTGTATAGCAAAATTTATGGTCATAGTTCTAATAATATGATTGATTATTGTGTCGTTGTATAAGAATATTGTAAATAAAATGATATGGTTGTCCGATTTCTATGTCCACTGTGCAAGAATTGCTCGCAAAGACAACAGCCATGCTTTCCAACAACCTTTTTTATTCTCTCTGGAACTTCATCATGACCCTTGCACTGACAAGAACCACGTCAGACCCGAACATTTTAATCTCGTCGGATACACGGCTCCAATTTTAGGGGCCAATCACATTTTCATGCATTATTTCAAGGCCTGGCCAAGAAACTTGAGTCTGGTTATCGTCGGGGGGTTTTTCCCAAGATTTCTAAAGGCAGATTTTGGTGGGGTAGGTGGTGGGGTAATAGTGGGGCAGATGGTGGGGTAGATGGTGGGGTGGGTGGTGGGGTAGATGGTGGGGTGGGTGGTGGGGTAGATGGTGGGGTGGGTGGTGGGGTAGATGGTGGGGTAGATGGTGGGGTAGATGGTGGGGTTGGTGGTGGGGTAGATGGTGGGGTAGATGGTGGGGTAGATGGTGGGGTAGGTGGTGGGGTAGATGGTGGGGTAGATGGTGGGGTAGGTGGTGGGGTAGGATCTAGATAGGGAGACGGAGGGAACACGGTGGAGAGAACAGATTATATGAAGAAATCATTTACAGTTTTATTTTGTTTTGTTTTTCATGATGTATGATGTGCTAGGAAGGAGTTCAAGGACTTGGGAAGTTATGTTTTGTATGTTTAAGTGCTTGTATGTAGATATAGTCAATATGTGGTTGAAAAGCTGTTATCAGGTTGTTTGTATACAGCGAGATGGTTTTTATCTAATAGTATGTAGTTGACCAGCTGTTAGCAGATACTTTGTTGGTAGTATAATTAATAACTGTTATAATGTAGTTTTTAATAGCTGTTATAATAAGATGTTTTGAACAGCTGCTATTACAAGATAGTGTGCATATTTTGAATAGCTGCTATTATAAGATAGTGTGTATAATTTGAATAATTGCTATTATAATATAGTGTGCATATTTTGAATAGTTGCTATTATAATATAGTGTGCATATTTTGAATAGTTGCTATTAATATAGTGTGCATATTTTGAATAGTTGCTATTATAATATAGTGTGCATATTTTGAATAGTTGCTGTTATAATATAGTGTGCATATTTTGAATAGTTGCTATTATAAGACGAACAGATATAATCCGGATTATGAATGTATGTTGGAAGTGTAAGACAGACATCAGACTTACCGTTTATGATCCTGGTCACTCTCCACAGACGAAGAAGCACCATAAGTCCCGCGGCATCTTTAGCTGCGCTCTCCACAGAGACAAAACTGAAGACGATGTCCAGGGTGAAAGACACTATGACAACTACTGCATCAAATACCTGGAGGATAAAGGTGATGCACAGGTGATATTAGTCAGGTGCGTTAATATAGCTGAAGGCAAAAAAAAATCGTGTAGTAGAGGAACATAGTTATATTTGTATATGTGATATTGCGCTATGTACTGGGTCATGCTTTACATTCAAGAACTCCACTAACCAGATTAAAAACTATGCCATGATACACTAGAAAATGCCATGTGATACACTGGAAACATTTTTTCAAGGTATAGTGAAAGTATCCGACTGTTTATTTGAAACACTGTGACCAGTATCTTGTGTGATGTACGCGCAGCGAGCCTGGACAGCAGCTAAAGAGCCTGACAAACAGGGATAGTATGGAGGAGGGGGCGATATTTTGAAGAGAGAGGGAGGGTGACTTATGTGAGAATTATTGTTTACTGCGACTTACAGAAAAGTCACTTCTAACATGATGGTTGTACCAGGTGGCGCTGTAACTGCTTCTACTCTTGGCTGTGCTTCTTTGTCACTTGTAGAAATCAAGTAGGTCGAAGGGAAAAGAACAAGAGGACGACAACGACATAAATGGGTGGACAACATCAAGAGATGTGTGGACAACATCAAGATATGGGTGGACAACATCAAGACATGTACAGAGACACGCTTGGTCGAGTGCCCTGCGAAGACAAGAAACAGAATAAAGTGGAGATTCATTGCAGCCAGCTTTCTATGGAGAGACTGCATGAAAAGATGAAACATCAAGTGAATCATTCCCTACATTCTTCCATTCTCCCTTCCCACCCGCGTTCAGGTCATATTCGACAGCGAGGACTAATGTGTGTAAGAGAAGAAACAATGTGTAAGAGAAGAAACAATGTGTAAGAGAAGAAACAATGTGTAAGAGAAGAAACAATGTGTAAGAGAAGAAACAATGCTCTTGAGAGATGCTCAGACTCTAACCCTACAGTTTTTGCTTGCTTTCCAAACTTCGTTGCCTTCATATACTGTTCAACAAAAAAAAAAAACCAAAGAAACGCAACATTATTGTAGTCGTAACGGACACCAAATTCCAAACTTGTATCAAATTTTCTTTTATGGAATTAATGTTTCAATCTTGGCATGAAGAAACTTTAAAACTTTAACAATGAAATGATGCTCATTAAATTTGGTTTGGACTTTTATTCTTTGCGACTGAGGCCTCCTTTTCAATAAGGTGTATGGCCTCCTCTGGCCTGTATCAGAGAACGACATCTCCTTGACATGGATCCAATTAGCTGTTGGATCTGTTGTTGTGAGATGGCTACCCACTCTTCCCGCAGTGCAAGAGACAACTGTCGGAGATTGGCTGGCGCCACGTCTCGCTGGCGAACTTGTCTGTTGAGTTCATCCCATAGGTATTCTATTGGGTTCATGTCTGATGACATGGATGACCACGGAATGGTCTGGACGTTGTTGTCAGTGAGGAAGTGGGTGGTGAGTAGTGCCACACGAGGCGACTAATGGTGCTTCTAACCACATTAAATTGTCTGGCCACTACACTTCGTGACTGTCCAGTCTGTAAACGTCCAATGACGATAAGTCGTTGTTCTGTAGTAAGATTAGCCATACTTGCGCATTGACTTTTCAAATGAATTGATTCGAGGAGCGTCAATCTTTTATAGGCATTCAATAACATTGTCAGTGAGTTTTATGTTCAGTAAGTTTCATGGGATTCTCGTGAACCTGTCATGAGTTATTGTCAAAAATGCTGTTTTGACTAGTGTCGCTTTTCTGTGCTCATGAATCATCTGCTGAGTACAC
This sequence comes from Achatina immaculata, assembly GCA_009760885.1. NCBI lineage: Eukaryota > Metazoa > Mollusca > Gastropoda > Stylommatophora > Achatinidae > Lissachatina > Lissachatina immaculata. Next base: position 73,897,648 of record CM019691.1, read on the forward strand.
TTCAGGTCAGCACGTGAAGTTGATGTCCAAGTGAACGTTTCAGGCAATTTGCCCTTGTCTGGTCAGCAAACTTCAGTTTAAATCGCAACATTGGATTTGTTGCGTTTCTTTTTTTAAACAGTTTATAACGTACATTTTATGTTACTACATGTATCCTCTACCCGACTATCACAAGATCCTACTCGCTTGTCAGAGTATGTATCGTCTATCCGACTATCACAAGCTTCTACTCGCTTGTCAGAGTATATATCCTCTATCCGACTATCACAAGCTTCTACTGGCTTGTCAGAGTATGTATTCTCTATCCGACTATCACAAGCTTCTACTCGCTTGTCAGAGTATGTATCCTCTATCCGACTATCACAAGCTTCTACTCGCTTGTTAGAGTATGTATCGTCTATCCGACTATCACAAGCTTCTACTCGCTTGTCAGAGTATGTATCGTCTATCCGACTATCACAAGCTTCTACTCGCTTGTCAGAGTATATATCCTCTATCCGACTATCACAAGCTTCTACTGGCTTGTCAGAGTATGTATTCTCTATCCGACTATCACAAGCTTCTACTCGCTTGTCAGAGTATGTATCCTCTATCCGATTATCACAAGCTTCTACTCGTTTATCAGAGAAGTTTTCTTCTTCTCGACTTAAAGAGAACGACTCTTCTCCCCTGCTGTTAGACTAAGTTAGATCATATCCACTGTCAAAACAGGTAACTTCTACCCGACTATCAAAACAAGTAACTTCTACCAGACTATCAAAACAGGTAATTTCTACCACACTATCAAAACAGGTAACTTCTATTCAGCTATTAGAAGACACCTATTATCTTCGACTATAAGAGGACGCTTCCCTTCCTCGACTATCAAAGGACATTTCTTATCTCAAACTATAAGTAAGTGCTTCTTTTCTCCTAATATCACAAACATTTCTTATCTCAAACTATAAGTAAGTGCTTCTTTTCTCCTAATATCACAAACATTTCTTATCTCAAACTATAAGTAAGTGCTTCTTTTCTCCTAATATCACAAACATTTCTTATCTCAAACTATAAGTAAGTGCTTCTTTTCTCCTAATATCACAAACATTTCTTATTTCCGTATATCAGCGGACGTTTCTTCTCCCCGATTCTCTGGTTTGTCAGAGATCATTCTTCTTCCTGATTATCTGAGGACGATGCCACTCTCGACTATCATAAGACGCTTCTCTTTCATACATCAGAAGACGCTTCTTCTATCGACTATCAGAGGATGGTTCTCATCCTCAACAATCAGAGTACGCTTCTTCTATCGACTATCAGAGGATGGTTCTCATCCACAACAATCAGAGGACGCTTCTTATATCGACTATCAGAGGATGGTTCTCATCCACAACAATCAGAGGACGCTTCTTATATCGACTATCAGAGGATGGTTCTCATCCTCAACAATCAGAGGACGCTTCTTCTATCGACTATCAGAGGATGGTTCTCATCCTCAACAATCAGAGGACGCTTCTTCTATCGACTATCCCAGAATGCTTCTCCTTCTCGACCATCTGAGGAATCTCCTATTGACTGTCCGAGGACGTTTCTTCTCCTCGACTATCTGACGACAATTATCCTCCTCCTGTTGGGAAGTGAGAGGTCTCCACCCCTGCCAGGGAGATCAGAAAATGAATCTTCTTCACGGACATCAGTGACATCAGAGACATCAGATACCAGAGAAGCATTATTCTCCCACGACTATCGACCTCAACATGCTTCTCGTGCTGATCGACTTGTAATAATAACAACACGACTCTCTTGACTTACAGATCGAAATAACTACAGAGCCGCGTAGCAAAATATCTGTAAAACTAAAAATAAATCAAAGACTGGTGGATCAAGGAAGTCATTAATTACTTTACTAAGCCAAGCTTTCCCGCCACCTGGAAAGTTCATTAAATTCATGGCACAGCACCAGATCTGAAACACTGTATGTAGAATGTCCCTATTTCCTTCGCCAAAATGCGTTAAGTCAGTTACTGACTGACGCCAGTCTCCTGTTCATTACTCACTTCATGTCGAAGATCTGCCCCCTATAAAATCAGAATAAAAGACTGCACGACCTGGCTAAATGGATTTGTTCTGATGACGTCAGCGTCTTTGGTCCCTGGAGGTAATAGAGTCTGCGAGCTGACGTCAGTGTGGGTTTGTCCCTTGACGTCTAAGATCCTACACTTGTCTCAAGCCCATTCAGAAAGAGAACACAGAAATGCCAGTGCGTTTTATGAAATTAATCTTACTCAGTTTTTTGATTCAATATCTAAATAAAACTGCACATTCTCGGCAGTTGTTTCATACAAGAATCTTGTCGAGTTTAATTTGAACATCGCTGACAGGCAATCATCAGCCTGTTTTCACTGTTTTATCTCTATTCCATTTCATCTTCTTCTGTGCTTTTACATTATTTCATAACCTTAACTCTATTTCCATTTCATCTTTGTGCATTAACTTTCTTTCCTAACGTCTGTTTCTATTTTCGTGGATTTTGACAAGGGTACAGCGCTCTATTTTCATTTACTGTGTCAACCAAGCACCGATGGAAGTTATGTCATATAGTTGAAAAATGCTGAAAATTTAATTACATTAACATTTTTCGTGGTTATTTTTAGATTTAATTGCACAGAAAAGTGAAAATGTTTCTCTTAACTGAAAACGAATTTTCTAGTACAAAAGTTATTTTCTCGGCAAAAAACTGTGTGTACTAGCTTTCAAATTCCGTCATTGTTTGCTGAATGTGAAAATACACACAGCAAAATGCGTCAGATTTTGCCGTGCTATAAATATTGCAAGGATTCTGCCTCATTTGTTATCGATTTCTTCATTTAGTTCAAGGACTGTAGAATGGTTGATGTTAAATGTGAAGACAGGAGAGGGGGCGGGTGGCATGGAGGAAGAGGGAAACGAAGTAGAGAAACAGACAGGAATCATGGATGTCAGAGCATCGATGATGAGCAGATAAATGATATTTTTAAAAGCTGATCAGTGATCGATGCTCTCCAAGAGCAGGGCGAGAGGCAGGGATACAAAGAGGACTGCCGAAAAAAAAGATGGAAAGAGGAGATAAATATAAGGAGGAATTAGGCAGGGAGAATGAATGTTGATCAGGAGATTTAAAACGACCGGAAGGCTTATGTTGCAGGAATGAATATTATTTAAAAGAATGAAAGGCTGGGCACATAGGTCAGTCTGACATTTTTTTCTTTCATCTTCCAACTTTCACTCTGTTGAGAACATTCAGTTCAGCGCAACTGAAGCAGAAACATAACAGATATGGTTTACAGTGAACATGGGGAAACTTTTACTTTTTTTCTTAATCATGCATTAAAGAGGACGCTTCTTATATCGACTATCAGAGGATGGTTCTCATCCTCAACAATCAGAGGACGCTTCTTCTATCGACTATCCCAGAATGCTTCTCCTTCTCGACCATCTGAGGAATCTCCTATTGACTGTCCGAGGACGCTTCTTCTCCTCGACTATCTGACGACAATTCTCCTCCTCCTGTTGGGAAGTGAGAGGTCTCCACCCCTGCCAGGGAGATCCGAAAATGAATCTTCTTCACGAACATCAGTGACATCAGAGACATCAGATACCAGAGAAGCATTATTCTCCCACGACTATCGACCTCAACATGCTTCTCGTGCTGATCGACTTGTAATAATAACAACACGACTCTCTTGACTTACAGATCGAAATAACTACAGAGCCACGTAGCAAAATATCTGTAAAACTAAAAATTAATCAAAGACTGGTGGATCAAGGAAGTCATTAATTACTTTACTAAGCCAAGTTTTCCCGCCACCTGGAAAGTTCATTAAATTCATGGCACAGCACCAGATCTGAAACACTGTATGTAGAATGTCCCTATTTCCTTCGCCAAAATGCGTTAAGTCAGTTACTGACTGACGCCAGTCTCCTGTTCATTACTCACTTCATGTCGAAGATCTGCCCCCTATAAAATCAGAATAAAAGACTGCACGACCTGGCTAAATGGATTTGCTCTGATGACGTCAGCGTCTTTGGTCCCTGGAGGTAATAGAGTCTGCGAGCTGACGTCAGTGTGGGTTTGTCCCTTGACGTCTAAGATCCTACACTTGTCCCAAGCCCATTCAGAAAGAGAACACAGAAATGCCAGTGCGTTTTATGAAATTAATCTTACTCAGTTTTTTGATTCAATATCTAAATAAAACTGCACATTCTCGGCAGTTGTTTCATACAAGAATCTTGTCGAGTTTAATTTGAACATCGCTGACAGGCAATCATCAGCCTGTTTTCACTGTTTTATCTCTATTCCAGTTCACCTTCTTCTGTGATTTTACATTATTTCATAACCTTAACTCTATTTCCATTTCATCTTTGTGCATTAACTTTCTTTCCTAACGTCTGTTTCTATTTTCGTGGATTTTGACAACGGTACAGCGCTCTATTTTCATTTACTGTGTCAACCAAGCACCGATGGAAGTTATGTCATATAGTTGAAAAATGCTGAAAATTTAATTACATTAACATTTTTCGTGGTTATTTTTAGATTTAATTGCATAGAAAAGTGAAAATGTTTCTCTTAACTGAAAACGAATTTTCTAGTACAAAAGTTATTTTCTCTGCAAAAAACTGTGTGTACTAGCTTTCAAATTCCGTCATTGTTTGCTGAATGTGAAAATACACACAGCAAAATGCGTCAGATTTTGCCGTGCTATAAATATTGCAAGGATTCTGCCTCATTTGTTATCGATTTCTTCATTTAGTTCAAGGACTGTAGAATGGTTGATGTTAAATGTGAAGACAGGAGAGGGGGCGGGTGGCATGGAGGAAGAGGGAAACGAAGTAGAGAAACAGACAGGAATCATGGATGTAAGAGCATCGATGATGAGCAGATAAATGATATTTTTAAAAGCTGATCAGTGATCGATGCTCTCCAAGAGCAGGGCGAGAGGCAGAGATACAGAGAGGACTGCCGAAAAAAAAGATGGAAAGAGGAGATAAATATAAGGAGGAATTAATCAGGGAGAATGAATGTTGATCAGGAGATTTAAAACGACCGGAAGGCTTATGTTGCAGGAATGAATATTATTTAAAAGAATGAAAGGCTGGGCACATAGGTCAGTCTGACATTTTTTTCTTTCATCTTCCAACTTTCACTCTGTTGAGAACATTCAGTTCAGCGCAACTGAAGCAGAAACATAACAGATATGGTTTACAGTGAACATGGGGAAACTTTTACTTTTTTCTTAATCATGCATTAAATTACACGAGGAAACTTTTACTTTTGTTTCTTATTCACACTTTAAACTATAGAAAATAACTAAATACATAACAGACAGACAGACAGACAGACAGACAGACAGACAGACAGATGGAACAAGAGAAGCAAAAATACGACTTCCGTCTCAGAAGGGGAACAACTCTGCGCTATCAGAATAAAAGATTTTTTTTTGAATGACTTTGGAAAAGAGCTTTGTGGCCAGATGGGACAAAATAAAAATCATAAGACAGGGAACAACGGAAAGAGAGGATGGAAAGATTGATGGGGGTGTGAACGAGTGAGAGAAAGTAATTTATGACTCCCGGTTAATCGCCAGCCAGTAACAATTATAACGTCATGTATCGTCTCCGCTAGGACGGGATCGATACCCCTAGTCCGACTTGAACATCCCCGGCTATGCCCAGAAAACAAAATAAAAACATTAACGTCATCAACAAAATACGGCCACGATACCGGGAGATAGGAGGAGAAGCGACTTTTTTCCCTCGGCTATGTCCTAAGCTAGCGCTGGATAGAATCAAGGCGCACAGAGCGGATGGTAAGTATGGACAAGATGAACGCAGAAATGCAAAGGCTCTAGCAGCTCTAGGGAGCTTCCAGACTGGGGTCTAGGTCGAAAGCACGGGACTGGAATCTAAATGTGGCCATAAACTTCATTTGTGACCTCTAGGACCATGAGAGTTTGGCCAGGGTCGTCCAGACTATGACTAATGTTGTCTAGATATTGGCACCGGAACCTACTAATAACTGTACGTCTGGAGTAGCTGTTCTCTTTTTTTTATATATAAGTAGCTGTTCTTTGTTTCATATAAGTAGCTGTTCTCTTTTTTATACAAGTATCTGTTCTATTTTTATATAAGTAGTTGTTCTCTTTTTCATGTAAGTAGCTGTTCTCCTTTTTATATAAGTATCTGTTCTATTTTTTCTAAACATAGTAGTTCTCTTTTTTATGTAAGCAGTTGTTCCCTTTTTTATATACGTAGCTGCTCTCTTTTTTTATATAAGTAGTTGTTCTCTTTTTATGTAAATAGTTGTTCTCTTTTTTGTATAAGTAGCTGCTCTCTTTTTTATATAAGTAGTTGTTCTCTTTTTATATAAATAGTTGCTCTCTTTCTATAACTATTTGTTCTCTTTTTCGTATAATTAGCTGTTCTCTTTTTATATATGTAACTGTTTTTTATAGGTTTCTGTTCTATTTTCTTTATGTAGCTGTTCTCTTTTTATGGTTATCTTTTTGTAAATAGCTGTTCTATTTTATAAGTAGTTGTTCTCTTTTTTATATAAGTAGTTGTTCTCTTTCTTTATATAATTAGATGTTCTCTTTTTTATATAGGTAGTTGTTCTCTTTCTTTATATAATTAGATGTTCTCTTTTTTATATAAGTAGTTGTTCTCTTTTTATATATGCAGCTGTTCTCCTTTTATAAGTAACTGTTGTATTTTCTTTATGCAGCCATTCTCTTTCTGTAGTTCTCTTTTTATAAAGTAGCTGTTCTCTTTTCATAGTTATCTTTTTATAAGTATATCTTTCTTATATGTAGTGGTTTTCTTCTTCATAAACAGCTGTTATATGTTATAAGCAGCTGTTATATGTTATAAGCAGCTGTTATATGTTATAAGCAACTGTTATGTGTTATAGGCAGCTGTTATATGTTACAAGTAGCTGTTATATGTTATAAGCAGCTGTAACTTTTTTGAGTAACTTGCAAAGCGACATTTCATTTCAGCCAGTGCTTTGCAAGAGAAAGTTGCATGCGAAGATCTCACTTAATGCGGTCTACTTCCTGGGCATCTGCCTAAGGTCACGATCGCGAATCACAGTTGGGGTCGTCTGATACCAGCAGCATTGACCATCAAATGTACAGTCCCATAACGTCTAGGACCGAGAACACACATTCAGGTATGGAAGATGAAGATAACTAGCTGTGATATTTTGTTAAATGACCGGCCTAGACCTATTTCTCTTAAACATGTTGGTCTGGTGGTGATTCTGTTGAACCGACTGCTGTTGTGACGTCGTGGCAGTGGAGTCCCCACCAAGGCTGGGCTCTCTCGCTCTTCAGGCGTGTGTCAGAGGCGCAACCACAAAGTTCATGCAACAGCCACGTAAGAATAGGGCTCTGTGTGAGCAGACATGTCGGAGTGTAAAGTATGTTCCACTTTGTGAGCTAGTGATTATCTGCATGACTCTGACTGAGACCAGCATGCACAAGCAACTGAGAGGTTAGTGCAAGTGCCTTATTAATTGATGGCTGTGGAATTATGATGTGTGCGCGGACGGCCTGACTGTTGTTTGCTAAACCAGTAATAAGGACCTGGAAGTGAGTAAGGGAGGGAGAGGGGCGGGATATCAGGCGGATAGCCATTGACACCCTCCATTAGATGCTGGTCCCGAGGAGTAGCTTCATTACACTCGGGGCCTGCCCATACGCGCTCGGCCCTTGACATCAGGATTTCCTTCAGTGTTTTTATGGAGATGACTCTCAATGTTGCGTTGATTTGTGTGTTGCTCGTGATCTAGCATTTAGTTGGGATTTGCAACCACTGCCCTTGGCTACATGTAAGGCAGTGAGTTGTGTGTGATAGGCACTTTGGAGGAAGTTGCTTTGCTTTTGTTCGCCGAGGTGTTGCTACGGAGAACGTGCAGCGGAAATATGATTACGACTTCAGGATGACATCTAAATCAAGAGTCATCAGATAGAACTGGGCCGACGTAAGGTAGGTCTGTTGTACCTCATCCCACTGTTACAAAGTAAGGTCAGAAAGTAGAGGTAGACGGAGGTTCCAGGTAGATAAAAAGGGAAACACCTTGACTGAGTGGTAACAAAGATAAATGAAAACTAGAGAAAAGAAATCTCAGAACCCTGCTGGGAGAAAATGAAATACTCACAACGAGATGACGAAATAAAGCACATGACATGAAAACAATTTCTTGACTATTGAGACCAGCAGAGCAGCTTTAAAACTCTGTTCAGGTCTGTTGATTTTGTCACTTTCGGTGGAAGAAAGTAGAAAAACATCTGAACGTACGTTTTCTGAACTGAACTAGTTAATGTTCTGTCCCAGTGATGTCAGTTACGAATAAAGGGTCATTGAATACTGTTATGGTTCCAGCTAGTGTCAGACTTGGGACTCCATGATTTTCAGTTTTGGATCATCTTGATTTGGGATCCTAGGAATTCCATGTAAAATTTGATCTGGACTAGCTCACATCACATTCTCGTTTCCGTTTCTTGCAAACTCGTCTCGGGAAACATCACACAACGAATGAACAGCGAGGTATGCCACTTGCGACCTCAACCTTCCTGGATGATAGGATCCATCACGGCCACATTCTCATTCCTGAAACGGGTGCTGCCATATTTCTATCACAGGCTCACAAGTGTCAGCACTAGGACCAGATTCACATTTTAAAACGTTACAACTGATACCACTCACAGTTAGCTTGGTTTACACCTGGTCTAGCTGATACTGCGTTCACCTGTCGTGACTGATGGGTGCATTGCCCTACTGTAGCCAAGGCTTCCAGTTTAATTGAAGTATGGGTGGCACTACATGGCGTAGTGGTCTCTTGACTGAACCAACTCCAAGTTCAGGAAGAGAAGAAGGAGCAGAAAAGGATTTGCCACGTTGAGTGTGTTGCATAATGGTTGTAATTATCATCATTAGCAACACGACGGAATAATACGGTGCTTGTTAATATCCAGTGTAACATGGAATACTCGAGCATTATTAACATTCCACGATGAGAGTTCACTGGGTCTGGGGAAATGATTAATAATATAAGGGGAGATCATGTATAAAAACAGGGTGGATGGTAGTTATCGCACCCTTCAGAACAGTCTGTTCAGCTCATGCAAAATAATGGCAGCTTTTCTTCTGATAAGTTTTCAGGCTTCCCGTGGGAAGATTTTCAGTAGTTCTTAAGTTTTTCTATATCCCGACTGACTGTTGAACTGAAGGAAGGAAGGAAAGAAGGAAGGAACCTGAATTTGGTGTCTATGATGAACAATCAGGTAGAACTCTTCAGAATGTTACTATCTCTATTTTCTTTCGAATACAATTTTTTTTTCGAATTTCGACATTATTCGATGAAATACGACGTCGAGTATTCAGTACATGTTTATCTACATCCTGCCTAGGGTTGCTATTATAACATTTGCGGAGGCTAATTGAACGTTCTGCAAACAGAAGAAACACTGGAGAATGTTCATTTGTTACAAGCTCTGCCATTATTAACAAGCGGTGGTTATTTTTATGACATAACATTGTGTTATTATGTCACATTTAACACATGTTACATTATGTTACATTTAAGATACAGAACTAAGATCATTAAATCATTACCTGCGAAAAACGTCGAAGCAAGTAATCCTGTGTTACATAAGTGGAGGGTAATGATTTGCATTTAATCGATAGTACTGAATAGTTTATTTTCTAGTTTTGGGTCATCTTGATTTGGGATCCTAGGAATTCCATGTAAAATTTGATCTGGACTAGCTCACATCACATTCTCGTTTCTGTTTCTTGCAAACTCGTATCGGGAAACATCACACAACGAATGAACAGCGAGGTATGCCACTTGCGACCTCAACCTTCCTGGATGATAGGATCCATCACGGCCACATTCTCATTCCTGAAACGGGTGCTGCCATATTTCTATCACAGAAATCACAGTGTCAGCACTAGGACCAGATTCACATTTTAAAACGTTACAACTGATACCACTCACAGTTAGCTTGGTTTACACCTGGTCTAGCTGATACTGCGTTCACCTGTCGTGACTGATGGGTGCATTGCCCTACTGTAGCCAAGGCTTCCAGTTTAACTGAAGTATGGGTGGCACTACATGGCGTAGTGGTCTCTTGACTGAACCAACTCCAAGTTCAGGAAGAGAAGAAGGAGCAGAAAAGGATTTGCCACGTTGAGTGTGTTGCATAATGGTTGTAATTATCATCATTAGCAACACGACGGAATAATACGGTGCTTGTTAATATCCAGTGTAACATGGAATACTCGAGCATTATTAACATTCCACGATGAGAGTTCACTGGGTCTGGGGAAATGATTAATAATATAAGGGGAGATCATGTATAAAAACAGGGTGGATGGTAGTTATCGCACCCTTCAGAACAGTCTGTTCAGCTCATGCAAAATAATGGCAGCTTTTCTTCTGATAAGTTTTCAGGCTTCCTGTGGGAAGATTTTCTGTAGTTCTTAAGTTTTTCCATATCCCGACTGTCTGTTGAACTGTAGGAAGGAAGGTAGGAAGGAAGGAAGGAAGGAGGGAGGGAAGGAAGGAGGGAGGGAAGGAAGGAAGGAAGGAATCTGAATTTGGTGTCTATGATGAACAATCAGGTAGAACTCTTCAGAATGTTACTATCTCTATTTTCTTTCGAATACAATTTTTTTTTTCGAATTTCGACATTATTCGATGAAATACGACGTCGAGTATTCAGTACATGTTTATCTACATCCTGCCTAGGGCTGCTATTATAACATTTGCGGAGGCTAATTGAACGTTTTGCAAACAGAAGAAACACTGGAGAATGTTCATTTGTTACAAGCTCTGCCATTATTAACAAGTGGTGCTTATTTTTATGACATAACATTGTGTTATTATGTTGCATTTAACACATGTTACATTATGTTACATTTAAGATACAGAACTAAGATCATTAAATCATTACCTGCGAAAAACGTCGAAGCAAGTAATCCTGTGTTACATAAGTGGAGGGTAATGATTTGCATTTAATCGATAGTACTGAATAGTTTCTTTTCTAGTTTACAGACAGCTGAATTTGCTGCATATAATTGTACCAGAGATCACTGTGAAAGTATTAGAAACAATGGAATGAGCATATGTTATGCAAATATGTTTTTCATAAAAAATAGGTGTTGAATATCCAGTATACCTCGCACAGTTACTAACTGCTGGGAATTTAATGATGAATTTTTTTTCCTTTCAGATTTACTTTTTTCTGACATTCCTTTATACAGGGCTTCCATAAAAGACTTTCATATGTGTACGTGTATATTTCTGATATATTTCAATACATAGCTTTGTACAGGCATTGAAGAATTACTTTAGCTGACAAATTTAAGTTACAAAACAGTTGCCAGTGAGTCGCTGCAGAGCTTCCAAGAAAAGATTGCATCATTAAGCACCGGTACTGACATACCGACGCAGAAAATTATACAGTTCACGCGTGCTTTTCAGTAACGCGATTTGTTATTAATGTGCAAAGTAATATCAGAATGGAGTGTAGAAACGCTGTGCATGATAAATATATGTGTAAGTAAGTGTTATCAGCAGGTGTTTCAAACGGGGAGTTAATATAACAAACATTAGCTCATGCAAAATAATGGCAGCTTTTCTTCTGATAAGTTTTCAGGCTTCCTGTGGGAAGATTTTCTGTAGTTCTTAAGTTTTTCCATATCCCGACTGTCTGTTGAACTGTAGGAAGGAAGGAAGAAGGAAGGAAGGAAGGAGGGAGGGAAGGAAGGAGGGAGGGAAGGAAGAAGGAAGGAATCTGAATTTGGTGTCTATGATGAACAATCAGGTAGAACTCTTCAGAATGTTACTATCTCTATTTTCTTTCGAATACAATTTTTTTTTTCGAATTTCGACATTATTCGATGAAATACGACGTCGAGTATTCAGTACATGTTTATCTACATCCTGCCTAGGGCTGCTATTATAACATTTGCGGAGGCTAATTGAACGTTTTGCAAACAGAAGAAACACTGGAGAATGTTCATTTGTTACAAGCTCTGCCATTATTAACAAGTGGTGCTTATTTTTATGACATAACATTGTGTTATTATGTTGCATTTAACACATGTTACATTATGTTACATTTAAGATACAGAACTAAGATCATTAAATCATTACCTGCGAAAAACGTCGAAGCAAGTAATCCTGTGTTACATAAGTGGAGGGTAATGATTTGCATTTAATCGATAGTACTGAATAGTTTCTTTTCTAGTTTACAGACAGCTGAATTTGCTGCATATAATTGTACCAGAGATCACTGTGAAAGTATTAGAAACAATGGAATGAGCATATGTTATGCAAATATGTTTTTCATAAAAAAATATGTGTTGAATATCCAGTATACCTCGGACAGTTACTAACTGCTGGGAATTTAATGATGAATTTTTTTTTCCTTTCAGATTTACTTTTTTGCTGACATTCCTTTATACAGAGCTTCCATAAAAGACTTTCAGTGTCATATGTGTACGTGTATATTTCTGATATATTTCAATACATAGCTTTGTACAGGCATTGAAGAATTACTTTAGCTGACAAATTTAAGTTACAAAACAGTTGCCAGTGAGTCGCTGCAGAGCTTCCAAGAAAAGATTGCATCATTAAGCACCGGTACTGACATACCGACGCAGAAAATTATACAGTTCACGCGTGCTTTTCAGTAACGCGATTTGTTATTAATGTGCAAAGTAATATCAGAATGGAGTGTAGAAACGCTGTGCATGATAAATATATGTGTAAGTAAGTGTTATCAGCAGGTGTTTCAAACGGGGAGTTAATATAACAAACATTAGCAAACGCAAAATCATGGAATTCTTTTTTAAGATCTGTTCACACTTGGTTCTGTCGGAGGAATGTATTGTAATCTATAAAGCATTAATAAAAGCTTGAACTTGTATTTATGTGTTTCTGTCGGAGGCATGTGTTGTAATCTATTAAGCATTAATAAAAGCTTGAACTTGTATTTATGTGTTTCAAATATCGTCATCAATATTTTTTTTTATTTGTCTTCTGTTGCTCTTGCTCGCATCCCGTTCACTGTTGATGTATTCTCACCAGATATTTCTCTCGTTCGTTCTAAAATAAATGTTATTAATATTTCGGCCTCGAGATTTGAGGAACTGTTAAGACAGTAAGTTCTGTTATAGTTTTCTGTACATCTCTTAGTTGTGTGAGGCAGCAGTGATGAGAGAGCAGTCTGAGCATTTCTGTAATGTAGTGGTAGAAAACAAAAGTCAGATGAACTTGGAAACTATGTGAAAAATATTAGCAAAAAGGAACTAAAGAATTGATCTGCGTGCAGGAATAAATAGTGAAAATGCATCTTACCGCAGGTATAAATTGTGAGATACTGACATGTACGCAGGTACAATGAAAGGCTGATCTGAACGCAGGTATAAGTAGTGAAAAACAAATATGAATGTAATCAAGCATAATAAGTAATGGATCTGAAGGAAGACAGAGAGAATGAAAAATGGATCTGTAGTGAAAAACAAATATCAATGCAATCAAGCATAATAAATAATGGATCTGAAGGAAGACATAGAGAATGAAAAATGGATCTGAAAGCAGGAATAAAGTGAAATGCTAGAGCCGGCACAGAACTCCGTATCTTTCCTGGACACATCAAAACTAACTTTAGAACATGACATTCGGCAATATCCCGGCGGAAGGGAAGGGGGTGGGGGGGGGGGTGTCTGGTTGGATGCGTTCTAAAGAGAAACCTTCTTTCAAACAATAGCGTGGCAGTTTAAGCTAAGCTTTGGCCAGTGCCATGTATACCAAACAGTTGAGCGGAGAAACGAGGTCACTGAACAAACAAATGAAAAAAAAAAATACAATGCCTTTGAGACAGATATATGAGATATAATGTACAAGCTTTTGTTTTAAGAACAGAAAAAAGGGCGTTTTTAATCTGATCACTAATTATGAGTTCAGTGTTTTGGATCATGCCCTATCTCAACGCCTCAGACTGTTTCGCGCCCCCCCCCCCAACCCCTCCTTCTCCTTCGGCATACTCGTAATAATCAACCAAGTTCTGAAAAAGGTAAGTCAGTCATTTGCATGTTCCTTGGGGAACTTTGACTCCCTAACAGCTCTCCTGTAGGCCTCTCGGTTGTAAGCAAGAAGCCCTGCTGCTGATGCATCCATTTGCAGATCATCAACGATGTCTTGCAGCCATCTTCGCCTTGGTCTTCCTCTCTTTCTTTTTCTCATTATGTACCCTTCCAATAAGGTCTTCTCTAAATTATCATGACGTTTAATGTGTCCAAAATATTCAAGTTGTCTTTGTTTAATCCTCTTTACTAGCCAGCCTTCTTCAATATTAAGTTCTTGTAGTATGGATATATTTGTTCTTTCTGAAAAAAGTATATTATAAATATATTCTAACTGCCCGCTCTCCCCCCCCCCTCAAATATTAAAATTGCAGCCCTGTGGGGAGTACACCTCACGTAAACGCTGGCGTAGAGACAGGAGGAAGTCTTTAGAGAGGGACACAAGTGTCTAGACACAGGCGGAAGTCTTTAGAGAGGGACACAAGTGTCTAGAGACAGACGGAAGTCTTTAGAGAGGGACACAATTGTCTAGACACAGGCGGAAGTTTTTAGAGAGGGACACAAGTGTCTAGAGACAGGCGGAAGTCTTTAGAGAGGGACACACGTGTCTAGAGACAGGCGGAAGTCTTTAGAGAGGGACACAAGTGTCTAGACACAGGCGGAAGTCTTTAGAGAGGGACACAAGTGTCTAGAAACAGGTGAAAGACAGGTCGTCTCAAAGCCATCTAAAGGATCAGTAAAGTTAAGTTCAAACTGGAGACGGCGCAGTATGATGATGACGATGATGATGACGACGATGATGATGCATTAAATGCAGTCGTCGCAAATAAAACTTCGTTCAAGTGACCAGTATGATATTACATTGTTATGACAACATGGTTACATACTTACATCACAAATAAGACAAACATTATACCAAAACAGGATGTTAACATCATCAACATGATAGTCGTGTACATCACAAATATGAGACAAGTTATACTATGACAGAATTACCAACATTATACTCATTTACAACATCTCGTTTTCATGACAATTTGAAAAAAAAAACAATATAAAAGTTACAGTTTGTTTTGCTTTTAATTCTTTTTTAAATGTTATTCACCACAGTCTGCTCGTATTTTATTATGTTATTCACCATATTCTGCTCGTATCTGAGTATGTTATTCACCATATTCTGCTCGTATCTGAGTATGTTATTCACCATATTCTGCTCATATTTGATTATGTTATTCACCATAGTCTGCTCATATTTGATTATGTTATTCACCATAGTCTGCTCGTATTTGAAATAGAAAAAAAAAGCTTTTAATTCGTAGATTGTTCAGACTTTCCTATAAAAGAGAATCGCTAAAAAGTAAAAAAGGAAAATCTCATATTGGTAAACAATGAGCAAAGTAAGGGAATCATAATCTCTGACCTCTGGTAAGTGATTAACATGAGTGACATCATGTACACGCTTGTCCATCATATCCATACGTCGTGATTTAGTGGTGGATGAATATATGTTTGATGACTTAAGTTGTAAGCCGTGACAGCTCAACATACATCAACATTCAAATAAATAAACACTTCATGCTGGCCCTGACCGCTGCTCAGGAATCACCTCTGCATTGAAGAACAGGTCCAAGCATAAGTCCCTACACCAAGATCTCACACATAAAGTCCATGTTTAATCACTTTCTCATCATTCCTGTACACAGATAAAGGCCTCGCTACACATCCCTTCTGTAGCCTTCACACAAACTGTACACTTCAAAGGTCCCGCAAAAAAAAAAACACCTCTCGTGGCCCAGTTCAATAACAACTCAGTCACATGACCAAATGACCTACTTTCACATCGCCACTTTAACGTATGTAATCATCATCATGTGCCGTGCCAACTGGCGTTGGCTATTATGCTTCTCCAGAGTACACGATCCTTCATGCAGGCCATCAGCTCAGTTGGTGATCTCCTCTCACACCATCCCGTCAGACTGTCCAGTATCATTTCTCTTGGTCTTCCTCTTGCTCTTCTTCCTTCTATTTTTCCTGTTGTTATAATATTTTCAATGCCCCCTCTTCTCATTGCATGTCCTATGAAAGTACATTGGGTAAAGCTGGGGCGACCATCCCCAACCCAGCGCGTCACAGGTGGCGGATGGTGAAAGTTCTCCAGATATGGAGGATCCCTGTGAATAAGGAGTTATCCAAATAAGCAGGCGCGGACCAACTGGCGGTAGACTCAGAGAGCGAGGTGGGGTAGTAGGTGGCTCTACTACTCCTATAAAGTGCCTCAGGTGCTCAGTGAAGGGAATACCAGGCGGGTCAGAGGCGCCTTAAACCCTCTCGCTCCCGCTGCCTTGCGGGTAGGACAGGGAGTCCAAAGGCTAGCGGAGAGTCCGTACACAAACCGACAGAAGGCAACGGGAAACCACTGTTGTAATTCCCAAGAACAGTTATGCTTAAACAGAATAATCGATTCATCATGAACGACGTTAATGGATGCTCCTCTGGAACAGCCTCGTCCGGTAGGGCAGCTCATGAGCCACAGGTGAGGCCAGATCGTCATCAAGCTACTGGCGGCAAAACTAACTAGTTCAAAATAGCAACATGGAATGTTAGAACTTTATTCCAGGCTGGAAAATTAGAAAATGTAAAGATGGAAATGGAACGTATGTAAGTAGTAGTAAAAACCGGAACAGCCACGACAGACCTAGTAAGCCATATACTGCTATAAATCAGCCCTGGTGACAGGTTGTACTTCTCACACCTGAGTGGACACTGAATCTCTCTCCGCGACACTTCAGTGAATACATCGAAGGAAAAAAAAACCTGAAGAAAAACGATACAGAGAATTACATACGAGAAAACTGACAAACAAAAAGTCTGTCAGATGACGCACAGCTCCGGTAACGATGTTGATGCTGAGGATGATGGAGGTGAATGTGACAACAGTAAAGAATTACATGCCAAAGAAAATCAATTTTCTTAAAAATCGCTCACGGAATATGCAGTAGCATGTCATTATGTAAAAAACCAGCGGAGATTTCAGTCACATTACATAATGTGGTGTTAGCATCTGGAATAGTGAATATTGATTTATGCCTTAAGTAGATATTGACAAGTTAGGAGCGAAAGGGGGCGGAGACGGGGAGGGAGGACGGAGACGGGGAGGGAGGACGGAGACGGGGAGGGAGGACGGAGACGGGGAGGGAGGACGGAGACGGGGAGGACGGAGACGGGGAGGGAGGACGGAGACGGGGAGGGAGGACGGAGACGGGGAGGGGGGACGGAGACGGGGAGGGGGGACGGAGACAGGGAGAGGGGACGGAGACGGGGAGGGGGGACGGAGACGGGGGGGGGAGGGGGCTACTAGCCTGGAGGGAGCAAACGTAGTCGCAGTTGATGACGAAGTAAAAGACAATTACGTATTTCAGATTGCCGGATTACAAGGACAGGATGAAGGGCAACGGAGCGAAAGAACGAAGGGGCAATTTCATCTGTCAGAATCGTTCTTCAGTGTCGAGAAATATCAGGGTAAGTGGCAACGCTACAGGAAGATTTACAATGTGCTTGAATGTGCAAGGACGAGTATAATGTGCAAGGACGAGTATAATGTGCAAGGACGAGTATAATGTGCAAGGACGAATATAATGTGCAAGGACGATTATAATGTACAAGGACGATTATAATGTGCAAGGACGCATATAATGTGCAAGGACGATTATAATGTGCAAGGACGATTATAATGTACAAGGACGATTATAATGTGCAAGGACGATTATAATGTGCAAGGACGATTATAATGTGCTGATTCAAGTTAATAAACGAGGTTATTCGGTCGTGATAAAAGAGAAACAGAGATACGGTTTGTGTTGAGAAAGTGAAAGGGACTGACGAATGTGTTGGATGGATAGATGGATGGATGGATGGATGGATGGATGGATGGATGGATGGATGATATTTTCTCAGAACTCCATTCATTCATTCATTCATTTGCATGTCCCTTGCGGAACTTTGCCTCCCAAACAGCACTCCTGTAGGCCTCTCGGTTGTGAGCAAGATGGCCTGCTGCTGTTGCATCCATTTCCAGATCGTCAACGATGTCTTGCAGTCATCTTCGTCTTGGTCTTCCTCTTTTTCTTTTTCCCATTATGTATTCTTCCAATACGGTCTTCTCTAAATTATCATGACGTTTAATGTGTCCAAAATATTTCAGTTTTCTCTCTTTAATCCTCTTCACTAGCCAGCCTTTGTCAGAACTCCATGTATTCTATTTCAGCATCTCGATATTATCATTTAACGATTTCGACAGTTTCTTAAGCATCACCCGCCGTTATCTAAACACATAAACATAACTGACACACCACTCAAATATTATACCAGCAGCATACTGTGGAGCTATTGAAGTGATGTTGTTTTCTCATGTTTTCCCGCGTACTCTGATAATTCAGTTTCATTTTTTTTTTCAAACAATCCGAGGATATCAGAAATGCAGTTCTCTCCTTAATTAGATGATTTTTTGCTTGTATACCTCCATATAGATCGCTTCCAGAAAATATTCTGTCGTATAAATTTTTGTTTACAAAAGATTAATGTCAAGGCCAAACATAACAGCTCTGCGGCTGGCATGGATAAATATAGCAACAATAATTATTCAATTATTTGAACAATGCCAAACACTTAATTATCAACAACCTAGTTGTAAATAACCGTACCCAATCAAGATATGGATTCCCAATTTCCTGTAAAAACGGTTTTGGCAAAGCGATCTTTCGGAAGTTATTAATCATCATCATGAGCTGGTATAAAATAAGGATCATCACGAAGAACGTGTGCTGTCTGTTAAACAGTCTCAGTGTGTGCGATGAGAGGTGATAGGTTTGTTTGTTTGTTTGTTTGTTTATTTGGAATGTTTTCGCAATCACGTTCATGATTGTGTTCCACAAGTATCTGCGCTGACTTTTCCTTCTTCGGCGTTTTATCCCCAGATATGGCACTTTATGAACTTTATCCCCACTTTATGAACTTTATGAACTTTATGAACTGGTGTGCGACGGACTTTTCTGAACTATTGTGTGTTTTGGCATTTACTGAACCAGTGTGTGGTTTGGTCTTTTCTGAACCAGTGTGTGTGTGTGTGGTGTGGTCTTTTTTGAACCTCTTTGTGGTATAGTCTTTTCTGAACCTATGTGTGGTATTGTCTTTTCTGAATCTGTGTGTGGTATTGTCTTTTCTGAACCAGTGTGCGGTATGGTCTTTTCTGAACCAGTGTGTAGTGTGGTCTTTTCTGAACCTGTGTGTGGTATGGTCTTTTCTGAACCTGTGTGTGGTATGGTCTTTTCTGAACCTGTGTGTGGTATGGTCTTTTCTGAACCTGTGTGTGGTATAGTCTTTTCCGAACCTGTGTGTGGTATTGTCTTTTCTGAACCTGTGTGTGGTATGGTCTTTTCTGAACCTGTGTGCGGTATGGTCTTTTCTGAACCAGTGTGCGGTATGGTCTTTTCTGAACCAGTGTGCGGTATAGTCTTTTCTAAACCAGTGTGTGGTATTGTCTTTTCTGAACCAGTGTGTGGTATTGTCTTTTCTGAACCAGTGTGTGGTATTGTCTTTTCTGAACCTGTGTGTGGTATTGTCTTTTCTGAACCTGTGTGTGGTATTGTCTTTTCTGAACCTGTGTGTGGTATGGTCTTTTCTGAACCTGTGTGTGGTATGGTCTTTTCTGAACCTGTGTGTGGTATGGTCTTTTCTGAACCTGTGTGGTATTGTCTTTTCTGAACCTGTGTGTGGTATGGTCTTTTCTGAACCTGTGTGGTATGTTCCTTTGTTCTTTATTATGAAAACGAACTTTATATTTATTTTCTTATTTGTTTTGTTGTTACTGGTCTTCACAGCTGTGATATGAAATTTCATACAGCTGTCTACATTTCTTATTTATATGTCTGTGTCATAATATTCTGATTATTTCCTACGAACCTCATATGTTATTTGTTTATTCTGAAATAGTCTTCTAGTTCCGAAATTCAGATCCCACCGGTATACGGAAATAAGGAATAGATTAATAATTTGATATGTGACAACAGAGTTGACCAGTTGATTAATACTTTTACTTGAGATAGTTTATTTTCCCGGCTTCTGTGTGCACCCCCCCCCCCCATTTTCTCGCCCTCCACCCCCCCCCCCCCCAACACACATAAGCACCACCACCCCCACCCCCCGAGATAGTAAAGATAACTTAGCACTGGCCAGCTCTTATCTTGAGACTTTCAGTTCTAGAGTGCTCTTTCATTTATCCTTGCGTGTATCTGAAGTCTCTCAGTCTAAAGTCTGTGCTCAACCTTACTGTACTACTCAGTTTTGGTCTATCCAAGATACATGGCTCTTTTAGATTTCTCTGATATCGCTCGAAGTTTATCGATCAAACAGGTTAAGTCCTCATTGGAATCTAGGTCAGTGCTGACTAGTTTTTGTAGCTGTTGTCTAGGTTTCACTGGTTTTTTTCAAGTTGTGTGTCTTCACCAGGTGATTATTAGATTTCTGACATTATGCTGTCCATGAAGATACGTCAGAAATGTTGCAAATGTTTGAAACAGTTCATTCTTCTTCAAGACGTCAATAGAACGTGGGCGAAAGAAAGCTATCTCATATGATATCTAGTTTATTATTGGAACTACTCTCCCGCGTGTTTGTTTATGTCAGCTAGTCTACGTATTTTATTATAAGTTTTAAACTTTCATATAGCTTTCAATACTATTTTGTGTCTAGCATGTCAGTACCTGATGAAAGGAAATTATTTGAAAAAGAGAACTCCCATCTCCACTTCCCCCGTTCAGGAACAGATGAATGGGCAACATCCTTGTGCGTTTTCTAAGGCGGAGTACCGTGTGAGAAGTTTGCATAAAAACTTGCTCAGAAATCTGAAAAGAGGGGAGTTTCGCAATAGTTCTCTCATTCCCCCCCCCTCCCCCGTCTCTCTCTCCCAATGTTGCTCTTTCTCTCCAGCTGGGCCCTAGACCGCCATCTGTTTTTGTTGACCAAGGTGACACACCGCAACAGCCCTTAAATCACCACATTACCACATAAGAGATCATGTCGACAAGAAGCCGTGCTTAGCTAACCATGAGCATAGAGCCCCCATCTAAACCACAGAACCTGTGCATGAACAGACATTTGCATCTCTAAAGTTTCTGCAGAGTATATCGGTAATTTTTATAACCCCTCCTGGTCTAAATTCTGGGTCGTCTGTGAAGGGCTTCAGAATTCAGAAGGTAGACCCATGATTCGGCATTACGTGAAGGTGTTGTGGCGAAGCCATCCAACAATAAACCACATTCTCTCTAGCAGAAGCCAGAGCTATTAGAGTACGCTGATGGAATTTTCCAAGAGATCTAAATTAAAACCTGGCCTGTAAATGAACAAATAGACTTGAAAATAGATCACTGTGGTTTTTTTTAACCCTATTTATTAGGCAGCTGCTCCATCTAAACGAAATCTATAGAGCGGCGGTGATGGTTTTACAAATTCACGTTGTTTTGAAAACTAAACAAATATTGATCTCATTTGAAATCCCACGACGAAACCTTGACACTTCGGCTCACATTCACAATATCTATTCCTGCATTTAGCCTACAGACAGCGTCCCAACGCTTCCTCTCAGTGCATTCATAACTGCTAATGGCTGGTGCCGTAAAACTGTATGCGCTGGCTATGCGCATACGTACTCCTACTCGTACATGTGCTCTGATAATTCATCCGTTCAATAAGCTGCTGCTACAAGGAATGCATTTTTTGTTGTGCTCATATAAAACGTTTTGACCTGGCCTTCTCGTCCTCTTTACCCTGGCGGAACCTTTGGTTTAGAATTTTCAGATTAAAAAAAAATTATTATATCTACAAATTACTGTACTTTTGTGCGATCTCTGAGTTGTATATATATATATATTCGAATAATAGTCGCCATTGTTGCTTTGTGCTATAAATTATACTTTTCTGTTGATCTGTTTATAAACCTGTTCTTTTTTTTTTTAATCACGATCTGCCATAATAGCTTGTTGTGAAATATTGTACCTAGCAAAACCCTAGAAAATGCTTGCAGAAATTTCAGCAAACTCCTGTGGAACCCCTAGTAAACTTTTGTAAAACCCCTTGTAAAGTGTTGCAAAACCCCTTGTAAACTCATGCTTAATCCTTATCAAACTGTTGTGAAACCTCTAATAAACTCTCGCGAAACCCTCATAAAACTTTCGTGGAACCCCTAGAAAACTCTTGCACACCCCACATAAAACTCTTGAGAACCCCCCCCCCCCCCAAGCAAACATTCTGGGAAGCCTGCTTGAGAAAGGCTTGTTGAGACAATGACCGGTCACTTGTTCTGTGAGATCAGGCCGCGAATGAATACAAATTACAAGCTCTTGTACTAAATGGAGCAATTTTGCCCCATTGTAAATCTCAGTCAATGTGTAGACTACAAGAAAGTCTTACACTACACGTAAGTTACTGTATGGTGATGGAACACACTGTTATCACGGAATTTGGAGGCCTCCAGTATTATATGGTCATGCTTCGCCACAACGTGTAATCTTTACCATTTCCAATTCCATCTGTTGCATTCTTTTCATATGCCACTCGGCCATTTTGCCCAGATATTTCTCTCTTGGTCTCTTGAACTTTCTTTTTCCCCTTGAGTTTTCCAGTGGTCGATCTTAAGAACACGGGAAAACTTTTGAGTGTTTTTAACATAACAGTGATGCTTCTAGTTCCTCATGTTCTGAAACTTCTCTGGCAATTCTTTCTTTATTTGTCTCTTTTTTTTTTAGTTTCAGAGAATTCCTTTCTTTATGAGTCGTGCCAGAAAGCCTTGGCCATCATGCTTCGGCATTGTGTGCCATGTTTGGTGTTTCCAGTCAAGTCAAATGCTTTTCTTTTTCCATGACACTGGGTCAGTCTACTTAGATGTTTTTCTATTGGTCTTCTCCTTTTTCTCTTGAATCTTCCAGTCATTACTAGGTTCTCTAACATCTGTCTTCTCATGACATGTCCAAGAAATTTTAACTGTCTTTTTTTTCTTCTGAGAATTTTAACAAGTTTTCGTTGTTCTGATATTTCTCTGGGGACCTCTTCATTTGTTTTTCTGCATGCCCAAAGTATTTATTGCATCTTTAGCCAAAACTACGTCCCTGTTTTACTTTTTTTTCTGTATATATAATCTGTGTATTAAATGGCTAAATTTCACACCCGTTAAGCAATAATGATTCATACAGAAATGTGATAACTCTTGTCCTAACTTTAGGGATAAAGGAAGCTGCTTTTACCCTGCCTATCCGTGATCTTATTTCACTTTATGCACTTGGCATTATCTTTTATTGTTGTTCAGAATGAATGAATTTACTCATCTGTGTCAGTGTCTTCCGTTTGAAAGGATGTCGTTCTTTGTTACATTTTGTTACACTGACTGTCTTGTTACCGTTAACTTTAATCCTCTTTCATTGCTCTCTTTGGTCGGAGCATACCTGGCAATATTCCCTTCTTCCCCCCCCCCAAAAAAAAAAAGTTCAAGGTTCAAAATTCAGACTCCGGCTTCACCGCTTTCGGGACAACTCCATATATGCCCCGCCCCACGCCGCAGCTTCCGCCAAAGAGTATGCTTCCTCCTAAAAGTAATCAACGTTACATCCAGTCCTCTTATACATCCACGTAGTCTACCAATGCATTTCTGACTACATGTAAGTTGTAGTATGCTCTTGGAATGTTACAAATGTCTCATCTTACAGGTAAATTACAGAATAGATTAGATAAAATACGCTCGTATATTTTAACTCTACATTTAAACTAACGTATAGTTTAGAGAAGTTAGAAAAAAATGTTATCCTGGATAAATTTTAATATATAAAACGAAAGAGTGTGCGGGTGTGAGAAAGAGGTTTGTGCTAGTGTGGGTATGTGTAGAGGAGAGAGAAAGCATGTGGGTGTGTGTATGAGAGAAAGACTGTGTGGTTCAGAGAGACAGAGAGAGAGAGAGAGAGAGAGAGAGAGATATTCTGTGTCAGTGTGTAAGCATGAGAGAGAGAAGAAAGAGTATGTATGGATGAGAGAGAGAGAGAGACAGGGAGAAAGAAAGAATTGTGTTTAAGAGAGAGAGAAAGAGAGAGACAGAGAGAGATTGTAAGTGCGTAAGAGAGAGAGAAAAAACAAAGAAAGAAGGTGTGTGAGAGAAAGAGACAAAGTGAGTGAGAGAAAGAAAGAGGGAGACAGAGAGAAAGAGAATGAGAGAATAAAAGAGATAGAGATTTGCGGATATTTTTCTACATTGCTCTTAAATTACGATTTCCTGGTGGATTACAAACATTTACAAACATGTTAAAGCAGTTATAAGTAATGGGGCAGACTATAGAGCAGTTATAAGTAATGGGGCAGACTATAGAGCAGTTATAAGTAATGGGGCAGACTATAGAGCAGTTATAAGTAATGAGGCAGACTATAGAGCAGTTATAAGTAATGGGGCAGACTATAGAGCAGTTATAAGTAATGGGGCAGACTATAGAGCAGTTATAAGTAATGGGGCAGACTATAAAGCAGTTATAAGTAATGGGGCAGACTATAAAGCAGTTATAAGTAATGGGGCAGACTATAAAGCAGTTATAAGTAATGGGGCAGACTATAAAGCAGTTATAAGTAATGGGGCAGACTATAAAGCAGTTACAAGTAACAGGACAGACTATAAAGCAATTATAAGTAACAGGACAGACTATAAAGCAATTATAAGTAACAGGACAGACTATAAAAGGCTGTAGATATCTTCTTCTAGCTGTGTGAGAGGTGTGTACAAAAATAACCCTTACAATACTTTTCCATAAACACAAGAGACACTTTCATTTTCCTTCACAATTTTACACGCTGTCAAATCAAATATTTTCTAGTATCCAAAATACTTTTAAATGTCTTTTATTTTGCTTCATCTTCAGTTATACATCATTACGCTATATCTAGACAGTTATACTATGGAAGTGAATGCTGGAAAATCACCAAAACTATAGAAAACAAGTTGAATTCTTTCCAGACTAAATGTTTACGAAGAATTAGAAAAATATTTTGGCCAAACACCATAAGAAATAAAATCTTATTGGCAGAAATGCAGATGAAGCCACTGACAACAGTTATTGAGGAAAGACGCTGGCGATGGTTGGGACATGTGCTCCGAATGACTGACAACTCACTACCAAAAATAGCATTAAGATGGACACCATAGGGGAACAGAAGTAAGGGTAGACCAAAAGAGACATGGAGAAGAACAACAGAAAGGATGTTGAGCAATAGAGGGCTCACCTGGGCAAGAGCAGAAAAAAAGGCGAAGGACAGGCATTTGTGGAAAACCCTTGCGGAAGCCCCATGTGCCCTGGGCACTTAAGGTTCAGAGACAGAGAGAGAGACAGTTATACATCACTTTGCTATATCTTGACAGTTATACATCATTCAGTTATATCTAGACATTTGTACATCATTTTGCTATATCTTGATGGTTATACATCATTCTGCTATACCTAGACAGTTGTACATCATTTTGCTACATCTTGACAATTACACATCATTTTGCTGTACCTTGACAGTTGCACATCATTTTGCTACATCTTGACAGTTATACATCATTTTGCTATATCTTGACAGTTATACATCATTTTGCTATATCTTGACAGTTATACATCATTTTGCTATATCTTGACAGCTATAGATCTTGCGAGTTTATACTTAATCTCTTAGCGTGACTGTCAGACTGCGGTTTGTCCACAGTGCGTCCATCCTTTTACTGGTGAGCTGGATGTAAGCAAAGAAGGGAGACTCGACGACTGTGACATACAGACAGAGGTGAGGCGGAGTTTCAAGACAGTTTTCATTACATTCGGTCTGCTGGGTTCCAACGAACGAGTCTTACTTTCAAAGGCTGAAAAAGATGAGCAGGTCTGATATTCTACCGCTAGTCTCTCAACATTCATTATACGTAACGCAACCATTCAACATTAATTTTCCACGCGTAATTCTTCTTCTTCCACTACTACTATTAGTACTACTACTACTGCTGCTGCTGCTACTACTACTACTACTACTACTACTACTACTACTACTACTACTACTATTACTACTGACTCTTCTTCTTCCTCTTCTTATTCTTCTTCTTTCTCTTCTAACTACTACTACTACTACTACTACTACTACTACTACTACTACCACCACCACCACTACCAACACCACTACTATTACTACTCATACTACTATTACTATTTCTTTTTCCTCTTCATTCTCTTCTAGCTACTACTACTACTACTACTACTTCTTCTTCTTTTTCTCTTCTTCTTCCTCTTCGTTCTCTTCTAGCTGCTACTACTACTACTACTACTACTACTACTACTACTACTACTAGTAGTAGTAGTAGTAGTAGTAGTAGTAGTAGTAGTGAAATAAAGATCAATCAATCAATCAATCAATCTTCTTCCTCTTCGTTCTCTTCTAGCTGCTGCTACTACTACTACTACTACTACTACTACTACTACTACTACTACTACTACTACTACCACTACTTTTTCTTCTTCAGTCTCTGTGGAACTGCGAGTTGGTGTTCTATGCAGCCCATGTGGTGGAGATGTTGACGCTCAGCATGGTTTCGGCTTGTGATCGGGTCATGACAGCTATTTTTTCAGTGCCTGGGTGCAGCAAAAAAAAATAAACGGGGTGTACAATGCTTCTTTAGCAGACTCCACCACCATGGAGACAATGCCGATCCCTGCCCCTTTAGCATGGGTAACACTGTTACTGATGGTACCAAAAGAGGGGTGGACAGGGTCTTATCCAGCTATGATTAGCCAACCATGACGATAGCATGTCAGCTATGGGTCGCTGATTGCCACAACCCACAGTGTCTTCGCCTCCGTTACTTACGTATAAAGAACAGTAACAAATATAAAATGAACATATAAACTATTTATCCCCACACTCAGCAACATAATATATAAAGGACTCTTACGATGTGGCTATTTATAGTCGTATTTTTCACACGAAAATGGAAAGACGGAAACAGCTATAGGTAGAGTTACCCTGACTTTGCTTGGTCTTTCGATGCTGACTCAAATACAGATATAGAAAAAATAAAATGGCTGCCGACCGGGACCAGAAAAAGAGGGAATAAGATAAGAGCTGAAGAAAGACAAGAATGGGACAGGGCGATAAATGTGATAGAAATGTGACACAATACGGATTAAGATAAGATTAAACAGCTTAACAAAAACATTTTTTTTCTTGGTGCCTTAGTCTTTAGGCCTGTTCCTGTGGTTATTTGAGGCGCTGATTCAGAAAATTGCACTGGATAGACCGCATCAGCTCTAGTTTCTTAGATATGGTAGGCATCAGCTCTAGTTTCTTAGATATGGTAGGCATCAGCTCTAGTTTCTTAGATATGGTAGGCATCAGCTCTAGTTTCTTAGATATGGTTGACATTAGCTCTAGTTTCTTAGATATGGTTGGCATCAGCTCTAGTTTCTTAGATATGATTGACATTAGCTCTAGTTTCTTAGATATGGTTGGCATTAGCTCTAGTTTCTTAGATATGGTTGGCATTAGCTCTAGTTTCTTAGATATGGTTGGCATTAGCTCTAGTTTCTTAGATATGGTTGAATTTATAAAACTTGTATCCGCTCTTTAACAAATCTCTTCTACAGAATTGGGATGTCATAACAAGCTATCTTATCTGAATGGGAAATTTATGTATATAATTTACTCACATTTTTTTGTGTACAATGACCTTTTTTTCACAACTGTTTGTCTACTTCCTTTCATATAATGCACATATGCATAAAAACGGCTTAAAAGACAAAATCGCTTTTGTTCTGTTGTATTATATAATTTGTGCAAAAGATTAAGATGGTAAATCATAGTTTTCGTAGACTACATAAATTTGTATTTCAAAGTTTCTCAACTTGATCTGTTTAAACCAGTTGAGCTGTATAACAGTTATAATCGTATAGAAGGCGTGTATATTCCCACTTATTTCATGTGTGCAAACCGATCGCCGTAGAGGTTACAGCTAAAGTCGGAGCTGCTTGAATCATCCCGGCGTATTTTGCTATATTTGTGGCGAGTACATACTGAAAGCAAGTTTTTTAAAAAACGTAAAGTAGGGAACCTATTTCTGAATTTGTAAAAAAGAGCATGTGTAGGTTATTTTGGTGTCAGGCTTGGAGGTCATAAGTCATCGGCTCCACATGTTGTAGGCAAAACTTGTACGGAGCATTTGTGCCAGTGGACAAATGCAGAGAGAAGCTGTCTGAAATTTGGAGTACCAGTGGTGTAGAGGGAACCACAAAAATCACTTCCATGACTGTTATTTTTGCATTGTTAACAGCATCAATATCATAATATCACTTTGCCAGGTGCCGATTGTGACACGGACCATGAGTTATTAATAGCAGACATGAAGATAAAGATAAAAAAGTCTGTTACGGGATCAAGACCACTCCGCTTTGATCTTACAAAAATACCAGAATAATACGGTATAGAAGTGAAGAATAGTTTTGAAATCCTGAAGGCTGTAAAGGAGGAGATGACACCAGATGAATTGTCTACGCAGGCCAGAGATATCTTAACAACAACAGCTAATGACACGGTTCCAGTAAAGAAAACACAATGGATGGATTACAGCAGGCACACTAGAACTGATAAAACAACGTAGAGAAATGAAGATGCAATAGTAAATGACAAACAACAACAAAGAGCAATATAAATTTTTAACAAAAGTACGAAGAAACATACGAAAAGACAAAAAAAAACAATACATACAAGATTATTGTGAAAGAATAGGAGGACATCAGAAGTGTGAAAGAGATAGTGAAATGTTTAAAGAAATGAAGACATTGATGAGAAATGTCACACATAAGCTACGTGTAATTTGTGACAAGATAGGGAATACCTTGACAGAGACAGAGGAAATTCTAGAAAGATGGAAGGAATACTGCAGTGGAATGTAAGAAACAACTGACTGTGAAAGCAGAAATCAACAGTGTGAATTATTATTGGAGGAGAAAGAACCCAAACCGACAATTGAAGAAGTTTTATGGGCAATAAAGAATCTGAAAAATGGTAAATCACCAGGATATGATGAGATAACAGCTGAACTTATTAAAGTAGGAGGAAATGAATGTGCAATAATCTATCATGCACTATGTAAAATGATATGGCATTCAGGTATTTGCCAAATGAATGGAAAAGAACTGTATTCATCCTATCTTATATATTATATCCTTCCCGTGCCGTTAGACGTCACATAGGGCTCGCAAAGTAGTTCGCCAATTTTTCCTGTCTTCGGCGAGTCTTTCAACCTCATCAAGGGATTTTATGCCTGTTAATTTGGCCTCTCTTAACAATGTCCTCTTCAGAGTTTCACGTGGTCTGCCTCTTTTTCTTTGGCCTGTTGTGGTCCACTTGATAGCTTGTTTTGGGATTCTCTGATCGTTTCTTCTCATCAAGTGACCAACATATGTCCATCTCCTTTTCCTGATCACCCATGAGACTGGTTGTTGTTCAGTCATCTGCCTTATCTCTGCATTGTTCTTGAATTCGTTCCACTTGATGCCGAGTATTTTCCTTATGCATTTGTTTTCAAAAGAGTTTAATTTCTTTTCTGTTTCTTTAGTTGTTTTCCAGCTTTCACATGCATAAATGAGGGTGGATATTACATTTGAATTGAATAGTCTTAGCTTGGTTTTTGTACTTATAACTTTTAAATTCTATAGATTCTCAAGATTCTTGAAGATTGATGCTGCTTTTGCAATTCTGATCCTAACTTCCTTTCTGGTGTCACCATCCTGGTCTATGTAGCTGCCAAGGTATGCAAATTGATTGACTTCTTCAATATCTGTCCCTTTTATGTGTATTTTTCCATTTTGATTAAGAGGAATATTCATTATTTTTGTTTTGTCCTTGTTAATTTCAAGTCCTCTTTTGCTAGCCATTGAAGACAGGTTATCTGTTTTTTTCTTGCATGGAATTCACATTATTACTGATAAGAGTTATGTCATCAGCAAAATCAAGATCTTCTACTTGGCTCCCATGTACTCAGTCAATACCTGTGTTACCTGTGCAGCATTTTTTCATTATGAAGTCTATTGTAATCCCAAAAAGTAAAGGAGACAGTATACATCATTGTTTCACACCTGTTTCAATCTGGAACCATTCACTCATCCCTTCTTCTGTTTTGACTGCACAAACATATCCATTGTGGAAGTCCTTAATGATGTTGACAATTTTCTCGCAGAGAAACCAACCGAACTGTATTCATACCACTGCCAAAAAAAGGGTAACCTGAAATTATGCACAAACTACAGAACTGTTGCCCTGATTAGTCATGTCAGTAAAATTCTGTTAAAACTTAATGGGTAGACTTCGTAAGAAAATAGAAGAAGAAGTCAATATGGTCGAAGCTGGTTTCAGGCAAGGAAGAGGATCAAGAGATCATATATTCAATATAAGATTAATAACAGAGAAATTCAAAGAGTTTAATGTGAGTCTATATTTATCTTTTATAGACTACTCAAAGATATTTGATTGCGTACAACACCAGAAAATTAGGGAAATAATGCATAAAATGGGATTTCCAACACATTTGATACAGTTAACATCACTGCTGTATCTAGACCAACAAGCAGCAGTAAGAATAAATGGTGAAACAACAACTTCGTTTGACATAAAACAAGGGGTCCGTCAGGGGTGCATAATGTCGCCTTATTTAACTTGTATACTGAAAATATAACGAGGAATGTTAGAGAAGATGTAGACAAAGAATATTACGATGCCATAACAATTGGAGGTTATGAAATACCAGAGATTAGATATGCTGATGACACAGTGTTACTGTCCACAATAGAAAAGGGAATGGAAAAACTACTTATGTCAGTCCGTAAGAACAGCGAAGAGCAGAACCTCTATCTTAATGCGAAGAAAACTAAATTTATGACAACTAACAAAACAACCATGGCAGCTGATATATGTATCAATGAGGAAAAACTGGAAGAAGTGGAGAATTTTTAATATCGTGGATCACTTCTAACTAATAATGGAGATACAATGAGGGAAATTAAAAGACATATATCGCTTTTCACAAAGCAAAACAACTAAAGAATCTGTGGAGAGGAACAGACAGAACTATAAAAATAAGATTTTTCAAGGCATGCATCTTTCCCATGGCAACATATACATGTGAGAGCTGAACACTTAACAAAACAGCTGAGAAACACATAAATGCCTTTGGATGTAAATGGTACAGAAGAGTTCTTCAAATATCATGGACACAAAAAAAAGAACAAATATATCCTTACTACAAGAACTTAATATTGAGGAAGAGGATTAAAGAAAGAGAACTTAAATATTTTGGACACATTAAATGTCATGATAATCTGGAGAAGACCGTCTTGGAAGGGTACATAATGGGGAAAAAGAAAGAGAGGAAGACCACGGAGGAGATGGCTGCAAGACATCGTTGATAATTTGCAAATGGATGCATCAGCAGCAGGTCATCTTGCTCATAACCGAGAGGCCTACAGGAGAGTTGTTAGGGAGGCAAAGTTCCTCAAGGGACATGCAAATGAATGAATGAATAATATCATAGGCAGCAATCGAAATAATCGTGACCGTCAGCCAGGAGACCTGTTCCACACTGGGATCTTGTAGTCGTTCCACCTTTCCTTGAACTACCCCAGCTCTCAGAGGATGATTCTTGGATGTTTAATATCGCACAAGGTAAAGAAAATAGGACAGTGAAAGTGAATTCCAAACAACTTCACATCGTGATCGTTTTGATAAGAATGAACTGAGTGATTTGATCAGGGACTTAAATCTTTCCAAGGAGTCTTTTGAATTCCTTACCTCTAGACTAAACAAAAAAAATGTACTCAAGCCTGTAAAAAAAAATGCAGTTTATCAAAGGAGAGAAAAGGATTTGTTGCCATTCTTTGCAGAAGACAACTTAGTGTTCTGCAATGACATCGGAAACCTTGTGAATAAAACGGCAACACAAATAGTTCTACTCCAATCGGTCATTCCAACAGGATGAAAGAAGAGTACAAGCTCACCTCTTTAGTCTTGGAAAAGATAAATTACCAAGAACATCAACTGGTGATTCATGTAGGCTTGGAGATGGTTAATTTTCTTCTTGCTTAACAAAGTGGCTTCAAAAAGTATCCTTGCTTTACATGCTTTTGGGATAGTAGAGCCAAACATGAACATTGGACAAGAAAAGATTGGTCTCCGAGGGAATATACAGTGGTTTGAAGACAAAATGTAACCAATGAAACTTTGATAGCATGAGATAGATTCATACTGCCACTACTACATATAAAGCTAGGTCTGATGAAACAGTCTGCAAAGGCTTTGAATAAAGACGATTCGTACATTGAATACATAGTGCATAAGTTACCTGGACCTACCATGGAAGAACTGAAGGCAGGAATTTTCTATGGTCCACAGACCAGACAACTTATAAATCACCCATATTTCATAGCATCAATGAATGAAATGAAATTATGTGCCTGGTCTTCATCTGTTCTTGTTGTGAAAAGCTTTCTTGGCAACAAGAAGGCAGACAACTACAAACAATTAGCAGAGGATATGCTCTTTCATTTCAACAGGCTTGGCTGTAACATAAGTGTTAAAATCCATTATCTGCACAGTCACTTAGATCGCTTTCCAGAGAAACCTTGGTGACGTAAGAGAAGAGCAAGATGAAAGATTTCACTAAGACATAAAAACAATGGAAGTCAGATACCAAGGACGGTGGGACGCTGATGGCAGACTTGGAATCTTATGCGGGATTGTCCTGGCTACAAGATGATAGTGGAACAAGTTAAAATACTGCTGCAAGTGGAGAATGCGATAAGATAAACATTAACACTAGCTGAGAGTAACGCATGGCAAGGATTGCTACAAAATCAGAATGAGATAGGTTTAAGACTGCTACAAGATGAGAGTTCGACAAGATAAGGATAAAAAGAAATGACCAGGGTAAGATAGGTGGAAGACCTTGGCTTTGTCGACATTTGTCTACTGTCAAGCAAGCACAAAGATATGCAAGATAAAATAAACAACCTAACTCAGAATGCTAACAATATAAGATTAAATATCAATGTAGGAAAGACTAATGAAGTAAAATGTGAACAAAAGATATGTACTGAGCGTAGATAACAAGTTAGTGGAGGAGGTCAACGAATTTGTATATCTTGCCAGTAAAGTAGTAGAAAATGGAGACAGCACAGAGGATATCAACAGCAGACTTACTAGAGCAAACCAGGTTTTTGCAGTGCTGCAGACTATATGGAAATCAAAAAAACTAAGCATGAATACGAAAATCAAGATATTTAAGAGTAATGTTCTAAGTGTACTACTTTA
Source organism: Achatina immaculata (assembly GCA_009760885.1). Classification (NCBI taxonomy): domain Eukaryota; kingdom Metazoa; phylum Mollusca; class Gastropoda; order Stylommatophora; family Achatinidae; genus Lissachatina; species Lissachatina immaculata. The sequence continues at coordinate 73,931,164 of CM019691.1, forward strand.
TGGAAGTGAATGCTGGAAAATCTCCAAAACTATAGAAAACAAGTTGAATTCTTTCCAGACTAAATGTTTACAAAGAATTAGAAGATATATATTTGGCCAAACACTGCAAGAAATAACATCTTGTTGGCAAAAAATGCAAATGAAGCCACTGACAGCAATTATTGAGGAAAGACGGAGGCGATGGTTGGAACATGTGCTCTGGATGACTGACGACTCACTACCAAAAATAGCACTAAGATGGACACCAAAGGGGAACAGAAGTAAGGGTATACCAAAAGAGACATGGAGAAGAACAACAGAAAGGATGTTGAGCAAGAGCAAGAAAAAAAAGGCAAAGACAGGCATTTGTGAAAACCCTTGCGGAAGCTCCATGTGCCCTGGGCACTTAAGGTTCAGTGAGAGAGAGAGAGAGGGGGGGGAGAGAGGAATAGAGATAGAGACTAAGATAAAATTAGAACAGAGAAAAATACTGAAGCACTGCTGTATAAAAACATATCTTTTTTAAAAATAAAAATATGTGGTACGGCACAATTTATGTACAGTCTGTTTCGTTTCATTTTATTCTGTGTAATCTTTTTCTTTAAATTTAGCTTTCGTTGTAATTTGATTTCCATGTGAAATTTATGAAAGATATTTTATGAATTAATTACTTTTCCTTCGTATATTCAATAAAAGACTTTATTTTAAAACGAACTGTTTGTCTATTAAAAACACTGACACCGGATTATAACACTCGACTTGCTTTATCCATGACATCTTTGACAAAGTAACGAAACTTGTTGAAAATAAAATGAGACAGAATTTCACGTGGCTGCCACTTTGAATACCAGACTATAAGACTATAAGCTATAAGACTGTCCCGTAAATCAGATAGATACAGACTTTCAGGAAACATTAAAAAAAAACATTGTGAGAGATGCTATGTATAACTGAAGACAGAGAGAACTCGTAAAGCATATATCACGGGACATAATATAAAATATGCTAACAGACTTTGACATTCTAAAGTGTAACATCGAGGACTTTGACTTTCACGCGACAAAACAAAACAATGGCTTGTTTTGGTCTGAACAAGAATTACCACGATAATTCCAGCAAAATGACGTCAAGAACTGAAGATAAAACATTGTAAATCTCCCATTCTTTTTTTTTCAGTAACAAGAAGGCTAGCATACTTCCTCCATCAATTATTAAACCGTGTTTAAAAAATGTCATCTGTATATTTAGATAAATAGCACCTTTGTGTAACGATCTTTGTTGAATTGTGAGTCTGTGCGCAGATGACTTCAAGATAAGCGTCATCTGACATACGGCGTCATATCTAGAAAAATAAGCTTCCGCTTTCAGTATTTTTTTCATTCAACACATAACAATCAATATAAAATAACAAAACGTATACAAAGGTTACAACACTGGGAGGAAGGGGTACAAATACAGAATAATCTCAAGGATTACATCTATTTTATTCTCTTTTCAGCTATTTTTTGTGACTTCATGACGCACAGACGTGCCAGACAAAGTTTTTAAAAAAAAACCACCTCTAACACAACTACCGCAATGCTTTCATTACAACGAGCTTTTTTTTACCACCAGTCGCCGAAGAGCTGCAAACTGTGTTGAACTATGTGTTATAATTAATGCCGTAATTTACTCTCCAAACGTCTGCATGAAAACAAGAAAATGGAAACTGAAACCATTTCAGGTGTGGATATTTATGGAAGAAATGGGACGTATTCCCTGAAAAGATACGAAGATAGAGAATGATGTACTGGGACATGTCAAATCGACAAGAGAAGTTATAAAAATAAAATGTCCAGTATAAAAATATTTTGATGATATCAAGACGCTTCAGAAGATACGAGAAGCCATTTTTTGTTAGGAGAGAAAAGGCAACGAATTGACGACAAAAGCGATGTGTGGACAAAAACCAGTTTAGCGAAGTGATTTATCATAGCCAGATCAAGCTAAACATCTATTGCAGCTAGCCTTCCTTGTGGAGAGGGCAAATGATGATGATGATGATGTAATGGCATTCTGAGGGGGATGCTAAAATTAGCACCGAAATGTCTGCGATCAAACATCAACAATCTGATGGCCGCTACTGACACTTTCATTAAAACTTATTTCTGAAGTTCAGTCTTTCGAACATCTTAGAATTTTTTTAAAAGATAGGATCTGGGACAGAGGAAACTCACTTAAGTTCTCTAAGACCTGATGACAGTCAAGATTTTGTTACATTACCAGCAGTTGATAAAACATTACTCTTTAACACGCTCCTATTATGCAACCAACAGTGAACTTTTAAGCCTTAATTTTACAACAGAATAACAATTTTACACAACAATTAATAATAATAATAATAACAACAACAGTTTCACACAAAAATTTAATAAGTTGGTTGGTTGGTTGGTTGGTTGGTTGGTTGGTTGGTTGGTTGGTTGGTTGGTTGGCTGGTTGGAAATCTCCCTGTAACTGCGAGCTGTTGTTCTTTGCAGCCGATGCTGTGGAGGTGTTGAGGCACAGAATCGTATCGGCGTGGGAGCGGGTTATGGCAGCTATATTTTCAGTCCCGGAGTACAGCTAAAATGCATGGAGTGTGCAATGCTTCTTTAGCTGACTCCACCACCATGGAGACTGTGGCGATCCCTGCCCCGTTAGCCAGGCTAAGCCTGTTACTGGGGGTATCACGGAGAGGTAGGACAGGGTCTTGGTCAGCTATGGTTCGCTAACCCTGATGCTGGCACATCAGCTACGGGTCGCTGACAGCTCATAGGACAGCGTCTTCACCTCCACAAAAATTAATAATAATAATAACAATTTCACACAAAAATTAATAATAATAATAACAATTTCACACAAAAGTTAATAATAATAATAACAACAATTTCACACAAAAGTTAATAATAATTTCAATAAGGACCAAACAAAATACTGAACCTGGAATGGAGAAATAGAAAGCTTTTTCTGTTTGTTTCGTTGACGATTTCAAGTAATATAATTTTAATGTTTTGTTCCATGTTTGCAAAAGAAGAACTGTTGAAACAGGCATGCGGTCGAGAAGGCAGTACGCTTGTGTGAATTTATTTAATCCCCGAAAACTCCAGCAACATTCTCCATGCTTTGAGAATACAATGGTCCCAACCTAGCAGGGCAGATCGCAAAACCACAACAGCAACTTTAAAGATACGTTAGATAAAGTAAGATTTTGGCCAGTGTTGAGTTTCTTGCCGTCTTAAAGCGCATAGACTTTTCAGGGAACTGATCTTCGATTTGTTTCTGGAACCACAGAAATCATGTAAGTGTGGAAACTACAGAGGAATATCCTTACTACAAACATGCTACAAAATACGACCTATTATACATTTAAATAAACACGACACAGCATTAACATACTGGGAAACTATCAAGCAGGTTTTAAGAAGAATAGATCAACCGTAGATCAAATATTTTATCTATGTCAAAGAGCAGAAAAGTACTGGGAATATGGAAAATAAGTACATAATATCTTCACTGACTTCAAGAAAGCCTATGACAGCATAAATAGGAGCAGCTTATGGAAAATTATGAAAAAGTCTGAGATACCTAATAAATTCATCAGTTTGACCAGAATATGCATGGAGGATGCACAACATATAAGAAGAATTCAAAACCCTTCTATATAAGAATTGGTTTAAAATAAGGTGATACATTTTCTCAATTAATATTAAACCTAGTACCAGAAAATGTGATCAGAAAAGTGAAAGAAGAAAGCAGTACAGAAGAACCACGGTAAAATATAAGGATACGTTGATGACATCGACCTGGTGGGAGAAACTATGCAAGAAGTCATCAATACCTGCATACACCTGAGAGACGTGGCACTAAACGTGAGCTTGACTATTAAGCAAGATAAGACGGAGTATGTGAAGATATCGCGACACCACAGGCAGAATGATCCAGATTATATAAATGGTGGAGAGATGATTATTAGGAAAGCAGAAACATACAAATATTTAGGCACATAGAAGCAACATAGTAAGCCAGGAAATTAAAAGCAGAGTACAGATAGGTAATAAACCGTACTTCGTCTTGCAACACCTGTTAAAATCTAAAATCCTGTCCCAAAACACCAAAATAACAATCTACAACACTATAATAAGATCAGCCGTCATGTATGGATCAGAAATGTGGAGTACAAAAAAAAATGAACAATTGCAGATCTTTGAAAACAAAACCCTAAGAAGAATCTTTTGAACCATAACGGTGGAGAATGGAGAGCTAGAAAGAACACTGAACTGAACAGATTATTTAAATCCCAATGAACTATAAATGCCTTGAAACTGAACAGACTACGCTGCCTGGTCCATGTAGAAAGAATAGAAGAGAACAGACAAATGAAAATGATGTATGCACAAGAGATGAGGGAAACAAGACCAAGGGGGAGACCAAGACAGATGTGAAAAGACAACACAGAAGAGGATATAAAATAAATTGGCGTCACCAAATGGAGAGAGAAGATTAGGAATAAGAGAGGAATGGAGGCGAACATTATCTGCATCAATGAGCCATAATGTCTCGGGAAGAAGAAGAAGAAGAAGAAGAAGAAGAAGAAGAAGAAGAAGAAGAAGAGGAGCAGGAGGAGGAAGACTTTGATTTTCAACTCGAACCACAGAAGCACATCAAAAACTGACATTTTACAACGAAGCTGTGCAGATGCTTAACTTTTCTAGTAAAATATGAAGTTTCTAAAACTGAAAAAGAACAGTTCTTTTAATATGCAGTCTGGGCACCTCAAAGCTAAAATAAACAGGACAATTTAAAAAGAGTTGAAGGAAACAAAAACAAAATGATGATGGACTGAAGCAAGGAAGACCTTAGATGTAAACTCTGACATGATAGAATGAAGAACAGATGTAAACTCTGACATGAAAACTGCATCAAGTAGGATACGGTAACGTAATGTGAGACAGGAAAGATTACAGTAAACAATCACCAACAACGGAAGTTCATATAATGAAAAACTGAAGTAAGAATTATGTGATGACATAAACTGGGACACCGAAGAATAAAGTAAGAATTATGTGACAACAAACTGAGACACGTAAGATTAAAGTAAGATATATATATAATGTTGTAAAGTTGTTTTAATCATTTTACATCCTACCACATTTAATTCCTGTAAAATAAACTGATAAACAAATGTTGTGCTACAATTATATCACTTATTATTTAGACATACGGCGACTACTAAGATAACATGAAGACACAGTAATATATCTGATAATAATTGGGATAAAAAATACCAAGCAGGCCATCCAGGATAATAAAAATATACAAGTTAATCAGGCAGGACATGGAATATAATAGGCAGAATATAACATGTTGTTATTGCAACTAGATCACCTAGGACCGCAGAGAAATGAGAAGAACAAAATTGGAAAAGCTTGGGAAAAATTAAAAATTAAAATTATTGATAAGATTTGTGATGAAGAAAACGAATTCTAATGTAGAAAACAATCAATTAGATAGAAAGTACGAGTGTAGGGAAAAAACTTGGAACAGCAAAAAAAAAAAAAAAACGACAAGTTAAATGACAAAAACAACTCAAGGAACCGGCCAATCTCTAAATGATTTACTGGCAACACTGTGTCCAAAATTAACAGACAAACAAATGTGTTCGGACACCATAAGGTCCACAATTTGTCTTCGCAAACATCCATCTCACCAAACGTAAAATGGGGACGAGGCAAGAAGCGAAATCTAATTAAACTGATTTATCAATATGTTGTCTCACAGGTTTAAAAAGGGAGTCAATATGGCGAGTGTTCACAAATAGGATGAGTTGTTTTTCTGTTCATCCCTGCAGGATGTATTTCCATTTTTTAAACGCAGAAATGCTCTCTAATCACAACATTAAGCTCTACTTATATTTACATCATCAGCTTGGCCTCAAAAACACCGTGTTTTTGGACACAAAAAAAAGATGAAGGATATAGCGAGATGAAACAAAAGGAGAGTATTTTGTTGAAGATACTGCTCTATGTCTTGCTTCTGGTCAGCAAGTTGTGTTGATACCGCAAGACCAAGAACGTGTTTAGAAACCTTATGATTCTTCCAGGAATCTGAATCCACCACTCATCATCTGATGTGAAATCTATGGTACAATTTGCCTTTTTTTCTGCATGTTTGATCAAACTATGTTTCATTTTCTTAGAAATACTGGCGGAGGACACATCAGAGAAAAATTAATAATCAAAACATGAACCACTTTCACTGTGAAGAAAAGAAACAATGTTCTCAAATAGCAAGAAACAGCGAGACTTCCCAACATGACCTAATAAATAACAGATGATTTCGGGCCAACAAAAAATGCAAATAAAAAAACCTATCGTGACTGTACAGGATGCCCTAGAAGTACACCATAAATGTATTAAATAATAAATTTAATATAAAAATTATATTTCCCCCCTGATTTTACAAGCCCTTAATGTCGCTGAATAATGACAGATAAATACAGATTGCCCCACAGGTAGTGCATTTCAGTCAAAGAGAAATCGCCAAAGAGTTTAACAGACTCCGTCAAGACACTCAAGCCAGTGACATGGGGCTGTGTTAGAGAACTTTTTGAAAAGCTGAAGGGAACAAGATATACAGAAAACAGACTAAAGAGGTGAATGTTCAGAGCCTTACGAAAGATGAAAAGTAAACGCATGTGCTGGATGTTCAAAAAGTTAACTGATGATGACTAGAACATAAACTCACGACGTGGGCGCTCAGGAAGTTAACTGATGATGACTAGAACATAAACTCAAGACGTAGGCGCTCAGAAAGTTAACTGTGCATGACTAGAACATAAACTCAAGACGTGGGCACTCAGAAAGTTAACTAAGCATGACTAGAACATAAACTCAAGACGTGGGCGCTCAGAAACTTAACTTATTATGACTAGAACATAAACTCACGACGTGGGCGCTTAGAAAGTTAACTGATGATGACTAGAACATAACCTCAAGACGTGGGCGCTTAGAAAGTTAACTGAGCATGACTAGAACATAAACTCAAGACATGGGCGCTCAGAAAGTTAACTGAGGATGACTGCAGTTTTTGCACGTTACTTCAGAATTTCGGAAACAACTATTCAATGATATTTGGTAGTGTTTTTAGCGTAAAAAAAGAGCCATTATTGAGGCTGGACAACTATGACAAGATATACTAAATATAGTCTTGCCCTCTGTTTATACAGAGGAACGCGGTATGTCTCTTGGATAAAACAGTGATGTCTCTTGGATAAAAGAGTGATGTCTCTTGGATAAAAGAGTGATGTTTCTAGGATAAAACAGTGATGTCTCGTGGATAAAAGAACGAAAAAAATGAAGACGTAATTTTACACACATGACTTACAATCTGGAGATGTATAATTTGGGACTAAGACACCTCTATCTGCACTGGGAGTTGGGTAAGAAAGGAGTGGAGGTCTTATCCACTAGAGTTAAGGAGGAACAAACAATGATCTAAGGGAGATAATTGTTAAATAGAGCGATACTGGTCTAAGAGAGGCATTTGTAGTCTCCCATGGCAAGTCTAAGTCCAAATAATAGCCTTCTAGAAGGTTGTGGATATGACTCCGGCCGTGGGCTCATGATGTTCTAGAAACTTTCAGCACTTTCCCGATCTTAGATCGTCGTATATAAGGTACACTAATTCGGCAAATATTCCAATTTATCGTTTTTCAGGGAATGTGACAGTTTTATTTCGCTCTTTACTTCATAGTGTAATTGTTTCCTACACTGATAGTGTGCAGTTTGGATCACGTTCATTACCTCCAATCAGCATGAGGTCCTAGGAGTGGGGGTGGGATTGGGTGACACATACAAATAATCGAAAACAACCGATTTTAGTGTCGAATCCATAGTTTTTGGGGTCGCTGAGATGAATAGTGACACTCGAAAGCTCAGCCTCATCGGCATGGGGGGTGGGGTGGGGTAGGAAGTGGTGAAAAATAAAATGTCCAAACTGACCGAGATTAGTGTCGACTCCATAGTGCTCGGGTTCACTAAGCCGACTGGTGACAGTCCTGATGACAATTAAGCCCACGTTTAATTGAACAGAAGGAACAGAACTCTACAGAACCTTCTAGAAGGTTGTGAAACTGAACAGACCTTTGTAGAACCGTCTAGATGGCTATGGAAATGAATAGAACGTTGTAGAACCGTCTGGAAGGTTGTTGAAATGAATGGAACTTTGTTGAATGGGATAAATAAATACCCGGACACCGCCGGGTAATTAACTAGTTTATATATACATTTCCAAATATTTTCAATTCAATTTCTTTTTTTCTATTTCGAAGGCGTTCCGCGGTGACATGACCCGTGTCACTTGTACAAGGGCACTTATAACTATGTAGACTACTCCTTCTGTGACATGTTGTTATATGTATAAGGGCACCTGTAACTATGTAGACTACTACTTCTGTGACACCACCGCTGTTATATATATATATATATATATATAAAAGCACCTGTAACTATGTAGACTACTCCTTCTGTGACATCACCACTGTTATATATATATATATATATATAAAGGCACCTGTAACTATGAAGACTACTCCTTCTGTGACATGATCGTTGTTACATAACAAGGGCACCTGTCACTAAGCAGGCTACTCCTTCTATGACATCACTGCTGTTATATGTATAAGGGCACCTGTAACTATGTAGACTGCTCCTTCTGTTATATGATCGTTGTTATATATATAAGGGCACCTGTAACTATGTAGACTACTCTTTCTGTGACATGACCCCTGTTATATGTACACGGGCACCTGTAACTATGTAGACTGCTCCTTCTGTTATATGATCGTTGTTATATGTATAAGGGCACCTGTAACTATGTAAACTACTCCTTCTGTGATATGACCCCTGTTATATGTACAAGGGCACCTATAACTATATAGACTGCTCCTTCTGTTATATGATCGTTGTTATATGTATAAGGGCACCTGTAACTATGTAGACTACTCCTTCTGTGACATGACCCCTGTTATATGTACACGGGCACCTGTAACTATGTAGACTGCTCCTTCTGTTATATAATCGTTGTTATATGTACAAGGGCACCTGTAACTATGTAGACTGCTCCTTCTGTTATATAATCGTTGTTATATGTACAAGGGCACCTGTAACTATGTAGACTACTCCTTCTGTGACATGACCGCTGTTACATGTACAAGGGCATCTGTAACTATGTAAACCACTCCTTGTGACATTTACGAAAGCCGTATCTGTCCTGCGCGTTTATGTCCATTATTTATCAGATGCTGGAAATTCAGAATATTCTCTTAAAAACGTTCTCCAGATTGTAGTAGTAGCATTAGCTACTGTTGAGGACATCCCTCTCTCAACTGAATTTTTGTTAAAAAAAACTAAACTTCTCAAACATTCGCCTTTGTATCACCACAGTAAGAAATGCACTGACTACTCTAAGGATTCTCCCATTACAAATAGAAATCTGTGCCCTACTAAGTTTATCGTGTTCTTAAATACATATATTTCGCTGGCTGCGAATCACAGGCTGAGAGAAATCTATGACTATTTTCGGTATCGTCACTCGCCTCCTGAAAAATTGCTTGTAAAGATATACAACAGTCATTTTCTTTTCAGCTCCCACCAAAGATTAGGCCCCCGTACAAATGCAGTCATGCCAGGCCGTCAAAGTCGGTCCATTATAAGATCCAAACGTAGAAAAACGTCACCGTGTAAAACATCCAGGCATGATTTTAACCTTTATAACTGACAGAACGAGACTTGACGAGTGATGTGCAAAGAACAAAGGAAATGTAGTAATTATCTTGAACTTAGAACACGTGCGTTGAGAACCATCCAGGAATGGAACAAACGATAAAGGAAAACTGTAATATTTCAACTTTTGATGAGCTAAAAATACTGTATTTGAGGTATAGATAAGATTAGAAAACACAGGTCTTGAAATTATTGATTTGACTATAACACAACGCTTGAAATACGGTTTTTCTGGACTAAAGATCTAAGATAAGCCTACTCTACGCCACAGAATGTAAGGAATGAATAGAATATGTTTACAAAGCCATCGATCTGTGATAAATACAGGAGCTCCTAGACTTAACGATGGTTCGACTTATGATATTTCGACTTTAGGATGGTGTGATAACGATGCACATTCAATGCTGTACATATATTGATATGACAAACTCGTATTCATTTATTTATTTTTAATTACAAGTATTTAGTTAGCCACAGCAAAGTATGTGTTTATATACTTATTCATTTACGAGAATTTATTTATTTCTCATATCCTATTTATGTTCTACTGGTGATAGTTTCAGCATCAGATTGACTCATCGGAGCGTACTTCCGCCATAAGTTAATGAGCTTCTCTTCGACAATGCAGATTTTTTTTCTATTTATGTAAACTGAGAGTGGGCCAAAAATGTTGTATTTACACAAATCTTGATTTACTCAACATTAACGTTAATCAGTCTCTGTGTTGTGTACTCTGCAGGATGTAATGAGGACGCCGCTGATTCCAGCCAGTTAATTCCTGATCGCGAGATTACAGAACTAGGCACTGCTCAGAAATAATATTTCGTTTTATCCAGCTGGGATGTCAGTTTTTTTTTTAGTTACAGATATCACATACGTAACACTGTGCCGCGCTACATCCAATGAAAGTTAACTCGAATATTAGTTACAGAATGTAAATTACGAGGGTCACACCGAAAGTCGTGAACAAATTTTTTTTTAATCAGAATTTATAGAGAAAATATAAATGTATCACCTTTATCTGCAATCTTTTCTTCACTTTCCAACATAATGTCCATTTCTTTGCACACATTTTCCCCATAGCACTGCAGGTTTGAAAATACCCTCTCGGTAGAATTCTGTTCCAACTGACGACAGCACAGACGCACTGCTTTCTGGACGTTCTCTCTTATAGGACCCAACAGGCACACATTTTTCTGTAGCCTAGGGTTTCAATCATTTCCTGTACTGCACTGTGTCCTATTCCAAGATTTAAAGCGATTTCAGAAACTGTGACACGTCTGTCTTCTTTAATGATGTCGTCAACCCTTTCCACGTTGCGTTCGGTGGAGGCAGTTCGAGGGCGACCGCTGTGAGGCATAACTTGGATGCTCGTGTTTCTACCTTTAAAATGTTTCACCCACCTCCTAACACTGCTACCACGCATACACACATCTACTTAAGGAAGCTGAAACCTTTGGTGAATTTCAGCAGCGGGGATTTCCTCTTTAACGAGGAACTCAATAACAGCACGCTGACGAGACAAAACTTCACCACCCGCCATTTTGTTTATGCTCCGCGTGGTCATGTGGCACATCATGGTGACGTCATGTGACCTCTGCATGAAGTGCAAAATTTTAGTATCAGAAACTGGTGAACTGAACACTTTGTCCTTAGAATACTCGCATAAACATAGTCAAGAGAAGTAATTTTCGCTGAACGTGGTGGCCACGGCGCTGGACCATCCCTTCCAAACTATCCGTTTGGTCCATCCCTCTCAAACTATATGCTTGGACCATCCCTCTCAAACTATCTATTTGGTCCATCCCTCTCAAACTATCTGTTTGGACCATCCCTCTCAAACTATCTGTTTGGACCATCCCTCTCAAACTATCTGTTTGGACCATCCCTCTCAAACTATCTGTTTGGACCATCCCTCTCAAACTATCTGTTTGGACCATCCCTCTCAAACTATCTGTTTGGACCATCCCTCTCAAACTATCTGTTTGGACCATCCCTCTCAAACTATCTGTTTGGACCATCCCTCTCAAACTATCTGTTTGGACCATCCCTCTCAAACTATCTGTTTGGAAAGTGTGCACTCAAGAACTGACGAACTAAAACCTTTGTTGGAAAACTACCATGGCTGAGATTTTTTGAGTTGACGTAAAATTTGTGCAATAAATGTTTGAAGTCGGAGAAAGAATTTAAGCCCGCCTTACATGTTACATGCACGGAGCCAGGGCCAATGAAAACGTGTGGGGGAGGGAGAACGTGTCCAATCGGTGGTTGCTCTGGGGTCCAGAAGGCCCCCACTGTCTTAAAGCGGGCCCAGATGGCTCCCTCTGTTTTAAAACGGGCCCAGATGGCTCCCTCTGTTTTAAAGGGGCCAAGATGATTCCTCTGTTTTAAAGAGGCCCAGATGGCTCCCTCCGTTTTAAATGGGCCCCAGAGAACTTCTTATGCTTTCCGGGGGTCCGTGGTAGACGAAGACAGAATGGCTAGTTAAGAGAGTAAGATGAAATGGTGTGTTGTGGGAACAGTGTCACCCAATTTCTCTTGGAGACCCTGTATGGAGTATACGAGGATCTCATGGAGTACACCAGGGTCTCATGGAGTACACGAGGATCCCTGTGTTTTCGATGCATGAATGGTTCCGTGGTTTATGCGCTCGTCTCCCACTGCCAGGTCAGTGGTTCAAGTCCAGTCAGAAGTGTCTCAGACACCAGCTGGCACCTCACTCCTGGAGCTAGGGAAGGAAAAGCAGTCGGGCGTGACGCTGACCACATCATCAAATCGAATGTCCACAAATCAAAGAAAAATGGGCAAAATAAATATAACACCATATCCTCGAGGTGTCTCAAGAGCATGACAAGTCAATGAGAATATGGGCACTAACACCATATCCTCGAGGTGTCTCAAGAGCATGACAAGTCAATGAGAATATGGGCACTAACACCATATCCTCGAGGTGTCTCAAGAGCATGAAAGGTCAATGAGATTATGAGCACTAACACCATATCCTCGAGGTGTCTCAAGAGCATGACAGGTCAATGAAAATATAGGCACTAACACCACATCCTCGAGGTGTCTCCTGGGCATATTAGGGTTACGTTTTTGGCCTATATTCCGTCACTGAATAAAAGAATACTTCATGAGGTCCTATATTCTTCTTGACTCCCTTTCCCCTAAAGAATGATATGATCACTGTCATATCTGAACACCTTTCCATCAGTATGAACTAAGCTAGGCACAATTTGTACAGATAATCTGTCTTCGGTGCTTCGGGTCTGCATGGATTCATGGAACTTGACTATGAGAAGAAGCCAGTGCTCTAAGAGCCTCTTTACTTAAGGTGTGAGAGAAATGTCTAATACCTGAACACGGGAATTTTAAGTTTTGGACATGAAATACTAGACGAAGTGACCAAAACATGATATGACTACCAAATATGGAGTACGGGACATTACATACAACCCCTAATATCTGACATAACCCAGGTTACAGTAAGTTCAGATAGTAATCTTCCGAAAAAGAAAATACGGGACACTGCAATCTACAGACTGATCGGTGTGATACTAAAGAATGTTTGTTTAAGCACGTTTTGTAAGAACAAACAAACTCCAAGTACAGATATCAGACGAGAACTCTACACACAAACATTCTACTGACCTCTGCTTTCTGTTTCAGTAAGTGCCTCCCTTCTACGTAAATCTTCAGTGATACCTAAATGACAAAACAAACAATCAATCTGAGAAATGTTATACAACAAAATAAAATCGTTAAGTTTTACAACCAAACAGTCTGATAAAACACGCGGTCTTGGGGAAAAACTGAGATAAAATATAGTACTGAACAAATGTAGACGCTGAGCAATTTTTGTTCGTACCTGTAATTATTTGTTCATGTAATATATCGTATTCTTCTGTCCTGTCACAGTGGTGTGACGGCTACAAAGTTCATTCCGTGCGAACCAGAAAATGGATTTCACCTTGACCCAGTCTATTTACATCGCAAACTTCTCCTCCACTGACTTTTTTTTGTTGTTTGTTTTGATCTTACGTTCTGTAGAAATTATGACCTAACTTTCAAGTATGTCATAGCAATCATTTTATCTTTCAGAGTCATAGCCTTAGTTTCTGCATAAATCATAACCTCTTCTCGAAATGTATCTCAATCGTGGAGTTATTTCATAAAGTCATTCTCAAAATAACAATTTTGGACATCTGAAAACAGCTTTTGGAAAGAAAAGCCAGCTAGGAGATCTGCAAATAAACGTCGCGCCATGAGAAGTCAAACCATCTTTTGTCTGAGATACAACAATAACTACAATTTTTGTTGGATTAACATTTCCTCGTTTTTTTTCCTGGAGTCATGAGTTCGGGTATTACTCGAAGTACAAATCCCGACAAATCCCGCATCGAATTTCTTTCAGAATAATTTGATTAGAATTCCCCTGGCTCTTCACTTGACACGGCAGTGGATCATTCTTCATGGCCGTAAGAAGCAGTGCTGAAAAGTTAACAGCCCTACCCACATTCCAAAATCTGAGCTTAATTTTGTCATTGTCGCCGGAAAGAGTGTTATTTTGTAATGTAAAGTGTCAGCTTGCAGGATCATGGCGATAATTTCTTTTTACTTTTTTTCAGATTAGTGAGAGAACCATGTCAAGGAAAAATGTGGGATTTTCACGTGTAAAACTCTTGGCTGTCATGAAGTCTCCATTACTGCGGAATAAAACTCCAAAGGATGTCCATGAGTGTATCCTGCAAACATTTACCGACAAGTGCCTATGATATTCAACTGTGAAGAAGTGGTGTGCTAACTTTAGAGATTTAAAAACATAAGATGCAGCAAGATCTGGAAGACCTTCAGCAGTGTCAGTCCCTGAAAATGTTGTTCATGAGTTAATTTTGCCAGATCCACAAATTTCGGCTAAAGCAATTGCTGAGACACTAGAGATATCCAGAGAAAGGGCTGTGGTTATAAACCATGAGCACTTGGGTATGACACCGCCCTCTAATGTGCCGCGGGTCAAGAAAAGTATGGGCACTAACACCATATCCCTGTCTGTCTCTAAGGTATGACGGGGTTACCTTTCCCTACGTGGGTATGAAGAAACTGTTGGCCAAGGGGGTCCTGAAATCTCTGAATGCCGACGAAGGGGGAAATAGAGTGGATGCCTACAAGTTGATATCGAGGCTGAGCGATCTACTGATAGTTCCATTTTCACGACTCATCACTACTGTTGATGGAATACATTTACAGCTCTACGATTGTGACAGCAAGCAACAGTCCTTGCTGTCGTACCACTCTAGTTCTTAAAACCCGAAGATATTCAAGACCAAAATGTCAGCAGGAAAGTTTATAACCACCTTTTGGGGGGTGGGGGGGGGAATAAGGAACGTATTCTGATTACTGACTCCCTTCCCCCTAAAGAATGATATGATCACTGTCATATCTGAACACCTTTCCATCAGTATGAACTAGGCTAGGCACAATTTGTCTTTGGTGCTTCGGGTCTGCATGGAATCATGGAACTTGACTATGAGAAGAAGCCAGTGCTCTAAGAGCCTCTTTACTTAAGGTGTGAGAGAAATGTCTAATACCTGAACACGGGAATTTTTTTTGGACATGAAATACTAGACGAAGTGACCAAAACATGATATGACTACCAAATATGGAGTACGGGACATTACATACAACCCCTAATATCTGACATAACCCAGGTTACAGTAAGTTCAGATAGTAATCTTCCGAAAAAGAAAATACGGGACACTGCAATCTACAGACTGATCGGTGTGATACTAAAGAATGTTTGTTTAAGCACGTTTGTAAGAACAAACAAACTCCAAGTACAGATATCAGACGAGAACTCTACACACAAACATTCTACTGACCTCTGCTTTCTGTTTCAGTAAGTGCCTCCCTTCTACGTAAATCTTCAGTGATACCTAAATGACAAAACAAACAATCAATCTGAGAAATGTTATACAACAAAATAAAATCGTTAAGTTTTACAACCAAACAGTCTGATAAAACACGCGGTCTTGGGGAAAAACTGAGATAAAATATAGTACTGAACAAATGTAGACGCTGAGCAATTTTTGTTCGTACCTGTAATTATTTGTTCATGTAATATATCGTATTCTTCTGTCCTGTCACAGTGGTGTGACGGCTACAAAGTTCATTCCGTGCGAACCAGAAAATGGATTTCACCTTGACCCAGTCTATTTACATCGCAAACTTCTCCTCCACTGACTTTTTTTTGTTGTTTGTTTTGATCTTACGTTCTGTAGAAATTATGACCTAACTTTCAAGTATGTCATAGCAATCATTTTATCTTTCAGAGTCATAGCCTTAGTTTCTGCATAAATCATAACCTCTTCTCGAAATGTATCTCAATCGTGGAGTTATTTCATAAAGTCATTCTCAAAATAACAATTTTGGACATCTGAAAACAGCTTTTGGAAAGAAAAGCCAGCTAGGAGATCTGCAAATAAACGTCGCGCCATGAGAAGTCAAACCATCTTTTGTCTGAGATACAACAATAACTACAATTTTTGTTGGATTAACATTTCCTCGTTTTTTTTCCTGGAGTCATGAGTTCGGGTATTACTCGAAGTACAAATCCCGACAAATCCCGCATCGAATTTCTTTCAGAATAATTTGATTAGAATTCCCCTGGCTCTTCACTTGACACGGCAGTGGATCATTCTTCATGGCCGTAAGAAGCAGTGCTGAAAAGTTAACAGCCCTACCCACATTCCAAAATCTGAGCTTAATTTTGTCATTGTCGCCGGAAAGAGTGTTATTTTGTAATGTAAAGTGTCAGCTTGCAGGATCATGGCGATAATTTCTTTTTACTTTTTTTCAGATTAGTGAGAGAACCATGTCAAGGAAAAATGTGGGATTTTCACGTGTAAAACTCTTGGCTGTCATGAAGTCTCCATTACTGCGGAATAAAACTCCAAAGGATGTCCATGAGTGTATCCTGCAAACATTTACCGACAAGTGCCTATGATATTCAACTGTGAAGAAGTGGTGTGCTAACTTTAGAGATTTAAAAACATAAGATGCAGCAAGATCTGGAAGACCTTCAGCAGTGTCAGTCCCTGAAAATGTTGTTCATGAGTTAATTTTGCCAGATCCACAAATTTCGGCTAAAGCAATTGCTGAGACACTAGAGATATCCAGAGAAAGGGCTGTGGTTATAAACCATGAGCACTTGGGTATGACACCGCCCTCTAATGTGCCGCGGGTCAAGAAAAGTATGGGCACTAACACCATATCCCTGTCTGTCTCTAAGGTATGACGGGGTTACCTTTCCCTACGTGGGTATGAAGAAACTGTTGGCCAAGGGGGTCCTGAAATCTCTGAATGCCGACGAAGGGGGAAATAGAGTGGATGCCTACAAGTTGATATCGAGGCTGAGCGATCTACTGATAGTTCCATTTTCACGACTCATCACTACTGTTGATGGAATACATTTACAGCTCTACGATTGTGACAGCAAGCAACAGTCCTTGCTGTCGTACCACTCTAGTTCTTAAAACCCGAAGATATTCAAGACCAAAATGTCAGCAGGAAAGTTTATAACCACCTTTTGGGGGTTGGGGGGGGGGAATAAGGAACGTATTCTGATTACTGACTATCTTCCAGGTATTTTGATAACTGACTACCTTTCACGTATTTTGATGACTGACTATCCTCCAGGTATTATGATGACTGACTGTCCTCCAGGCATTTTGATGACTGACTATAATCTAGGTATTTTGATGACTGACTATAATCTAGGTATTTTGATGACTGACTATAATCTAGGTATTTTGATGACTGACTATAATCTAGGTATTTTGATGACTGACTATAATCTAGGTATTTTGATGACTGACTATAATCTAGGTATTTTGATGACTGACTATAATCTAGGTATTTTGATGACTGACTATAATCTAGGTATTTTGATGACTGACTATAATCTAGGTATTTTGATGACTGACTATAATCTAGGTATTTTGATGACTGACTATAATCTAGGTATTTTGATGACTGACTATAATCTAGGTATTTTGATGACTGACTATAATCTAGGTATTTTGATGACTGACTATAATCTAGGTATTTTGATGACTGACTATCATCCAGGTATTTTGATGACTGACTATCATCCAGGTATTTTGATGACTGACTATAATCTAGGTATTTTGATGACTGACTATCATCCAGGTATTTTGATGACTGACTATCTTCCAGGTATTTTGATGACTGACTATCTTCCAGGTATTTTGATAACTGACTATCCTCCAGGTATTTTGATAACTGACTATCCTCCAGGTATTTTGATGACTGACTATCTTCCAGGTATTTTGATGACTGACTATCTTCCAGGTATTTTGATGACTGACTATCATCCAGGTATTTTGATAACTGACTATCATCCAGGTATTTTGATAACTGACTATCTTCCAGGTATTTTGATGACTGACTATCATCCAGGTATTTTGATGACTGACTATCTTCCAGGTATTTTGATGACTGACTATCTTCCAGGTATTTTGATAACTGACTATCATCCAGGTATTTTGATAACTGACTATCTTCCAGGTATTTTGATGACTGACTATCATCCAGGTATTTTGATGACTGACTATCATCCAGGTATTTTGATGACTGACTATCATCCAGGTATTTTGATAACTGACTATCTTCCAGGTATTTTGATGACTGACTATCATCCAGGTATTTTGATGACTGACTATCTTCCGAAAGCCAAACAATTAATGCAAAAAACTGTTTTAACTTGTTGTGCTGATTAAAGCATGAATTGAATGCTGCTGAAAAGTGCTCTCGTTTTGCAGGACAAGACGCCCTGTTCACAAGACGCTGATTGCTCTGCAGAATTTATGACCTGAGTGCTTAGATCATCCGCCCTACTCACCAGATCTGTTTCCTGTTTCCGAACCTTAAAAACGTGTTTTAAAGGAAGAAAGTCCAAATGATTCATAAATGATAGCAGCAACGAGGCAATATTTCAGTGACCAGATATCAGGGATTTTTTGGATTGGTTAAGGAACTCCAGAAACAATGTTCCAAGTGTGGTAAACCTTGGGTGAATTTGTTGAATAACATTCAAGTTTCATGTCTCTAGGTTTTTCAGTTTTTGTCGGGATGATAACTTTTCATTTTCCAATCTCAGATATGCTAGCTACCATTTGTGGAAGCTACGTAGACATCCGCTGAAATGTTGCTGTTTCCTAGTTTCTAATGATTAGTCCGCGTGAAATCCCTGCTCTAATTTCTCTTTTTCGTCCATAATCCATTACCAGTTTTCGTTTCCTTCTTCTGTTAAACTGACTGATCTCTGCATGCAAAGCCGTAATGATCTTGACACACTGTCGGATGATGAGTGGTCTTACAGTCATTTTGGTTTGATTAATTTCAGTGAAATCAAGCTTACTCTCCAGATCCTGCCACACTGGTACCACGCCGAACACTCTTCTGTGAGCCTTGCTTAAGAAGCTTACCATAATCCTATTAAGAACATCAAAAGGAGGTGGGATAGACTCTTGACCGTCTTTGCTCCACTGATATTTACTCTTAAAGGTTCATCACTGTTTCAATTCCCCTTACCTCCCTCCCTATCTTTTCAGTATTCTATCCGTCATCTCTCTCTCCCTCCCTCTCTCTCTCCTCCTCTCTCTCTCTCTCTCTCTCTCGTGATGGGCCTGCTTGCCCATTCTTAACCCTCTGGAAATAAAGTATGTTCGTTCGTTCGTACTCTCTCTCTCTCTCGTTCTTTGAGTACTCACCTCAATCATAAATAGTGATAGAATAGTTAGGCTCAAGGCATGGAGGATATGTTCTGCCTTAGCCTTGTTCGAATGATGATGATGTGTTTCGTGATGATGGCTGCTGGAGTTATCGTGGTGGGAGCTGAAACAGAGAAATGTGATACTTTATTTCATATTCGTAACATTCGGTAACAGATGGCACTTAGTTTGTGCCCGTAACATTCCGTAACAAAGGACATTTAGTTTGCTGACCGTAACATTCCGTAACAAAGGACATTTAGTTTGCTGACCGTAACATTCTGTAACAAAGGACACTTAATTTGCTGACCTTAACGTTCTGTAATAAATGGCACTTAGTTTGCTTACCGTAACATTATGCAAGAAAGGACAGTTATTATGCTCATCGTAACATTCTGTAACAAAGGAAAATGTTTTGTAAAAGATAAAACACCGTATGTATATGTGACCTGTTGTGAGAATTTGAAAACCCCTGCTTTGGCAAGGGAGATGACTGCTTAAGGGACATAACTAAACTTTCATAACCAGCGTCCTAGAGTAGGTTAACATCATATTCTGTCCGTCTTGAATAATTTTTGAAACATAACTGTCATGTTACTTAAACCAGACTAAAAATTTTTAAAAAAGGTCGTGATCGATGTCCTCCTGAGGTAGTGGAGTCTAGCGAGAAATCTGTAAATCAGGTCCATTACAGGAATTTTAAAAAGATCATGTATTTCACTCCACCTACAGATGTCTGCCTGTATCTAAAGATGTAAATCAGGATATCAGCTACAGAAAACTCAGGTTTACAGTAACAGTAAAAACCATAAACCATGCGAACAACTGTAAACGCCTTACAAATACAAGAAGTTTTTGTTTACGTTTTATTTTGTTTCGTTTCATGTGAATGAGATTAACATTTTTCAACTTATGTGGTTTTTTTTCCGTTTGTTCTTGCATCATTCTTTTCAGTTTGTTCTGTTCTGAATCAGAGGATATTAATCCTGATCTCAGCCCTGATTCTTGTGCTTATTTTTGTAGCATGTGTTGGGCAT
The DNA here is from genome assembly GCA_009760885.1 of Achatina immaculata. NCBI lineage: Eukaryota > Metazoa > Mollusca > Gastropoda > Stylommatophora > Achatinidae > Lissachatina > Lissachatina immaculata. The sequence continues at coordinate 73,951,771 of CM019691.1, forward strand.
TAATACTTGTCAACTTGTGATAATTGCTGCTGTTTTGTGTAATGTGAATACCCGAATACACAATGGACTTTTGACACAAGATTGTGGCACGATGACTAATGCGTTGCTATTGTTGCTATGTTTTATTTGCTTAAAGTCAGCTCCCGTCTTCTCCATCCATGATCCACAACCCATACTATAATGGATTTGACCAATGTTTTGTGTTGCAAAAGTCTGCTGACAAACAAACTTCTGCTGAGACTTCGGTACGAAGGTTGGCGTTGATGAATCTCCACTTTTCTCGCTCCTTCGCCTTGGTGCTGTACTCAACTAGGCTGTATCATGTCCACTCTCGTATGTTATCTTCCCGTCTACATCTCTGTCTGCCTCTCACTCTTTTTTTCCTTCCATTTTTCCTTCTAGAATGATCTTCAGTATATTTTTATATTCAAAGCATTTTGTTCTCTTGATCCTTGTCTATTACATATCAAATACACAAACACATTTAGACTATTGCTCAACAGTCTGGGATGGCTGCTCAGTATCAAATAGAAAGAGGCTTTGCTCACTCCAAAAGCGAGCAGTAAAGCTTATTAGTGACAAAGATCAAGCACAAACAACTAACCAGCACAAACGTATAAAATACTGTCTCTTAAGAACAGGTTAATCTTCAACTATGCCAAGTCAGTACATCAAATTCTTTCACGGCATGCCCCGCCGTATCTATGGAACCTGTTTAAATTTAGCCCAAAGTGCAGCCAACGCTTGAACAACATATGTCTTCCAAAACCTAGACTTGATCTTTACAAGAAAAGCTTTAGTTATTCTGCTGCTCATCTTTGGAATGCCCTCCCATCCTGTGTAAAAATATAAATTATACTCCTTCCTACAACTACAAACTTTCATAATATCTATTTGATGTCGACTAAATGCCTCCATGAATCATAAAACTTAAAAGTTATCTTAAACTGCTCTTACGGACACCGAATACAATTAATTGTTTATTCTGAATAGTCCTGAAATTTTTATTTAGTAGATAGTCATTTATATATGTATGTAGTTACTTCTGTAAATGTTATATTTTATTTTATGTCTCTCAGCTTCAATGTTAATTATGTTTGTTACATGAACAGCATATTTGTAGAATGTCTGGAATAGAGTGAAAGATGTATGATAAAGGGCAGAATGTCAGACGGGCCTGAGTGCCCAATTCTTAACCCTTTTGAAATAAAGATCAATCAATCAATCAATCAGTCTTCTCTGTGAAGTTCACGTTGCACACAGAGCTGTTCTAATACTTGCACATCCGTTCTTTTCATTTTCCACGATCTGCTCTAACAAGAGTTTACCAGAATTGTTGATATGGTTTTGGCATTAAGAGAAATCTGGAACAAAGTTGAATGTTAAATTATTATTATCAGGGCCGACAAACCACAGCTAGCCGAGACCACATCCCACCTCTCCTTCTGTGCTCCTAGCAATAATCTCATTCTTTGACAGGAAACTTTTGCAGAGAGCGAAATAATAATACAAGTTCTCAGAGAAGAATCCCCTTCCCTTCCCCAAGTCGCCTCTCACACAAAAGTTTAGGCCCTTTAAACTTGTGACGCTTTCAGAGACGCGGGCCTCCGTGGGTCATGACTCCCAGGTCTGCGAGTTGTTGGCTTACAGACGCTTCAGGAGGCTGAAATTATTAACTCTTTTCATCCCAAAATAACACTGGTAATGTAGGAAGATCTTACACGCCTGTATCAGTCAGTGCTCAGAGCGATATTTAGACAAAGACTAAATAAAAGGAAAAGTAGACCACGTCTGTCTCAACCTGTGTTTTTAAGCTATGGAATACCTTCCTTCCAGTGTCTTTCCACCAACATTTCTCATCAGAATTAACTCTGGCAGAGCATGGGACAGTGAAAGAGTCGATCAAATGTTCACGTTTATTGATCATAATTTGTGGCTCAGATTTTTACATTCTGCTACACGCTGTAACCACGCCCCACTCCCACGTGCTGGTTGGGGCGCTGACCTTCTCTCCTAACCCACTCATCACATCCTAGGCCAAGCCGTGGCCTCCATGATGGTTGGATCTGTTATGAAACTTCACTTTTATTTTTTAAGTCCACTCCAGATCTTCAGCCAAGCCATTGTGGCCCACTCCCTGACCGATACGATAGTATAATGTTCCAATATCTTCACGGCTTCGGCTGATAAGTTTCAAAGGAAATTATGATTAAACAGCAGGTGAAACAGCAATTTAGAGTTGATCAATGTCTATTCACTTTTATGTTTCGTTTAGTAAAAGTCCAGGGCGACCAGCGACCTTCGCTAAGAGAGCAGGAGCATAAGATGGGTGTGGCTGTGTGATCACTTGAGACAATGCTAATACACTTCCCTTAACAGTGACGCCAATGGCAACATTTCCAGGCTTAAAACTGAGATAATAAATCTTGCTCACCTCCTTTTACAGAACCTCCCAACAATATCGATATGAAAATTACCATCTATACTGACGCAATTAGCGCCAAAAATGGAGATATGGAGACTAAAATGGCGACACATGCACTTGGCTCTTCTAGAATTCTCAGAAATAGTTATAACCACAATCAGGGAATGGCTTCCACGTCACTCTCGCGTAGCAGAAAACTAGACAGACAAACCTTCAAGGTAAGAGGTTCAGTTACAACAGTCTACAACCAGATCACAACCAGAACAGGAACAAAGATTTTACACTGAAGTTGGAACATTTAACATCTTTACTTTTTACAGAAACAAGCAGCCAAAAGTGCAAAAGAACGAACAAGCTATCTTATCTTTACTGTCTTATCTCTACTGTCTTATCTTTACTGCCTTATCTCTACTGTTTTATCTTTACTGCCTTATCTCTACTGTCTTATCTTTACTGTCTTATTTCTATTGTCTTATCTTTACTGTCTTATCTCTCTCTCTCTCTCTGAATCTTAAGTGCCCAGGGCACATGGGGCTTCCGCAAGGGTTTTCCACAAATGCCTGTCCTTCGCCTTTTTTTCTGCTCTTGCCCAGGTGAGCCCTCTATTGCTCAGCATCCTTTCTGTTGTTCTTCTCCATGTCTCTTTTGGTCTACCCTTACTTCTGTTCCCCTGTGATGTCCATCTTAGTGCTATTTTTGGTCTTATCTCTATTGTCTTATTTTTACTGTCTTATCTCTACTGTCTTATCTTTATTGTCTTATCTCTACTGTCTTATTTTTACTGTCTTATCTCTACTGTCTTATCTTTATTGTCTTATCTCTACTGTCTTATCTTTACTGTCTTATCTCTACTGTTTTATCTTTGCTGTCTTATCTCTACTGTCTTATCTCCACTGTCTTATCTCTACTGTCTTATCTTTACTGTCTTATCTTTACTGTCTGCTCAAACAAAGAAACGCAACAAATACGATGTTACGATTTAAACTGAAGTTTGCTGATCAGACAAGGGAAAATTGCCTGAAACGTTCACTTGGACATCAACTTCACGTGCTGACCTGAATTGTACTCAGCAGATGATTCATGAGCACAGAAAAGCAACACTAGTCAAAACGGCATTTTTGACAATAACTCATGGCAGATTCATGAGAATCCCGTGAAACTTACTGAACACAAAACTCACTGACCATGTTCTTGAATGCCTATAAAATATTGACGCTCCTCGAATCAATTCATTTGAAAATTCAATGCGCAAGTATGGCTCATCTCACTACAGAACAACGACTCATCTTCATTGGATGTTTACAGACTGGACAGTCACAAAGTGTAGTGGCCAGACAATTTACTGTGGTTACACGCACCATTAGTAGCCTTTGGAGATGATTTCAAGAAACTGGTTCAGTTGCAGACCGGTCATGCAGTGGAAGACTAATAGTCACAGACCAGCCTCACAGTAGAAGACACATAGTCACAACTCCTGCCGAAGACCGCTTCATACGGCTGCGTCACCTCAGGAATCGATTTGCATCTGCGTCCTCAACAATCCATCAATGACAGCACCTGGTCGAATTTCAGATCAAACGGCCAGGAACCGGCTGCACGACGCTGGTCTTTGGGCTAGAAGACCCTACAGAGGTCCTGTTCTTATGGACCGACATCGCCAGAACCGACTGCAGTTGGCGAACCAGCATCGTCAATGGACCGTTGCGAATGATTGGAGAAGCGTTTCGTTTAGTGATGAATCATTCTTTCTGCTCAAGCGACACAATAGATGGAGAACAGTTTACCGCAGAGTCCATGAGCGCTACGCCCAGAACTGAGTGGATGAGACCCCTCCACATGTTGGTGGAGGTGTACTGGTGTAGAAGAAATAACCTGGTGCAAACTGAAGGACACCTGAATGCCCAGCTATACGTCGCTGAAATTCTTCGTCCTCACGTCCTTCCACTTCTGGCTGCAGCAAGGTCGATTTTTCAGAAGGATAACGCTCGACCTCATGTGGTACAACTCACCATACAGTTCCTTGCTGACAACAACGTCAAGACCATTCATTGGTCATCCATGTCATCAGACAGGAACCCAATAGAACACTTATGGTATGAACTCAACAGACAAGTCCGCCAGCGAGACGTGGTGCCAACCAATCTCCGACAGTTGTTTCTTGCACTGCGGGAAGAGTGGGCAGCCATCCCACAACAACAGATCCAACGACTAATCGGATCCGATGTCAAGATGTCGTTCTCTGATAAAGGCCAGAGGAGGACATACACCTTAATGAAAATGAGGCCTCAGTCGCAAAGAATAAAAGTCCAAACCAAATTTAATGAACATTTCATTGTTAAAGTCTTAAATTTTCTTCATGCCAAGATTGAAACATTAATTCTGTAAAACAAAATTTTAATACAAGTTTTAAATTTGGTACAGTGTTTCTTTTTTGAGCAGTATAGATTGACGGTATATCGTGACATCGCGTAGATAGATTGAAAGCATAAGACATCACTTATATAGACTGAGGGTATAAAACATCACTTATATAGATTGAAGGTACAAGACATCACTTATATAGACTAAGGGCATAAGACATCATTTATATAGAATGAAGGCATAAGACCATCGTCTGTTATAATGTTTACCAAACTTTTGCAGGTCACAGATCTCTGAAACCAATCGTCTGTATTGATCAACGATCAATTATCTATATCATGTATTTATGAATCATTCCAGTTTATCACTGCAGCTAAATTTAAATAACAGCTGAGGTTATTCTATGATGAAAAATGATAATTCTACTACAACTCCAAATATGGTCGCAATAATAACACTCATCTGGTCCACACTAATGTTCTGTCGTCATTAATTTGTGGAATATAAACATTACAGAAAGCAAAATAATGTACACGTAAAACTGGAACTAAATGTGAAAGAAAGAAAGAAAAGAAAGACAGAAAGAAAAAGAAAGAAAGAAAGAAAGAAAACAATACGCTTTCTATTTGTATAATTCAAAACTAACAAACTCAACTTAAATCACTAGATCTTGGAGTATTTCCTAGTTATTACTGGTCTCTCATTTCTTTCTGTCTTGAAGAATTCTTCTTAAAACTTAAACGTGCTCAGAGAGACCGTTATAGACGCTTTCAGTATTTTAGAGATAATTTCAAAAACCAAATACCTGATAATATAACTAGGACACAGGCAGATTTAAGAATATTCTAGCTTTAATATTTCCTATTAATAGAAAAATAATACAAGATCCATCGATCGGACGGCGACGAAAGTTACATTTTTTATGCGTTAAAACGATACTCTGAAAGGAAAAAAACAAGGATAGATTCCATTTTTTTTGGAGAGATCTATGAAAAAAAATGGCGGCGTGGTAGAACAATTACTTAAAGTGAATTCCTTATGAAACAGACAGTTTGCCCATGTTTGTGACATTTTACCTCATGTTTATGACATTTTTTTCTCATGTTTTGTGACATTTCATGTGGACAGTTTTCTGCCTACGCTTCACAGTTTACGTTTTAAAAATACGTATAAAAAAACTAGGGTACAAATGTCATTCTATAGATAGCACAGATGCCATATAAAGAACACAAATATTTTGTAAGGAAAACAACCATCTAGCTATCAAATGACTGACACTACCACTTTATCTGCCATTTTAAATTAGAAGCAAGTAAAAAATTATATTAAAACTTCTTTCAAAATGCAGAGACGCGAATAAGGAGGTTGTTCAAATTCATTTAGATGAAACATAAGAAACTGGGTAGAAACAGCTCACAGACACTGAGGGTCTTGATTTGTCACTGGTGGCCCCAGATTTACTCTTGATTTATACTCAGAGAGTGTAAAATATTCCTAACTTGTAACTATGCCATAAGATACATTTATTGAAAGCACCATTACTTTACCCCCCCCCCCCCCAAAAAAAAAATTCTGTTGATCATTTCCTCATCAGTGATGACCGCTTTATTCCGCCTTTTTTTTGTCAGGAAATAAAACACATTTGCGTGCCAAGAAGAAATCAATACATTCATAAATAAAATCACATAACAAAACTGGATTAAAAAAAATAAAAATAAAAACCTGAATTATGTGAGGTTTTGACGATTTTGCAAGAGATCTTAGACAGTTCAAACTGATTTTTATTTTAAAAAAATTTATAAAAATATAACACGCCAATTTTTGTAAACTAAATTTTAACACAAAATATTGAACGAACCCATTTTCAGAAATCAAAATATGTGAAACGTAATTTAAACATGCCCTTATTTTTCTAGCTATTTTTGTACCATGGGCATTGAACAGAACATCCGGTGTCTATTGTTGGCTACGAGTAACTGACAGACACACATCGTACGACACATTCACATAACCAACAGACCTGTTGTAGACCTCGTGACTCGTGTGCGACTCATGGTCCGTGTGCTGTGATGTGTTGTTCGTGCTCGTGTACACGTCCAGATGAGGCGCAGTGGTTGTCTGGTAGGCTGCTGTCTGATCATCTTCTGGGACTTTAAAACAGATGATGAAGAAGTTTCGTGTCTAAATCAAAATGATCAGTCCCAAGTTCAATATTAAGAAATCTGAGCTAATGGTTGAAATGATAACACTAATGAAAGAACAGACGTCCTCTGTGTTATCGAACTGAAATGTAAAGATGACAGACCATATCAAGTAACTGGGCGTATTTTGTAGTTTTTTAGCTTTTTTTAAAATACAAAGTAAAGGCAGCATTTGTCGTGTCTTTAGGTTCCTGCCTATGGATTTTTCTGTTTAGGTGTACTCCCCAAACCTTTTACTCTTCTGATCAACCCCCGAAGAAGTGCATGTGACAGTCATAGATGTTTTTTTTTTACCATAATCAGCTCTGAGTTATCAAATATGTTGGCTACGGACTGGTTTTTTTCCATAGTTCAGTTAGATAAATATTAGATAAGATTAACAGCAACAAATACAAACATCAACTTTAAAATACTGACTACTGAACTAAATTCCTAAAAGTTTCACATCTATCTCTCTCTCTCACACACACACGTGTCCTTCCATAACCCTCGATCCCTTGTGGCATTATGTGCTTTAGCCTGCCTCTCCTCCAAGAATGCCCTACAAATTTAGATTGTCTTTTTTCTCATCTTTGTTATAATTTTCCTCGTTTCTTGTGTCTCTCTGAGAACTTTTTCGTTTGATTTTCTCGCTGTCCATGGTACCTTCAGTATTCCTTTTTTCAGAACCACATTTTTGCTGATTCTAGCCTTACTTGCTGGATACTTAACAAAACAGCTGAGAAACACATAAATGTCTTTGAATGTAAATGCTACAGAAGAGTTTTTCAGATATCACAAAAAAAAGAACAAATATACCAATACTACAAGAACTTAATATTGAAGAAGGCTGGCTAGTAAAGAGGATTAAAAAGAGAAAACTTAAATATTTTGGACACATTAAACGTCATGATAATTTAGAGAAGACCGTCTTGGAAGGGTGCATAATGGGAAAAAAGAAAGAGAGGAAGACCAAGCCGAAGATGGCTGCAAGACATCGTTGATGATCTGCAAATGGATGCATCAGCAGCAGGCCATCTTGCTCACAACCGAGAGGCCTACAGGAGAGCTGTTAGGGAGGCAAAGCTCCGCAAGGGACATTCAAATGAATGAATGAGTGAATTAAGCTTTCTTTGTATCTCTTTGTACCCACAGTTACGTGGAAGCAGAGCTCTGAAGATACGAACAGGTAAACAGAAGTAGATGATCCAAACCAAATACGAAGATGAGTGAAAAGAAAAGCACGCTCGGGGTGACAGAAAGTGTAAGCAAAACTGAAAGCAGATGATCAAATTCATCATCAAGAGAAGATAAACCATAACAAGTCATTCTGGGTTTTGTTGTTGCTCTCCCCTTTTCAAGTCTAAAGATCCAATTTTCGCCACATTTATTGTATGTGTCGCCTACAATCTTTCTGCATTTCTGAACGACTTCATGTCTCCTGCACCCTCTTTCTTTGAAATGTGCCTCGATGATCACTAACATATATCGGGAAGATGTTATCATCTATTGAGTAGTCATCCTTGATTTATCCACATTTTTCTTGCTTGTTTAACGTGTCTGTGATCTACAAACTATTCCCATCAAAACATGACTGTGGTTTTTATCGTTATCTTTGTTTTCTCTCACAACGTGTTAATTCAAACAAAATGATAATCATTTATAATGAGCATCAAAGTCATGTCATCATTCATTACCGATGGGAAAAGGTGGTGGAAAGTGAAGTTTAATCTGGTATGTCCAGTAGTATCGCTACGAGAGCTATACCACGGCACCTCTGCTCTAGAGGCCGCCTACGTCCGAAATACACCTACACTGGTGAAATATGCCTAAACCGGCACACACCAGGGGTGGAACTCGATGGCTAGACATGTCATGCCACCTCCGCTCTAGAGGTCGGTAACGCCTGATAAACACCCATACTGGTGAATTTTGCCTAAACCGGCTCATACCAGGGGTGAATCTTGAAGGCTATGAATGTCACAGTACCTCTGCCCTAGAGGTCGGTCCCGTCCCAAACATGCCCATACTGGGAAATGCCTAAACCGGCTCAACCCAGGGGTAGAAGTCACTAGTGGCGAGGATTCGTCCTCCTGGACAAAAGCTCCATCCTGGTCACAACTAGGAAGGGTAGCGGCCACGACCGCAAAATGCTGAAGTCGGAGACACTGGACCAGGGAAGTCTAGATAGGCAACCACCTCTCACCCGGCGGGGATGTCTGCGTATCCTAATCACGCTGAGGTTTTCCGGTGAAAAAGTCCAACCCTGGACTGGATGGGCAACCACCTCTCACCCGGCGGTGATACACGGGTATCTCAAAACACGTCGAGGTTTTCCGGTGAGAAAGTCCAACTCTGGCCTGGGTGGGCTAACGCCTCTCACCCAGCGGGGATGCACTGATATTCCAAACACGTCGAGGTCTTCCGGTGAGAAAGTCCAACCCTAGACCAAACTGGTGCAATGAAAACCACGGTGTCACGCAATCCCGCTTCCGAGACCCACCAAGAATACAGGCTAAAGCACTGTGATACTCTGAACCCCTTGTGGTCCTTTCGTGGAACTCGTGTGGTCTATTTTGGACCACACAGGGGACCACGGGACCTAACGAGGACCACATGCGTGAATTCAGTAGGTTCACAGTGCGGTTTTTGGTGGTAGAAGTGAACGAAGAAGAAGAAGAAGAAGTAGATTGTCTTTTTTCTCATCTTTGTTATAATTTTCCTTGTTTCTTGTGTCTCTCTGAGAACTTTTTCGTTTGATTTTCTCGCTGTCCATGGTACCTTCAGTATTCCTTTTTTCAGAACCACATTTTTGCTGATTCTAGCCTTACTTGCTGGATACTTAACAAAACAGCTGAGAAACACATAAATGTCTTTGAATGTAAATGCTACAGAAGAGTTTTTCAGATATCACAAAAAAAAAAGAACAAATATACCAATACTACAAGAACTTAATATTGAAGAAGGCTGGCTAGTAAAGAGGATTAAAAAGAGAAAACTTAAATATTTTGGACACATTAAACGTCATGATAATTTAGAGAAGACCGTCTTGGAAGGGTGCATAATGGGAAAAAAGAAAGAGAGGAAGACCAAGCCGAAGATGGCTGCAAGACATCGTTGATGATCTGCAAATGGATGCATCAGCAGCAGGCCATCTTGCTCACAACCGAGAGGCCTACAGGAGAGCTGTTAGGGAGGCAAAGCTCCGCAAGGGACATTCAAATGAATGAATGAGTGAATGAGCTCTCTTTGTATCTCTTTGTACCCACAGTTACGTGGAAGCAGAGCTCTGAAGATACGAACAGGTAAACAGAAGTAGATGATCCAAACCAAATACGAAGATGAGTGAAAAGAAAAGCACGCTCGGGGTGACAGAAAGTGTAAGCAAAACTGAAAGCAGATGATCAAATTCATCATCAAGAGAAGATAAACCATAACAAGTCATTCTGGGTTTTGTTGTTGCTCTCCCCTTTTCAAGTCTAAAGATCCAATTTTCGCCACATTTATTGTATGTGTCGCCTACAATCTTTCTGCATTTCTGAACGACTTCATGTCTCCTGCACCCTCTTTCTTTGAAATGTGCCTCGATGATCACTAACATATATCGGGAAGATGTTATCATCTATTGAGTAGTCATCCTTGATTTATCCACATTTTTCTTGCTTGTTTAACGTGTCTGTGATCTACAAACTATTCCCATCAAAACATGACTGTGGTTTTTATCGTTATCTTTGTTTTCTCTCACAACGTGTTAATTCAAACAAAATGATAATCATTTATAATGAGCATCAAAGTCATGTCATCATTCATTACCATCCCCACAGTGGACACTGTATGATGGAGACTAGGTTCAGTGTCTTCTGTTAGCTTTTTCGTTTAGACTGTTACTCTGCTACCAGGAGATTGTTACTCTGCCACTAGGAGATTGTTAACTCTGCTACCAGGAGACTGTTATTCTGCTACCAGGAGACTGTTACTCTGCTACCAGGAGATTGTTACTCTGCTACCAGGCGACTGTTATTCTGCCACCAAGAGATTGTTACTCTGCTACCAGGAGACTGTTACTCTGCTACCAAGCGACTGTTATTCTGCCACCAAGAGATTGTTACTCTGCTACCAGGAGACTGTTACTCTGCTACCAGGAGATTGTTACTCTGCTACCAGGAGATTGTTATTCTGCTACCAGGAGATCGTTACTCTGCTACCAGGGGATTGTTACTCTTCTACCAGGAGACTGTTACTCTGTTACCAGGAAACTTATTCTGCTACCAAAAGATTGTTACTCTGCTACCAGAAGATTGTTACTCTGCTACCAGGAGACTGTTATTCTGCTACCAGGAGACTGTTACTCTGCTCCCAGAAGATTGTTACTCTGCTACCAGGAGATTGTTACTCTGCTACCAGGAGATTGTATTTCTCCTACCAGGAGATCGTTACTCTGCTACCAGGATATTGTTGCTTTGTTACTAGGAGTTTGTTACTACCAGGATAAGCAACAGTGATTTCAATACATTATCTGATATTGTCCGTCCATCTGTAATGTTATCAGCCTGGTTTTTTTCTTCTCATCTTTTTTACCACAATACTGTTTTCATTTTACCACGATGCCTCTCAATATATTCAAAATTACTTCATTGCTTTTCCCATTATTCTTCGTCATTTTTTCGTATTTTTTGTACCTCCATACTGTCTCTGTGGTTTTAAAAGATTTATTTAGAAGTGAGATGGATAAAACCAATAACAGTGGACATAAAAGCTCTATCAGAAAACGTAATGAAATAGTCAAATTAACGAAACAACAGTCAAATTAACGACACTAGAGCCAAATTAACAGCAACAGAGTTAAATTAACGACAAAAATTAGAGTCAAATTAACGACAACAAAAGGGTCAAATTAACGACAACAACAAAGTCAAATTAACGACACCAATAGAGTCTTACTTTTGATGAAATCCATGTCAATGAGAAGCTCCAAGACGATAATGAGGCAGTCGATGATAACCATGGCGATGACGAAGTACTGCATCACGTTTGATTTCATAAGAATTGCGATTTTGCCTTTAAAGCTGAAGAAAGATAAGAAAAAATAGTGTTTTAATGCTGAGGTATTGGTGTTATTGCTGAGTCCAGCATCAGCAGCAACAATAGTGGTAATAATGTTATTACTCTGTGTAAACGAGAGCAACACCAAGTCTCAGTATTGGGTTAATAGTGTTATTGCTGCGTCCAACAAAGACAGCAAAAAAGAGTGTCTTAATACTGGGATAATGGTGTCACTGTTGTTTCACACAAAGACAGCAAAAAGAGTGTCTTAATACTGGGATAATGGTGTCACTGTTGTGTCACACAAAGACAGCAAAAAGAGTGTCTTAATACTGGGATAATGGTGTCATTGCTGTTTCCAACAAAGACAGTAAGAAGAGTGTCTTAATACTGGGATAATGGTGTCACTGCTGTGTCCAACAAAGATAGCAAGAAGAATGTCTTAATACTGGGATAATGGTGTCACTGCTGTGTCCAACAAAGACAGCAAGAAGAGTGTCTTAAAATATGAGTTAATGGTGCTAATGTTGGCTCCAACAAGGGCAACAACAGAAGTGTCTTAATTTTTGGCTAATGGTATTACTTTTGCATCTAACATAAACAACAACATGACAGTCTTAATGATGATGTCATCGCTGCGCCCAAAAAGAGCAACAACTAGAGTGTTTTAATACTGGGTTAATGGTAATAATGCTGGCCCCAACAAGGGCAACAACTAGAGTGTTTTAATACTGAGCTAATGATTATATTACTGGCCCCAACAAGAGCAACAACTAGAGTGTTTTAATACTGAGCTAATGATTATATTACTGGCCCCAACAAGGGCAGTCAATAGAGTGTTTTAATACTGGGTTAATGGTGATATTACTGGTTCCAACAAGGGCAGCCACTAGAATATTTTAATACTGGGTTAGTGGTGACATTGGTGGTTCCATCAAGGGCAGACACTAGAGTGTTTTAATACTGGGTTAATGGTGATATTGCTGGCCCCAACAAGGGCAGCCACTGGATTGTCGTAACTTTAGGCTAACTGTGTTATTGTTACATCAAACAAGAGTAACGACACGCTGCTTTATCACTGACACAAAGGGCCACTAAAACTATTATTATGTTGTTTTATTACGATCATACTGATGGCCTTCTTCTTTCGTTTCTCCACATAGAAGTATACAATGTGACATCCAAATTGATCTCTCAGTTTTTATTCCTCTGGCATCCCCTTTTTTCTGTCTCTCTGCTGTCTTACTCAGAAGCCATCTTGAACTGATGACCAGTTATGCATCTCCACTTGCAACGACTGACAAGACGCTCCTTCTACGACTTGAGGTCCATGTCTGCCCACTTCATTTAGTAAAAATTGTTGTCTAGTATGCACTTAGTCAATTGTAGGAGACCATGTGTGTGCATGTCTGTGTCTCAAAAATTTGGTACCTGAGGGAGACTGACTCTAAGTGCCGGGAATTTCTGTGTCATGACCTCGTTCACTATCCAGGTGTCACAGTTTTCGATCAGACGGGCGCTGATCCCTTCCCTTTCAAACAGCTTTTAAGAGGTGTAAGATAGCGAAGTTTATTAATGCGCTGTACTCTCGTGACTAGACGGTTGCTCATCACACCGGACTCCGTATGGTTAAAGTCCCAGGTAATTCTCTTATCACTTTTTTTCTGTCATATATAAAAGTGCTTTGCCTATGATTTTTCTATGTCTACGCACACAACACGACATTCTGTTGCCGTCCTGTACGAAAGCCTCATTGGTTCCTGTTTCTAAAAGTTCGTATCTGGAAGATACATCAGATAACATACAGTGACGTATATCATATGCGTATGGTGCACTTCTACTTTTTTTCTCACCTTGTAAAATATTTGTCTGTTGATTTTATTCAGTTTCGTTTGCCTCATTCTGCTTGCTTTTACCTTGTGTAACTGTTAGAAAACTTTTTCTTTTGGTCAACTCTGTACTGTATTTTCTGCTGGTGAGCAATTCTTTGCTGTGGAATTTTTTTCTTCAGTTTTGAAAATAACACTTCACTTCATATTTACCATGTAAGCTATATATGTATATAAGCTAAATACGTACATGTATATGTAAGATATATATATATGTAAGCGATGTATGTGTATGTATGTAAGCTATAGAATCCTGCATGTTTGTGGGGGGAAAACGAAGGAAACTCAGCATATGAAATCCTCGCTACAGCAGAAAACATGAGATTATAGAAATATAGAATTCAAAAGAATGATATGACTTATCTGCAATAACTTTACACTCTCTTTGTCTCGAGAATGTTATGTTTCATATCTCGCAAACTAAACATTTGGCTGAAAATTTATTCTTTTCAATCAGAAATCGTATAGTCTAAATGTGTGTACTAGTGACAGCAGACTGGCAACAAAAGAGACAATGAAGACAGAGTGAGATGTATGGTTTAGTTTTATAAAAAAAAAAAATAGAAGAAATGAAGAAATGAAGAAAGTGAGCAGAAACAAGAATGGCAGAAAGTAAGATGAGGACGTATAAATGAAGAATTTGTCGTGTTGTTTTTGAATGTGGTCCTTGAAAAAGGCTTTCGCCGAAATAATGGATTGTTCCATGTTCTTCATTTATACCTGCTATTCTTAATTTCTGCCATTTTTGTTTCTGCCCACATTTTTTTTTGCACTCTTTCTATATTTTTTTTATAAAACTGAACAATATACTTCAATCTACCTTCATTACTAGAATCAGTTTTACTGCAGCCGTCATTTCTCTTATCTCTCATAACGTTTCTTCTTCACTCATGACAAATATTTCCACCTTCATAACTGTGTTGTATAAAGCGATATTTCTGCCCAACCAGTTTCCTATATTTTCCTTTGTGTAGTGCAGAGTATCGAGTTCTAAATCAGCAAACCAGCATGATTTGGATGTTCAGACAGGTGCACAAAGACGACAGATGACTCAAGGGACTCGTAACTTTTCTCTGTCATGATAAGACCCTGTTTTACCACCCCACCCCCCGAAGCAGATTTTTACATGGAAACACATCCATGCGTGAATACAATCGAGTGGGAAGGCAAAGCTGGCCCCAAAATTTAAACCACCTCGAATGTTGATGTGTCAGACCGAAAGGTGTGGATATTAACGTCTGGCTACAACCATAATGTAACTGCTGGCACTTTTACGAGGAACACAGAAGAAGCGCAGGAAAGACAAGAGCACTCAGGCTAGAACCGGATTCACGGAAAATCTATAGATCGATGACATTTATGCCGCACCTTCTATAGGCCTAAAGGTCACTGATTTCTAAAAATGGTAAGAACTATTTCAGCTTCATTTCCCTTTTCTTTAAATATATATTCAAAAGTGTCTTAATATTTTGATCAGTGCTTCCCAACGTGGGGCATACAGCCCACGGGAGGGGGGGGAGTGTTAGGGGCTGAATTTTAATATTTTCTGGGGCACTTAGAATATATTTATATTATAATTTTCAGAAATTAGTTGACTCTTTTGCCTGTTTGCATCAAAATCTTTGAGGCGCTGAGGTGAGGCATGATTCAAAAGAATGTTGGCAAACACTGCTTTAGGCGCAGTCACTTCCTTCAGATGCTAAAATCATGATGAACCAACATCATCTGAAAGATTTTCCTTAACTAGAAGGACACACTATGACCTATGCCCCTGATAACAGCACAGATGAAGAAGAAAATGGTACAGAAGATAAACTATGCGGTTTAACCTCGGCTCAATTTACTTTCATCTTTCTGTGGTGAGATGTGTCACGTCGCTATATTCAGTTATCTTAGTTAACCCAGCCATAACACGTCACGGAAAATCTTTAAATTGAAACTGCCGAAAAATGTGGGTAATGTAATCCATCTTCACGAGAATGATGAAAAAATCAACAGGCCACATAAATATCACATAAATGAACTGAACCTGATTTGAGTGCAGTTTTCAAGCAAGAAAACTAACGAAAGAAAATTCACTTTAATGGATGATTCCTGATGACCCATCCCTGAATTGTGGATATAAATCCAAGTAAAGAATGTTTCATTGACAGAAAAAAAAAGAATTGCTAAAACAACTGAAACGGAGAAAGCGAAATAAAAATTATAAAAAGTGTTGAATAATGAAGTGAATATTATGCTTTTTAAAGAGATGTAATCAAATGCTATAAATCTTACTATACCCAAAGATAGAAGGAAAAAAAACAAGAGAGAGAAAATGATACAGATGAGTGGATAAAATCAAGAGATGGACAGTTAGTTATTTGTTTGTCCCTTGCGGAACTTTGCCTCCTTAACTCCTGTAGGCCTCTCGGTTGTAAGAAAAATGCCCTGCTGCTGATGCATCCATTCGCAGATAATCAAAGATGTCTTGCAGCCATCTTCGCCTTAGTCTTCCTCGCTTTCTTTTCCCATTATGTACCTTTCTAAGACCGTCTTCTCTAAATTCTCATGAGGTTTAATATGTCCAAAATACTTATGTTTTTGTCTGTTTAATCTTCTTTACTTGCCAACCCTCTTCAATATTAAGTTCTTGTAGTATTAACATATTTGTTCTTTGTGTGTCCATGATGTTTGAAGGATTCTTCTGTAGCATATACATTCAAAGGCATTTGTTTCTCGATTATTTTGTTAATTGTACATGCGTCACAGGCATATGTTGCAATGGGAAAGATGCATGCCTTAAAATCATATTTTTGTATTCCTCTACACAGCTTCTTTAGTTGTTTTACTTTTTTTCAAGAGCGATAGAGGTCCTCTTTTTAATTTCCATTATTATATCTCTAAGAGATAGGCAGTATCAAGAAATTAGCAACATCAAGAATCAAGAATCTGATAGCATCAAGAGATGGACAGCATCAAGGAGATGACAGCATCAACAGACAGACAGCACAAAGAAGTGCAGAACATCAAGAAATGAACAGAATGAAGAAGTGGGCAGCATCAAGAAGTGAAAAGCATCGTGAAGTGGACAACATCAAGAAACGGACAATATCAAAAGATGGATAGCATCAAAAGATGAATATAGGCGCATAGGGACATGATGTTAGTGCCCGTGTTTTCCTTGACCTGTCAGCATACTAGAGGGTGATGCGGTCAGCGTCACGCTTGGCCACCTTTCCTTCCCCAGCTCCAGAAGAAGACGGATACCCATTTATAATGCCAGTCGGATTCGAACCCCCGACCTTCGGCATGAGAAACAAGTGCACTATCCACTTCGCCAATCAGACGTCCAGTATCAAGAAGTGAACAGAAAATAAGCTTTCAGAATGCCAGATAAAACAGAATGTTGATTTACTGCAGCCATATCGTCCAATAATAAGGATCATAACGGCACAAGATGATGCTTATTCTGCTTCTCCATGCATCAACTTCAGAAAACTGAGACCATCTGCTAATACGGTGCAGCCCAGCTAGAAACAGCTGCATTAGAAGAAACGTATAGTATATACCAGCCTCAAATGTAAAAACAGTATTATACACTTGTAAAAGCCATTTGAGTTTCGTCATGAAAATTGCGATGAACAAAAGTGCTGTGACATCTATAAAGTGCTCTCAACCGTGGAAGATAAAATATTCATTATCTGGCGGATGCCGTGTTGTGGATTCAAGGGAAAGAATTGTATAAGCAGGAACCAAACATCAGGGAAAGCAGTTATTTACAGAGCATGACCTAGAAGCTGGTGAGGGGGGAGGGGGATATTCTGCTTTGGATGAGACTGGAGCAGACACAGGAACACACTGAAGCCACAACATTCAGGTCACTGCTAGGACAACAAAAATAACTCTACTCTCTTCTTTATGCATACCTGTATGTGTACGCTGATGTTCACCCTGAGAACTGGTTGACTGTTTGCAGTCTTCTTTGTTTACTCGCATATGCCATGATCATAAGAGGTAATAATCTATCATCTATTTTTTTAAGAAAAATGTTGAAGATTCAACTGATATTTTTTTTTCCATGAAAAATTGTAAAACATTTCTAACTCGATAAGTTCAAAGAACAATGTAGTTGCTCCCAATGTCAACTGTTTCCTTAAAGATTATAGACAATGGTTCTAATGGATGTTTCAGTTATGGAAGGTGCACAGAGAGTGGGTGAGAGAGAGAAGAGAGAGAGAGAAGAGAGAGAGAAGAGAGAGAGAGTGAGAGAGAGAAGTGAGAGAGAGTGAGAGAGAGTGAGTGAGAGAGAGAGTGAGAGAGAGACAGTGAGAGAGAGTGAGAGAGAGGAGTTAGAATGAGAGTGAGAGAGAGAGTGAGAGAGAGAGAGTGAGAGAGAGTGTGAGAGAGAAGAGAGAGAGAGTGAGAGAGAGTGAGAGGCTTCTTCTGTAGCTAATTCTAACAAAACAGAAAGATCGTGTTTTGTTAATCATTTTGACAATGTCTCTAAAAAGCTGTTTCTAGAAGAATTTTTTTTAATCTCAGAAATGGACAAAGTTAAGTGGGAACAAAGTGTCAGAATCATGAATATTAAACAAGAAAGAGGTAAAAAGAATTGGAATCTTTTAGAAATACTTGGAGGAAAAAAAAGCTTGGAAACACGAACAATTAATAGCACAAAAAACGCATACATAAGGCAGGAATGAATCCATAGTGAAACAGTGAAAGTCAAAGATAAATCATAAATCCATGGTTTGTGAAGTTTCTCAGAGATAAGTATCAGAAAAATGAAAGCTAGTTAAAATTTTAAGAAAAAGACTTAAATTTCTTGAACATATCATCTTACATCTTCCCGTGCCGTTAAACGTCACATAGGGCTGGCATAGTTGTCTGCCAAGTTTTCCTGTTTTCGGCGAGTTTTTCAACTTCACCAAGGGATGTTATGCCCACTAACCTGGGTTCTCTTAACAATGTCACGATAAGACAAAAGTTGGACTGGAAAATTCAATGGAAAAAAATAAGAAGAAAAAAAATCTCAGCGAAATGACGAAGTGGCATAGAAAAAGAAAAGCATCTGAATTCATCGGAAACACCAAGGACGGCAAAAGATGGAGAAACATGATCACCAACGCTGTCCGGCACGTCATGTGACGTAAATATACAGAACATAATGACCACTATGGCGTTCTGATATTCATATTCTATTTTCAAAAGCAACTGCGAGAAATCATAATCATCGACCGATATGTCTTGGCACATGATAGTGGTGGTTATTGAAGCAGACGTTTAGGAATGGCTTTCAAATACAAGAGGAAAGTTTAAAACCAAGATGCCAACAAGAACATCGGTTGGCCGAAGCACAAAAAACAAAAATGTATGCTGATGAGAATTTCATTTCATGCATCCGGGTAATCTGATGTAAAACGACGCTATAAACCAGATTTTTGTCGTCTGATAGGCCATCTTTTTTTTCTGTCACAACGAGAGAGGGGAAGTGTTGTTGAGGGACACATTTCTCATCATTTCTTGAAAATCATACAACATACACGCCATGATGATGAAAATCATAGAACATACACGCCATGATGATGAAAAGCAGTGTTCCAATTCTCATGGAACAAATTTATTCCACTTTACTGTGTCACATTCCAAATCCCTACAAGGTCGCGTAAATTTTATAACCAGACCAGTTTCTATCGCCTTTTAACTTACACAAGAATCACAGGAATTTCGCTAGAATTCAGATATATCTACCAGTTCCCATGACTAATTTTCTTGTCACAGTCGATAAGTAGACTATCAACTTAGCAAGAAATTAATAATCCGTTGTGAAACATATGTCTTCACATTGAGCAAATAGTGTTCTACTGCAAGCAGTAAATTAGAATGTAACATGCACCAGCTGTATCTTATCTTAACTTATCTTATCTTATCTTATATCCTTCCCGTGCCGTTAAACGTCACACAGGGCTCGCAAAGTAGTTCGCCAATTTTTCCTGTCTTCGGCGAGTCTTTCAACCTCATCAAATGATTTTATGCCTGTTAATTTGGCCTCTCTTAACAATGTCCTCTTCAGAGTTTCACGCGTTCTGCCTCTTTTTCTTCGGCCTGTTGTGTTCCACTTGATAGCTTGTTTTGGGATTCTCTGATCATTTCTTCTCATCAAGTGACCAACATATGTCCATAAAGATATCCAAAAAGATATCGTTACGGAAACTCGCAGAGAAACAGCTGTATGCCAACATATACATCAGAATGTAGCATGTAATGGTTGCATGGACTTATCTAGAGATTATATTCCTGTATACACTGACTGTAATGGAGTACCGATATTTGCTTTTAATAGAATGTGGTAGATAATGGTAAAAATGAGATAGCCAAATCAAAATTACATTACAGTATGTAATGTTTGTGTAGGGATAACTATGTACAAATTAAATACGCAGAAGTAACTTTAGAAAACTTAGAATGTAGTTTGCACTCGTTGTACCGGATGTTTGCTTTGTACGTTTTTTTTTCCTTCTCATTTTCCCCTGCAAGCACAGGCGTAGTGCGATCTATAAACCCCATGTAGATCTATCAGAATGTACAGCACGGGACTCCACTTTGTCTCCGCATATTGGACAGAATTTGAACACTCTGATGCCACAGTTAAGAATACCATGGAGGTAACAAATAACATCGTGTTTATGTGATAGAACAAGTTGCATTGTTTTGCCTAAATATGCCCTATACACCTGACTATCACTTCTCTAGTTGATAAATGTGTTTAATGTTTTCACATTTCCTTGTGCTGTCATTAACGCTCTCTCTCTCTCTTCTCTCTCTCCTCTCTCTCTCTCTCTCTCTCTCTCTCTCTCTTTCTCAGCTGCAATTCGAGAAGAATTAACGACGATATGACGTCATCACCTGTTGTGCTCCTAGCAGATATGAAGAAATATTGCCTAGGCTGACGGAAAAGACAGCAGATCTTGAAGTCCATCCATCCTATGATTTCACTGTCTAATTTAAGCAACGTAAACCTCAACAACTCACATTGAGACTACGAGAATACTTCTCCTTCAAGAAAAATAAAGAAATGCTTCAGAAGTTACTAGAAGAAAGCTACCTATTCTTTGGCCTGATAACAAGAACCAACGGCAACGCAGGTAACGGTCATCAATAAAACGGTTAAAAAAATATTGAGAAGAACTTTCACATAAAGAATCATGACAGAACTCGGGGCCTCATTGTTACGAGGGGTGATTGATAAGTTCTCGATATAAGGTACAACGGATTATTTGTGGACAACTTTTTGGGGTTATTTCTCAATATAGTCCCCTTGCAAGTTTATGCACTTAGTCCAGCGATCCTGGAGCATACGGATCTCTCCTTTATAAAAGTCAGTATCTTGTGCCAGTATAAAGTGGTCTACAGCATGATGACGTCATCATCTGAAGCACATTTGCCACCACTGAGCCCCTTTTTGAGTTTGTTAAACAGGTAATAGTCCGAAGGGGCCAAATCTGGGGAATAAAGAGGATGTTCAAGAAGGTGGAGGCCGCATTCATGAATGGCAGCCATTGCCACCCCCGACTTGTGAACTGGAGCATTGTCTAGCTAAAAGATGACTCCTATCGTCAATTTCCCTCGACGCTTTTCCTTAAATTTGACCCGCAGTTGCATCACAAGATTAGCGTAATAGGCCCCGGTGACCTTTATGCCCTTCTGAAAATAGTCTACCAATAGCACACCTTCTGAATCCCAACATCTCCATCACTTTGTCTGCAGACAGAACCACCTTTGCTTTCTTTGGAGGTGGGGATCCTATATGTTGCCACTGCTTTGACTGTTCTTTGGTTTCTGGTCGAAAATGATGAACCTAAGTCCCATCCATAGTCACAAATTGCTGAAGAAGCTTTAGATCTGCATAAAAATGACCAAGATTGTCTCTTGATATGTTGAGATGCTGTCGTTTGGGATCAGCTCCAAGAAGTTTCGGGACCCATCGAGCAGAGACCTTTGTCATTTGAAGATCATTGTGAATAATGGCATGAACACGTTCCTGGGAGATGCCAAACTCAGTAGCAATGTACCGCTCAGTTAGTCGTCGATCCTCCATTATCATGTCATGGATTCTGCCAGTGATTTCATCAGTGGTTACCGTTCTTGGTCTTCCTGGACGGAGATCATCTTCCATACTCTCCCTTCAATGTTTGAATTGAGCTCCCCATTTCTTCACTGTGCTGTAGGAAGGGCAACTCTTCCCTAAAGTCTCTACCATATCCTCATGGATCTCCTTCGGTGATAAGCCCTTGATGCAGAGGTAGCGAATGACTGATCGATGAGAAATTTTATCATTTTCTCAATTTCTGCCAGCCCTTACCACTTCAGTAGCATGTAGAAAAATTAGTTGCAGTTAATTTCTTGAAACTTGGTGTTTAATCTTACATTAACCTGATCTATTAATGCACCTAATATCAACTGTGTGTTTCAAGTAATTGTACCTTATGCCGAGAACTTATCAATCAACCCTCGTACAGTGAAAAATAAATACAGTATAAAGTTTGTCTCATTGCCCGTCTTTATTTCTTCTTTTTTTTTCTTCTTCTTTTCTTCTGTTTCTTCTTCTTCTACTTCTTCTTCGCCTGTGATCATTCTCAGACGTCGACTTGTACACTTCTGAAGTAATCACTTCTCACCTGGAGTTTGTGTACATCCTTATATAGCTTCTCTTTCATTTGTCACATCTGTTTCCATGCTCCACGTTTGCTGGACAATCCTGTATAAAATGTTCTCATGGGGCAGTGATTGAGCTAGGATTGTTTGAAACCGGTAAAACTGTGCTTGTCCTTGACCTTTTATGAAGAACTTTTGGAAACACCGGTTTTCTCAATACAACATTTGGTCCTTTATACATTTTATATATTTTTAACGTAAAATCAAACACTTTACAAACATCAGCTGAAAATAGACGTTGGTGTTAAATTCTTTTTTTTTTACTTTATTTGAGGCAAGATTCTTTACAACAAGCTCAAGTGCTGAACCAAAGTAAAAAACTGACTGATTCTCCTCGATCTTCTTCTTCATTCGCTTCTGCCACAAAGACCGCCCCGTGATCCTACTGAATTTACTCCCGTGGTCCTCAATAGGTCCCGTCGTCCCCGAAAGGACCACACGAGATCCCTGAGAGGATCACAAGAGGTTCAGAGTATCGTAGGGCTTGAGCCTGTATTCTTGGTGGGTCTCAGAAGCGGGATTGCGTGACACTGTGGTTTTCGTTGCACCAGTTTGATCCAGAGTTGGACTTCTCCTCCATGAAAATCAACCTACTGGCATGGTTTTCGTTGCACCAGTCTGATCCAGAGTTGGACTTCTCCTCCATGAAAATCAACCTACTGGCATGGTTTTCGTTGGTTCTTTTTACTATGTTTTTGATAATATAAACCGGCTACGGTTACGGACGGCCTCGAAAAGTTTCGGTTTTTCTCGTTTTTAAAAGGTAATTTACCGGCAATTGTCGGGTAACACAATCACTGATCTCCTGTCATCCTACCGATGCCACATGTTGCATGCCATGTGTCAGTCGCGCCCATCTTGAGCCTGTTGACAAGGTAGGCTTCAGTCTATTGTGGGATTATGAGAACAGAAAGCCACTCAATGTACAAGAGAACGAAGGGGTTAGGAAGAGGCAGGCTTTAACGGACTAAGTTTGCAGAAATAACTAAGACAACGAAGACAGAAGATCAAAACTGTGCTGAGGCTGTCCTCAGACAACTCAACTCCTCCAGTACATGCCAAGAATGTGTGAACCATAATCTGCTGGAGCTGATCGAGAACATCACAGGGATAACAAACAAGAACAAGCCAGACAGACGTACAAAAGAAATCTCTAGCTACTGAATACATAGAGGAAAACTTTCCCAGTATCAGCTGGACACATTCCTAAACTGACGGGCCTGCAACCAGTGCAGCGGAAAGCAGTGGAGGGCGAGTCCTCGTTGCACTAAACCATGGGAAAACAGGAAGCTGTCATTAGCAACAGGGACATTTTCCAGCACCTACAAATCAGAGGCAGAGTCCCTTAAGCTGCAACAGAGTCCTTAATGTCAGAAAAAAACAAGAACTATGGAAAATATATAGTTACTGACTAATGCAATGTGTCGTTGCTTGAATATTGTTTCAGAAAGAAACGAAACAGATGGAGATGTCTGGTTCAGTTTCACATACAACTCTATCTACTTTCATTAGTAGAACCAGTTTTGCCACAGTCGTTAGTCCTCTTATCTCTCACAATTCAGGAAGAGTGACCATGGCTTTATTCTGTTACTTGGTCAATAAAAGCAACGGAGAGGTTTTTATGTTGCGATCTATAACCACAGAAAAGGAAAATATTCATAACGCTGATAATAACAGGCAAACAGACAGGCTAGAAGACAGACTAAGTAACCCACAGACAACGGATGATTGATCAAATGATGGTCTTGTACAACCGCCAGGAAAAACCACACTCTGAAAAGGTCGCCGACAGATCTTCCAAAATCTGTTTAAGAACTAGATTAGGTCGTGCAATTTGAGGACCAATACGTGTATATGAGATGAAAAACGAATCTAAACAAGCAAATAACGAGAATACCAGAGACGGAATAAACACGGATACGCAAGACCGATCGATTAAATGCAAAATCGGAATCCTCTGTGGAGAAGTCCTGCATCGCTCATTTAAAAGCAAATGGGCAACATATAGAGCGACTCTGAATAATAATTGAACATCTTGCTGTAGTAGGGACAAGAGAACATTGGAACAATGCAACATAAATCGTTTGAAGTTTGTAAGCGTGAAAACGTAGTGCTAATATGCATTAGGATTGTGCATAAAAATTTTAAAAAGCAAGAATAAAAGTTGGTACATGACACAAGCCAAATCAACATAATATCAATGATGTCTTAGACAAATGTGAAGATAAGAAAGCAAAGTTATGAACAAACAAAAAAAAATGCTGGATAGGAAGCGAGGAAGCAAGATGTAGTAGGGAAAAACCAAAAAAAAATCATGATTACCTCCCTTGTGCGACCGCTCAATAACAGACCGATAACTTCTTCAGCAACAAAGCACTTGGACAAATAATCATCCCCATGAGTCTTTGTAACTATACACACAAAAACCCTGATTGTGAGATTAAAGATTAATATGAGATTAAGAGGTTCCGTAGCTGGGTCATATCAGATGTCTATTCTGCCTCTGGTGTTCGTGTGTTGGACCTATAATCCATTACAACCACAAAACGTGGAATTTAATGGAATTTAAGTACAGGAACTCTTCAGCTCCAACTATCAGGAAATCTGGCAAAACGTGAAAGGAGGTGGAGGAGACAGAGAGAGAGAGAGAGAGAGAGAGAGAGAGAGAGAGAGAGAGAGAAGGGAGAAGATTGATTGATTGATTGATTGATTGATTGATCTTTATTTCAAAAGGGTTAAGAATTGGGCACGCAGGCCCGTCTGACATTCTGCCCTTTATCATACATCTTTCACTCTATTCCAGACATTCTACAAATATGCTGTTCATATAACAAACATAACTAACATTGAAGCTGAGAGACACAAAATAAAATTTAACATTTACGTTTCGCTCTTAAACATTCACTCGGTATAGAAGTAACTACATACATTATAAATGACTATCTACTAAACAAAATTTTCGGGACTATACAGAAAACAATTAATTGTATTCGGTGTCTGTAAGAGCAGCTTAAGATAACTTTTAAGTTTTATAATTCATGGAGGCATGTAGTCGACATCAAATATATATTGGGAAAGCTTGTAGTTGTAGGAAGGAGTATAATTTATATTTTTTATATAGGATGGGAGGGTATTCCAAAGATGAGCAGCAGAATAACTAAAGCTTTTCTTGTAAAGATCAAGTCTAGGTTTTGGAAGACATATGTTGTTCAAGCGTTGGCTGCACTTTGGGCTAAATTTAAACAGGTTCCATAGATAAGGCGGGGCATGCCGTGAAAGAATCTGATGTACTAACTTGGCTTTGTTGAAGAGGAACCTGTTCTTAAGGGGTAGTATTTTGATACGTTTGTGATGATTAGTTGTTTGTGCTTGATCTTTGTCACTAATGAGCTTTACTGCTCGCTTTTGGAGAGAGCAAAGCCTCTTTGTATTTGACACTGAGCAACCATCCCAAACTGTTGAGCAATAGTCTAAATGTGTTTGTATATGAGCTATGTAGTATGTCTTCCTAGTGTCTTGATCTATGAAGTGCTTAATTTTAGCTAATTGGTATACTTTTTGTGCGATGAGTTTTGTTAGACATTGCACATGAGAGTTCCAGGTCAGATGTTGGTCAATAATAAGACCTAGTGTTTTGTGCTCGCTAACGTTTTCTAACTGTGATGTTTCTGTACAGAGCCGAAGTGTTGTTTTTGTTGCGTTTTGTAGTTTCTGTCTTGTTGTTATGAGCATTGATTTTGTTTGTTTATAATCATGCCATTATTTTTGCTCCATCCATTTGCAAGAGCAGGTAGAAAGTTGTTAGAGAAATAAGAAGGAAAAAAATGAAAACTTTTGCGCGGAAAAACAGGAAGAGAAAATAAAAGAAAATACTAGAAAAGCACGAGATTCTGTGGACATAATGAAAGGATGCAGCACGTAGGACAAATTTATGGTGAAGAATGAAATGATTTATGTCACATATTAACTCTTTACCTACGTTAAGCCAGTGGGATTATCACGCATTATTTCAGTTGTCTCCGTCCAGCCACTATATGAGGCGGACATGAGTAGCTCTAAATATCGATTTATTAATTCGTTCCAACAGTTCCAATCCTATTTTTAAATGTTTATGTCTTTTACCGGAAGGAAGTACAAGCTAAAATGAGTTATTTCCCACGTGGCGATTCATGCTGATACGTCTTATTAAAAAAAAAACTGTAATACGTAATCTACGGCGGCATTTCAACACAGGGAATGTTTACCGAAACATGCATCTTCTGAGAAAGCTGTTTAAATTATTGATGTATCGACTGATCAGGATAGTGAATCATATAATGAAGTGGATGTAATGTACAAGTTGTCTAGTGTTTGTGTGTTCAGACTTTCGATACGTCAGATTCAATAAGTAGTAACTGCAGCAGAAATGAAGATGAAAGGCTGTTGTCTGTGACTGAATCTAGACCTAGTACTTTTGCTGCTACTGTATCAACATCTCCCAAGGCAAGAAGTGTACAAAGTTCTGACAATGAAGATAGCAGCATGAGAACTAGCGCGTCAGCTGCTAGGTGGAAGGGAGTAGCAGCTGGGGTTACTCGCAAATATTACAGGCAGTGCCACCACTCCCGCATGGAGTAAACATGGAGCCAGTGGATGAAACTTCACACCACTTCAGTCTGTACAAAATTAACTATTTTACAAAATGTAACAACACTTTTTTTATGTAATTCATAACTGTATTATTTACACGTGTGTGCTGGTTTCATGTTTAAAATGGTTGCACATGCTGGTATGTTGAAGTATTTTACACGTCATTTTTTTTTAAATGTAAAGCACTAACATACAACACAATATTTCCTTTCAGCCACATTTTTCTTTCTTCCAAAACAACATAACTACATGTGTCGACTCTTGTGTTCAATTCCCTTCAGTCTGATATATAAATTTTTTATTATTTTACTGTAAGATAAGTGTACAAATAATCTCTTCCACAATCATTTCAATTCTGGTCTAACAGTGTCTGTGCACACAATCAATGCATACGGTTAAAAATTGTATAAAATAAACTACTTGACCAAATGTTATAAAACTTTGTGGTATTATTCATAAACGGATTGTCTACATAGCTATGCAGGATTCGTGTGTCAGTGTGGTTCTCTAAATTGGATGCAGATGCTGTTAAGCTTTATTTTATACATTATGTTTTTCATGTACGTATCAAACATACAGCAAAATATTTCCTTTCACGTTTTTTTATTACAAAACTGCATTATTTAACTCCAGTCAGTTTGATATGTAACATCTTATTAGTTGACCATGAAATAGTTCTTTTTAAATTAGAAAAGAAAACTCCCCTTCCACAACCACTTTCATTCTAAGTTGTGTGAGCTACACAGTCAGTTACGTAGAGGGAATTTTACTCTGTCCAGAAACCTCAAATTATCTTCCTTGTAATGAAGCATTGTCCTGTCTGTCTGTCTGTCTGTCTGTCTGTCTGTCTGTCTGTCTTGGTATTGTTTCTTTTTTCTGCCCGTGTGCCTCATTGCTGCTTCATTGTCTGTGTCTATCTGTCTCTGTAACAATGGTGCTTGATTTCCAGCTTGTCTTTCTGTCCGTGTCAGTAAACCTTCATTTTCTGCCTGTTTGTCTCGCTGCTGCTTGATTTTCTGGCTGTTTGTCTGTCTTGTTGCTGCCTGATTTTCTCCCTTTCTGTCTGTCTCACTGCTGCTTGATTTTCTGCCTGTCTGTTCCAGTACTGGTCGATTGCTTGCTTGCCTATCTCAGATATGCTTGATTACCTGCGCTTCTGTCTGTCTGTCTTTCTCAATGCTGCCTTATTACCTACCTTCCCGTCTATCTCAGTGCTGCTTGTTTATATGCCTGTCTTTCTATTTAGTGTTGCTTGTTTACATGCCTGTCTGTCTATCTAGTGCTGCTTTTTACATGCCTGTCTGTCTATCTAGTGCTGCTTGTTTACATGCCTGTCTGTCTATCTAGTGCTGCTTGTTTACATGTCTGTCTGTCTATCTAGTGCTGCTTGACTGCTTGTGTATCTGTCTGTCTTTCTCTTGTCTGTGTGTCTCAATGGTCTTTGTTTAACTCTCCATGTCATGACCATTTCCTTGCCTGCCTATTTGTCTGCCTTACTACTATCTTCCTTGCTTATCTGTCTACATGCCCCTGTTTCGAACTCTGCTGGTCTCAAAGTCTGCATGTTTACATGTTTGTCTGTTGTTCCTGTTTGTAACTCTTCTACATACCCGTTTTCATACCTGTATTTTTTATCCATTTGTCTGCCTTCAGTCTGTTCATTAGTTTCTACGACCTGTTCAGCTTCCTGTACATTCACTCACACATTCACGTCTGTCACATTCTCGTAGCCGACACCTGCTCACATCCAATTACATTTAAACACCCAGCCATCCACCTACTCGCATACAGCCACACACTCGCATACAGCCACATACTCGTGTACAGACACACACTCGCATACAGCCAAGCACTCGCACACAGCCACACACTCGTGTACAGCCACACACTCGCATACAGTCACATACTCGTGTACAGCCACACACTCGTACACAGCCACATACTCGCATACAGGCACACACTCACATACAGCCACATACTCGCATACAGCTACATACTCGCATACAGCCACATACTCGTGTACAGCCACATACTCGTGTACAGCCACGCACTCGCACACAGCCACATACTCGTGTACAGCCACTCTCTCGCATACAGCCACATACTCGCATACAGCCACATACTCGCATACAGCCACACGTTTACATAAAGCTACACTCTTCATCAAAAGCGCTCACCCACACAATTCAGCCTGGAGCTATCAAGCACTCACCCACACATTTCAGATTGGAGCTATCAAGCACTCACTCACACAATTCAGTCTGGAGCTATCAAGCACTCACCCACACATTTCAGATTGGAGCTATCTTCCATGCACAAACTAAACCTTCAGTTTTTCATGGGCAATTCTCTCAAGTGCTGCATAAAAACTGAATACATTAAAACTTTTACACACATAAAATATTCCCTTCATTTTCTAACTCTTCTCTCAGAGACTAAGAGAGCAGTTTGATGAGCCTGTTCCTTAACTCTCTAGATCTCGTTGTCGGATGATAGAGATTTCCTATACTCTCTGTGAGAATAAATACCTTCACATGCTCGCAGCATGCTCTTAATGAGTTTCTGTCAATTGAAGAGGACGATAGAGGTATTGTTCCCTGTCTCCAGTCCTGGTCGGGCTGGTAGGCGAAGAGAAAGCAGGTATTTATTGCTATTTTGGTCCACAAGAATCTGACTCCTGAATACGCGATCTCAGAATTCTTAGATTAATGTCCGTCTGTCTGCCTGCCTACCTGCCTGTCTGTCTGCCTTCCTGCCTGTCTGCCTATCTGTCTGTCCGTCCGTCCGTCCGTCTGTCTGTCTGTCTGTCTGTCTGTCTGTCTGTCTGTCTGTCTACCCAAAACACAGTCAACGCTTAAGCAATTGTATTCTCCCAAAACCAAGGCTAGACATGTTTTAAAAAAGCTTCTTCTACACAGCTGCACACCTTTGGAATGCCTTACCAATATAGTCCATATCAAACAAATGTTGACAAAGTTTGATGTTTGATATGGACTATATGCCTCCCTAAGCATAGTCTAAAGTAGTTTAAATTATTTCTTGATCTGTTCTTTTTTTAACAGCTTTTCTATAAATTTGTTAGTTTTGAATGAATGTAAGAATGCAAGTTTATTTCATGGTGTTGCATAAATCAGAGTTTGGACATGAGATAAGTTTATTATTTATTTATGTAATCATTTAATGTGTCTTCATGATTATTATGCTCATTAACAAATGCTGAATGACTGTGACTGAGTGAAAGCTGTATGATGAAGGGCAGAATGTTAGGTGGGGCTGCGTGCCCAGTTCTTAACCCTCCGAAAATAAAGTTTGTTCGTTCGTTCGTTCCTTCGTTCGTTCTGTCTATCATTACTTTCACCGCTTTAGTTTAGTGTGATCAGATCATGATCAATGAACAAGAATTTTTGGTCTGTCCTATTGTCTGCTTAACAGAAACTTGTTGACTTTCACTGTGTCTGTCTGTCCGCCTCAGTGCTGCTTGATTACCTGCCTGAATAATTGTTTTAAGAGTTCTTGCTGCCGGCATCGTCCGAGACAATTTATTCTGTGCTTGCTTGCCCCCCGCCAGAGACACACTGCAAGTTGGTACAAAACTCCATCCACCTTCCATTCCCCCACTTATTTTTTTATCCATTCCGGGCCCTCCATCCCTGGGGCTCACGATAATAATAAGGAAACCCCATAGGCTCCTGGAGCAATGCACCAGGTGGACCCCATTTTTCTGTTGCCCGTTTTTCAACGTGTTTCTTGTCTGTATTACATATGTGATAACTTCCATCCATGTTATTAGATGCACGCCATTTATAAGCCTGTTTACAATGCATTCACTTCTGATTTTTGTCTCCCAAACTGTGGTTATCTACTGTGGCTATAGAGAAGCGGTTCTCAGACCCTTTTCCTGCATGGTCCACATTTAAAAGTCAAACATTTTTGCGGCCCACTAATAAAGTGCTTTATATTTGCAAGGTATAAAACTAATTTTATAAAGCATTATGTAATAGTTCTCTACATGCTTAACTGCATATTCATTGCTACACAAAAGTTCTTTTCATTTACCTTAAATATGGCACTGTTTCCGGTTGGATGGCATGTCTATTCTGGCTGGAATTTGTGACAAACACACTCTACTGTTTTCTCTCTTTTTTTGTTGTTTTGAGACTTTAGCGCGGCCCACAATACTCCCTGCCACGGCCCACCGCTGGGCCGCAGCCCATTAGCTAAGAACCATTGCTATAGATAGATGCTTGTATTCTCCTGCTTGCCTATCGGGGTCAATACATGGTTCCCATTAATTATTAAATAATTAATTATAAAGCAGAGATAAGACAGATGAGCAAACAACAACCTGTCTCATGGGTGATCATAAAAAGAAGATGGACATATGTCGGTCATGTGTTGAGAAGAAACAATCAGAGGATACCCAAACAAGCTATCAAGTGGAACACAACAGGCCGAAGAAAAAGAGGTCGACCATATGAAACTGAAGAGAGGCCATTGTTAAGCAGGCCAATTCCCTTGATGAGATTTAAAAACTCGCGGAAGACAGAAAATCTTGATGAACTACCATGCAGGGCCTATGTGACGTTTAACAGCACGGGAAGGATGTAACATGTAAGACTAATTATTAATCAGTCAGTACATACTTTTCCTGAGTGATCCGGTTTATTAACATCCAATCTAGAACTTGAAGCTGACAAGTTATTCCCCTCCCCCCCCCCTTGGATAGTAAAAAAAATATTTCTGCAACCTGCTTCTTTATTTTCTCAGTGACCACGAGATGTATCTAGAATTAACATTTATCTCTGCCCTAGTAAAGCAACTAGCAACCTCTCCAAGCAACCTTAAGAGAATCTGTCATTAATTCTTCAGTCATCCATCTCTTTTCCTGTGCTGTAAAAATAATCCCAGGTCGTAACCATTCATTTGGAAGCATTTTTCTCTTCAAAATAACGAACGTATGGCGGAAGTTTTTACTATCGGCAGTTCCTCCTAACATGACAGCAATGTGCCACTTTTCACTGCCTATAGTATAACTGATTCTGCACTCTTCTTGTCTGCAATAACACTTTATTGCATAAGTGATTTTCCACCTTTCTTGTCCAAAATAACACTTTATGGCAACTAGAAAAACACTGGCTAATGACGCAATGCTAGAGCACAAATTCGAAAATGGCGAGAAAGTTCCGAAAGTTTGACTTTATTGTCCTGACCTTGAGCTCGTTATATGACGAGCTTCGTGAGTCTCGCTGCATACATTTGGGGAATGATAGACCTTCATTATATATATATAATTTTTACATGTTGGGATGCTCATAAAAGACGGTTTCGTTTTTCAAAAAAGGCATCTGAAGAAAAACCATGGTCTTATAGTTGGGCAACCACGGTATAGTGTATATTTCTTCCGTCTGGTGGTGCTGGAATAATGATTTACACAAAACGGGCTATACAGACAAAATAACCAGTTCTAAGGTTTATCAATGTCTATGCTCTCATCGATGATAGTAATACTAAGGTTCAGCGGCATCAGCTCCCATTCATAATGGTACCACTAAGTTTCAGCAGTATCTAAACTTACATAATGGTACCACTAAGTTTCAGCAGTATCTAAACTTACATAATGGTAACACTAAGTTTCAGCAGCATCTAAACTTACATAATGGTAACACTAAGTTTCAGCAGTATCAAAACTTACATAATGGTAACACTAAGTTTCAGCAGTATCTAAATTTACATAATGGTAACACTAAGTTTCAGCAGTATCTAAACTTACATAATGGTAACACTAAGTTTCAGCAGTATCTAAACTTACATAATGGTAACACTAAGTTTCAGCAGTATCTAAACTTACATAATGGTAACATTAAGCAAGAAAATTCTGAGATTTGTTGAAAGGGGGTGGGGGGGGGGGGAGCAGGAATAGATGACAGCCATATTTTCTGTCAGTCATGACGTCTACGAAGAAACTGCAAAAGCCTCGGTCACGTGGACAGAAACTATTTAAGGATGCAACATCAACCGAGGAGGAATCGAGCACCACACTTAAAGTTAAAAGACGTGAGCGCAATAAAACAGGACTTTTCGACATAAACATCTCTTGCCGATGCTGGGACCGTTTATGCAAATCCCGCACTGGCGGAATCAGCTAGAAAAGAACATATTTAGCAAGATGGATGTCGACACAATTGAGCGACATCTGATATCTGTCAGCTTGGAAACCTTCGCAGATGTTATATTACATAAATATAACGAGCATCTCTCCAGTAGTCTCATTGTATCAAAGTGTCTTTCTCTGAATGTCTACGATTATTTTACTTTTATGTGTTTATTTCCTTGTCTGTTACACTTTTCAGCAAAAGAAACAAAGGACATAGTTCCCGCATTGATACATCTTTTGCCAGCATTTCCTCTGTAGTGTAGTTCTCGCATATTTCTTTCTTAACCCTTTCACTTCAGAATTATTTTCTGCTCGGTCCTGGAACAAATTCTGGTAGCAAGAACCTGAAAGGAAGCTATTCTATAATGTTAAAACATATGTGGGGCAGAAATGTGTTATTTTTAAATTGTTTGTAGACTACGCCTAAATATTGTTTTCTACATTCGTTCGAACGGGCATGCAACATCTACAAACTCAGATCTTTTTTTTCGAGCAAAAGAGTTAAATCTTCATTTGTATTTTCTTCTCTTCTGTGCCTTGCCATGATTCTCTCCCACAGCTGTATCTTCTGTGCCTTGCCATGATTCTCTCCCACAGTTGTATCTTCTGTACCTTGCCATGATTCTCTTCCACAGCTGTATCTTCTGTGCCTTTCCATGATTCTCTCCCACAGTTGTATCTTCTGTGCCTTGCCATGATTCTCTCCTACAGTTGTATCTTCTGTGCCTTGCCATGATTCTCTCTCACAGATGTATCTTCTGTGCCTTGCCATGATTCTCTCTCACAGCTGTATCTTCTGTGCCTTGCCATGATTCTCTCTCACAGCTGTATCTTCTGTGCCTTGCCATGATTCTCTCTCACAGCTGTATCTTCTGTGCCTTGCCATGATTCTCTCTCACAGCTGTATCTTCTGTGCCTTGCCATGATTCTCTCCCACGGCTGTAATAAAGCAGATAGAGCTGTATGGTCCAGTTTTACAAAAAAGATAGAAAGAGCGAGAAAAGTGGGAAGAATGACTGAAGTAATACGTGCCCGTATAAACAAAGAACAAACAATGAAGTTCTACAACCAAAATGTTCAAGGAAATGCCCTAATTTCTTACAAGGAGATTAACCCCTTCCCCTCCCCCTCCCGCCACAAAAAAAATTACAGCAGTTTTTCGTGTTTCCGTTTGCATGTGGTCCTTGAAAAAGGCTTTTGCCGAAATGATGTATTGTTGCATGTTTTTCATTTGTACGTGCTCGTTGTAGTCCCTGCTCTTTATATTTCTGCCTACTTTCCTCACTCCTTCTCTATTTTTTAATCTTATAAAACTGAACCTTACACCTCCACTTACTTTCATTAATAGAATTAGTGTTACCGCAGTCGTCATTTCTCTTATCTGCCACACCTGAAGCTATTGTTTACGTTTTGTTCATAGAAACGTCTGTGGTGGTTCCTCCTTGATAAATAAACTGAGATATTTTCTGTTCGTGAAAATATGTTCTATTCATCTGTTTGATTCATCTTTATTCTGTGAGCGTAGTTTAGTCTGTTATCACTGCTTCATTAACAACCATTAACTCTAACTTCTGTTTATTATGCAGAGTATTGCAATGTTTTTAAAGCCATGTGTAGTTCTCGTTTTGAGTTCTCATGTTTGCTTCTCCATGATATTCATCTCATTCTTGCGTGCCTTACTTTTTTGTAGTTTTATTTACTCTCTAGTGGATAATCACTTTCTGTGTACTACTCTTTTTTGTGTATAATTTAATTTTTCTTCTCGCTTCTTAAGAAACTCTTGAATGTTCTTCAAACTTTTTGTTTCTGTGCAATATAATGTGACCTACCTACCTACCTACCTAACTACCTACCTATCTATATAAGTGCCATGCCGCGTGGCGTAACCGATCATTTCTCTCCACAATTCCCTGTCTTTAGACTTGATTATGAGATCCGCCGGTGACTTTCTTCCTAGCCACACTGACAGCTCATCCAGTAACTTCTCTCTCTCTCTCTCTCTCTCCTCTCTCTCTCTCTCTCTCTGTCCTCATCTGTCTCTTCGTCTCTCAATTTTACCACTTGCCACAATGTGTTCCAATTTTCATCTTCTCAGGAAATGTATAAATCTCGCTTGTCTGCCTCTGATCTGTGCTATAATTTGCTGTTTAACTCCAGACTTCTTCATTGGTTTTCTTGGCTGTCCTTGGTATCTTCAACATCCCTCTTATAATGTAAGGAGTGGAAAAATAAGCAAGCAGTGACCCGGTTTTGAATGGAAATCCCCAGGCATTCGAGTCCGGCGCTGACCAGGTATATAAGACGTGAAGAGAAAAAAAAAGGGGGGGGGGGGATGAGTTGAGCACGTGGAAGTCCAGCGGCAGACGTGAACAAGGACCCTCCTCGACAGATAGAGGCTGGCGTGTATAGTTTAGTTGTGTGCATTTGTAATCAGGAATGAAATCATATTATTCAAGGAACCTTTTTTTTTGTATGATTCAATAACGCGTGTGGAAATATATAAATATATGGACTTCATGCGCATAGGATTCGTTTGATTCGCATTGCCTTGTGGATCAGAATTTTGTAAATACAAGGATCGTGATTTTAAGAAAAAAGGATTGTTGTTTCGTGTTCCCGTTATTTATATATGTAAGGTGTGAATGTATGGGGTAGTCTCCCTTCCACCACTCAGTACGACGGCGGCAAGAAGAAATAAAAGACTGAACAATTAATTCACGTCAGTAAAGTAAAGATAAATATACTACACCAATAAATCATCAATCCAGTTAAAAAACATTTCCATGGCTTCCATTTCTCGCCGTACTCTCTTATTCATAGACCAAAAAAGACTAGTTACACTGTTATAATAAAATATGTACTGGCTACACTGCTATAATAAAATATGTACTGGCTACACTGCTATAATAAAATATGCACTAGTTATACTAATATAATAAAATATGTACTAGTTACACTGTTACAATATATACTGTCCTTAGAAATCTTGTCATGGTGAGAAGTTTCCGACAAGTTCATCAGCTTTCTTCAGCAAGTGAGTCTTTCATGAGACTAGTCGGGGGGGGGGGGGGGGGGGTCAGTCAGATACAAGAAAATATAAGAACTAATGGGGATCAGTCAGACGCCAGAACTAAATCATATGAACTAGTGGGGATCAATCAGGCACAATAATATGTATCATATGAACAAGTGGGATAAGTGAGGTAGCAGAAAAAGTACCGTATCAACCAGTAGGATCAGTCAGGTACCATACATACCAGTGAGGTCAATCGGGGAGTTCCTGATGCATGGTTTCGTCAATCCTGTATCGAAGGAGGGAAGATGGTGCACAGTGTTCCTTGCACAGCTTTAAATATTTGGATGAATGTGGGAATTGGAAATGAAGGGAAGTCAGAGAGTCTCATGCAATGTTTCTGTTTGCTTTATTTGAGTCTGACCATTAACTCCATCTGACAGAAGATCGCAACATTGTGATAAAGCTTTCATGACGGCCGGACAAATATCGACTTTACAGCCAGGGATTTTTACAAGGAATCGATCTGTGTGTTTGTCATCTGCTAAAACCATAATCCAAATCTGTTTGGCGTAGACAGCTGCTATTATGTTCTTTGCGTAAAAGTAGATAAACCTTTGTTTATTTTTTTTTCTTTGTACGTGCGCCAGGATTATATCATCACAGTTGGAAGTCAATGTGAAACATTCTGGAGTTCGAGAGCAGAAATTGTTAAATCCGTGTAAGAAAATTTAGAAGAACTGACAGAAATGTTTGAAAGATTTCCAAAGAAAAAAATGACGTACATGACACAAGGAACAAACCATGAATTCTACTGCAAAATATCTGTATATCAGTTTTATATCTTTAATTTTATTTCTACAAAATATTTTCTGAAAAGTGTGATCGTGTACAACAGTGTTTACAAGATTCCTCGGTGGGCATCAAGGACACTGCGGTCGTTTTAGAGTCTGTGGAAAGAAACTGGAACAAATTTAAGCCGTTTTGAATGCAAAGATCAAAGTTGAAGGTCGAAGAAGATATGTGTTTACTGGCGAACTGACATAGGGAATTGACCCTCAGACTAGAATGCGGGCATCACTAGAGTGGCAGTGACATGCTGCAGAAAAGCCATGACAGCAAGTTTCAGCTTACGTGAGAATGCAGATAAGAAGATTGGATTCTTTCAGTTTCGAAAGGATCCTTTATAATACAGACGATTACAGCAGCAACGTTTTCGGATATACATGCCCCAGGACATCATTACAATTTAAAATCTCGAAATGATTATGTGCCTTGGAAATCATCTTTTCATTTAGAGGCGAGTTGAAGAACTCTAGAGCATAGTCATAAACTGCTGATTCTTCTGAGTATCCAGATTCTGTTACTTGATGATGAATTTAGTTTACTAAATTAAGACTGGTAACTTCATACTTACGCGTGCCAATGAAGCATGAAAGCCTTAGTAAGTACCAGCGAAGCGTGAAAGTCTTAGCAATCTGGCACATCTTTTGTAATGAAAAATATGCATGGACCAAATTTTTTTTTATCAGAGAATAGATCAGTGCGTTAATATCAGTCTCCAGCCGAAACGCAAGATGCGTGGAGCATGCAACTGTTTTTGTTGTTCATGAAATGTTCTTTTGTTGTTTTTTTTTTGGAGGGGGAGGCGCTAAGGCAGGTAGGAGAAGGAAGGATAAGATTTTCATGATTCGCCCCGGGAGCCTAAAATCACCTGTAGATCTCTCTAGTGTTAAAAAGTCCAGTGTGAAGTAATCGGGGGGGGGGGGGGGGGTGCAATCTCCCGAACCAACATCACCTTCTCAAAGGGCACCGCACTAGCGACATCACACCTCGCCTCACCCTAAGAGGCCATTCTGATGTAAAGATATTGATTGCAGTCAGTTTCAAGTTGACCTCATTATCTCACGAAATCGAATGTCCCCATATTCTAATTTAGAGTTCACTTGTTTGTCTAATGTCTTGGCCGATCTTACTTTAGCTTCATATACGAGATTGATTATATGGACGTTCTCTCGTAATTATATTCATGTTTGATTGAGCTAGTAAATATGACCACATCATCACTCACAGAGTATTTCGCAGATATTTCCAAGACTGGTTATATGGGAGGATGATCGGAGATGGGAGAGTAGGTGGAAAGATGTTTCAGGTCTTTGTAGGAGCATAAGAGGATGTGGAACTTTACTGACATATTTTTATGTGATATCTGCCATCTATCGTAGACTCCCACATATAAGCATCATCCATGTTCACTGTTACGTGTGGGTCTATAACGCAACTAGCATAAAACCATATATGCACACAAAAGTTCTACTTGTTTCTGTCTTGTTAGTTGTGTCTTGACAATTTACTAGCACAAATAACAGCATGAGTCACTGTTTCTTTTTTCTGTCCTTGACCCACTTCTTCGGCCTCTTAATTACTGATTCCTGAGAATTTCTGAGGCCAATACTCAGATCTAACCTAAAACACAGCTAACGTCGAAATGATTTTATCCCGGAAACTTATGGACTGGCTTGTGCAGAATAGCCTTGCATACTCTACTGCTCATCTTTGTAATACCCTTCCATGAGGTCCAGCGTGTCTTGCTGAGTCTTCAGTGTGCTATTTTCTGTCTTCCGTGTGTCTTGTTGAGTCTCTTCCGTGAGTCTTGTCGAGTCTCTTCCATGTATTTTGTGGAGTTTCTTCCATACAGAGTCTCTTACATTTATGTTGTTGAGACTCTTCCATATGGAGTTTCCTCCATGTGTCTTGCTGAGTCTCATCTAAGTGTCTTGTCGAGTATAGAGTCTCTTCCATGTGTCTTGTTGAGTCTCCTCTGTCGCACAATGCTCCGCCTTACTTGTGGGCACTGTTTACTTATAACACTAAACATACCCAGCGTTTAAAAAAACTGTCTTCTTCCTAAACCCAGGATTGATCTGCACAAGAAAGGTCTTGCATACTCTGCAGTACAGCTCTGGAACACCCTCCCCTACCATTTAAAATCAATTATTAATACTTCTTCCTTTAACTCAAACCTGTTTCACTATTTACTTGTTTGTAATTATATGCCTCCATATAATAACAAGTAATCTCTCAACCCATGACTCGCCAGCCATTAAATACTAAAATGACATAGTTCGAAAAGTAACTTGTTATATATTGTTAGAAATTATTTTAATGTTTGTTAAAAACATATGTTAGAAGATCTGTACTGACAATGCATATGTCTGTGTGTGCGTGTATGTATATGAGAACTATTTTATTAGGTTAATTACTTCTTCTCTTTTACTTTGAATGTAATAGTTTAATCTTACACTCTTTTGATATGTTTTTGTTCCTAATTTAATTTGTATACTTATCGAGAGTGTGAGAAGAATGAAAGATGGAGTGATGAAGGGTAGAATGTAAGACGGGCCTGCGTTACCCTTTAAAAATAAAGATAATTCATTCATTCATTCTTCCATGTGGAGTTCTTCCATGTATCTTGTTGAGCCTCTTTCGTGTGTCTTGTCGAGTCTCTTCCATGTGTCTTGTTGAGTCTCTTCCATGTATATTGTTGGGTCTCTTCAATATGGAGTCTATTCCATACAGAGTTTCTGCCATATGGAGTCTCTTCCATTTAGAGTCTCTTCCATATGAAGTCTCTTCTATGTAGAGTCTCTTCCATATGAAGTCTCTTCCATGTAGTCTCTCTTCCATATGAAGTCTCTTCCATGTAGAGTCTCTTCCATATGGAGTCTCTTCCATATATCTTGTTGGGTCTCTTCTATATGGAGTCTATTCCATATATCTTGTTGGGTCTCTTCCATACTGAGTCTCTTCCATACAGAGTTTCTGCCATATGGAGTCTCTTCCATTTAGAGTCTCTTCCATATGAAGTCTCTTCCATGTAAAGTCTCTTCCATATGGAGTCTCTTCCATATATCTTGTTGGGTCTCTTCCATATGGAGTCTCTTCCATTTATCTTGCTGAATCACTTCCATGCATATTGTTGAGTCGCTTCTATGTGTCTTGTTGAGTCTCTTCCATGTATCTTGTTGAGTCTCTTCTATATAGTCTCTTCCATGTATCTTCTTGAGTTTCTTTCATATAGAGTTTCTTCCGTGTATCTTGTTGAGTCTCTTCTATATAGTCTCTTCCATGTATCTTCTTGAGTTTCTTTCATATAGAGTTTCTTCCGTGTATCTTGTTGAGTCTCTTCCATGTGCTTTGCTGAACCTCTTCTATGTGCTCTACTGAACCTCTTCCATATGCCTTGCTGAACCTCCTCCATGTACCTTGCTGAACCTCTTTCATGTGTTTTGCCTAGTCTCTTCCACCTGTTTTGATGATTTTGTTTGAAGGGCAGAATGTTAAACGGGCATGTGTGCCCAATTGTTCATTCACTGAAAATAAATGTCATTCCTTCCATCATAAACTTGTGTACTTTTCTTAACGAGTCTGCTCTGTTTGCTCTGAATCTGCTAGCGTCGTGTTGAGTCTGTGCGTCTCTCACTGAGTCTGTGTATGTCTCTCACTCAGTCTGTGTATGTCTCTCAATGAGTCTGTTTATGTCTTTCACTGAGTCTGTGTATGGCTCTCACTGAGTCTGTGTATGTCTCTCACTCAGTCTGCGTATGTTTCTTACTCTGTCTGTGTATGTCTCTCGCTCTGTCTGTGTATGTCTCTCACTCTGTGTATGTCTCTCGATGAGTCTCATATGCATATTGTTCTGAATGTTTATATATGTCCTGCTGTATCTCATATAGGAGTCCTTCTAAGCCTTCTATATGTATCTCTCTGAATGTCAGTAGAATCTCAGTCTCCCACATCAATAATACCAAACTGATAAACAGATTTCGCGCAATAGGATTATTTCATCTATTCTTTTATTCCAGCATACAGTGTTCGCTAGGATAGTAAAACTATGCATAAAGTGGGTGTCTTAAAGGAACATGCAGTCAGAGTCACGTGGGTATCCAAAAAGGCTGAAGTTAAGTGAAGGATTATCGCTACTGATTTTTAGGCAGGATGGAAGGGTGCTCCAAAGATGAGCAGTAGAGTATGCAAGTGGCTTTTTGCACAAGTAGATCCTATGTTCTGGGGGGAAACTGTTTTGGGGTTAGCTATGTTTTAGGTTAGATTTGAACATTAAAGGTAAAAGGGTAAAATCCTCGTTCCCATGCCATTAAGACATATCGGTGATGGAGTGTTAGGCCCCTATTTCCAAGACCTTCGGCACAAGAAAGTATGATTTGAACACTGGCCACAAAAATTCTCAGAAATAGTTGTGCTGACATAACCTCTCCTTACCTGGTGATACCCCCACCCCCTCGCCCAAATTCCTGTCAAAAGCGTTCTAACCGCTAATCTCGACAATAAGTAATAAAAACAACTGTAATGTTTGTAGAAAGGTCGAAGGTCAAAACAGACCAGTCAAAATGCAAGTCCTTATCGGCAGAGTTAGGAAATACTGACTGAAAACACACAGTTTACATTTGTAAGGTTTCCGTATACAGTCTTGCTACTGACAGAGTTACCTCACTAAGATTTATCTATGTAGAGTGTTAGAAACAAATGGCTCAATTTGCTAACAATCTATTAAGGAAAAGTTACATTGGCGTAAAAATTACCTCCATACAAGGAAATAAAGCCTGTGTTTATAATTCATACGAGCCTGAAGCTCAGAATCTTATAATTCCACAGTTCTCTCCCTTTTATTATACGCAGCCAAACCATGGAGAACTAGTCAGAGATTTGAAAGGAGACTGTGAGCATGTGAACGAAGATGTCTCAGGTAAGTTTTAAGAACACATTGGGAAGAATACGCAACAAACGAGGAAATGACGAACAGGCACTGAGAACATTACTAAAGAGGTCGAAAGACGACGGTGGAAATGGCTGGGCCACATACTACGAATGGAAATAACAAAACACTCTTATAACGCCTTGACTTGGACACCTCAAAAGAAAAGAAAGAGGCAATTAGGAACATGGAGACGCACAATACAGGAAGAACTAAAGGAAGTAGGAAAGACATGGTTTGAGGTGTCCCGACTTGCTGAAGATAGGATTGGCTGGAAAACCTTTACTGATGTCTTATGCTTCATTGGTAGTACAGAGAACTAATGCTGATGATTACAGATTTTTTAAAAATGCAGAAAAGCTTCTATTATTGTTCATATATTCTGCAGCTTCATTTGTTGTTCATCTTCTCCTGGATCTCTCATCTCACCTGAATATTCCTCTTCTCCTCCTTCTTCTAACCCTCCTTCTTCTCCGTCTTTCTCTTCTTCTCCTCTCTCGGGAAGTTTTCAGATTTTTAGGTCTGTAAGTTTATGTATGTATGAGTCCCATCAATCAACACAGATCCGTCTCTGTCAATGACTTTCACTGTCTCCGCCCATCACATTATCTTTTGTTTTCCTTTTTCTCTCCACCTCATTATGCATGAAGGAGCATGTAATGGAACTCAGTTACAATGCCAGGCAACCGTTACAATGTAGGACAATCCCTAAATACGCCATTACCATTCACGAAAAGAATGAATATTGTTTAGGAACAGCCAAGACCACCAATCACTATCGTACAAAGAGCCTCCTCTTGTCTACGTTCACCTGTTTATAAAAAAAAAAGTTGGAAGTCTAAAGTCAAAGATTCAAAACATACACTTTATAAAAGCAATATTGATATTACTTTTCTTATCTGACCTTATCATGTCTGTG
Source organism: Achatina immaculata (assembly GCA_009760885.1). Classification (NCBI taxonomy): domain Eukaryota; kingdom Metazoa; phylum Mollusca; class Gastropoda; order Stylommatophora; family Achatinidae; genus Lissachatina; species Lissachatina immaculata. The sequence continues at coordinate 73,994,854 of CM019691.1, forward strand.
CATGCGCGCTTACATATGATTATCACAGAAAATGCGGATCTTTATAAAGATCTGACATTTTGTGAAATTGCAGATTCGAAACGTTACTTTTTTCTTTATTGACAAAGGATGATTATTCTTATAAGTGTTGGAACTTTTTGTGTCAATATCCTCAACACACAATGCAGTAACTTCGGAGAACAAATATAAAACAAAAGTCAGTGGCTAGCGAAGCAAAACAGAATAGTTGAAGGGCTGTTGTATCTTTCTGTCAGGTACTTACATCTTCCATGACTCACTTTCTTATAGCTGACATTCAACCACCCACGTAGGGTTGGGGGAAGGGAGGGGCTGTAGTTCAGGTGTTAGCCACAGGCAGTAAACTTAAGACGTCTGACAGCCGTAGGCAGGCATGATGGCACTGGGTGGGTGGGGGACATGAAAAGAGCCCGAGGTTGCCTCACTGGGGCTCTCTGGCTGTTGAGTAGAATATCAGTTTATACCAGTAAAATAACTGTAAAGCTTGAAAGTGATTTATCTACCTTCTGTTATTAAAACTGGCCAACTACCTTGCGAGCCCTATGTGACGTTTGACAGCACGGGGAAGGATACAAGATATAAGATTAATTGTGATGTAAGAAAAAAACAATGATACAATCATACTTCTGCAGGCCGCACACAATATATCAAAAAGCCGCATATGGGTTGTGAGCCGCGGTTTGGCCACCCTTGGTCTACACGGAAGTGAGCCAAGAACAACGAGCAGACTAAGGAAACTGTCGCTGAAGACAACAGAGATGACCAATGACAAACGCAGGACAAGAGCGAATGAAGAAAGGGAATGTAACCAACACTATGAGATATAAATGGAGAAAGGGATGTAACCAACACTATAAGATATAAAACAGTCATTCACTGGACCTGTAAGTAGAAAGGGATAAACAAATGCACTGACAAAAGAGATGTTGAGGAAGGCCGAGAGAGAGGATAACCGACTACTTGAACAGATGGCATGATAGGGCTCTATCGGCAGAGCTTGTATGGGACTTGGTATAATCGAGACCTACAGAGACGAATAATCTCCGATAATAAAAGGTCGGCAGCTGATTTGAAACAAGTCAAGCCTTGGTTTTGGTAGAGGACAGCAGTTTAGCGTTGCCTGCGGTTTTTTTTTTTTTTTTGGGAGGGGGGGGGGTTGGATCTGAACAATTGCCACATATAAGGTGGAACATTGTTCCATAGAATTCTATGAATAAATCTGGCTTTGTTGAATAGAAATCCCTTTTTGAGTTGTAGGAAGCCGAAGTGTTTGTCCTTATTTGTATTTTATGTTTCATGTCTGTCAGGAAGAGGAGAAAGATTGGCCTTAATCATAATGAGTAGAAGAGAAAGATCGCTCAAGAAGAAGAAGAAGAAGAATGATGAGGAGGAGGAGACTGGGTAGCAAGGAATTTTACTTTGTTCGATAAAACAAATAACTATTGCAGCTATGACACTCTGTGCTTATACATCGAGTTACGCGCATCCAAGGAACAGTTGCTGCTTTTACACTGTTTGAGAACGGTTCAGATTTTAGTGGTTGCTAAACTTTTATCTGTCCAAACCACACATGGTTTTTATGCTAATCGTTCGTTCTGTAGATCTACCCAGGTGAGTTTTACCTGTCACAGGTGGTAATCTTACATATTTATCACTCTTATCTGCAGCCTGTGGTTCTCGATTTGAATAAAAAAAAAATGTTTGCTGATCAGAAATCATGAACTACTTTCATATAACCGAGCAATGGGGAAAAGTAAACCATACCCATTACTCTCAGACAAAGATAAAAGTAGTTAAAACTTGTTTAGAATTTGACAATACATATATTTACGCACATATAAGTATATATACATCCACACATACGTACAGAGACATGGAAGAAAATGGAGGGGTTTCGTATACTGTAAACTTTGCTGGTGTGTAAGTTACATTTTCATAGATAACTGGGGAGGAATAGTTGTCCAGCTTTACCAGGAGTCCCCTTGGCAATGTACTACTCTACTGTGTGGCTAAGATCTAGCTTCCACCTTGGTAATTTACTACTCTACTGTGTGACCAAGATCTAGCTTCCACCTTGGCAATGTACTACTCTACTGTGTGGCCAAGATCTAGCTTCCACCTTGGTAATGTACTACTCTACTGTGTGGCCAAGATCTAGCTTCCACCTTGGCAATGTACTACTGTAATGTGTGCCCAAGATCTAGCTTCCTCCTTGGCAATGTACTACTCTACTGCGTGGCCAAGATCTAGCTTCCACCTTGGCAAAATACTACTGTAGTGCGTGGCCAAGATCTAGCTTTCCCCTTCTACCCCTCCTAGGTATACTGTTTGCCAGTGATGCATCATTCTACATTAATCCAAACACATTACATCAACATGCAATTACAAATTACCAAAGTCACCATATTAAATACACAACAATTTATTAATCTTCACTACAGATACCGTGGTACACAACTGACACTACATCCACAGGACATACAACATATGTCAATCATAATGGCAACAAGGCATGATATCAATATAATAGATTACATATCATGTGAGCATTAACTAAGACTGATGGGCCCGTGGTTCTGGGCTTTCCTGGCCCTACAAGTAATTGGAAAATCTAATTGTATCATCGCCCTTATATCCAACGCAGCCACTGCTAACACAGTACGCCTCTATATCTCCACGAATCACTATGTGCCAGTGCATTTCTTCATATATCCACGAATCATATGTGTCAATGCACTTTTCCGTGCAGCTACCACTGCCATCGCCCACCTCCCTAATCTTCACGAATTCCAATTGTGCTAATACACTGAAATCACATAGCTGTCGCTGCTGTGACACACCTCCATATCTTCTCGAATTCCAGTGTGTCAATCCACTTCTTCCTGCACCTGCTGCCGCTGCCGTGTTACAGGTACCCTCACAACACATAACAGCATATAGAACATCCATACGAGTGAGGGCATATTATGGAATCAGACATGTACCCATCCAATATAACGATCATCACCATGAATCATACAGAATCTCCAGATCAATAAGTGAATGACATAAATCCACATCACAGCCTACTACACACGATATGATCACAGTATGAGGTCGGCTCGGTTAAGTATTCCATAACGTCATAAGCGCAATACGAACAAGACCTTTCCCCGCCACTGCATCTAGCCAACTGCCTTTTCCGCCCATGCTTTCCTTTATATATATATATAATTCCACCCCCAGATCACGTGAACCATGATGCTCCGCCCAAGGTCGTACACACCCTTGAGCCTCGAGTGATCGTTCATAATATGCTGTAATGGGAGTGTTATCTCACTACACTCATGCGTACAAGACCAAGTTAATTTTTCTATACATTCATGTGCCATATAACGTTGATTTGGACAACGTCCAACTATATATAGGTCCGTTGCCCCATACTGGTATAACAGTCCAAAATTCTCCATCGAAGAACAAGACGTAGAGGACGCAGCTGGACAAGTGTTCCCTCTACGTTTTTTTTTTTTTGTGTGTGATTTTTGTTCAAAATGTTCAGCTCATATACAAACATATTCGAGAAAAAACATTTTGTGTGCAAATGTGCATCGCTATGCTTACATTTACTCCTTGATTTACCAAAATTTAAATTTCAATGAACTTATCGTTAAGTCCGAAATGAATAGATAAGTAAATAAGTAAATAAACAACAGCTACCAGTGAATAAGTAAACAAATAAATAATTACAGCAACTAACTATATACCAGTAATTGAAAAGTAAATGCATACAAGTTTATCCTATTAATGACTTTACAATTTTCTTTTTTTTCAGTATACTGACTTGATTACCAAAGAATGATACAGGTAGAGAACAGGCAGAGAACAGGTGTAGAGAACAGACAGAGAACAGGTAGAGAACAGGTAGAGAACAGGTGTAGAGAACAGACAGAGAACAGGTAGAGAACAGGTGTAGAGAACAGATAGAGAACATGTAGAGAACAGATAGAGAACAGGTAGAGAACAGGTAGAGAACAGGTGTAGAGAACAGTTTGTACGCCTACTCACCATGATTGTTGTGATCAGCTGAAAGCACATCAGACCCGAAGAATGTTGTGAAGCAGAGAACTAACATTAATTACGAGACAGACACTGAGGGGGAGGCTACAGTGGCTGAGTCGTCAACTTCTCTCTCATCTTTTGTGTTCACGAGTACAGCTCGTATACAGATTAAAACGCAGTCTCAAGCATGGCCGATCAAAAGAAAAGTGTCTAAGGATTAGACAGAAAAGAAGACATTAGATTAGAATAAGACAGTTTATGACAGGATATATTGGGTTAGGATACGATACGATAGGATCTTACATCCTTCCCATGCCGCAAAACGTCACATAGGGTCCGCAAGGTAGCTCGACAAGATTTCCTATCGGCGAATCTTCAGTCTCATCAAGGGATGTTATGCCCAATGAATTGGCCTCTCTTAACAATATCAACTTTAGAGTGTCATGTGCTCGCCCACTTTTTCGTCGGCCTGTTGTGCTTCACTTGATAGCCTGTTTGGGGATTCTCTGATTGTTTCTTCTCATCACATGACCGACGTATGTCCATCTTCTTTTTCTGATCAACCATGAGACTAGTTGTTGTTTGCTAATCTGTCTTATCTCTGCGTTGTTCTTGAATTCATTCCACTTTATACCGAGTATTTTCTTTAGGCATTTGTTTTCGAAAAAGTCTAATTTCTTGTCTATTTCTTTAGTTGTTTTCCAGCTTTCACGTGCATAAATTAGGGTAGATGTTGCATATGAATTGAATAATCTTTACTTGTTTTTTGTGCTTACAACTTTTGAATGCCATATGTTCTCAAGATTCTTGAAGGTCGATGCTGCTTTTGCAATTCGAATTCTAACTTCCTTTCTGGTGTCACCATCCTGATCTATGTAGCTGCTGAGATATGTAAATTTGTTTACTTCTTCAACAGCTGCTCCTTCTACATATATTTTCCTTCGTGGTTAATGAGAAGTTAATGAGAAGATAGTACAGGAAAGATTATGATAAAATAGATTAGGTTATGATAAGTCAGGTTATGATACAATAGGATATGATAGATTAGGATAGGATAGGATAGTATAGGATAGGATAGGATCTTCTTCTTCTACTTTTTCTTCAGGTTTCCGAGTCATTAAGGCTCATTGCTGCAAATAAAGTTCGCCTCCATTCGTCTTTAATCCTAATATTCTCTCTCCAGTTGGTGACACTAATTTCTTTTATATCCTCTTCTTCTATGTTGTATTTCCATCGATGTCTTGGTCTTGCTTCCCTCATCTCTTGTGCATACACCATTTTCGTTTGTCTGTTCTCTTCCGTTCTTTCTACATGCCCCAGCAACCGTAGTCTGTTCAGTTTCAAGACATTTATAATTCGTTGGGATTTTTTAAAAAAACCTGTTCAGTTCAGTGTTCTTTCTAGCTCTAGGTTCTCTACAGTTGGTATCCTTTATCGGCCCAAAGATTCCTCTTAGGATCTTCTTCTCAAAGATCTGCAATTCTTGTTCATCTTTCTTTGTTGTGCTCCATGTTTCTGATCCATACATGACGGCTGGTCTTATTATAGTTTTGTAGTTTGTTATTTTGGTGTTTTGGGACAGGATTTTAGATTTTAACATGTGTTGCAAGGCAACATATATTTTATTCCCTGTCTGTACTCTGATTTTAATGTCCTCGCTTACTGTGCTGCTTCTGTTGATGGTTGTGCTTGGATATTTGTATGTTTCTGCTTTCCTAATAATCATCTCTCCAACATTTATATAATCTCGATCATTCTGCCTCTGGTCTCTTGATAACTTCATATACTCTGTCTTATCTTGGTTAATGGTCAAGCCCACTGTTAGTGTCACATCTTTCAGGTGTATGCAGGTATTGATGACTTCTTGCATAGTTTCCCCCACCAGGTCAATGTCATCAGCGTATACTAATATTTTAGCTTGTTCCTCTGTACTGCTTCCTTCTTTCGCTTTTCTGATTACCTTTTCTAATATTAGGTTGAATAGTAAATGGAGATAATGTATCACCTTGTTTTAAACCAGTTCTTATGGAGAGGGGTTCTGACTTTCCTCCTTTATATATTACTATATTAGGACAGGTTAAGTTATGATATGATTAAAATAGATAAGATAAAAATGATGGAAAGAATAGGGCAGATAGAAATAATAGGGTAGATAGATAGGGTAGGATAAAATAGAAAGAAAGAACATGATAGATAGTAAGAATATGATGGATAGGATAGGATAGGATAGGATAGGATAGGATAGGACAGGATAGGATAGGATCTTACATCTTACATCCTTCCAGTGCTGTTAAACGTCATATAGGGCTCGTTTGCCAAGTTTTCTTGCTCTCGGCAAGGGATATTGTGCCCACTAAACTGGCTTCTCTTAACAATGTTCTATTTAGAGTTTCACGTGACAGACCTCTTTTTCTTCAGCCTGTTGTGCTCCATTTGATAGCTTGTTTTGGTATTCTCTGACTGTATCTTCTCATCGCATGGCCTACATATGTCCATCTTCTTTTTCTGATCACCCATGAGACAGGTTGTTGTTTGCTCATCTGTTTTATCTCTGCGTTGTTCTTGAATTCCACTTTATACCAAGTATTTTCCCTAGGCATTTGTTTTCAAAAGAGTCTAATTTCTTGTCTATTTCTTTAGTTGATTTCCAGCTTTTGCATGCATAAATGAGGGTGGATATCACATTCAAATTGAATAATCTTAACTTGGTTTTTGTGTTTATAACTTTTGAATTCCATATGATCTCAAGAATTTTTAAGGACAATGCTGCTTTTGCAATTCTAATTCTAACTTCCTGGTGTTACCATCCTGGTCTGTGTAGCTGCCAAGGTATGCAAATTGGTTTACTTCATCAACAACTGTTCCTTCTATGTATATTTTTCCTTCTTGATTAATGAGAAGTTCTAGGATAGGATTTGATATGATAAAATAGAAAGGGTAGGATAGAAAGAATACTATAGATAGAATAGAAAGGATAAGATAGAAAGAATACGATAGAATGAATAAGAAGATAGATAGGATACATACGATATGATGGAATGAATGGATGGACAGACAGACAGACAGACAGACAGACAGACAGACAGACAGACAGACAGACAGATAATGGTAAGGTATGGTAAGGTAAGGTAAGGTAAAGTAAGGTAAGGTAAGGTAAGGTAAGGTAAAGTAAGGTAAGGTAAGGTAAGGTAAGGTGGTTAAAACATAACCTAAACATGCCAACTTTTCTGGTGTTAGTTACCATTGGATTTTCCCTTTTTTCCACGAAGCAGTTATTAACCCAAGGAATTCACATACCCGTGATTGTAATTGACCTCTATCTTCCCTGTACCCACTAGTCATGTCATGACTCTGCCACAGCACATGTCCGGACTACGAGTACGCCATCAAGACATCATTGTAATATCCGGACCGAAAGTCCTTTCTCAGCAAGAAAGAAACAGTAAAGAAGTATTTTCGTCGTTTCTCAACAAGACAGAAACCGTAAAGAAATATTTTCGTCGTTTCTCACCAAGAAAAGAAACAGTAAATAAATAATGTGTATCGCCGACGTACTTATCCTCGTGGTAACTATAGCACAGAGTAATATCTGGAAACTGGAAAATAAAAGTAACATGTTTCTTTTTGATTGGTACATACAATTTCGTACTCGGCATGACTTTTTTTCTGTGCGCTGTCGTGCAACTTAGTGGGAACATTCAACTGGACATGACAAACCCAAAGACTTCTCGCGTGCAAGACATAAATCTTTAGTCTCACGTTACAGCGATTACTTGCGATGTTGTGCGTCCAGTGGTACAGTAGATAACATGCTTTGATAGCCATAACAGACGCCTCTGTAACAGCTTATGATGTGCAGTACTGCACTTTCAAATGTTAGCTGGATGCAGACTTTACCTACTTGACTAGACTAACAAGGGAGCGCTGAGCTGTGCGCGTTCGAACAACATATCAGCCATTACGAGCTAGCGTATGGTGTTCTCACAACGTCCAAGTCATGTAGTGTCTCGTTTCACAAACTGCTAGAGTAACTTTGTTACGTGCAATTATTTCCCGTACTGAGCGCGGGTAATAATGAAATGTAACAGGTTTGTCACTTCAAGTTTGTTATTTCAGTTTTGTTATTTCAGTCTTAATCATGTATGTTATATGCATAACATATTGTCTTAGTGTAGACTAAAATGTCGAACCCAGACAAAAAAAAAGTCGGGGGTAGAATGTGAAGTTGTCATAAGATCTCAAGAAACGTTGGCGTAGTTGGCAGAGGGGGGGGGGGGGGCAAGAGGAGGACAGCTGAAGTCGAAGAGTTGAGGATGAAGGACAAACAAGAATGTTATCAAAGAAAAATTCGAGTAACATCCCCTGAGCTAGAACTACTGATCATGTCCATAGATTAAAACAGAGAGAGAGAGAGAGACAGACAGACAGACAGACAGAGACAGAGACAGAGACAGAGATGTCATGGGAAGGTCTCAAAACACGGATAGTCAATCCTTCAATTTTTTTAAATTTCAGGTGTCTGTAGAAAAGTTAGTCTATAGAACAATTAGTCTGTAGAACAGTTAGTCTATAGAGAGTTAGTCTGCAGAGGACAATAAAGGCGAAATAGATATACGATAAAATCACCAAGGACGAATTGGAAGCATTAAGAGAGCTTGGCATAGAAATAATTACCAGATTGCTGAATGACATCTGTAACAATAACTATGTTTCATCAGACCTTTTGCAATCAGTTTTCATTGCCCTACCAAAGAAACAAGGTGCAGTTGAATGAACCATCGAACCATTAGTCTTATGAGCCATGTTACCAAAATCCTGCTTCGTATTGTCATGAGAAGAGTTAGGGGCAAAATAAAACCAGAAATCACTGAAGAACAGTGTGGCTTCGTCGAAGGAAAAGGCACAAGTAATGCTATTATATATATATATATATATATATATATATATATATATGGAAAGATCAATTGAAGTAAAGACGGGCCTATACTTATGCTTCATAGACTATTGTACAGCATTCGATAAAGTGAGACACACAGAAATTATAAGAATGCTGGGAGACATCAACATAGATGGGAAAGATCTGAAACTCATCAAAAACATATACTGGCAGCAATCAGCAGCTATGAAGGTTGAGAACCAAACAGGATCATTACAAGACATAAAACTGGGAGTGAGACAAGGATGTGTTCTATCTCCTGACCTCTTCTCCTTGTACAGCGAAAACATAATAAGAAATATAGAGAGTTTGCCAGGAATATCAATTGGCGGGTACAACCTCAACAACTTAAGATATGCAGACAATACAGTTCTGATTGCTAAAAATGAAGGGGAGCTACAGGCTCTTCTGGACATCGTCGTTCGTGAAAGTAAAAGTAAAGGTCTCAGCCTGAACAAAAAGAAGACTGAAGTGATGATCGTCTCAAAGAAAAGAATACCATCAAAATATAACATTACCATCGATGGCACAGAACTGAAACGAGTTGATAGATTCAAGTACTTGGAAACAATTATAACAGCTGATGGGAAATGTCACAACGAAATAAAAAGCAGACGTGCTCAGGCCAAGTCAGAATTCCAGAAAATGAGAAACATCTTGTGCAACAGATCCACATGAATGGAAATAAGATTCCGAGTACTTAAATGTTACATCGAGCCAATTTTGTTTTATACATGTGAAGCATGGTACATGAATAAGAGAGTACAGCGAGAAATGGAGGCCATGGAAATGTGGCTTATAAGATGGATGTTGAAGGTGTCATGGACAGCTAAGAAGTCAAACGAAAAAGTCTTAAGAGAGGCTGGAGTTAAAAGGAAAATTACAGCAAAAATCAGAGGCTGACAACCGAGATTTGTAGGACATTTTCTGAGAAGAGGAAAATTAGAACACATTGTGACAACTGGAAAAATTTAGGGAAGAAGAGGAAGACAGAGAGAGAAGTTACTGGATGGGCTGTCAGTGTGGCTAGGAAGAAAGTCACCGACGGATCTCATAATCAAGTCTAAAGACAGGGAATTGTGGGGAGAAATGATCGCCTACGCCATGCGGCACGGCACTTGATTGATTGACTCTGTTGAGCAGTTAGTCTGTAGAACAGTTAGTCTATAGAACAGTTATTCTGTAGAACAGTTAGTCTATAGAACAGTTAGTCTGTAGAACAGTTAATCTACGCTGAATGTTGGTTTCTTTACGTTTCTCTTCAAGCATCGTTTGTGGCCCTTGATGACAGTTTGGCAATACTAGCTGATTGGTCTTGCTGACTGAGAAATCTGACGCTGTTGATCAACGTTAATGTAACCGGCTGGTCTAGAGAATAAACTGTTACTAACGATCACACGCCAGCCTCCCGTTTACTCTCTGTGAGAATGATACTGTGACAATATTTGTACTATCTAATGTAGACTGCGTGCATTAGCAAGAAAGTTGTACAAGTTGTATGATAAAGAGCGGATCTGGGTGCCTAATTATTCACTCTTTGCAAATAAAGTTCAATCAATCAATCAATAAAAACACAAAATACAGAAAAAGCCGCATTATACAGGTCTGCTTTAGATGTGAGACACCAAAACTTGGATAAGTCGGGCCAAATATAATCTGGTAAATGTGGCCCAATGAACTAACACATCAGACAACTGTCACGTTTGTACACGTTAAACAATATATTAGGTGCGAGACAGCAAAACTTAGAGAAATCTGCTAAGTGTGACCCAATGAACTAGCACACGGACAGAAAACGGCAACAGGTGCTCTGAGACTGCTGCCAAAGAAAAGAGCTAATTGAAAGAGCTGCGAAGCCCAGATACAACCTGGCATAAACCCCAGACAGTCCGTGACCTGATGATTTCACTATGCCTATGCTCATATCATTGCCTTGTTGTTCAGAAACAAAGCCAATAAAGTGTCAGCACGTTTTATACCTGGCATTACGACTTCCTGCAGCAAAGTAACGCTTTAAAACTTGGGAATGATTAGCCTAGCACAGCTGTACGCTGGGGCTATAATTCAATACAAGTTATTGGCAGTAGCCAGTGTTGTTTCAACTTAACAAGAAAGGGAAGAGAATAGAACGCTAACTAAAACCTTCTTTCAAGCATATTAAGCAATCGTTTTTCCTCAGTTCGAGTCATTCTGGCAGTTAAAGTGAATTCTCACTTATTTATTTTGTTTTTTTTTTTAATTGTGTAGTATTTTCTATTGTTCCTGAAGAAAGCCTTTTGTTGAAAGTATGATCGTTTTTGTAGGTTCCGCTCCCTTGTTTCTTTACTTTGTTTCTGCAATGTTTCTAGTTCTAGCGAAACGGTGCTACAAATCTTTCAGCATGTTTACTTTCTTATAGCGGTTTACATCGGTCATCATTAAACTTCATGTTTGTACAGCATTTAGAGACTGAATTCTCTCTCATATATTCACTGGCTATGTCGCATCATCATCGGGAGGCGTGGTAACTGTAATGTCAAGAAGGCGACTTTTTCCTTCTTTGCCCTTGTGTAAATATTATCCATTATCTTTATCATTCTTTTACCTCTTGCCCTGTGTGTCTCTTCTTCCCATCATGCGCGATGTATATGCTGAATGTTAACATCTCAGAGAATTTACTGAAGCTCTTTTTAAAGTGACTTTTCGTTGACATTCCATTGGCTTGTCTATGATACTTTTAACATTCTTCTGAAACAGTATATGGTCGTTGTGTTCAAAGATCATTATACTGCCCTGTTCATCATACATGACTCGCGCCCTGTCGCATGATAAAATGTTTGTCTACTTGATTTTTAACAGATGGTGACATTGACAGATTACATAGAACTTTCCTTTGTTTCAGTGAAAGTAGTTTTGTCCCGGTGTATCTTATTTTGTTATTTCTGAGTTATGTGTTCTGTGCGATGTCTTTTATATGTCCTGGTTTTTTTTTTTAATCTATTCACACCAATGTTATTTTTTTTAAATTTTACATTGCTTTTCTTTTTCTGAAGATAACTATTTTATTGTTCTTTTCTTTTTCTTGTTCTGTTGCCTGTAGAATTACTGTGTTCTTAGCAAAGATCAGATGTGTATGTGGTAGATCTCTCTCACCCCTCTCCTTTCTCTCTCACCTTCTCTCTCACTCTCCCATCTCTCTCACCCCTCTCTCCTCTCTCTCACCCCACTCTCCTCTCTCACCCTCTCTCCCTTCTCTCTCACCCTTTCTCTCCTTTCTCTCTCTCTCAATAGACATACAAACAACAGAGATACAAACAACAGAGATACAAACAACAGAGATACACACAACAGAGATACAAACAGGCAGTTTTACATTGACAGCTGGAGCACAGCATGGCGATTCCCAGCAGTTCAGAACAAAAAAAGCACCCACACAAGATGTCTACTCACGATGTCTACAGACCTGTTTGGGTCCAGGACATGAGACTGCTCATCTTCGTCGCTGGAGCTAGAGCTGCTGTCGTCGTCGTCAATGATCTCGTTCTCTATAGTGCTTGTGTTTTCGTTGTCATCGGCCACGTCGGGCGTCTTCGTGTCGCTGCTCGTACTGCCATCTGTCTGCATCCGCTTGGCCTGGCCCGTGTTTGGGGTGTCATTGACACAGTTAAATGTCCCCATCTCCAGAAGAGTGTCCTTCTCTTTTCTTTCCCCCGTTGGCTCCATTCTAACATGCACACTCCTCACGAAGCTTCTCTTAAAACCCTACATGAACACCTACCCCGACCTGTCGCTCATGAAGAATGCCATAGGATGGCCTTCATCATCAAGATATCCGTTTCTTGCAGTTGGAACAATGGGTGATGAACTGTTCCTTCAGAAGTATATCCACTCTGCAGAAATAAATTCATATTCTTAAGCGTTTATGAAACTACCAAGACACGATCAAACATTCAAGATAATTTAAGCGACTATAAATCTAAGCACATGGCTAGGAAAATAAAAAAACCAGTCCATCAAAATCTGGTTAGCCGGCTCCAAGAACACGAAACAAAACAATATCATTTTCCTCTGACAATCTCACTTCAGCAAAATGTAGGTCAAGCCGCTTAAACGAACGGGGATAAATAAATGAAGAGTTGAAGCAAAATCTTACACAAAACTGCACGAAACAAATATGTAATTTCGTAGTTACTACAAACTAAAATAGTTTAAATAAATAACAGATTATTAGAATTTAAGAAATCGCTTTAAACGGTCTACTAGTCACATGAAAGCACATCACGAAATTCCAGTTTCTGTCACAGTTTTTTTTTTGCTCTCCGTCACCGGCGTGTGCGACCAGAACGCATCGTGAAGAGACAGCGAGGGTGAGCAGTGAATGGTGGTGCGTTCGTGAGGAGTCATGTATCGACGGCTGCAGCTGGTAATGGTGGGGCTGCTAGCGTAGAATATGTTGAGCCACAAGATAGAATCAGGGAACAGATAACCTCCGCGTTGTTGATGTTGTGGGAGTTGTTGAGGGTGGGGGGGGGATTGGGAGGGGCTGACCTTTTTTGTTGATGGTTCCTTTGCCATGAAGGTGAGGGACGTTTCCGATATGTGTATGTGGTGCAGGAACTAGATGAGGTGGGAGGGGGAGGAGAAGTGATGGACTAATTTAGACATAATTTCGGCGATCTCTGCGACTCTCCTCAGATCATCAGGATCGATTATGCGTCTTCACACTGCTCTCTCTCTCTCTCTTCTCCCTTCCTCGCTCTCTCTCTCTCCTCTCGTTCTCTCTGTCCGTCTCTCTTTCTTTCTCCTCTCTCTTCCTCTCTTTCCCTCTCTCTCTCTTCCTCTTTTTCTCTCTTAGCTCCCTTTTTTGCCTTATTCTCTCTCAGGTTCCTCTATCTTTCTCGCTCTCAGCTTTCTATCTCATCTTCCTTTCTCTTGTCTGTCTGTCTGTCTGTCTGTTCTTTATATATGTTATAACATTATATTTTACTATGTTACACATAAATTTTACATATTATATTTTACTTCGTCACACGTAAATTATATATATTTTACTGCGTCACACATAAATTTTACATATTATACTTTACTACATTACACATAACTTTTACATATTCATATTAAAACAGTCGTATCACACTAACAAACTCGTGCTCATTTTCATATTCATATAAATGTTCACACTAAAACATTCACATTCAGTTCTTCATAAACTCACGTTTTCAATCACATTAACAATATTAACACAGTAACATGCTCACATGTCACATGAATCCAGGAACCATTCGCTGTGACGAACATACATACATACGCACAGACACACACACATACATATATACATACATAGAATCGCTCCCTTGTATGTGCTTATTTCCATATTTATACATTCACATAAGTAAGCATACTCGAAAACCTCAGACAGTTTAAGTCTCTTCTCTCTCTCTCTCTCTCTCTCTCTCTCTTTATTTTCTCAGATTTCCTTTTTTCTCTTTCTATTTCATTCTTTCTTCTCTCTATCCATCCATCCATCCATCCATTCATCCATCCATCCATCCAACCATCCATCCATCCATTCATCCATCCATCCAACCATCAACCCATCCAACCATCCATCCAACCATCCATCCATCCATCCATCCATCCATCGGTGTGTTTTCCTAATTCACCACGGAATTACTACATCGTATTCATATATTCATGAAACTGATACAATAATCTTCAAGTAAATATCCAGCACTTTGATGTACTTCTCTACTACCCCGCGCAGAAATAAAGTTCTGCAAGTTTGCTGCACTTTGATGCCCCATTTCTTCCCCCCCCCCACCACCTGCAGGCCATAAACTCTCCTTTTCATCCCTGACACAAATAATAAGTACTTTTTTCACAGCACTAAAGCGGCGACTGCTGTTCCCCGAACTTCATGACAGCCGTGACAGGGCTGAGTGCTAGCATTTAAACTTCCTCCCTTCCTTCTACCTTCGTTCCTCACACCCCCGTTCCTCCCATCTCAGTTCCTTCTATCTTCGTTCCTCACACCCCCGTTCCTCCCATCTCAGTTCCTTCTATCTTCGTTCCTCACACCCCCGTTCCTCCCATCTCCGTTCCTTCTATCTTCGTTCCTCACACCCCCGTTCCTCCCATCTCAGTTCCTTCTATCTTCGTTCCTCACACCCCCGTTCCTCCCATCTCCGTTCCTTCTATTCGTTCCTCACACCCCCGTTCCTCCCATCTCAGTTCCTTCTATCTTCGTTCCTCACACCCCCGTTCCTCCCATCTCAGTTCCTTCTATCTTCGTTCCTCACCCCCGTTCCTCCCATCTCAGTTCCTTCTATCTTCGTTCCTCACACCCCCGTTCCTCCCATCTCAGTTCCTTCTATCTTCGTTCCTCACACCCCCGTTCCTCCCATCTCAGTTCCTTCTATCTTCGTTCCTCACACCCCCGTTCCTCCCATCTCAGTTCCTCCCATCTCCGTTCCTCCTACTTCCGTTCCTCTAATATAACCACACTAAAACTTCCTCATACCATTATTCATACTTCTATACTTGTACTTCATATCATCAACTATACATATAAATAAATATAATAAATACATATAACACAAATGAGGAAAAACTGGAAGCGGTGGAGAGTTTTGAATATATTGGATCATTGCAAACTAATAATGGAGATACAATGAGGGAAATTAAAAGGAAGACATCTATCGCTCTTCAGAAAGTAAAACATCTAAAGAATCAGTGGAGAGGGACAGACAGAACTATAAAAATAAGATTTTTAAGGGCATACATCTTTCCCATGGCAACATATCCCTGTGAGACCTGGACACTTAACAAAACAGCTGAGAAAACACATAAATGCCTTTGAATGTAAATGCTACAGAAGAAGTCTTCAAATATCATGGACACAAAAAAGAACAAATATATCTATACTACAAGAATTTAATATTGAAGAAGGCTGGCTAGTAAAGAGGATTAAACAGAACTTAAATATTTTGGACATATTAAACGTCATGATAATTTAGAGAAGACCGTCTTGGAATGATACATATTGGGAAAAAGAGAGAGAGGAAGACCAAGGCAAAGACGGCTGCAAGACATCGTTGATAATTTACAAATGGTTAGTAGCAGGGCATCTTGCTTACAACCGAGAGGCCTACAGGAGAACTGTTAGGGAGGCAAAGTTCCGCAAGGGATGTGCAAATGACTGACTAACTTCTACACTTTTACTTCATATCATCAGTTATACACTCATATTTCCATATTTAAGACCAATACTTAGCAAAACTGGAACCCTATTAACATCAAATAAAGACCAAAAGCAAAGATGGGCTGAACACTTCCAAGAAATACTTAATCGACCACACCCAAAAGAATTGTTAAACCTTCAAACTGACTTACCAGCCCCACAACTAAATGTCAACCTAGATGAAATTAAATTACATGAAATTGAAACAGCAGTGAATTTAATGGCTAACAACAAAGCTGCAGGTGAAGATGAAATAACAGCCGAGATGCTAAAAGCTATCAATAGTGACAACATGAGACAACTACAGAGAATGTTTAACAAGATTTGGAAAGAAGAAAACGTCCCTTCTAATTGGAAAAAAAGGAATCATTGTTAAAATACCAAAAAAGGCAACCTTAGTGACTGTAACAACTGGAGAGGAGTAACCTTAATATCAGTTGTATCAAAAGTATTTTGCAAGGTCATTTTGAATAGACTTAAAGATATAGTGGATACTGCAATGAGAGATGAGCAAGCAGGATTTCGAAAAGGGAGAAGCTGTCTCCACCATATCTTTACTCTCAGAATAATACTTGAAGAACATATTGAAAAGCAGAAACCATTAATACTGAACTTCATAGATTTTAAAAAGGCATTTGATAGCATACACAGAGATTCATTATGGAGAATTTTAAGTCTACATGGAATACCATCTAAAATTGTCAACATCATTAAGGACTTCTACAATGGATATGTTTGTGCAGTCAAGACAGAAGAAGGGATGAGTGAATGGTTCCAGATTGAAACAGGTGTGAAACAAGGATGTATATTGTCTCCTTTACTTTTTTGTGATTACAATAGACTTCATAATGAAAAAATGCTGCACAGGTAACACAGGTATCGACTGGGTACATGGGACCCAACTAGAAATTCTTGATTTTGCAGATGACATAACTCTTATCAGTAATAATGTGAATTCCATGCATGAAAAAACAGATAACCTGTCTTCAATGGCTAGCAAAATAGGACTTGAAATTAACAAGGACAAAACAAAAATAATGAAAATTCCCCTTAATCAAAATGGATAAATACGCACAGAAGGGACAGATATTGAAGAAGTCAATCAATTTGTATACCTTGGCTGTTACATAGACCAGGATGGTGACACTAGAAAGGAAGATAGGATCAGAATTGCAAAAGCAGCATCAATCTTCAAGAATCTTGAGAAAATATGGAACTCAAAAGTTATAAGCACAAAAACCAAGTTAAGACTATTCAGTTCAATTCAAATCCACCCTCATTTATGCATGCGAAAGCTGGAAAACAACTAAAGAAACAGAAAAGAAATTCTTTTGAAAACAAATGCATAAGGAAAATACTCGGCATCAAGTGGAATGAATTCAAGAACAATGCAGAGATAAGACAGATGACTGAACAACAACCAGTCTCATGGGTGATCAGAAAAAGGAGATGGACATATGTTGGTCACTTGATGAGAAGAAATGATCAGAGAATCCCAAAACAAGCTATCAAGTGGAACACAACAGGCCGAAGAAAAAGAGGCAGACCGCGTGAAACTCTGAAGAGGACATTATTAAGAGAGGCCAAGTTAACAGGCATAAAATCCTTTGATGAGGTTGAAAGACTCGCCGAAGACAGGAAAAATTGGCGAACTACTTTGCGAGCCCTATGTGACGTTTAACGGCACGGGAAGGATATAAGATGTAAGATATAAGATATTTTACTTCATATCATCATTTATACATTCATACTTCCACATTTTTACTTCATTTCAACAATTATTCATTCATACTTCCACACTTTTACTTCATATCATCAATTATATTCATTTCATTCATTTGCATGTCCCTTGCGGAACTTTGCCTCCCAAACAGCACTCCTGTAGGCCTCTCGGTTGTGAGCAAGATGGCCTGCTGCTGTTGCATCCATTTCCAGATCGTCAACGGTGTCTTGCAGCCATCTACGTCTTGGTCTTCCTCTTTTTCTTTTTCCCCACTATGTATCCTTCCAATACGGTCTTCTCTAAATTATCATGACGTTTAATGTGTCCAAAATATTTAAGTTTTCTCTCTTTAATCCTCTTCACTAGCCAGCCTTCTTCAATATTAAGCTCTTGTAGTATAGATATATTTGTTCTTTTTTGTGTCCACGATATTTGGAGAACTCTTCTGTAGCATTTACATTCAAAGGCATTTATGTGTTTCTCAGCTGTTTTGTTAAGTGTCCAGGTCTCACAGGCATATGTTGCTATGGGAAAGATGCATGCCCTTAAAAATCTTATTTTTGTGGTTCTGTCTGCTCCTCTCCACAGATTCTTTATTTGTTTTACTTTCTGAAGAACGATAGATGTCCTCCTTTTAATTTCCCTCATTGTATCTCCATTATTAGTTAGTAGCGATCCAAGATATTCAAAACTCTCCACTTCTTCCAGTTTTTCCTCATTGATACATATTTCAGTTGCTTTGTTTGTTTTGTCAGTTGTCATCAATTTAGTTTTCTTTGCATTAAGATAGAGGTTCTGCTCTTCGCTGTTCTTGCGGACTGACATAATTAGTTTTTCCATTCCTTTTTGTGTTGTGGACAGCAATACTGTGTCATCAGCATATCTAATCTCTGGTATTTCATAACCTCCAACTGTTATGGCATTGTAATATTCTTTGTCTACATCTTCTCTAATTATATATCAATTATATATTCATACAATTACTTAATCGTGCAGTGACAAATTAACATACATCCAGGGGCGTAACTGTAAGGTGTGCAGGATGTTAGGATACACGGGACCTCCAGCCTGATACGCCTTCAAGGACCTACATCTCAAAGAGAGAAAAGAAGAAGAAAAAGAGAGATTGATCTTTATTTCAAAAAGATTAAGAATTGAGCACGAAGGTCCGTCTGACATTCTGCCCTTTATCATACATCTTTCACTCTATTCCAGACATTCTACAAATACGCTGTTCATGTAACAAACATAACTAACATTGAAGCTGTTAATTAACACTGAAGCACTGAGAAGAAGAAGAAGAAGAAGAAGAAGAAGAAGAAGAAGAAGAAGAAGAAGAAGAAGAAGAAGAAGAAGAAGAAGAAGAAGAAGAAGAAAGAAAGAAAGAAAGAAAGTGAAAAAACATGTTCCTGGATTTCAAACTGCAAGAGATCAAATAACACAGTGATGCCTGGTGCCAGCGTAAGCTCAGAGCTTAAGCTTAAGCCCCTAGTGATGTATCACTCTGCCAGTCGGTGGGCTTTAAAGGGAACTGTAAAGTCTAGCCTTGGATGTTTACCACAAACAGCGAAAAATGGTGGACGGCAGCTGAAATCTACCATGAAATATATGTCCGGTCTTATTTTGGCGAAACAGAAAATGTGTACAGGAAGAACTTAGGTTTTAAAACTTTAATGTTCCTGGATTCTGCACCCGCCATTTACTGGTGACAGATAAGCAGAAGCAAAATGTGAAATTCTTTTTTTTTTAACAACCAAAAATTAAATCACTCCGCCAAAGTGTGAATACAACACTTAAACTTTACTTACGGCGAACATTTTAGGCACTAGGAAGTGCTACCGAAGGGGAAAGTTGTGAAACCGTAGCAGAACTTTGGAAGAATAACACAAAAAATAGCATTGCTAACCACGTAGAAGGTACGAAGGATGCATCCAAACAAAGTTTGCGTTGGTTGGGGGGGGGGGAGACTTACCTTCCATTTAGTTTGCGATTTTGAAGGTTTTTGCCGCTAAAGATAAATAATAGGAATCACTGCCAGCCGTAATCACTGCCAACCGTGCTCAACCTGTCACACAGGTGGGCTGTGGGGAACATGAAGAAGCTGAAGAGCTTCCAGATGGTCAACCTGATGACCTCACTACTGAAGAGTTGCAGCAACTTGTGGCAGATGGACTTGTTGAAGAACGTAGGTCAAGACGACGGCGAAAACGAAGACAGGAAAAGGCTGTCCCACGACAACTAAACACAGCCACAGATACGCCTATCACACCATACGCCTATCACACCATACGCCTATCACACCATACGCCTATCACACGCTTCATGTGTAACGGAAATGCAAGATGCAGTGACTCGAATATAATGATTTTAATGCCGACAGAAGCACTGTGGTAACTTGTGCCTGACCTGGAACTATTCAGCTGCTGTTTGAGAAGAGAGCGCTCACAAAGCAACAGAAACTAGACGCATTTCTTCAACTTCTAGAAAACGCATCAAAATAGGACATGAAGCGTAACTATCGGTAACTGGTGTTACTTCATTTCATTCGGAGCCAAGCACACAACACAGCAACCCTCCTTTCCATCAACTTCACAGTAATTTGCTGGCAATATCTGAAAATACTGTAATAAATCTACATATATCACCCCCCCCCCCCCCGCTTTCCACAAAACTGTCACACAGGCCCTTGCTGTAAAGTCCCCACGCCACTGCACACATCCTTTTATCTCATAAACGTTAACTTCCGCCTGACACCCTCATATCTACAATAATCTACTGTACACCTAAAACTAACTGATGACAGCTGACAAAACAAATAAGGCAGCTAAAATACATATCAATGAGGAAAAGTTAGAAGAGGTGGAGAGTTTTGAATACATTGGATCACTGTTAACTAATAATGTAGATACAATAAGGGATATTAAAAGGAAGACATCTGTCGCTCTTCAGAAAGTAAAACAACTAAAGAAGCTGTGGAGAGGAACAGACAGAACTACAAAAATAGGATTTTTAGGGGCATGCATCTTTCCCATCGCAACATATGCCTGTGAGACCTGGACACTTAACAAAACAGCTGAGAAACACATAAATGCCTTTGAATGTAAATGCTACAGAAGAGTTCTTCAAATATCATGGACACAAAAAAGAACAAATATATCCATACTACAAGAACTTAATATTGAAGAAGTCTGGCTAGTAAAGATGATTAAAATGAGAAAACTCTAATATTCTGGACACATTAAACATCATGATAATCTAGAGAAGACCGTCTTGGGAGTGTACATAATAGGAAAATGAAAGAGAGGAAGACCAAGGCGAAGATGGCTGCAAGACATCGTTGATAATCTGCAAATGGATGTATCAGCAAGCAGGCCATCTTGCTCACAACCGAGAGGACTACATGAGAGCTGTTAGGGAGGTAAAGTTCCGCAAGGGACATGCAAATGACTGACACCTAAAACAGAATGCTTCACAAATTCCCATTCTAGATTAGTTGTCGTTTTACACGTGTCTGCCAGAAAATAATCTGTCAAACATACCGCTAGAAAGGAAATGCAGTTCCGACATTCTCTCCTTAATGCGGCCCGCCGAGGTCTTCCAGAAAGCCACAAGTTATATTCAGAAAGTTGGATTGCTTTCTGTGTACTGTACTCGTTTTTTGCCAGGTAAACGACTGTTGTGATAAATGTATGAGAAGGAAAGGGGATCTTATGGTAGTTCAAACTTGTCTTTTGTAGCGATGTATATATTTTGTATGTGTGACTTCTTACGTATTTGCCCACATGAACATAAGTCGTGTACGTCTATATCTATGTGTATGTGGTACATGGTATGTGTAGTTTTAGTCGAAGAAGAAGTACCGGGCTGTTTATCTCCTAGGAGAAGAAAGTGGCTGGATAGAAACTGTGGCAGTTTAACTCGCTCACCTTTCTTTCTGGCGCAAAACCGCTTTCTCAGTTTTATTCAGTACAAAGAAAACGCTTTCTCTTTAGCAAAAACAATACACAAAACACAAAACACAACAGTGCACAGAAAGAATTCACCTCTGGTGTAGGAGAAATTGTTTCCTTCATAATCACTTGGAGAAAATGAATTCTTGTCTGAAATTAAGATTACTAACGATAACTTTCCCAACTTTAGTTTCGGTGTTTTTATAGATAACAGCTTGCCTCACTCGCTGCGTTGAACTGAATAATAATCAGCCTGCTCTGACTCTGTATGTATGCTCAGACAGACAGACAGGCAGTTAGACAGGCAGGCAGACGGATAGACAGGCTAAAGAAGAGTTTTAGTGTGCAGTTTATGGCAGCTAGATACCACTATAAACAGAATTTTACTTGATCTGGTCGTTTGCACCACTAAATGCTGTTTTTCTTTGTGCTGATGGCTGTAGAGCGCCTTGAACGTTTTGAGGAACTTCCATGACATCATCAAGTTGTTACACTTGCTTCACTTCGTTACACTGACACGCTCTATGCAACTTCAGTAACCGAGGATCAGAGTTCAGACACGACTTGTCAGCTATATAAATAAAATTAAGTGATCATTCCCACTCCACAGTTGCGACACAAAACATAAGTCAACAATCCCCTAACTCCGAACCTTACAATAGAACAGATTTACTGATGAAAGCACATTTGCTGGTGGATGTCAAATGGAAGTGGCGTGGAGAGACTGATGGAATCCACTGTTACATGAAATAGTGCTCTTTAGCTGTGACATGAACTTCATTTGAAAATCATCTTCAATAGAGAGATCTGACATATTATTCATATCTCACTCCCAAAATAATCAATAACATAATGATGATCTACTGGATAATATCCTTACCAACGTTAACTAACATTATGAAGCTGCAGGGCACTTTCAATTCTAAAAAAACATGATATATTCTCAGTCTGGGCTTCAAGGCCGCTCTACAACGTGGATATCATCTTCCATGGTTCAAGCTCTACAACGTGGATATCATCTTCCATGGTTCAAGCTCTACAACGTGGATATCATCTTCCATGGTTCAAGCTCTACAACGTGGATATCATCTTCCATGGTTCAAGCTCTACAACGTGGATATCATCTTCCATGGTTCACAACTACCAGTTTTACTGCTGTGCTATTACTAAGACGTTTGGAAAATACTCCCACAATCAAACATAATAATAGTGCCAATAATCAATGACAATATTGCAATAGCCTTACTTTTTAAAAAAAATATATGTCTTACTCACTACACTGCAGTTTCTTCCATTAAAAACAACTATTCTATCATTTTATTTCCATAATACTACAACACACTAAAGCCAAATTAACTTCAAGTTCAGTTGTAAAAATATCTCCAGTGTCAGAATCCGCTACACACGAATTACGTCACACGATAAACTGTTCAGCACAGCGACTTTCAAACTTTCCAAATAGGGTACTGTTCACTGTGATTCCCGAAGACGCAAAGTCTCTCAATAATACACCCGTTTATATTGTAATTCTTGAAAATGCCGGGTCTCTCTAGGGTTTTGATTCAGGATCAAGGCTGACAGATAACAACAAGCTTCAAGATTAACAAGGTGCGGTTGTAGCTGACATCTCAAATTTCTCAAGTTGACTCACTGTTGAAGTTAACATCTGGAATCTCATAGCAAATGTCACTGGACATAAAGACAACCAACCCAACTCAGTTCTAACCAAACTGGACTCCTTTTTTCACCAGGGTAGGACATCCAGCGAAACTCGAAAACTGGCTCGTCTACAGGACAAGAGGGATAGCAAGAACCACAAACTGAACCCTAACGCTAACAAAAAAATTTCCTAACTATCCAACAACTTGAAAATCGCTGAAATGAACTGCGGTGCACAAACACAGCTGTGGGCCAGAAAAAAAACGTGCATAAACTGGCCGTGTTCGTGGTTTCTCCTATTCGGCCAATTAACAATACAGACAGACTTTTGACTTTGACTGGTCTTGATCTGTTCTTTGCACCATGTGATGCTTCAACGTTTGAACGTACTCTTCTTTATGTTGCGGCCGTAGAGCGCCTTGAACGTTTTGGGGAACTTCCATACGCTGACACGCTCTGTGCAACTTCAGTAACTCAGGGTCGCTAAACAGAGTCCATACACGACTCGTGAACTATATAAATAAAATTAACTGATTACTCAAACTCCACAGTTATGACATAAAACATAAGTCAATAATCACCTAACTCCGGACGTTACAATACAACATATTTATTGATGAAACCACATTTTTGCTGGATGTCTGCCTGTCAAATGGAAAACTAAACTGTGTATAGTTTGAGAGACCCTGCATTTTCAAGGATTACAACATAAGCTCTGTCTATCACGTGAAAGTGGCGTGAAAAGACTCGTGGAATTCATAATCAATGAAATAGTGTCCGGTCGACTTGACCTCTCACACTGCAAGATGTTGAAGGACATTTTTGCCTATTACTACAAACAATACCACATCAGTCAGTCAGTCATTTGCGGAACTTTGCCTCCCTAAGAAGCTCTCCTGTAGGCCTCTCGGTTGTGAGCAAGATGGCCTGCTGCTGATGTAGATCATCAACGATGTCTTGCAGCCATCTTCGCCTTGTTCTCTCTCTCTCTCTCTCTCTCTCTCTCTCTCTCTCTCTCTCTCTCTCTCTCTTTCCCATTATGTACCCTTCCAAGGCTGTCTAAATTCTCATGACGTTTAATATGTCCAAAATATTTAAGTTTTCTCTGTTTAAACCTCTTTACTAGCCATTCATTCATTCATTCCTTTGCATGTCCCATGCGGAACTTTGCCTCCCTAACAGCACTCCTGTAACCCTCTGGGTTGTGAGCAAGATGGCCTGCTGCTGATGCATCCATCTTTAGTAGCCTACCTTCAGTATTAAGTTCTTGATAATTTGCAAATAACAGTACCACATGCTCTCTCAAAAAAAAAAACTGAATTCAGAAGAAACTGTCCTAAAAAGAGCAAATTTAACCAATACTAAGTATTCCTACACAGGTCAGACTACAATCTACATTCTACTATTTCGAACCCCAAATAAAGTAATAGTTGAATAAAAACTTGCCCGCCCACATTTATGGAGGGTACTTCCAGCCTCTACTGGGGTTTTTTTTCTGCTATTTCTGTGCGTCTCTTCCAAATACGTTCATTATGAGTGCAAATACGTGCGCGCTTACAACAGATTTTCCCGCTGTCTTTCATCTACATCCTTCCCGTGCCGTTAAGCGTCACATAGGGCTCGCATAGTTTGTCATGTTTTCCTGTTTTCGGTGAGTTTTTCGACTTCATCAAGGGATGTTATGCCCAAAAAAAACTGGCTTCTCATGACAATGTTCTCTTTAGAGTTTCACGTGATCGACCTCTTTTTCTTCAGCCTGTTGTGTTCCACTTGACAGCTTGTTTTAGTATTCTCTGATTGTTTCTTCTCATCACATAATCTACATATATCCATTTTCTTTTCCTGATCACCCAAGAGTCAGGTTGTTGTTTGCTCATCTGTCTTATCTCTGTGTTGTTCTTAAATTCGTTCCACTGTATACCAAGTATTTCCTTGAGACATGTGTTTTCAAAAGAGTAATTTCTTGTCAGTTTCTTTAGCAGATATCCAGCTTTCGCATGCATAAATGAGGGTGAATATCACATTTGAACTGAATCATCATAACTTGGTTTGTGTACTTATAAAACTCCATATGTTCTCAAGATTTTTTAAGGACAATGTTGCTTTTGCGATTCTAGTTCAATTAACTTCCTTCCTGGTGTCACCATCCTGGTCTATGTAGCTGCCAAGGTATGCAAATTGGTTTACTTAATCAACAGCTCTTCCTTCTACGTATATTTTTCCTTCTTGATTAATGAGAAGTTTCATTATTTTTGTTTTGTCTTTGTTAATTTCAAGACCTATTTTGCTAGCCAAGGAAGACAGGGAATCTGTTTTCTCCATCATCAATTTCACATTGTCACTGATAAGAGTTATGACATCTGCAAAATCAAGATCTTCTATTTGGGTCCCATGTTCCCAATCAATGCCCTTTTTACCTGCACAACATCTTTTCATTATAAAGTCTAAGGCAATTCAAAAAAGCAATGAAGATAATATATATCCTTGTTTCACGCCTATTTCAGTCTGAAACCATTGGCTCATTCCTTCTGTATTCAAAATATATCAAAATATATGTTCAAAGAATATATTCACAATAACGCACGCCTATAAATATCCAAAATTAACTCTTTATAGGGGAGACTGCTATTTTATTTCTATCCAACCCAATTACCTATCCTATTCTATTACATGGCAGGTAGGTAGACAGTGTTTTAAATGTTTTATCACTGATTTTTTTTCACTTCATTAAAAGTTTATTTTTTTATATTTTGTCCAGTAAATAGAATCAATTGTTTTGTGTACTCACATAAATGATTATCCACGTTTTATTGTCAGTTTGCTTATTTAACCTGTATGTTTCTGCAGTAAAGTGAAGTTCAGAGCATGCAAACAAAATAATCTGCATGTTTCTACAGTACGGTGAAGTGTTTAGCACCAAAACAAAATAACCTCCTGTATGTTTCTACAGTAGGGTAAAGTGTTGAGCACGCAAACAAAATAACCTGTATATTTCTACAGTAGGGTAAAGTGTTGAGCACGCAAACAAAATAACCTGTATATTTCTACAGTAGGGTAAAGTGTTGAGCACGCAAACAAAATAACCTGTATATTTCTACAGTAGGGTAAAGTGTTGAGCACGCAAACAAAATAACCTATACGTTTCTACAGTAAAGTGAAGTTCTGAGCATGCAAATAAAATAACCTGTATGTTTCTACAGTGACATGGAGAAGAACAACAGAAAGGATGTTGAGCAATAGAGGGCTCACCTGGGCAAGAGCAGAAAAAAAGGCGAAGGACAGGCATTTGTGGAAAACCCTTGCGGAAGCCCCATGTGCCCTGGGCACTTAAGGTTCAGAGAGAGAGAGAGATGCTTCTACAGTAGGTTAAAGTGTTGACACGCAAACAAAATAACCTGTATGTTTCTACTGTAGGGTAAAGTGATGAGCACGCAAACAAGATAACCCGTATGTTTCTACAGTAGAGTGAAGTGTTGAGCATGCAAACAAAATAAACTGTGTGTTTCTACAGTAAAGTTAACTGGTGAGTAGCAAACTAAGCACTTAACAATTCATATCCGCATTTGATAAGTTAAGCTTGTACAACATTTGTGGCGTAACGTCATGTACAAGGAAGAATTATGGCCAAAAAATAGGAACAAAATTAAGAATTGCTCTATTGTTATGTTGTGACAATGCGACCTCTAGTCCCAGGACAACATCTGCCGTTGAGGGCATCCAGAGGTCGGAAATTATGAACAAAAGTAGAACTGCAACTCCAAACCTTCACGAATTTTTGGAGCAAACTAACACATGATGTTGCTGATATTCTAACATGTCTGTGACATAGCACATGATGTTGATATTCTAACATGTCTGTGACCTAACACATGATGTCGTTGACATTCTAACATGTCTGTGACATAACACATGATGGTGCTGATATTCTAACATGTCTGTGACCTAACACAAGATGTCGTTGATATTCTAACATGTCTGTGACATAACACATGATGTCGTTGATATTCTAACATGTCTGTGACCTAACACATGATGTCGTTGATATTCTAACATGTCTGTGACATAACACATGATGTTGCTGATATTCTAACATGTCTGTGACCTAACACATGATGTCGTTGATATTCTAACATGTCTGTGACATAACACATGATGTCGTTGATATTCTAACATGTCTGTGACCTAACACATGATGTCGTTGATATTCTAACATGTCTGTGACATAACACATGATGTCGTTGATAGTCTAACATGTCTGTGACCTAACACATGATGTCGTTGATATTCTAACATGTCTGTGACATAACACATGATGTTTTTGATATTCTAACATGTCTGTGACATAACACATGATGTTGTTGATATTCTAACATGTCTGTGAACTAACACATGATGTCGTTGATATTCTAACATGTCTGTGAAGATTATGCGATACTGCTATGCTTCATTTCTCGCTTGTAGCCTACTGGCCCGTGTGCTCTAATTTCAGAAGGGTACTTGCTGAATAGTGTCACCTATTTTTTTTCCCTCAGAAATCACGCTTCAGAGAACACATGTTGTCATACGTGCGATATGTGTTAATATTTTCTTACATTCTTTAGCTCTTATCGTCATTGTTAATATTTTATATTTATCCGTAGCCATCCTATTTCTAATCTATGTCCTTTCTTTGTAGCTTTAAGTTTTTATTTGTTTGTTATCTAGTTTTCAGTTGTTTTTTTTAAACTTATTTAAACTCCCAGCCCCCAGCTATTGTTTCATTTTTGCATAAATTTTCTTTCTTCTTAAAGTGTCCTGGGTGTAGGGGCCTGGAAAAAAAAAACTAGACTTTGAATTTAATTCCTAACATTCCTCTCCATCTTTGTATATCTACAGTGTGATTGTGGCCCTTCTTTTGTTGTTTTTTTTTTCGGGTAAAATGCAGACACATTTATGTGCTTTATCACTAGACGGTTCACAAATGTCTCCTTTGTTGGCGCGGAACATTTGTCTATGTTACAATATCAAGATCTTTCATTTGACGACATAACAAAGCAAGATCTCTCATTTCACGACATAAAAAAAGCAAGATCTTTCATTTCACGACACAACAAAGCAAAAATCTCTCATTCCACGACACAACAAAGCAAGATCTCTCATTTCACGACATAAAAAAAGCAAGATCTTTCATTTCACGACACAACAAAGCAAAAATCTCTCATTCCACGACACAACAAAGCAAGATCTCTCATTTCACGACACAACAAAGCAAGATCTCTCATTTCACGACACAACAAAGCAAAGATCTCTCTTTCCACGACATAACAAACCAAGATCTTTTATTCCACGACGTAACCAAGCAAGATCTACATACTGTACGTTGGATCTCTATAAAATATTCTCATAATGCTTTCATACGCTGCCATCCAAATCATTGTGTAAGTGAGCATTCAACACAGATGTCCTTCATCCATGTAAAGAATTGTTCTAGCTTGTTTTTTTTTCCTTACTTTTTTAGACTGGCAAGTCGAAATAATGATTAAATGATTATAGAATAAGGGAATGATAATTTAACTCATATAATTATTCACATTTATCGATTAAAAACTCACGCAAAGTAACGAAAGTTTTAAAAATATTTTTTTAATAATGCCACACACATTTCCTAACCGAAAGTTTGAATTACAGCTCGCTAACTAGAGTGGGTCATGACCCTTCCTCAATCGCTCCCAGGGCTGCCGCTCTACACATCTTACCATCACTAACCTAGCCACGGCTATCTTCAGAGCTGAACGATCTATATTAACATTACCTACCTCCTTAGCTTAGTAGGCCAAGCTGAAGTCAGCACGTTATCTGGACAGCCGGTCTATCTATCATCCACCAACTGGGGTACAGTTTGTGCGCTAACAGCAGTACACTGGCCTGCTAGTTTACTTCTATATATAGGAAGTACAGCTGGCTATATATAACCAAACTAGGGCAACTGAGCTCCCCAGAGCTTGCTTGTGTGACCAAGACAAACGCCAACCAGGCTAGAAACAGCGGTGCTGTAGCTGGAGGACTTTAAATATTCTGAATGACTGGCTACAAAGAAAAAAAATAATAATTCTAAAGCAGGTTAGATAAGTCTACATGGTACTATAATGAATGATAATTAATTTAAGCGTCATAATTAAGTTAACAACTTATCCATCGTGTTAATGTGTGTTTTTGCCTGTACGTGTGATTTTGTGTGAGTGTTTATTTGTGTGTGTGTACTTGTATGCGCTTAATTGTGTGTTAGTGTGTGTGTGTTTATGCGTTTGTACGTGTTTATATGTGTGCATGTGCGTTTGTGTGTGTTTGTGAGTGTCAGTGTGTGTTATTGTGTTTATGTGTGTTTGTGTGTTTGTTTGTGTCCGCATATTTGTTTCTATGTGTCTGTGTGTGTGTGTGTGTTTGTGAGCGTGACTCTGTGTTTATGTATGTGTATAGTACTATGTATGTATGAGTGTTTGTGTGTGTTAGTGTAGGTATGTGGGCGTGTTTGTAATTATGTATTAATGTATGTGTTTGTGTATATGTGTGTGTGTATTTCTGTGTATGTATATGTTTGTGTATATGTATGAGTGTGTTTATGTGTGTCTGTATGTACCTGTGTATTTCTTCTCTTAACTTAAAGCATTAAACTGTACAGAACAGGAGAGTCTTGTCTGTCAGAAATGTGTCATTTTTTTCTGTGGAAAGTTCCGTTTGTATCCGCATTAAACAGAATAGACAGACAGACAGACAGACAGATAGACAGATAAGATAAACAGACAGACAAACGGACGGACGAACAGGCCTGTCTATCATTCTGTCCTTCATCATGCAACTTTCACTTAGTCAAAGACATTCAACATTTTTTGTTGACCATAATATGCATGAAAAAGCAAAATATGAATAAATAATAAATCTTCTCTTGTCCTTACATTCCACATTCTAATTTATGTAACTACATGAAATAAACTTAACTACCTTCTCATATTCATTCTAATCTAACAGCTTTATAGAAGAGCAGAATAAGCAGTACAACAATCAAGCCATATTTTATATTGAACTAATTTAGACTTTGATAGTACTATACTTATACTTTTCATATAAACAAATACATACGAATGCATATAATAATACGGACATATATACCACATATGTACAAACACATCCTCACATGTACATATACTCATATACATTCACATATATACACATAAACACATGTGCATATATACACATATATATGTACATACACTTACACATACATAAAGATATACATATATAAACATATATATGCATACACATAAACATATGCACATATACAGATATAGATAGATAGATAGATAGATAGATAGATAGATAGATAGATAGATAGATAGATAGATAGATAGATAGATAGATAGATAGATAGATAGGTAGGTAGGTAGGTAGGTAGGTAGGTAGGTAGGTAGGTAGGTAAGTAGATAGATAGATAGATAGATAGATAGATAGATAGATAGATAGATAGATAGATAGATAGATAGATAGATAGATAGATAGATAGATAGATAGATAGATAGATAGATAGATAGATAGATAGAGCATATCTGAGCCAAGATAAAACTTTGTTTTCCTTTCTTTTTTTTTGCCCCTTTATTGAGAGCAACATAGGATGGGCCAATGCCAGGACAGTTTTGATGAAGAGGCCCTTTATGAAATTATCCCGATAATGTAAAAGGCCAATACCGCACTTGACATGGGAGGAATAATGGAGAAAGCAAGCAGAGCTTGACACACGCGTTTGGTTTCTGTATAGTCCTCAGATTTGGTATTCACAGCGTACAAGAACATATAAAATGTCGTTCCATAATTCACCATTTTTAACGTACTTTTCTGGAGTCCGTTTATTATACTCGTATTAGTAATCTATCTGTGGAGAGGAGCAGACAGAACCACAGAAATAAGATTTTTAAGGGCATGCATCTTTCCCATAGCAACATATGCCTGTGAGACCTGGACACTTAACAAAACAGCTGAGAAACACATAAATGCCTTTGAATGTAAATGCTACAGAAGAGTTCTCCAAATATCGTGGACATAAAAAGAAAAAGAGAAAGACCAAAACGAAGATGGCTGCAAGACATCGTTGACGATCTGCATATGGATGCTGCAGCAGCAAGCCATCTTGCTCACAACCGAGAGGCCTACAGGAGTGCTGTTTGGGAGGCAAAGTTCCCCAAGGGACATGCAAATGAATGAATGAATGAATGAATGAATGATTAGTAATCTAATAGCTGGACTGACCGTTCCTATGTCGACTCGGCTTTTCCAGCTGAAGGTAGCTGGTTCAAACTCCGGTATCAGCGCCACCTCTGTTTGTCCGGTTTTTGTTTTTTTTTTTGTTTTTGTTTGGTGCAACTGAATTCGTGCGACTTGCTGAGGCCTTGTTTCAGTGAAAGAGACTTGTCCTGGATTCAAGTTTAATAAACCTCCCATTTTCTAACAATTTTCTTTTAGTGTAACCATGAGCACAAATCAAAGGGACACAGTTTCTCCTGTCCCGGCATCTGGCTTCAGTCTTTTGTTTTTTTTTTTCTTCATGTGCAAAGCCAAGTTAGACTAAATTTATACACATAAAATACTTCTTGAGTTTTCTGAAATCTTGTCTTGTCTTGCTCTGTGCTACTTCCTTGTAACTGCGAGCTGGTGCTCATTGCAGACGATACTGTGAAGGTGGATTGTGAGCGGGTTGTTGTAATATAGTGCCTTGTAAGTTGTGATTGTAGTGTTATTATAGCCTTGTAAGTTGTGATTGTAGTGTTATTATAGCCTTGTAAATTAGGATAGTATTATTATTATTAATGTTACTTGTATTATTATTATTATTTGTATTGTAGTTCTGGTTATTGTTGAATGTAGGCAAGAAACGATGGAAAATTTGAGAACCACTGGGAGAGGAGCACTCCCACGGTATTAGTATTATTACGATAGAATTAAGCAGATTCTTGGAAATACTAGACGCTGACAACGAATATGAATACGGTCTAAGAGGATTTACTCAGATAACAATAGCACATATGGAGACAGACAGACGGACAATGTGTAAACAAAAGTGTACTAATACTGCCCGTCATGGGACGCCCCCCCCCCCACCTCTCAAATAATAGAAGTTGTTTCTTCAAACCTACCGTCAGCCCGCGGTATCCAAGACGTCAGCGGATAATGAGTTTCTGTACTCTGAAACTAAAGCTATTTTTAAAAGTCAAAATGTAAATAAACCGCCTATCAGCTTCTGCTCTGGGCAAGCAGGGACGTTTGATTGAATTCTTTGCACGCTGTAAGAAGAAAAAAAAATGTAAACATCCAGACTCTTCCCCCAGGCGTATAGCAAAGACATGGGCCAGACATATTGAAGAAACGAACCCTAATACTCATTTGCATACAGATGACCTGGGCAGAGTTAAGCATTGAGTCCAAGATAGATTTATATTTGAGAACAGCTGTACTGGGTTCTAGTGTCCAAAGATTACGATTTTTGCTTGAAAATGACAAATATAAACACATTGTAGACATTTACTCTTTTCAAGAAAAGAAAAACTTCACTTACGCAAAGAATACCTCATTCTTGGCTTCTTCATTTTCTGCTAGGAATATTATATGTTCAATAATTATCCTGAATTATTCCCCGTGCCAGGTCATCCCTGTTCGCCACCCACAGCTGCAGGATTTCAGGAGACATAACTCCCTGGTGTTGTTTGTAAAAGGAACTTCATAATCACATTTTAAACATAGTTCCCCTGCACTGATAATTTCATTCCTGTGCGTAATTAAGTTGCCTGCAATATTTCTAATAATCAGATACGTGCTATTATAAAGACAAATACCCTTTTAATTGCAGTTAACCGAATTTTGTTATTCGGTAAGCTTTAGTTACATGACTGGGTGAGACTTTATACCGCAGTTTTTTTTTTACTGCAAGAATAATAAATATTTTTTGTGGGTTAACACATTCTCTGCTGTCACAAAATAATGAACGTATCAGACACTGACATTCTGTGAAATCAGAGCTACTAGTAAGGATGAAATAATATAACATTGGAAAGATCGTGGAGGGTACGTTCTAGTGTTCTACAGTTTTCCAGTGTTACATACACATACGTTATAGTGTTCTACAGCTTTCCAGTGTTACATACACATACGTTATAGTGTTCTACAGTTTTCCAGTGTTATATACACATACGTTATAGTGTTCTACAGTTTTCCAGTGTTACGTACACATGCATTATAGTGTTCTACAGCTTTCTAGTGTTACATACACATACGTTCTAGTGTTCTACAGCTTTCCAGTGTTACATACACATACGTTCTAGTGTTCTACAGTTTTCCAGTGTTACGTACACATACATTATAATGTTCTACAGCTTTCCAATGTTAAATACACATATAAGTTCTACTGTTCTACAGTTTTCAATTTTTACATACACATACGTTCTAATGTTCTACAGTTTTCCATTGTTACATACACATACGTTCTAGTGTTCTACAGTTTTCTAGTGTTACATACACAAGTTCTCTAATTCATTTTCTTTCGTTTTTAGTGTATAAAATTACTCTGTGCCGTCGGTTCCAGACTCATAATTCGAGAATAAAAGTTCTTTCCATTCTTACACGTTTCCTCCAGTCACGATGGACTGAAAACATTTAGGGCGTGCTTTATCATATGTGTCACATAACTTTCACATATACTCCTGTATCTTGTCACATATATCACATACAGTATGTCGTGTGTTGTGTACCTTATCTGATATGTCACTGAATTATTTATCTTATCTTAGCTCAGGTCTAGCAACGAAAGCTCAGTATTACGTAGCTCAGGTCTAGCAACGAAAGCTCAGTATTACGTAGCTCAGGTCTAGCAATGAAAGCTCAGTATTACGTAGCTCAGGTCTAGCAATGAAAGCTCAGTATTACTTAGTTTAGATCTAGCAATGAAAACTCAGTATTACTTAGTTTAGATCTAGCAATGAAAACTCAGTATTACTTAGTTTAGATCTAGCAATGAAAACTCAGTATTACTTAGTTTAGATCTAGCAATGAAAACTCAGTATTACTTAGTTTAGATCTAGCAATGAAAGCTCGGTATTATTTAGTTCAGGTCTAGCAATGAAAGCTCAGTATTACTATACAAACGCGGCATTTTTTTTATTTGTGATAAAGGCAGGGCCTAGAAAAGAAATTCTGTAGGTTGACGGACAACTGAGCCTTCTCACCCCACCCCCACCCCAGCCCCAACAACGCCGCCACCACTTATCTGTCTTCATCCACTGCGGCCCTCCCGAAGGCTTCCAGAACCACATTTTTAAAACAAAGAAAACACTTCGGGCCCAGAACAATGCACCGGGTTGATATCCCTCCTTCCTCATAGTCCCTGCTAACAGATATGTCACGAAGCTGATATGTGTTATCGTAGTTATTATTGAAGTTATTTCTTACTTTATCTCTACGCTTAGTCCTAGTTGCTAGCCATCGTGACAAGGGTATGTTCTGTTGCTGGGTTGGTTTATCAGTCTGAGGTGTAATGTTCTACTTAAGTCTTTTCTTATCATGTGATGATGACGCAATGTTAAATCAATGCCAATCCTTCAAGTACATTTTTTTAAAATCTACTGTTTCTTGTTTTGTGCCTTCTTTCTTCTTGTTGATACAGGATTTTGTATTCATTCTCGCTGAGCTTTTGTCCCGAGGAAGAATAATTTCTGTAATTTGCTTGGAGTACACTGTGTGTCTTTGGTTGTTCCTTCGCTACTCACTGTCTTAGTCTTCAGCCTGTCTTGTCTTCATAAGACACTTTCAAAATCTTTCAAACTTACCATCTTTCATCAGTTTTCTTTCAGGTTTTTTTCTTTACTGTTTTCTTTGCGTTTTTTTCCCTGGAGTTGCTAATTATCTCATATACAGCTAGAACTTCTGCATCGATTTCTTTTTCTCTTGCTTTTTCTTTCCGTGAAGTCTTTTATTTCTCCTCTCATTATCAAACACATTCACCCTGATCCTGGGCCAAGAACTGCTTGTCGAAATACATAAAGATTGTTTCTGTTTTTTTATTTGTATTATCTCTCTCTCTCTCTCTCTCTATATATATATATATATATATATATATATATATATATGTAGCATCGAAGGAAATCCATAAATTGCCTTTCAACTCTGGCAGAGATCATCCGCTGTTGTCATTCATGTAGTAATGTAGCTCACCTACTACTGCCAGTCACATGGTAACGTATGTCACCTTCTACTGTCAGTCACATGGTAACGTAAGTCACTTTCTACTGTCAGTCATATGGTAACGTAAGTCACCTTCTACTGTCAGTCATATGGTAACATAAGTCACCTTCTACTGTCAGTCATCTACTACCATAAATCACCTGCTGCTGTTTCACATATATTAGTGTAAGCCTCCTACTGCTATCAGTCATCTAGTACTGTAGCTCACCTACTGCTATCAGTCATCTAGTACTGTAGCTCACCTACTGCTATCAGTCATCTAGTACTGTAGCTCACACACTGCTGTCAGTCAGTAGTACTGTAGCTCACCTATTGCTATCAGTCATCTAGTACTGTAGCTCACCAACCGCTGTCAGTCACGCTAAACTGTTCTGTAGCGGAAAAGAAAATAGCGTTAATAGTTTAGTTAGTGAGAAACATGATCGAGGAGTAGGAATAATATTTGACGAACAAACAACAAGGACAAGTGTAGGATATTTGAATATCTCGGACTGAGTCCTGCTAGCCCAACTGAAAGGACGACCAATAAATATAAATATTATACAAGTGTACGCTCCAACATGTGAAAGTTCTGAAGAAGATGTACAGCTAGTTTATAATGACATAGAGACAGCCCTGAAACACACAAAGTCACATGAAGTTGCTATAGTCATGGGAGATTTTAATGCCAAATTTGTAAAGGAAGAACTTAAGACATCGCTGGTGACTATGGGCTCGGGGAGAGAAATGATAGAGGTAGGAAATTAATTGAATGGGCAAGAATACACAGCATGGTTGTAGGAAACACCTGGTTTAAACAACATCCCCAAAGACTGGCAACGTGGTACACCCCAGACATAAAGACTTTTAACCAGATAGACTACATATTAATCAAAAAACGATTCCGAAATCCATTACTGACAACAGAAACCATACCAGCAGTTGACTTTAATAGTGACCATGACCCACTATGTGGAAAAATTAGAATAAAGCTAAAGAAATCATGCAGAAAAGTGAGAAACATCAAAATGAATACAGAACTCCTTAAAAATTACCAAGAAATGCGAGAACAATACAAAGTTATTATAACCAATAGATACAATGCAGTAGAAAAGATAAATAGTATAGATGAACAATGGGCAATGTTAAGAGATTCTATCCACCAAACTGTAAAGGAGATAATATCACCGAAGAAATAAGCCCCTAAAAATACATGGATGACAGACAAGAGGAGGAGGAGTGAAAATAACCAAGAAAAATGTAGCAATATAAATAAAGAAATAAGACGCAAGTGCAGAGAAGCAAAGGTAGTGTGGTTAAATGAACAGTGCAGACAAACAAAGGACTCTCATAATAAAGATGGCAAAAACAATCACAAACGAATTAGTGAACTCACAGGCAGGAAAACAAAATATACCACAGGATGCCTGAAATCAAAAGAAGGTAAAATGTTATTGGGAAAAGAAGACATTGTGGACAGGTGGACAGAGTACATCGGTGAGCTATATGGAGGAGAAAGACCAGAATTAATACCAGTTACTGAAAACTATGATGGACTACCAATACTTGAAGATGAAATTATAGATGCCATCAAACACATGAAGAAAGGAAAAGCGACTGGGCCTGATAATATGACAATAGAAGAAATAGAGGCACTAGAGGAGACAGGAATAAAAATAATAACCAAGTTACTGAATGGCATTTACAACAGTGGTTATATGCCCAGTGACTTGCTTAAATCCACGTTTATAGCACTACCAAAGAAACCAGGTGCAAAGGAATGTGATGACCACTGGACTATCAGCCTCTCATCTCACATAACGAAGCTACTTCTGAGAATCATTATGAGAAGAACAAGGAAAAAGATAAAAATGGAAATAGCAGATGAATAGTTTGGATTTGTTGAAGGAAAGGGAACACACAATGCCATTTATGCTTTACGAACACTAACAGAAAGAGCTTTAGAAGTACAGAGAGATCTCTACTTATTCTTCATTGATTACACCAAGGCATTCGACAAAGTGAAACATAATGAAATTATTAAAATTCTTGAAGACATCAATATAGACGGCAAAGACCTGAGAATTGTAAAACATCTATACTGGCAGCAAAAAGCAGCAATTCGAGTTGAAAACAGAACTGGAAAATATCAACCTATAAAACAAGGGGTGCGACAACGATGTGTACTATCTCCAGACCTTTTTTCTCTGTACAACGAGAATATTCTAAGAACAATCTTAACAGAACCAGGCATAAAAACGGAGGATACAATATTAACAACCTTCCGTATGCTGACGACACAGTAGTGATAGCTGAGAACCAACAAGACCTGCAAAATCTCTTGGATAAAGTCGCCAAAGAAAGTGTACAGAAAGGCCTTACTTTGAATATAAAAAAAGACAGAGACTATGGTTATATCTAAGAAACAGAATCCACCAGCATGCAGTATAAAATTAAACGGAACTATTCTAAAGCAGGTGAAGAAATTCAAATACCTCGTAGCAGTAATAACTTCAGATGAGAAATGCAGAATAGAAATTAGGAACAGAATAGGCCAAGCAAAGACTGCATTTCAGAGAATGAGAAACATATTAGCTAACACATCTTTATCAATGAATGTTAGAAAACGAGTCATAAAATGCTATATTGAACCTATCTTGTTATATGGAAGTGAATCATGGACAATAGGCAGGTCTGCACAAAAATCATTGGAAGCATCAGAAATGTGGTTTATTAGAAGAATGTTGCGAATTCCCAGGACAGTAAAAATAACTAATGAAGAATGTAAGAGAAGAGCTGGAGAAACAAAAAATCTTGTCAAAAAAGATAAGAGAGAGACAATGTACTTTCATAGGACATGCAATGAGAAGAGGGGGCATTGAAAATATTATAACAACAGGAAAAATAGAAGGAAGAAGATTAAGAGGAAGACCAAGAGAAATGATACTGGACAGTCTGACGGGATGGTGTGAGAGGAGATCACCAACTGAGCTGATGGCCTGCATGAAGGATCGTGTACTCTGGAGAAGCATAATAGCCAAAGCCAGTCGGCACGGCACATGATGATGATGATGATGATTAGCATCAATGAAGCAACCAATTTGCACCTCTCCACGCACCCAGTCATAGTTAGACAGTAAAACGCGATAATTATCTAGACAAGTTGTATAAATCTCGCTTTCGATTTAACTTGCACAAGTGGCACTAGCGAGAAAAGTTAAAGCGAAGAGTGTTAAAGAAGGGAGACAATAACTTAAGTATACGTGAGTTGTCGTCCTTGTCAGGGGGATCTAAATATAGGGCTTTCTGGACAAATATAATGTCTGACTAGAAAATGGACGCAGACCAATGACAAGACCTCACTAATTTATTTATTTAGTCTTAAGGATGGCAGCTGTTTGAGACATCTACAGTCAACTGCTCAATGGAGTAGAATACAAGATGGCTCACACGAGGCTAACGAAGTGTCAGAGGAAAGCCAGAAAAGTAATTTTTTCACGCTGCACTTCATACCAATATCTAGTTAGCTGAGTCACTCCTATCATTCCAATTGTTTGGTTAGCTGAGTCACTCCTATCATACCAATATCTGGTTAGCTGAGTCACTCCTATCATACCAATATCTGGTTAGCTGAGTCACTCCTATCATACTAATATCTGGTTAGCTGAGCCACCCTTATCATACCAATATCCAGTTAGCTGAGTCACTCCTATCATACCAATATCTGGTTAGCTGAGTCACTCCTATCATACCAATATCTGGTTAGCTGAGTCACACTTATCATACCAATATCTATCTGGTTAGCTGAGTCACTCCTATCATACCAATATCTTGTTAGCTGAGTAGCTCCTATCATACCAATATCTGGTTAGCTGAGTCACTCCTACCATACCAATATCTTGTTAGCTGAGTCACTCCTATCATACCAATATCTAGTTAGCTGAGTCACTCCTATCATACCACTTATCTGGCTAGCTGAGTCACTCCTATCATACCAATATCTGGTTAGCTGAGTCACTCCTATCATACCAACATCTAGTTAGCTGAGTCACTCCTAAATACCACTTATCTGATTAGCTGAGTAACTCCTATCTTGCCACTTATCTGGTTAGCTGAGTCTCTCCTATCTTACCACTTATCTAGTTAGCTGAGTCACTCCTATCGTACCACTTATCTGGTTAGCTGAGTCACTCCTATCTTACCATTTATATGGTTAGCTGAGTCACTCTTATCTTACCACTTATCTGGTTGACTGAGTCACTCCTATCATACCACTTATCTGGTTGGCTGAGTCACTCTTATCATACCACTTATCTGGTTGGCTGAGTCACTCCTATCATACCACTTATCTGGTTGGCTGAGTCACTCCTAGCAAGAACACATCAGATTTGTTTTACAACCTCAGATTTTTTGTGCCTAAATTCATCTTGATATTAACCTCACTGTGAATGTGGCAGTCTTCTTTGTTGTTGTTGTTGTTGGCGATGATGATGTTGTTGATGTTGTTGCTGTTGTTTTATGTAATTCATATTCTTTAGGTCTGATAGAGAAGGGTCTCAAAGATGCCTGGAAAAAATTTGTATACCTAACATTCAATCTTATCTTGAGTATCATCAGTTAGAGAGTCAGTTCTTATGCAGGCCCAAGATTGGTCAAACTTTGCACTGAAGCAAGCAACTTTTGTCTCGTGCTGTGCTTGTGGTTGTGGTTATTCCCAGTAAAAGAACTAAACTTTCACATTTACTGTCACTAAAAATAAGTATAAAGCCCTGCTGTGATGTAAATCAGTGAGTGCAGAATCCCTTCGTGGAGCGCAGCTATGGCTGCATGTTAGTGGTACACAAGAAGCTGCACGCGCGAAAATGACCCAGTTTTGTGAAGCCGCAAAACTATCACCGGATCTTCAGCTTCCATTAATTTTCCCAGCATGATACAGATCTTAACTTAATTACGTGAATCGATCTGACCTTTCCCTACCTTTCCTGTGGCTATTATTAGCAACTATATATCTCTTTTAGTGTCGGTTTATGCAAGGCCTGGTCTTGTAATATTGATAAGAAAATCTTACGGTGATGTTCTACTTCAACATTTTCATTATCCATTATCTGACGTCGATGTATAACTTCTAAAGTTGCTATAATTTGTATTAAGAAATAACTTCTAAAGTTGTTATAATTTGTATTAAGGAATAACTTCTAAAGTTGCCATATTTCGTATCAAGGAATGTCTCAATGAAAGTATGACATTATAAACTGAAGAGAAATGATGTATGAGATTTGCACGGATGAGATGCACAATGTACACACAATATACACAACGTGTACGTGTAGTACATATGAAATACGCGATGTGTATGTATAACACATGATATACATGATGTGCATGTATAGTACATATGATATACAGGATGTGCATGTATAGCATTTATGATACACATGAATGCATGTTTAGCACATATTATATAATGTGTATGTGTAGTGTACATGTTATACAGGAAGTGTATGTATAGCACACATGAGATAAACAATTTGTACATATAGCATATATGATATAAACAATGGGTACATATATATATATATATATCATATACATGAGATAAACAATTTATACATATAGCATACATGATATAAACAATATATGTATGTATATATATATCATACATGATATTAATAATTTGTACATATAGCATATATGAGGTAAACAATTTGTACATATAGCACACATGATATAAACAATTTGTACATATAGCACACATGAGGTAAACAATTTGTATATATAGCACACATGATATAAACAATTTGTACATATAGCACACATGATATAAACAATTTGTACATATAGCACACATGATATAAACAATTTGTATATATAGCACACATGATATAAACAATTTG
This sequence comes from Achatina immaculata, assembly GCA_009760885.1. Taxonomy (NCBI): domain Eukaryota; kingdom Metazoa; phylum Mollusca; class Gastropoda; order Stylommatophora; family Achatinidae; genus Lissachatina; species Lissachatina immaculata. The sequence continues at coordinate 74,036,528 of CM019691.1, forward strand.
TACATATAGCACACATAATATAAACAATTTGTACATATAGCACACACGATATAAACAATTTGTACATATAGCACGCATGATATAAACAATTTGTACATATAGCACACATGAGGTAAACAATTTGTACATATAGCACACATGATATAAACAATTTGTACATATAGCACACATGATATAACAATGTGTACATATAGCACACATTATATAAACAATTTGTACATATAGCACACATGATATAAACAATTTGTACATATAGCACACATGATATAAACAATTTGTACATATAGCACACATTATATAAACAATTTGTACATATAGCACACATGCAGGACCGGTGCTGCCATTATTCCAGCTTGGCAACCACCTGAGCGCAAATCTCAGGGACGCAGTGCTGACGTTTGAGTCAGGGACGCAGTGCTGACGTTTGAGTCAGGGACGCAGTGCTGACGTTTGAGTCAGGGACGCAGTGCTGACGTTTGAGTCAGGGACGCAGTGCTGACGTTTGAATCAGGGGCGTAGTGCTGACGTTTGGGTCAGGGGCGCATTGCTGACGTTTGAGAGAAACATTCTTATAGAGATTACTTTTTTAAATGTATGTCTGCCTACATCGCAAAACATCCTGGGTTAAGTACTTGATATATGAGATGTACAACTGTGTACAGTTCAGCAAATCAGCAGCAAGGAAAGTCATTTAAAGAACCTAAAATGCTCTTCCCTGGCTGTCCTTCCCTGGCTGTCCTTCCCTGACATCGTGAAAAAGGTATTGAGGAATAACTTATACCTTATAACTTATATGCCTTATTACTTTATGCCTTATACCTTATAACCTTTATGCTTTATGCCTTATACCTTATAACTTATACTTTATACATTATGCCTTATACCTTATAACTTATACTTTATGCTTTATGCCTTATACCTTATAACTTATACTTTATGCTTTATGCCTTATACTTTAGCTGTGACAGAAATCTCCAAAATTAGGCATCAAGTCACAGGGAGAATGTACAATGCTGGATTTATTTCTCTTGAAGAATTCTTCTTCTTCGTCTTGTTTCCTCTTCGGCACTCTCTCTCTCTCTCTCACACACACACACACATACACACACAAAATGGCGCTGGTTGCATTGTGCTACTGGTACGCGTGCTTCGGCTCGACATCTTCGACTTCGGCTCAGAGTTTCACCTTCCCACTGTAGTCCTCAGTCATTCGGCCAGACTGCCGGCTGTATCCAGGATTTTGACTGAGTTGCTTGACACAAGATTCAGCTTTATATTGCTAACCACTGTCTCATTCAGCTAAAGTGTTACGTCTTCTCCCTGTGTATCTAGTTTGCTGGCTCTTATTACTTGGCTCTGGCTGGCTGGTTATTGTTCGTTGGCTCTGGCTGGCCGGCTATTATTACTTGGCTCTGGCTGGCTGATTATTATTCGTTGGCTCTGACTGGCTGGCTCTTATTACTTGGCTTTTGCTGGCCAGTTATTATTCGTTGGCTCTGACTGACTGGCTCTTTTTCGTTGACTCTAGCTGGCTGGCTCTTATTACTTGGTTCTAGCTGGCTGGCTCTTGATCGTTGACTCTGGCTTCTTGGCTCTTATTCGTTGGCTGGCTCTGATTGACTGGCTCTGTTTGGCTGGCTCTGGTTGGTTTGCTCTGGTTGGCTTGCTCTGTTTCGCTTGCTCTGGTTGATTGGCTCTGATTGGTTGGCTCAGTTGACTTGCTTTGGTTGACTAGCACTTGTTCATTGGCCTTGATAACTAGGCTCTTGCTTCAAAAGAGTCAAATTTGTTGCCTGGGGAATATAAATAATTAACTACACATTCTTAAATGTTTAAAGAAAAGTTAAAATATCAAAGTTTACCATCAGTGCATGTCAGACAAGCCTTTAAATATTGTTATCCCCTCTTAAGAGGAGGACCTTAACTTGATGCACGTACTCCGTAGCACAAGCAAGAACTCGAAGAATGAAAATGGTCATGAGCAGGGGTCTTCAGTTCTTCAACCCAAGAAGTTACCTCCTTATTGATTATGCCTTTTACTTTCTCGCACTCTTAAATATTATTTTCATAATAAATATTTTCATATCCGTGTATGATGAATAGGTACGTCTAATAGTACTAGACAGATGATGATGGTGAACACGCCCCTATTAAGATTATTATTAAGAATACAATTCAAACTCAGAATCATCGCCCAAGATTTGACGTCAAGACATCCGTATGACGTATGAAAAAAATCGTTCAATGGAAAGGTCGAACTCAAGCCCAAGTTAGCACTACTTCAGCTCAGAAAGTTGTCTTGTCTTGCCTTGTCTTGGACAAGCAAGTCGGACTAATATAGCTGCCCACATCATAAATCAGACCAAGGCAAATCATGAACTAAGTCAATACAGGTATAAGAAACCTGCAACAGTGACTTCGAGTTGGCTGAAGGGAAGCGATCGTCGATCTAAGCGATAATGATGTTTTCTAAATATCGATTTCTTGTGAAACTTTTCTACGGTTGCTCGCGTCACGTAGTCAGTGGAAAATAGTCCGATAAGAAATTCTCTAAGCTCGTGGGCACAGATTTATTCCAGTCTTGCCAAAGTCATTCGCTAGTACAGACAGTATATAGTGTAATGATACTTCAGGAGTGGCAGCTGACTCATGTGTTTGTTGTGTGTGTGTGTTGGGGGAGCAGAAAGAGACAGAGAAGGACATTGACCCGACGAAAAGAAATGTGAAAATCGTCTCTGTCCTTCTCTGACATTGTGAAAAAGTTATTGAGGAAGTAGACTTATCTTATCTTATCTTATCTTGTCTTGTCTTGTCTTTCATCCTTCCTGTACTGGGAGCTGGTGTTCTTCGCCGAGGAGGTGTTGAGGGACAGCATTGTCTCGGCTTGTGGCAGCTATTTTTTTCAGTCCCTGTGTACAGTTTACAGGCAGGGAGTTTGGAATACTTCTCTAACAGACTCCACCGCCACGGAGCCTACGACAACCCCTGACCCCCTCAGCCAAGCTAGGCCTGTTACTAGGCGTACTAATGGAGAAGTGGGATTGGGTCTTGGTCAGCTATGTTTCACCAGTCCTGGGTCGCTGGTTAGCAAAGCGGGCGGCGTCCTCGCACTCTGGGAAAGCAGATGTTAGATGTTAGTACAAACAGTGGCAGTGTTAGATGTTAGTATAAACAGTGGCAGTGTTAGATGTTAGTATAAGCAGTGGCAGTGTTAGATGTTAGTATAAGCAGTGGCAGTGTTAGATGTTAGTATAAACAGTGGCAGTGTTAGATGTTAGTATAAGCAGTGGCAGTGTTAGATGTTAGTATAAGCAGTGGCAGTGTTAGATGTTAGTATAAACAGTGGCAGTGTTAGATGTTAGTATAAACAGTGGCAGTGTTAGATGTTAGTATAAGCAGTGGCAGTGTTAGATGTTAGTATATGCAGTGGCAGTGTTAGATGTTACTATAAGCAGTGGCAGTGCTAGATGATTTAGCGCCCTGTACATGGCTAATTAATCCGATTATTAATCTCTAAAACTGCGCCCTTCTGAAGTTTGCACCATGTGTGGCTGCTCAGTGGGCTTACTGATAGCACCGGCCTTGACCTCAACCTTCCGAGCATCAGCCTTGACCTCAACCTTCCGAGCATCAGTTTTCTCAGCAATTCTCTCTTTCTTCATTATACCAAACAAGCAGTAAATCACCGTGAATAAATAACATATTTAACAGACTAGTGGTCATAACAACAATGTCTAATTACGTTTTGTCAAAGCAGGGCAAAGATTTTCCCATTTGACTGTCCTCTACACGTGGATATTTCTGTATTAATATCTGAAAATCAAATATACTAAAAATGTCGCAATGTTCTGAAGGTTCAGTACTCACTTATCATTACTTTGCTTGAATATATGCTTTATTTGTTGACAGAGAGAACACGCTGACCCACTTTGGCGGCCTGGCTTCAGAGGAAAGACAACCTTCTAGTTCCAGGAACAGCTCGGGGAAGACTAATTGAGATCTTGTCCAGTTCAGACTATATCGTCCGTTCTTTCAAGTCAATCATCGTTCTCTCTGCCTTGTCTGTCAGTGACTTGTCAGTTTTCACACACAAAGAAATGAATTTAAGAAGCTCTGGATACACAGAAAGCAACATGACTTTTGTTGCAATCGTTCATAAAATGTTCAAGTTACTGCCCTTCCTCTGACGGCTTTCTGCTTCGCGTGTGACAAAAAAAAATTCAAAAAGCAAGTAAATAACAGAAGCGGATTAGGTCATCCATATGTCTGTTAGAACAAGTGAACCGTGACCAGATATCCTGGTTCTCGACATTCAAGATTGATATGACAACAATCATTAAAGAAGCATTCTTTCAAACAGGACAGTGCTTATTTTTGTAACAAACACTGAACAATCAAACACACGAGCCACAAAGTTCACCTCCCTCAGACTGCCAGATATACTAGATACAGGTAAAAAAAAAAAAAGTTTCTCTCTCAGTCTCGTCAGTCATCGTTCGTCACCAGGTCTTATCTTCTTAATACGAAAGCTGAAAGTCGCTTTCTTCATCTGCTAGCTTCATGATGACCTAGGCTTAACACAAAGTGTCAGAGCGCAGAAAGCCATGACAGCTGCACGTATCGTCATCATTCACAACAGGGGGGAAAAAAAGAAACTGGTGAATGATGTTTGCTCTTTTTAAATTTCACGTCCCTAAAGTCATTCATTATGCACGATCCGGCTTTTATTCCAGTGATTAAACTTGCATATGTAAGTAAGACTTTTCAAAAACTTCATTTGTGAAACTAAGAGCGACATCTGAAAACAACACACAGACGACGATCCCAGGAAAACTTTGCACTGTGCCTGAAAAGTCTACTTTTTTTTTCAAAACGTACTTTAGAAACCATGTTTTCAGATACAATTTTACAAATATGAAACAATAGTAAAAAAGACAACTTAGTCATCTAGTCTTACCTGAGTCCATGATTCAAGTTCCTGTCATTTATCATTCTCTCACGTCTAAAAGTGCTTTTTTTCTGAATCTAAAAATACAATAGTGTGCTGTTTTACTTTACTGTTTAGAAACCATGGTAACGTTGCTATATTTTAGATCAGTGGTTCCCAATTCACCAAAGCCTGCGGACCCCCTGCTGTTTCAAAAGCCAGGTCACCTAGCTTTCATGTCTATATCGTAGCTATGTGCTTTAAGCTCTAAAAAAATTTTTTTCACAAAATGTGGGTAACCTTTAATGAGTAAATGCTACACTACGCTACACTACACTACACTATACTACACTACACTACACACACACACACACACACACGCAAAACAGTACAAACTTGGTGAATTTTCAAAAATAACAGTATTGTAGTTGAGGGGAAAAAAATAGACAGCAATTAACATTCCTACTTGTTCTGACAAATGAACAGTATATGAAATGTGTGACTGCTAACCAGCCTAAATATAATGAGAGAACTCACGCCTCTTTTTATGCCGAGCAGTCGCTTCCACATCTGGTTCAATATTTCCTGTTTTTGGGTCTCAAATCATCTGGATCACCATCAAGTCTATTCCTGTGCTTGTTCTTCATGTCACAAGATGTCGAAAAAGTTTCTTCACAAAAGGGAACGAGATCCTTCAACGCTTCCTCGCCCTACTTCCTATAATCAGAAAAAAACCTTCAGCCAGAACTGGTCCGGTCTGCATTCTTAGAAAGTTATTTTCAATGAACCATAACCAGGGCTGTGCTCGTGAGAAAAACGTGACAAAAAGTTCCTTCCTCGACACAAGATTCGCCGAAACGTTGGCTGTTAGACATTTCACGGGGGGGGGGGGGGGGTGCGCGGCGCCTTGCGTTTTTGTCACGGACCCCCACGGCAGGGTCCGCGAACCATCAGTTGGGGAACCACTGGTTTAGCTCATTAGTTCCCAAACTTTTTATGGGTTATCGCCCCTTGCGTCCCAAACAACTCTCCAAAAACATTTTTTTTTTTTCCCTGTTGCTTTTGATGTGCCCTGCCGCTCACTAGCGCTTTATTGCCCGTGTATCTTCCCAACATGCACTCCTGGGATCAGAGGGGAAGGGAGGGGGTGGGCCACTCACATTGTGAAACACTGGTGTGTACAGAAACTACGAGAAATCTGTATATTTTTGCAAGCCACGAAGTTACAATTTTTATCTCATATTTCAAAAAGACTTAAAGAAAAACGCTAACTGTAAACATAAAATAAGATCATTCTTTTCTCCAACATGGCCGATCCTTGTTTTTCTTCTACATAGTCGATTCGTGTTTTTCTTCTACATAGTCGATTCGTGTTTTTCTCCTACATAGTCGACCCAAGTTTCTATTCTACATATTCGACCCATGTTTCTATCCTACATAGTCGACCCATGTTTCTATCCTGCATAGTCGATCCATGGTTTTCTCCGTACACGGTAATCCCTCTATTCTGTTTGTTGTCTTTGTTTCGATTATTGCTTTAATTTGTCATATTTTGTACATCAGTCAGTGCAAGGAATTTGCTTCATCCCTTTGTTTCCTTCATTTAATTCCGAGAAGAAGTCAAAAAAATAAAGATAAATCAAGGGACGTAACCACTTAAAATATATGTAAAGACTCGAGGGCGAGTCAGAATGTCTTTTCATATAGTTTCCGTGATAACGCCCCTTTAATTGCACTTACTTTTTGACTTGCCTACATATAATAATACTAGCCATATTTTCACGTCGACCGCGCTATTAAAGGCGATGGACGTGAAGGTTTTACAGAAACTGCCAGAGATAAAACCCTGTAACTACTTGTACGGCCGAGTTTACCGGCTGTGTGATGGGCATCAATGATCACAATAATAACAATCTATGCCCGTGCTGCCTGGGCCCTTTCTGTACGCGTTTCTTTGTCTAGCACTTTCCCATATTTTAGTTACATCTCTTTCTTATCAAAAAGATCCATCATAAAACATGACATTTATCGAGAACTGAGTTATGTTTTTGGGGAGCGGGACAAAGATCTCTGGCTAGGCATCAAATATCCGCCAAAATTATTCCGCCAAACTGCCCTGGCTTGTGAAAGGCTTTAGTTCAAAGAGGCCCACATTATTATGGCTTAGCAAAGCCAAATATTGAGACCAGAGTTAAGAAATCATGCCCTGGTCAGAATTTCGCACGAGAAGAAGATTCGGGGGGGGGGGGGGTGGGTTGGGGGGGGGGGGTGGAAGGTCTATACGTGACCCAGGAAAATAGCCAACTGAAGTGTATTACATATTTTTAATATAAAGAACCGCTAGGCGTTTGTTTGTTGTTTTTAAAGTACAAATACACGTTTAAAAAAAATGGGCACTAAATGGGCACCAAATTCTAAACAGTCACAGCTGAATATTTTCTGACAAGAATATGTTAAAGAAATGTATGCAAAGAGGTACAGCGCCGAACAAAACAAAAAAAATTACTAAAATTTAGAGATGAGATTCTTAAAAGGAAAAGGCTATTTTTGAAGTAACAAACAACACCCAAATGAGGCCTTGTAAGGTTAGCCTGAAGCTAGGCATAGAAAACTATTTAAGAAGATCAAATATCACTAAAATAAACAAAAAATTAAGAAGACCAACTGTTCTTAATACTAAAATGCTGCAGACGATGGAGGCAGAATTACTGAACTAACAGCACCGGCTGTGAGAGGCTGAGACTTGTCCATTGTTATTTCAAGCACTGCGATGTTTTTACTTTGACAAGTAGCTACGGTGAAATGGCTTTCAGAGTTTGGAGGACTGTTGATAATGAGGAAAGCAGTTGATAATGAGGAAAGCAGAGTCTCAAATGAGATGACAGCTGGGCCATGAAATGTCGATCTCATTTGTTCATTTTTTAAATATACATTTTTTTTAACAAAGATAACTGAAAACCTCAACAAACTAGTTGGCACTTTGTATAGCTTGAGTACACTTCCAGTTCCACTCATGAGATAAAGACGCAGGACAGTGATAGTTATGAAGAATGATGGACAACATGACAAGACTGACATATGCCAAGGTGTTTCGACTTGGCATAATTTGTCGGGGTATTTTAACTAGACATCATCTGTGTCAGAGTGTTTTAGCTTGGCATCATCTGTCAGGGTGTTCGGTCAGGGTGTTTCGGCTTAGCGTCGTCTGTCAGGGTATCTTAACTAGAGATCATCTGTGTCTGGGTGTTTCAACTTGGCATCATCTCTCAAGGTGTTTCATCTTGGCATTATCTGTCAAGGTGTTTCAACTAGACATCATCTGTCATGGTGTTTCACCTTGGCATTATTTGTCAGTGTGTTTCAATTGGCATCATCACTCAGGGTGTTTCACCTTGGCATCATCTGTCAGGGTGTTTCAACTTGTCATCATCTCTCAGGGTGTTTCAACTTGGCATCATCTCTCAAGATGTTTCACTTGGCCATCATCTGTCAGGGTGTTTCAACATAACATTCATCTTTCAGGGTGTTTCAACTTGGCATCATCTCTCAGGGTGTTTCAATTTGACATCATCTCTCAGGGTGTTTCAACTTGGCATCACCTCTCAGGCTGTTTCAACATGACATCATCTTTCAGAGTGTTTCAGCTTGGCGTCATCCACCCTTGTGTTTGAATACACTGTTCAGATCTCTCACTGGACAGAACAAGTAAGGATCGACTTGAGAGAGAGAGAGAGAGAGAGAGATTATCGGTAATCATAGAGATGTTGGTGACGGTGGCAGTGAGGACAGTTACCAAGGTGGTGATCGTGGTGGCTGTGGTGGTGGTAGTAGTGGTAATTAAAGCAACTGTGAAATCTCTGACAACAAGGAGATATTAAAAGGCCATACTTTCTTTACTATCAACCAATCAGATTTTATACCACAATATACAAGTCTAAGTTCACTTTCCCACACAACATCTTGCAAGCTGCAAGACAAGTAACTCTTTTGTCATTTATCATAAATATAAATTTAGAATTTCTTTTTATACTTATATATACATAAGGTGAAAGCCGAAAAGTTTTAAATCTGTTCACGTATTCATTTAGTGGATAAAGCATCCATTTCTAACTTTTAATTGGCGAACTACTTTGCGAGCCGTATGTGACGTTTAACGGCACGGGAAGGATATAAGATATAAGATAACTCAGAACACAATCTATCATAAGAAAACTGATTGCAGATTAGTCTATACACTTAACTGTACTGACAATCATCTTGAATGTAAACAAGTCGAACACTAATAAGAAATAAGGTGAGAACGGTATCAAAGTATCTTACTGAGTCTCTGTTGTGTCTATAGATAATAGTCAGTCAGTCATTTGCATGTCCCTTGCGAAGCTTTGCCTCCCAAACAGCTCTCCTGTAGGCCTCTCGGTTGTATCTGACCTTCCATGCTGCCATTTGGGTTTCTTGGTATATTTCCAGAAGATAGTTTACCATTGCTTTCCTTCCAGGCAGTGACTGTACTAGTCAGTGATCGTAGCCATTGTCCCTACATTGAGATCATCTGCCTACCATCATAGAATGGTGACCATAACCAACATTATCTGTCAGCTGCTCTCATATTCCATCCACCACCTGCTCCCATGGCTTCATGTCACCCTGATCATGGGGCTATACGGGTACTCCACCTTGCCCAAGGGTGTCCCGTAGACTAACTATTAGATATAATAGTATATAAAGGTAATAATACATAAACGGTTTTAAATCTCTATTTTCATTGTCCGTTTTGTCTAGAAATTTGATGTTCTGTTTAAAAAGTTCGTTTTGGACTCGCCTTAGAATTTTAGCTTTACACAAAATAAAACAAATGAAGGATGTTTTCCTTAAATGGCGAAGAATTTGGTATGTTGGTCAGTTTGACATTCTTCCCTTTATCTCTTACCCTTCTCTCTCTTAGACCTTGTACTTCAGTGCATTAGCCACATAACAGGAATGGGTTTTTTACAATTCAGATAAAAAAAAACTTCTGCCTCCACTCTTATCCAGACATAACGACAAAGAAGAACTGTATCCATAAAATATTATATCTATCACAATCATCATCATCAGTCCTCTGTACTCCCCAAGTGAACATAAGACATCAACAAATGTTTCCCAGCCAAACTTGTCTTGAGCAAGCCGGGATACCTTAAGCCATGTCTTTCTTGCTTCCTTTAGTTCTTCCTGTACTGTGTGTCTCCATGTTCTTGACGGACTGCCCTTCTTTCTTTTTCCTTGAGGTGTCCAGGTCAAAGTAGTGTAAGGGTGTCTTCTTTGTTGTTCCAGTTGTGTTATGTGGCCTAGCCATTTCGTCTTTTGACATCCTACAGAGAGGGAATGAACCAACGGACGGACTTTATCTTCAAATATTGAAAAACTGAACACGCAGGCTCTTCTGTCATTCTGCCTTCATCACACAACTATCACTCAACTATCATTCAACATTCAAACATTCTGTTTAGTACATTAAGTAAATAATACATGAGGATAATGAGAAGACAAACACAGGCGAATCAAGACAAACTAAACAATCTGAAGAGCAGGTATCACGTGTCAGATTAGTTGCAGTCGTTAAGATTTAAAACACTAAACGATTGCATAAAACCCAGGCCAGCAGACTCCAGAATGCCCTTGGCACAGCACCAGAGCTTGTCTGGAAGTTTTACATCTCTGGTTTTGTTGCAGGTGAAATATTTAGCTTTGAGGAGGCTTTTAAAAACCATTGTTAAGCCTGGATTATTTCTGTTTTGTGTTCTTTATAAACATAGAGGGTGAGCTTTTGCACATGTGGTTCAAACATATAGAAATGCAGATAAACATACATACATACATACATAATACATACATACATACATACATACATACATACATACATACATACATACATACATACATACATATATACATAGGCATATATATACAGAAAGACAGACATAGATAGATAGATAGATAGATAGATAGATAGATAGATAGATAGATAGATAGATAGATAGATAGATAGATAGATAGATAGATAGATAGATAGATAGATAGATAGATAGATAGATTGATTGATTGATTGATTGACTGATTGATCTTTATTTCAGAAGGGTTAAGAATTGGGCACGCAGGCCCGTCTGACATTCTGCCCTTTATCATACATCTTTCACTCTATTCCAGACATTCTACAAATATGCTGTTCATATAACAAACATAACTAACATTGAAGCTGAGAGACATAAAATAAAATATAACATTTACGTTTCGCTCTTAAACATTCACTCAGTACAGAAGTAACTACATACATTATAAATGACTATCTACTAAACAAAATTTTCGGGACTATTCAGAAAACAATTAATTGTATTCGGTGTCTGTAAGAGCAGCTTAAGATAACTTTTAAGTTTTATAATTCATGGAGGCATGTAGTCGACATCAAATAGATATTGGGAAAGCTTGTAGTTGTAGGAAGGAGTATAATTTATATTTTTTATATAGTATGGGAGGGTATTCCAAAGTTTTTCTTGTAAAGATCAAGTCTAGGTTTTGGAAGACATATGTTGTTCAAGCGTTGGCTGCACTTTGGGCTAAATTTAAACAGGTTCCATAGATAAGGCGGGGCATGCCGTGAAAGAATTTGATGTACTAACTTGGCTTTGTTGAAGAGGAACCTGTTCTTAAGAGGTAGTATTTTGATATGTTTGTGATGATTAGTTCTTTGTGCTTGATCTTTGTCACTAATAAGCTTTACTGCTCGCTTTTGGAGAGAGCAAAGCCTCTTTGTATTTGACACTGAGCAACCATCCCAAACTGTTGAGCAATAGTCTAAATGTGTTTGTATATGAGCTATGTAGTATGTCTTCCTAGTGTCTTGATCTATGAAGTGTTTAATTTTAGCTAATTGGTATACTTTTTGTGCGATGAGTTTTGTTAGACATTGCACATGAGAGTTCCAGGTCAGATGTTGATCAATAATAAGACCTAGTGTTTTGTGCTCGCTAACGTTTTCTATCTGTGATGTTTCTGTACAGAGCTGAAGTGTTGTTTTTGTTGCGTTTTGTAGTTTCTGTCTTGTTGTTATGAGCATTGATTTTGTTTTATCGGTGTTTATAATCATGCCATTATTTTTGCTCCATTCAATTAAATTGTATAACTCGACCTGAAGAGTTGATTCTAGATTAACACAATCGTAGTCACTGGTGTAGACTGTGCAATCATCGGCAAAAAGGTCACAAGAAGAGTGTTTAAGATGAAGTGGAAGATCATTGATATAGATAGCAAAGAGCAACGGGCCTAGAATAGAACCTTGATAGATAGATAGATAGATAGATAGATAGATAGATAGATAGATAGATAGATAGATAGATAGATAGATAGATAGATAGATAGATAGATAGATAGATAGATAGATAGATAGATAGATAGATAGATAGATAGATATGGAAATGAACACATTCACACTGTGAAATGTGATCATCAAATCTGTTATCCACGTGTTAAAATCGTTGAAGCGAGTTTTTTAAACAGCTTCCTGATATTGTAATTGTGTTGCACGTTGTATATAGGCTTGGCAGTTTGTAATGTTTGCAAGATAGTAACATCAAGATATAACTACCACACATGGATGGCAGATATGTAGTGTTGATGCCATCTTTCAGCAAATAATCGATAGGTTTCATCTCGCAGTCTTAAATGTCAGACATTTTAAACATTCTGCTTTCGGATACTTCGCCTGCAGATATGTTCTACATTGATCATAAGAGCTATTCGAATATGTAAATGAACAGCCTTGTGTAAGCTCTTACAGATATCATACATGACTTGGTCTTGTCTTGCGCAGGGGAAATCATCAGTGTTTTAGTTCTATGTAAATGTAAGCACTGTTAGCTCCCTTTTAGATTCACCAGGATTTCGGTATGAATGTGCAATAGCCTTGTTAGGAAGTTTTCCGCTGACTCTCCTGTCGATGTCATATCTGACGCTTTCACGTTGTTGTTTATTTAGGGGCGGTAAACTCGATGTTTGCTGAATTTACTTCTGGTTACGTCCCTTCGTCGGGATGCGCATCATCATCATCATCAGGTGCCGTGCCGATTGGCGTTGGCTATTATGCTTCTCCAGAGTACCCGATCCTTCATGCAAATCATCAGTTCAGTTGGTGATCTCCTCTCACACCATCCCGTCAGACTGTTCAGTATCATTTCTCTTGGTCTTCCTCTTGATCTTCTTCCTTCTATTTTTCCTGTTGTTATATTTTCAATGGCCCCTCTTCTCATTGCGTGTCCTATGAAAGTACATTGTCTCTCTCTTATCTTTTTGACAAGGTTTTTTGTCTCTCCAGCTCTTCTCCTACATTCTTCATTAGTTATTTTTGCTGTCCAGGGGATTCGCAACATTCTTCTAATAAACCACATTTCTCTGCTTCCAATGATTTTTGTGCAGACCTGCCTATTGTCCATGATTCACTTCCATATAACAAGATAGGTTCAATATAGCATTTTAGGACTCGTTTTCTAACATTCATTGATAAGGATGTGTTAGCTAATATGGTTCTCATTCTCTGAAATGCAGTCTTTGCTTGGCCTATTCTGTTCCTAATTTCTGTTGTGCATTTTCCATCTGAAGTTATTACTGCTACGAGGTATTTGAATTTCTGCACCTGCTTTAGAATAGTTTAGTTTAATTTAATACTGCATGTTGGTGGATTCTGTTTCTTAGTCTCTGTCTTTTTGATGTTCCAAGTAAGGCCTTTCTGTTCACTTTCTTTGGCGACTTTATCCAAGAGATTTTGCATGTCTTGTTGGTTCTCAGCTATCAGTACTGTGTCGTCAGCATACCGAAGGTTGTTACTATTGTATCCTCCAATTTCAAGGATGCGCACAGAATAAAAAATTACGCGGTAAATACAGAGGATAAGAAGCTGACGCTATACAACACATCGCGGTGGCTGATGGGTAGTTCGAACACACACAGCGCAATGCTCTGTCTTTAGCCTAGTCATCATATAAACATGGTCGTTGAGCTGCACTACTGCACCATTGTTGAACAAAGTGCCTTAATAAGATTTCTTTGGGGGTCGAACCTTCTGAAATCTTCGGTAGGAAGTTGCTTCAACACAAAAGTGAAAACAGCATGACTCAGCTTAGAAAGAAAAACAAATTTTCTGCTCACAGCAAAGGAAAAGAGAGCGCTGTCAAAACATTCTTGCTGCACCCTGACAAGGCACGCCGCCAAACACCAGCAGCAACAGCGGAGCTGGTCTCAACATCTTCCTCATTCCCGGTACAGCTCTGATCTGGCACCATTCGATTATAAATTATCGGTCCACTTAAGGAGACTCTTACCGGTGACAGATTCATCTCTGATGATGTTGTTTAGAAATCTGTGCAGTCTAGAAGTTTGTTTTCCCAAGGAATGGAAATCTAGGGGAGCGATACGGAAAGTGCATCGACCAGCAGGGGTACTATGTGGATAATAAGCGTTATATTTACTCTTTCACAGTATTGCCTTTACTTCTTTTTTTAATCCTCCCTGACGTACTTAGGTTACAGGAATTTTCGTAACTATCCTCAATTGCTCCCTGAAAATTATCCCCTGCCCCCCACATTTCTCTTTCCCGTTAATGTATTCAGAAGACACCATACTTTCAAGTATGGTTTATGTTATGGACTCCGGACATGTCCATAGGTGTTCAGATTCCCCCCTCCCCCCTCCCCCCAACATATTCATCAGTGCCTGTCCTGTGTTGGTTGACAAGTCCTCTCGCATGTCAAGTATGCCTCTTGTTCCAAGCACTACCGATCTGTACTCCCAGCTCTCTCTAAGTCTGAGCAGCGATGTGGATTCACTGCCATCGAAGTCCTCCACTCTCTCTCTCTCTCTCTCTCTCTCTCTCTCTCTCTCTCTCTCTCTCTCTGAGCACGTTAACAAGATCAGCTCGATCCAGTGGTTGTCCATTTGCGATGATGGCAGAGCCAGCCAGCCTGTCAGCCCTCTTATTTCCCTGGATGCCCGCGTGATGACAAACAACAAACGGAGGTGGTTAGGGCATTTAGACAGAATGGAGGAGGATAGGCAAAGATGGCCTGTACAGAAGTGATGAAAGGAGGTAGTTCAAGAGGTAGACCCAGACAACGATGGCGAGACAGCCTAGAAGAAGATATACGCGCTCTTGAAATCCACATCTGGCAAGAAAAGATCAAGAACAGAGAGGAGTGGAGACTTGTCTTGTCAGCAGCAGTGAGCCTCATTGGGTCAGAAAGCTACAGAATGCAGCAGCAGCTCAAAGAAGAAGAAGAAGACTTACATAGTAAAGATGTGCCACTAGTGTAAAACACATTGTTATATGTAGCTCACGGGTAACTTTAGTTTTAGCATAACATATGCCACAGTTTCTGTTAGTACACGTGACTAAGCTAGCGTGATGACATGTCTTTCAGGGCCTGTAATCAGAGTGGATAAGACCCTGTTCCACCTTTCCTAACCTAACTATTGGGCTCGGACTCTTTATGCTCCCTACCGTGGCGATGTCTGTCAAAAGACTCATTTTTTTAGTGCACACAAGGTCTTCAAATAAGATTTTCAAACAAGGTCTTTAAACAAGATCTTCAAACAAGGTTTTCAAAAAAGCCACCGTAACTCCAGATCCAAATCAAAACGGTGCATGTGTTCCAACATCCTCTCGGCATCGCCCACAGACAGCACCCCGCTAGCGGTTCCAGGGAGAGAACTCAGCAACAATCGCATCAGAGTTTCTACAAAAATGTGCAGAAGCATAAGGTGACAAACTGTCCGATCAGCATGTACTTTACTATGTAGAAGCTGCAACAAAAGGACCTATTCTACGATCAGTGATATCCACAGACTAAAACATTCACAGCCTGTGACATTTACGACCTGTGGCACCCACGACCTATGACATCCACAGCCTGTGACATTTACGACCTGTGGCACCCACGACCTATGACATCCACAGCCTGTGACATTTACGACCTGTGGCACCCATGACCTATGACATCCACAGCCTGTGACATTTACGACCTGTGGCACCCATGACCAGTGAACAAAAATGTCCAGATGGACTTCATACTTTCCGAATCTTGTCATGTAATTAAGTGATTGCTTCTTGTTGCCCTGATCGTATAGACTGGTAATGCGGTATTTCCTTCACTTCTTCTTAAGTTCCACTCTCTCTAGCCAAATCTAATGAGCTGGATTTGCAACATGTTTCACAGTTTTACAGCAACAGCTCTGAAGTCTGGACCACCCACTCCATCGTGTTTTCTGTGGGATATTTTATGTTGGTCTTTGACCCAGTCGTCCAGCCAGGAACAAAGATGATCTGTTACCATGGTTACAGAGTCAAGATAGTTTGTTTTTGTTGTTTTTTTCACATTTATTATTCTCTTCCATTGCACATAGATTTGTATAACAAGAATGACTTCGTGTAAAAAAAAAAAGCTCGTAGTTCAAACGGCACTCTATTGGTTTGCATAAACTCAGTCAAGACTACAGATTCGTTCTTGAAAATCAGAAGCTAAAAATGCTCTATGATCTAGGTTAAAAAGTCCACATACTATACTTCTTTGAAATGAAAGACATGGATGGTACTAAGAGGCGATAACTGTGCAACAGGAAGACTGGAACTTGCCTGCTTAGATTTTCTATGAGCTGCCCCTTGGTAAGATGATTCAACAACTTACGCCAGTCTCATACTCAAAACAGCTTCGCGATTCCCTGTTGATGTACATAGACATCTCACGGAGTACAGACGAAAACAGTTGACTACATTTGTCTACACTTTATTAACAAACCCCGGCATTCAAGCTTAAACACACGGTCGTTGTATGATGGAACCATATAATGACGATGTTCGGTATGAAGGTTGATGTAACAAGACACATTTCAAACTCCTAGTGTCTACACACACAAAACAGATCCCACTGGCAGGAATACATTAGCCAGCTGCATTCACAAGACATAGTTGTCTTCTTCTCTCTCAAGAAACACATAGATATCTCCTTCTCTCTCAAGAAACGCGTGGTTGTCTCTTGCTCTCTCCAGAAACACGTTGTTGTCTCTTTTCTCTCCCACGAAACACATGGTTGTCTCTTTCTCTCCCAAGAAACACATGGTTGTCTCTCTCTCTCAAGCAACACATGGTTGTCTCTTTCTCTCCCAAGAAACACATGGTTGTCTCTTTATCTCTCAAGCAACACATGGTTGCCTTTTTCTCTCTCAAGAAACACATGGTTATCTCCTTCTCTCTCAAGAAACAAATGGTTGTCTTTTTCTCTCTCAAGAAACACATCGTTGTCTCTTTCTCTCTCAAGAAACACATCTTTGTCTCTCTCTTTGAAGCAAAACATGATTGTCTCTTTATCTCTCAAGCAACACATGGTTGTCTCTTTATCTCTCAAGCAACACATGGTTGTCTCTTTCTTTCTCAAGCAACACATGGTTGTCTCTTTCTTTCTCAAGCAACACATGGTTGTCTCTTTCTTTCTCAAGCAACACATGGTTGTCTCTTTCTTTCTCAAGCAACACATGGTTGTCTCTTTCTTTCTCAAGCAACACATGGTTGTCTCTTTCTTTCTCAAGCAACACATGGTTGTCTCTTTCTTTCTCAAGCAACACATAACGATTCAACGAAAACCACATCCTCAAAAGTTAGACGCTGACCCAGACAGACTCAAATATCACAGTTTTTGCACCTTCACAAACCACGCTCAGTACTCCAAACAAATCACTTGCAACACACTGTCTGGACGCCCGAACTGGGTCTTTTGGTCAGTGGAAATCACTACGTCACCAACGAGCACATAAACAATCAGGGGCATTAACTTCACATAACTATTACAGGATTACACGCCCTGACAAAAGAATCCTGTTACAATATATACAGTGGGTTCGGAAAATAACTGAGCACTAACCCAGTATCGATTCCGGTATCGTAGTGATATCTTAATGACTGCCGCGGGTAGATGTGACTAGATACCGCAGACATTAAGATATCACTACGTACCGGAATCGATACTGGGTTAACACGCGATAAACAGTGTATAATTATACAACTATACACAAAGCACTGCAGTAAAGCTGTGATATCAAAATGTATAAACTAGGGAAAAAAAGTAGGAACAGTTTATTATTTAACGAATACAAGGTCGTGACGTTTCGGCGTGAGCCTTAATCATACAAACACGTACAGGACGAAGAATTAGAGAGAGGAGACAAAGTATAGGATTACATAAAACTGTGCTAATGAAATAACAAATGAAAAAATTAATCAAGAAATAAAATTAGAACAATTATTAGATAATAATTAGATGCGTTTTGTTCTAAATTATATCTCTTGATTAATTTTTTTATTTGTTGTTATTTCATTAACATAGTTTTATGTGACCCTACACTTTGTCTCCTCTCTCTAATTCTTCGTCCTGTATGTGTTTGTGTGATTAAGGCTCACGCCGAAATGTCACGACTTTGTGTATTCGTTAAATAATAAAGCTGTTCCTACTTTTTTCCCAGTTTATACATTTCGATACTGGGTTAGTGCACAGTTACTTATGGAACACCCTGTACAATCCCTGGAGAATACGCAGCTTTTAAACATTGAAAATACAAGTTTTAACAGAAAGAGCACTATACAGTTTTAACAGTATCACAGTTTTAGCTGTAATATTTTATTTGGTTTTAACGCATACATCTCCGTCATAAGTATTAGATATCTATGGTTTCTAGTTTTATACAACTAAGTGTATTTTAGTATGAGCACCATACACTGACTAACATACATTAGAACAGTAGTTTTCATATTCTTAGCAGAAAAACATTTCGTATTTTCTATTGGAATTTTGTGAAATAAAGTGTTTATTATTAATATTATTATTATTATTAAGAGTGTTTTACAATGATGGTCATTTATTCGCCGAACAAAGCAACGAGCGATCAGTGACTTTCATTGTGAACATTTCATTTGGCTGCATGTAGAAGAAAATATGCTTACAGTGCTTAGTGAGTGAGAGAGAGAGAGAGAGAGAGAGAGAGAGAGGGAGGGAGAGAGAGAGAGAGATGTATCAAAGGAAACCCAGAGAATAAGATTCTCAGAGTCTACAAGTTTTCCTGTATAGATAGCACTCACTCACTCACTCACTCCTGCTATGGCCCAGTACCGTTTCACACAACCTTGACATCTGATAACTGGGTTCTACAGAGCTGTCAAAGTCAGTGGGTTAGCACATGACAACTTGGCGTGATCGCGGTGTACTTGATACATGCACAGATACCGAGGATTGTTAAAGGCGGTCAAGATTTACCCATTCAAGATCTGAAAATGCTGTGTCTTTCAGTAAACATGTCAACTTTTGAAATTAACCGTCTCCAGTTTGAAATGTTTACTGAATCTTTGTCACATTATCTGCGAGCTAGTAAATGTATTTGTCAACAGCAGGGACGTGTTCTTGCAATGTTCTTTCAGAGTGCATTTGCATTTACGTTCTTCGTTCACACCGCCTCTAGAAGTTATTCAGTTTCGCTGTTTTTAAATTTCACTCTCAGAACTTAAGTGCTCCTTTAATACGCGTTTGGCTTTCTTCGTTTTCTTCTTCTTCTTCGTTGTATCTGGAGCTATGCATTGTATTCTGTGCGGCAGAAGCCATCATGATATTGCATCGTAAGCAAAGTGTTGAATGGGGTGTTGTTTCCTGTTGTTTATATCACGTGCTTGAGCAGAAGCAGCAGATCATTGCTCTGAAGATTAACCTCTCGGGGATCACGCCGAGCTTTAATCTGTTGGTCACTCGCGGCAGTGGAGCTGTGTGGTGAGACGGGAGACAATATTGTCATCTCTCTCTCTCTCTCTCCTTCTCTCTCTCTCTCTCTCTCCTTCTCTCTCTATGACGCTAAACATAGCCAGCATTAAAAAAACTGTCTTCTTCCTAAACCCAGGATTGATCTGTACAAGAAAAGCCTTGCATACTCTGCAGTACAGCTCTGGAACACCCTCCACTACCATTTAAAATCCATTGGTAATACTTCATCCTTTAACTCAAACCTGTTTCATTATTTACGTGCTTGTAATTATATGCCTCCAAAGAATAACCAGCACTTTCTCAACACGTGACTCGCCAACCATCAAGTACTAAAATGACATAGTTAGAAAAGTAACTTGTTAGATATTAATAGAAATTATTTTAATGTTTGTTAAAAAACATATGTTAGAAAATCTGTATGTACAATGTATTTTTGTTTATGTATATGTCTGCGTGTGTATGTGTGCGTGAGTGCTATTTTGTTAGGTTAATTACTTCTTCTCTTTTACTTTTCTTCTTCTTCTTCTTCGTTCGCTTCTACCACCAAGACCGCCCTGTGATCCTACTGAGTTTACTCCTGTGGTCCTCGTTAAGTCCCATGGTCCCCCATGTGGTCCCCGAAAGGACCACACGAGATCCCCGAGAGGACTACAAGAGGTTCAGAGTATCTCAGGGCTTGAGCCTGTATTCTTGGTGGGTCTCTGAAGCGGGATTGCGTGACACCATGGTTTTCGTTGCACCACTCTTTTACTTTGAATGTAGTAGTTAAATCTTACACTCTTTTGATATGTTTTTTTTCCTAATTTAATTTGTATATTTGTACTAAATCAAGTGTGTGGGAAGAATGAAAGATGGAGTGATGAAGGGCAGAATGTAAGACGGGCCTACGTGCCCAATTCTTTACCCTTTCAAAACAAAGACTATTCACTCATTCATTCCCTCCCCCTCTCCCTCTCTCTCTCGCTCTCCCTCTTTCCCTCTCTCAGAGTAACAGTCACCCAGCTGTAGAAACAGGCACCTGGCTTCTTGTGGAGCTGTGTGGTGAGATGGGAGACAATATTGTCATCTCTCTCTCTCCCTCCTTCTCTCTCTCTCCCTCTTTCCCTCTCTCAGAGTAACAGTCACCCAGCTGTAGAAACAGGCATCCGGCTTCTTATAGAGCTGGGAAAGGAAAAGTGGTCATTAATCGCATTAACTGCATGTGTGCCGACAGATCAGGGAAAATATTGCCTTTAACACCGTATATTCCAGAAGTCTCCACTCAATAACAAGGTTATCTTGCCTCACATGTGTACTGATTTAATTGTTTCCTTTAATTAATAAAAACAACGTCTCGAACAAATACAATCCACCGTTTTAAGTCATTTATATGTCTGTATTTCCATGTTTATGAACATTGACTTCATCATTTTAACTGGGTTACTTCCCTTCAGGGTGCTTGGTGACCTACCCTTTGATCGTCAAGTGAAAAAACCGCGGACATGTGAACAGTTAAAAACTTGTTAACGATTTTTCTATTTATTTTTTAGCATTGATTGAAGCCAGCTAAAGCAGTTTTGGGTATAAAAGAAACCTGATACATCTGTCCTTTCTGGTAGCTCTGATTTTAGAGGATTTTTTTTTTGGAAAAGGAAAAAAAAACAAACAAACTGGAAAACAAACTGATAACGAACGCAGAAGATAGCGGAGATACGGAATCGATGTCGGTTCATGTAATCAATTATGTGTACTTTGTCCTGCAGAAAATATCACCTCGTTCCTTGTACTTTTTAATCTTTGAATTTTTCATTTGTTGAAGACTTTGTCGTAAAATGTGTCAGTGCTTGAGTGATTTTTTTTTTCTTTTTAAGAAAAGAGAAGATGGAGTGCGATAATTTATGGAATATAAACTGCGAAGAAGTATAATGAGGCACAATCACATTGCGCAACTTTATTAGCACTTTTATGTCTTAAATCTTGATATGTGATAATATTATTGTCTACGATAAAGTGCTACATTACATCATATTATCATCTGCGATAAAGTCCTACATTACATCATATTATCATCTGCGATAACGTGTTACATTGCATCATATCTACGATAAAGTGCTACATTAGATGTTAAATGTTGCTTCTTGCTGTCAAGATGATGTAAAGCTAAACACTTGCAGCTCTGATAATCCCTGCAAACCCGTGCTCCAGTACTCTCATAGGACAACCTGAACGTGGTAATAACAGCACTGACCTCGACTTAGAGATTGCATAATTTGACTGTAATACGGGTATTAAGTAGTACACGGGCCAACATATTTCAAATATTACATCTGCAGTTCTACGGCCAACATATTTCACATATTACACCTGTGGCACTACAGCCAACGTATTTCACATCTATATCTGTAGTACGGAAGCCAACATATTTCACAACTTATATATGTAGTACTACAACCAACGTAATTCGCATCTTATATATGTAGTACTACAACCTACGTATTTCACATCTAATGTCTGTAGTAATTCAGCCAACGTATAATTACATATAAAGTATAAAACTCATTTATCATTACAATAAACGAAAAACAATCTTTATTTTCAAAGACTGAAGAATTAAACAGTTAGACTTGTCTGGCATTCTGACCTGTCTCACAACTTCCACTTTACAGCAAAAATTCAACATCAGTTTAATGCAAGTGTAATATGCGAATAAACAACTGTAACCACAATTTCTCTGTCTAGTAAATCACATTATTATTATTAGTATTAATATTTCGCGTATTCTGTTGCTTACATGTCAAATATAAACTATTTATTCTTTCTGAGAAATATGAAGGAAGTTTTGTTTCTATGCTCGCTTTAGCTAAAATGTAACATTTTTGTTCTTAAATGCAACAATTCTTGACGTAGGGTTTCCGTGGGATTTATATAAGTCCATCTATTCTCAGATTTTATCTTTATTTCCAGCAAGTCTGCATATCAAACTCCACATTCACTGAAATTCATGTACACATTTAGCTAGCTCAGAACAACAATAGCAGTAAACAGCCAATGCTGAAGTGAAATAATCAATAAATAGTAAAAGTTAAGTAAACTATTACAATATTAAGAAGATACTAAGAAATAAGATAATGTCCTTAACTTTCAGGGGAGAAGACTGGTACAGAGTTTTATAGAGCCAGTGTTCTTCTGTGCTTTTGAGGTTTGTACAGTGAACACAGTAAACAAAAATATAAAGCAAAAGGAATGTGGATTCTGGAGAAAGATGCAGCATACAGTCTGGATAACAAAAAATATGCAGCATACAGTCTACTTATATCTTCTTGTATCTTTCCCGTGCCGTTAAACGTTACATTGGGCTCGCAAGATGGTTCGCCAAATTTTTCTGTTTTCGACGAGCTTTTCAACATTATCAAGAGATTTGATGACTACTAATTTAGAAGGAAGTAGAGAATAAATCCAAGAACTGGAGAGACTTTATCCGTGACCTATGCTCTCAAAGGAATGAAAAGCAATGATGATGATGATGATGATGATGATGATGGATTTGGCTTATCTTAACAATCTCCTCTTTAGAGTTTCACGTGGTCGACCAAAAAGAGGTCGAGCACGTGAAACTATAAAGAGGACATTGTTTGGCCTGTTGTGTTCCACTTGATAGCTTGTTTTGGGATTCTCTGATTGTTTCTTCTCATCACGTGACCGACATACTTGTATGTGCATCTCCTTTTCCACCCATGAGACTGGTT
Organism: Achatina immaculata; assembly: GCA_009760885.1. Lineage (NCBI taxonomy): Eukaryota > Metazoa > Mollusca > Gastropoda > Stylommatophora > Achatinidae > Lissachatina > Lissachatina immaculata. Next base: position 74,059,996 of record CM019691.1, read on the forward strand.
GTTGTTCGCTCATCTGTCTTATCTCTGCATTGTTCTTGAATTCGTTCCACTTGATGCCAAGTATTTTCCTTATGCATTTCTTTTAAAAAGAGTCTAATTTCTTTTCTATTTCTTTTGTTTTCCAGCTTTCGCATGCATAAATGAGGGTGGATATTACATTTGAATTGAATAGTCTTAACTTGGTTACTGTACTTATAACTTTTGAGTATCATATGTTCTCAAGATTCTTGAAGGTCAATGCTGCTTTTGCAATTCTGATCCTAACTTCCTTTCTGGTGTCACCATCCTGATCTATGTGGCTGCTAAGGTATGCAAATTGGTTGACTTCTTCAACAGCTGACCCTTCTACTTATATTTTTCCTTTTTGATTAATGGGAAGTTTCATTATTTTTTACTTTTCCTTGTTAATTTGAAGTCCTGTTTTGCTAGCCAGTAAAGACAGGGTATCCATTTTTTTTTCATTGAATGCACATTGTCACTAATAAGAGTTATGTCATCAGCAAAATCAAGATCTTCCAACTGGTTCTCAGTTTCCAATAAATACTTGTGTTACTCGTGCAGCATTCTTTCATTATGAAGTCTATGGCAATTCCAAAAAGCAAGGGAGATAATATACATCCTAGTTTCACACCTGTTTCAATCTGAACCATTCACTCATTCTTTCTTCTGTCTTGAAACAAACATATCCTTTGTAGAAATCTTTAATGATGTTGACAGTTTTAGATGGTATTCCATGTAGTTTTAAAATTCTCCACATTGAATCTCTGTGTATACTATCGAATGCCCTTTTTTAAAGTCTATGAAGTTCAGGATTAATGGTTTTTGTTTTTTAATATGTTCTTCAAGTATTATTCTTAGAGTAAAAATCTGGTCGACATCTCCTTTTTCGAAATCTTGCTTGTTCTTCCCTTATTGCAGTATCAACTGTATCTTTAAGTCTATTCAAAATAACTTTTCAATATACTTTTAACACAACTGATAGTAAGGTTACTCCTCTCCAATTATTGCAGTCACTAATGTTGCCTCTTTTTTTCTTTTGGTATTTGAACAATAATTCTTTTTTCCATTTAAAAGAGACCTTTTCTTCTTTCGAAATTTTATTAAACATTCTCTGTAGCTGGCTCATGGTGTCACTATTGATAGCTTTTAACATTTCTGGTGTTATTTCATCTTCACCTGCACCTTTGTTGTTAGTCATTAGATTCACTGCTGTTGCACTTCCATACAATGTAATTTCATCTAGGCTGACATTTATTGTGAGATAGGTAAGTCGGTTTCAAAGTCTATCAACTCTTGTGGGTGTGGTCCATTAAGTATTTCTTGGAAGTGTTCAGCCGATATCTGCTTTTTGTCTTTACTTTATGTTAATAGGGTTCAAGTCATACATCTGAACAACAAGAAAGATGCACCATATAGTCTGGACAACAAGAAAGATGCACCATACAGTCTGGACAACAAGAAAGATGCACCATACAGTCTGGAGATAAAAAAAGATACAGCATACAGACTGAACAATAAGAAAGATACACCATAAAGACTGGACAACAAGAAAGTGCACGATACAATCTGGACAACAAGAAAGATACAGCATACATCATGGACAACAAAAAAGACGCAGCATACAGTTTGAACAACAAGAAAGATGCACCATACAGTCTGGACAACAAGAAAAATGCACCATACAGTCTGGACAACAAGAAAAATGCACCATACAGTCTAGACAACAAAAAAGATACACCATACAGTCTGTACAACAAGAAAAAAAAATGAAGACATTCGTAGAGAGAAGTTGAAGAAGAAAATGATAAAGAAAAGACAATCAAAATTCTTTCAATTTGTCATAAATTACACATGAGAGAGCCTGATAGTTGCCGAAAAACTCCAGAGAGAAAAAAGGAGGGTGGCTGAAAGAAAAAACGAAAACATTTTCTTTAAAAATTGTTTCTGATGATGCACACCAAGTTGAACAATGAAAGAAAAATAAAAGTATAAATACAAAAAAAAGAAAAAGAAAACACGCAACGCAAAAAATTATAATCGTCATCTCCTAATGGGACAGCATCCAGCACATGGGTCCTAAAGACGCACCCAAGTTCTGTATGAACTGAAGATTTATAGATGTTTTCTTATATGATCGTCATCAATATTCTACTCTTATGTAAACTAAACATCCAAACTGCATTTTGACACATCCGTTCTATCTGATCTTGTTTCAAGTGTGTTGCCTCTGTAGATTCTTCTGCCCATGGCGCAAAAGGAGATCCACCATTTTCTTCTGGCCACGCCACCAGGAAAGTTTCTCTCTGCCGGACTAGAACAAGCTGGAAATACCCAACTTTGTTCCATTGGTCACGGAGAATCGATTACTTGAAGGACAAGGATAGAATCGAAGTGAACAATTCAACTCGAGTTCCTGTCCTGGGTGGCATCACGACACACTTGATCTACACACAAAACACACACGTCCACGCGTAAACAATGTACCAAATGTCACTGTGACACTGCCAACAGAACGCAAACAGCTCAAAAGTTCTGGTTATTAACAACAAAAACATCTCCTATTTGTTTTTTTCCAGACTTTTGCGCAAAAAATGAGAAGGGAGACTATCCCTTCATAGCACAATGCACTAGATTAAATTCTAAACATAGTTATCAGTGCAAGCTATGAAAATAAACTATCCCATATAAGCGTCATTTCTTTTATCAGACTGTGCTCTAGTCAACAGCGAGAGAAAGAAAAAAAATCGTTTTTTTTTAAAATAATTTGAATAAAATTTATTATTTCCCCTTTCCTACTTTTCGTAGAGGGATTCAGTCCCTTGAACTCTTTAGTATTAACTCTTTTTCTCCGGAACACTTTCAGGGCTGGCAGATCTTTCATGTCTTTGTAGGTCAACGCTCAGTGTGACATTTAGGCAACAACAAACAAACAAAACTAAATAAAGTGAAAAGTAGCACAATTCTAATCCAACCCATGTTTTCAATTTATAGACTTCCTTCTGTTTTTTTTTTTCTTCTACTGAAGTGTCTAAAAAAAAAACTTATTCTGGCACAGAATGAAAAATAATTCATGAGTGAAAGAGTTAATTATAATTGTGTTGTACTTGTCATGTTATTTGCGGTGCATTGATCACAAGTAATTAATTCAGTGCAATAAGTTCTCACGTTTCTCGCTGTTTATTCAGTTATTGCACAAATCGACTCGAGCTAATCGTTCTCATATTTGACCAACGATATTTGCACAACGTAAGGGACCGCCATGTTCTACATCAAGTGAAGCACTTACAAGGTGATCGTTACAAATTACTTACAAATATTGTTAACATTTGTATCAAATTTACTTCTCGTCCAGAACATCGTAATTTTGTTTGACCGACGATTTGTTCAACTAATTATAACCATGACGTCCACAATAATGCAAAATGTTCATTAAAGAACCAGTATTTGAGTTTACTGTTCACGGCTTTAAGTAAATACATAAATAGCAGGGATTGTGTATTCTATATCGGTTCCAATTGAAAATCCCGAAAGAAAAACTGAAACAGTAAAGTTTCTGTTTTCCCGATGAGTTGTTTGATCATGCGTTCAATTATAAACAAAATCACGTGATTATATACAAATAAGTTGATCATATTTTTTTTCTCAATAGAAAGATTTCATTTCTGCAGAAAGGATGTGATTTAGTGGATGGCATCTCGCAGTGTCATAGCTGCGAATGAAAAGGTAGACGATCTGGAGAAATGAGGAAGATTATCTCAGTCTGAGATAAGTGTAAATTACATGAAGGATTAGATATTTACTGAGGACGTTTGCCCTGAAATAGTGCACACCATAGTATCTTCAGTACCGCAACAGTAAAACATGAATAGAGATTAAAGCACTTTAGATATCACACAAATATCAGCATAACAGAAATAGAGATTAGGACATTTGGATATTTCAGAAATAATGCAAAAACAGAGAGTAGGATATTTGGATACTTCAGAAACAATACATGCATTGAGAGATAAGCAAATTTTAGATAATATTTAAGAGTATCCATAACTGGAATATCAAAAAATAATAATAATAATAAAAATTATGCAGAAACGAAGATTAGATCATCTTGGGAAAAACAGAGCTAATACAGGAATGGAGAATTTAGTCCACGTCTTGGATAGTATCCACGCTCATGGAGGGTATCCACACTTTGGATATCCACAGAAAAATGCAGAGGTGAATAACAGAGTATCTTAGTTAGTATAGAAACAGGGCAGGAATGGAGAGTAGAACATCCTGGATAAATCATAAATAGTACAGGAATGGAGAGTAGAACATCCTGGATAAATCATAAATAGTACAGGAATGGAGAGTAGAACATCCTGGATAAATCATAAATAGTACAGGAATGGAGAGTAGAACATCCTGGATAAATCATAAATAGTACAGGAATGGAGAGTAGAACATATTTGAAACCACAGACATAATACAGGAATAGGTAATGGAGCACTGTGAATTTCACAAACATAATGCAGGGATATAGGCTATGGCAACCTGAAAAGTACAGAAATAACATTCATAAACACGTTTTAGTATTTTTTAATTGGTCTTCTGGCCTTCATTGCTTTCCCCGATTTAAAGAGTCGCTCTAGTCTGCTCTTTATTAGCACTTTAGTACAGTTATCAGCTATAATATAATGTCTCCAGAATACTCTCAGATACATTTCATATAAATCTTCATTAGTAAGAATTATGGGCGGATGAGTTTGTGTATGAAGTGTGTGTGGTGGTGCAGTTGCTGTTACTGTCAGGTAGTTTTGAATGAATTCTTGATATCAGAGCAGCAATCGCGGGCTAGTGTGGACGCGGTACAGAAGCTGAAAGATATTGTGCCCATAACTGACTTCTGGCATCTAGGTTAGCAAATCATAACCTCTTTTTTACCTCCAGTTCTACCCCCTGGTTTTAGACCCCGATCTGGCTGAATGAAAAGAGATCGAATGGGAAGACAAAGAAGCTCCTAAAAGTAGACCATGCTGAAGACAGATGTGTTGTGTCGAAATACGCAAATATACTACAGTAGCTATGACCCGTCATACAACGCAGCATCTTTTCTGGACCGAAGAGGAAGAAGAAGAAGAAGAAGAAGAAGAAGAAGAACAACAACAACAACAACAACAAGAACAACAACAACAACAATCTCTAAAATAAACATCCTACAGATTACGTAATCAGCTTAAAAATATCAATCGTTTACGCGTGCAACATGCTGTTTATCTGTACAACACTGAATAATGAGCTTCTATGAATTCTGAAAGCCTTCCTCTTGGGTGGAAAGAATACGTTTATAATGTGTATTTTTTTCCAGTAAAAGTATTTTCGATTTATTTTACGTGCTTTTTAAAAATAGAAACCAGCTAGAAGCTTTAGTTTTAGCTACAACCTGCTAAAAGTAGTAATATTTACTCTTGTTTAAAATCCCTCGTATTTAGGAAGATGTTTGTTGAGAATGTGGGACAAACTGCTTAAGCGAATTTGTTCTTTGTTTCTATCAGATAACTCCGGCCTCTCATACTTGCTTTTATATTTCGTTCTGAGGTCCAGTTCGCTTTCTTCTGAAAAATAGTTCATGCTTTATACTTCATGATTTGACCATGTAACTCCATCTTGTTTGCGGCTGGTATCGTTGGTACTAAGAACGCTTCAAGCTGTTCTGCAACAAAGATGACGCAACTGGCTCACATAGTTTCTATTTCCGCTGCCGGCTTTACACTGTTTTTCCCCTTAGTCAACATCGAAAACCGTATTTATTTTATTTTTTTTCCAATCACAAGTTTTCTTTAAAATCCAAAAATCCGTGATAAAGCCTGGACGCTGAGATCACGTGTTTCACTTGAGATATGAACTTGTTTTTTTTAAAAATTAGTTCATAGTACTTGACAATTCTAATTGAACAGATAAAACATCCCAGATTCAAGCAACCACACAGACTGCCAGAATTACAATGGATGTTACCTTAAAATTTTTAACAATTTATATTGTAGGGAAGCAATAACTTATTTTTCTGAAATCTAAATTAAACGTTTCAAACTCTGTCCGACAGAGACTTGGCTGTCTGTGTGTGTGTGTGTTTTTTTTTTCGACGTGATCCTACACAGGTGAGTTTTTCTTTGTTTTTTTTTATTCGTCGTCATTTTATTGTTGTTATTGCAGTGTTACAGTTTTAGCCTCTCTATCTATCTATCTATCTATCTATCTATCTATCTATCTATCTATCTATCTATCCTCTCCTCTCCTTCTCCTACTCAAGCGCGCAAAAAAAAAAAAAAAATAATTTGTATTTTTTATTTAATTTAGGAGTCTGTAGGTGCCTATGTTTTAAACTTTTTCTCACATTTGATTCCGTGTAGATTTCTGAGCCACAGATTTCAAATTGTAAGTCAGAGTGGCCTGCTCCATTTTTTCAGAGCGACCCTAAGGAACATTAGTCAAGGTGAAGGACACAGCAGTTCCTTCCCTCCTGGAAGCGTAGTAAGAAAGCGAAATGAGAGCCTCCATCGACTCTGTTTTGTTAGATCTGGTAACTGCACTAACTCCGTGATACATTCAGTTTGGCTGTCTCTGGGGTATGTATAATTTCAGTGCATACTGTAGCAACAATAACAACAACAACAACAACAACAAAATCTGTTTATGAGACAACATCAGGATTAATTGTGAATATGTCACATCGCCTGTGGAACCCTGTGATAAATCTGAAGTCATGGAGCCATCACAAGAACGTTACACGGGGAACATCTCCATGTTTTTTTTTCAGATCTCATCACTCTTACATTCAGCATAAACTGTTCATGAAGTTCTCCAAGCTTTCCTACACTAGTTCCAGTCTTCCCTGTCCATGAAAGTTCTCCAAGCTTTCCTACACTAGTTCCAGTCTTCCCTGTCCATGAAAGTTCTCCAAGCTTTCCTGCACTAGTTCCAGTCTTCCCTGTCCATGAAAGTTCTCCAAGCTTTCCTGCACTAGCTCTAGTCTTTCCAAGAGTTCATATCAGAGATTTTTGTGATGTTAGATGAAACGTTATTAAATTCAGTATCTCGTATGTAAAAAGCAAAAAAAAAAAAAAATGGTAGGAAAAAAGCTTCACCTCGGTAAACAAACAAGAAGGTGAAGGTTAATAAAGGTCAGCGTCATAGCAACAGCAACAGCTAAAATGAGTAGAAGGGAAGAGAGAATAGATGCCACGAATGAGAAATGATAAATTTAAAATGTAATAGATTAACACAGACTTAGCTGAGAGTATCGTTAAACTAGGTATTTCTGTAATTTTATTTCCACATTCTTCCGTATACGGAAGTGGATGGAGGAGATGCGCTAGTGTTTAGAAACCTTAAATATCCCCATATTCGAAGCAAAGAGCTGAGCCAAGAGGTCTATTTACCTCCTCAACAACGGAAAGGCGGTATATGAGGAAGAAGACAAGACAAGACTTCTGTCCGTTTCTTTCAGTCTGGTTGTTCTGTTTAATACCATATCAGTAATCGTCATCAGATCACATGACTTTTTACTTTGTTCCTCGCATCCATAACAAGAACACATGACATCAATGAGGTTTTTTTTCAGTCTGTTTTGAAAAAAAAGTATTTTTTATTTGTTACTTGTTACTATCTCTTTATTTTGTATCTATGTTTCCTCGGTCTCCCCCGTTCAGAGATTGACAGATGATCTTGCCGAGTGACGGACACAAGTGCAGCCTTGAATGTGGAAGCTCCTGCTGTTGCTGAGCTAGAGATTTTGTTAACGTTAAAATTTGTCTGCCTCATCAACATTTGTCTGCCTCATCAACATTTGTCTGCCTCATCAACATTTGTTTGCCTCGCCAACATTTGTCTGTCTCGTCAACATTTGTCTGCCTCGCCACGCTGGAATTATTCAATTATCAGTAAGTGTCCTCAGAGAAATGCAGAATCAAAACCTTCGTTTATTTCAGAATGTTGACATTGCTTTTTTATGTCACATTTTAACAATTCTTATTGTTACATTTTAATTAGGTTGCAGAAGTAAACTCTCACAGTCTCCGCAGGGAATCTTCACCTGTTGTCATATTCAGGGACCTTCACTTTACAAACTATTTTCAACTTCTGCAAAACTTCATAACATGAAACTTTGTACCTCCGGGTAGGCCGGGAACTGATCACGTGTAGCCTGGATTTTCTGCCTGGTCAGATCCACACCTGGACGTCATCATGTCAGACGATGGGTCCACAGAGCGTTGGATCTTGTCAAGCGATGGATCCAAAAAGCATTGGATCATGTCAGACGATGGATCCACAGAGCGTTGGATCATGTTAGACGACGGATTCACAGAGGCTTGGGTCAGTTACTACCTGTGGGTGGTAAGTTTTGCAATTTATTATAAATCAAAATTCATCTTATAAAAATTCTTGGAATTTCCAGCATTAAGTAAAAAGTTCAGTGCATGAAATAAGTTGTAGAATACTGAGGTTGATCGGGCAAGATTAAGAATAATTTATAAAACATTGTAAAATAAGAATCCTTAAATTTTTAAAAATCTGAGCTTTTGAAATAAAATACTCGCTAAAATATACAAAGGAAGAAAAATAGTGAAATATAACTTATAAAAGTGCATGTAATTACTTTGCTGAGATACAGTTTATCCGGATCACATCTGACAGATTTGAGATCAAGAAGGGAGGTAAACAGGGCTGCGTCTTAGCCCTTACTCTCTTAGGAATATTTAGTGCTGTTCTGTTAAATTGTGCATTCAGAGACGTACATGGTGGAGTCTTGGCACAGACAGATCTAAGATAAGAACATCGAAGTCCTAATCAAGCATCATTTGCTGCAATTTGCTAACCCTCGAATCATAATGATAGCACTCAACAGCATAATATTAAGATGGTTTGGACACATAGCAATCATGGACAGCAGCCATATCTGCAGTAAGATCTTCTTAGGAACTTGTGGAGAGAACAAAGTACTCTAAAACTAAGTGGCAAGAATATCTAAGTCTTACATGGGAGATTTTTATTTCAGGTCTTGGAAGATCTGGTGAAAGACCGAGTCACAACGAGCGTCTGCGTAAGAAGTGTGCAGCTTCAGCTGGAGAGGGATTCATGGTCAAAATTTCAGACACAAGGAGACCGGACCTAGCAACACGAACACTGCTTGCTATTGCTGTAGACGATTACACAAATCCAGTACTGGTACAATCAGCCACGAGCTAATCTGTTCAGCAAAATCATAGTGGACAAGTCCCATAACAGCTAGTATCTGTCCATTTCAAAATCGTCTTCTAACACAAAAAAGAACCATTAACTAACTTAGATAAGTAAGATGAAAAGCTAAATGAAACATGTTAGGATGGTCTTAAACTCCTCTAGTGCTTCTTGAGGTTATGTTCCAATGAACCCATCGTAAGCTGAAAATATCGTAAATCGAAAACTCATTAAGACATCGAACCTACCGTATATCATAGCTTAATCTGCTGCTGCTACTACTACTACTATTATACTATTACAGCTACTACTACCACTACTACTACTACTACCTGTGCTACTACTACTATTACTAATACTGCTGCTGCTGCTGCTACTAATACTACTACTACTACTATACTATTACAGCTACTACTACTACCTGTGCTACTACTACTAATATTACTACTACTACTACTACTACTAATACTACTACTGCTGCTGCTACTCAATACTAATAGATCAACTACTACAACTACTACCTGTGCTACTACTACTAATACTACTATACTATTACTGCTGCTGCTACTACAACTACTACCACTGCTACTACTACTACTACTGCTGCTGCTGCTGCTGCTACTACCACTATTATTACTACTACTACTGCTGCTGCTGCTGCTGCTGCTACTACTACTACTGTTGTGCTGCTGCTGCTACTACTACTACTACTACTACTACTACTACTACTGCTGCTGCTATTACTATACTATTGCAACTACTACTACTATTGCTGCTGCTGCTACTACTACTATACCATTACAACAACAACTACTACTGCTACTGCTGCTGCTGCTGTTACTACTATACTATTACAGCTACTACTACTACTACTACTACTACTACTATTACTACTACTACTACAACTACTACTGCTGCTGCTGCTGTTACTACTATACTATTACAGCTACTACTACTATTACTACTACTACTACAACTACTACTACTACTACTACCAATGCTACTACTACTACCGCTACTACTACTACTGCTGCTGCTGCTGCTACTATACTATTACAACTGGTACTATTACTACTACTACAACTGCTGCTACTACTACTACTACCAGTGCTACTATTACTGCTACTACTACTACTACTACTATTATTACTACTACTGCTGCTACTACTATTACCTGTGCTGCTATTGCTAATACTACTACTACTAATACTACTACTGCTGCTGCTACTCAATACTATTACATCTACTACTACTACTACTACTACTGCTGCTGCTGTTACTACTACCACTATTACTACTACTACTACCTGTGCTACTACTACTAATACTACTATACTATTACTGCTGCTACTACTACTACTACTATTGCTGCTGCTGTTGCTACTACTACTAGTATACTATTACAGCTACTACTGCTACTACTACTACTGTTACTACTACTACTACTACTACTACTACTACTGCTGCTACTACTGCTGCTACTACTACTACTACCACCATTGCTGCTGCTGTTGCTACTACTACTATACTATTACAGCTACTACTACTTCTACTACTACTACTACTACTGCTGCTGTTGCTGTTACAAATTCTACAAATATACGCTTCTTTATATACTCACAGATACTGTCTCCGATAATGCTGATTTGTGGCACGGCAGGAAACCTGATGTCCATTACTGTGCTCACTCGCAGAAACATGAGGTCATCAAATGCGTCCGTCTACTTGATTGCCCTGTCCCTGACCGACACCTGTGTCCTCTACACTGGTCTCCTTCGACATTTTCTGTACAATGCAGCGAATATTGACGTCAGGTACATTCATTGTTTCTTTCAGTCGTAAAGCACCTTACGACTTGACCATCGTGCTTCTCCATTTCCTGCTGCCCTTGTTACCATCTTTTTCTTGTGTTAAGTTTTCAGACTGCTCAGATATTTGATTCTCGTCCGAAGAATGTTGATTGTCTGCATTGATGGTTTTAATTCGCTTGTGATGTTCTCGCCTTCTCTTAGTAGCACACGATAAATAGTGAATAAGTATACAACTATACACAAAGCACTGCAGTAAAGCAGTGAGAACTTCTTCACTTACGTAGCTTTTGAATGAAGAAATTCAGAACTTGAGTCAGATGGTAACCACCCGCTGTAGACGGCTGCTGGATCTGCCTGTTCTGTAGCGCCAAGGCTTGATGGGTCCTAGCACTGTGTTTTATTGTATTCATCAAAGGAATTATTTTTATGTTAGTCTTTTGGTGAATTAAGTTTAGCAAGTGAATGTTGGGGGTGGTAATATATCCTGTAATCACCAAGAAAGAGTAATGGCACAAGGACAATGAAATCACCGAATACTAACTAATATTGTATTAAACATCATGTTTAGTCTTAGTGGCTTTGTATTCACGGCTAACTTCTGTATTAAGAATCGTTCAACCTTCAGCCATTAAGTAGTTTCTTGAGGGAAGAGTTTTCCAGCAAGACAGGCAGCAGTAAGACAGGTAGCAACAAGACAGGCAGCAGCGAGACAGGAAGCATGTATTCTTGTCTATTGCAGAAGCAGGTCACTCTGACCTGGACGTGAACTAAAAGGGAGGCAACATACCTCAAGCAAAATAAATGGGAAGTATATGTGGCATGTGACATGTAAGTGTGAATAACAGATATTGAGAGAGAGAGAGAGAGAGGAGAGAGAGAGAGAGGAGAGAGAGATCTGGAGGATGTCTTGATCATCAGAGATTCAATAAAAAGCAAATCAAAGACAGGAAGTTCTGAAATAAGGCGATGATCCACACCGCTCTATATGACTATGTGAAAAGTACTGCCTAGGTGGTTGCATAAAATAGGAAAAAGTAGGAGCAGCTTTATTACTTAACGATTACAAAGTTGTGACGTTTCGGCGTGAGCCTTAATCATACAAAAACATACAGGACGAAGAATAGAGAGAGGAGATAAAGTATAGACTTACATGAATATTTTTTTTAAAGAGTACTTAGCTGTAAATTGTAAGGTGTGGCTTGTCCGGCGGTGTGTGTCAGGAATGGATTTAGTAGAACGTAGAGACTTTAAATAGAGACCTGTGACATGTGGTCGGTGGGTTGTAACTGGGGGTGGTGGATGGGGAACCGGGGAGAGGAGAGAGAGTGATACAATATTGACCTAGCTGGGAGAAGTTCAAACAGATGATTGGGGAAGAGGGCTTGCAGAGTGATGCTGTGAGGAATTTTGAAAAGTAAGAAGGGGTGGACTTAGTGGAGAGGTACTATAATGATTGAAGAGAATGTTACGTGTAGCTAAACAGCGAGTTTAACCCATATGGCTCCAGCGTCCTATAATTTTGAATGCAGCTGTTCTCAAGCGCCAGGCGGCTTGTGTCATCTGCGTGACATTGTTTGATGGGTGTTACCAGAAAATCAGATTTGCCTCTGTGGATGGGGCCAGTGAAATGATTTGGGACTGGTTTCAAAGCATGCTGGGCGATGTCGTACAGATGTTTTTGCATGCGGTCCCCTAATCTGAGGCAAGTCTCACCAATGTATGTTATCCTGCATCTTTTGCAAACGATGACATATATCATATTACGGGACTCGCATGTGAATCCCTCATGAAGAGTGAGGATAGTTTTGGGAAAGGTGATTGTTTTCGTTTCCCAGACTACAGGGCAGGTAACGCAGCGGGGGCGGTTACATTTTCTGGTACCAACATATGTAAAGCTCTGCTTCAAGTGGCTGTGGACGAGGATGTCCTTAAGGTTTGGCTCACGTTTGTATGCCAATAGGGGTGGATCAGAGAAAATGTCGCGAGTGTCGGAGTCGAGCTGGATTATCGGCAGATGACGATAAAGAATTTTCTTAAGCATCTGACCGTGCGGGTGGAAAGGCAGTAGTAACTTAACTCTGTCAGATGGAGTAACAGGCTTCACGAAGGACCTTTGAAGCCTTCAGCCGTATCAAACTAGTGAGCCGCAAAGACGTATTCAGGAAAAAGCCTGTTACTCCATCTGACAGAGTTAAGTTACTACTGCCTTTCCTTTGGTTCTTCAAGCTAACTAACCTAATCCACTTTCAATTCTGAACGACTGTGTGTTCCAGCATCTTCAAGGGCTCCACTACTAAGAACATCCTGCTGGCAGTTCCAAGAAAGTTATCATTATCACGTGACTTGTTATTTAATGATTTTTTTATATCGTTAAAAGTTATTTTATGGTTATATAAATATTGATTTCCCCTGTTGTCCATCATCGTCGCAATCATCATTAGTCCTCTGAACTCCCAATGGAGCATAAGGCATCAACAAAGGTTCCCCAGCCTTTTCTGTATTGAGCAAGTCGGAATACCTCGAACCATGTTTTTCTGGTTTCCTTTAGTTCTTCCTGTGTTGTGCGTCTTCATATCCCCAATGGCCTTCCACTTCTTCTTCTTTTCCCTTGAGGTGTCCAAGTCAAGGCAGTATAGGGGTGTCTTATTCTTTACATTCGTAGTATGTGGCCCAGCCATTTCCATCTTTATCTTTTGACCTTTTTAGTGATGTTCTCAGTGTTCTTAGTGTTCTCAGTGTTCTCAATGTTCTCAGTGTTCTCAGTGTTCTCAATGTTCTCAGTGTTCTCAGTGTTCTCAGTGTTCTTAGTGTTCTCAGTGTTCTCAATGTTCTCAGTGTTCTCAGTGTTCTCAATGTTCTCAGTGTTCTCAATGTTCTCAGTGCATGTTCGTTTAGTTATAACAAGCAGTGGAAATCATTCAGGCTTACGTGACCCATTATGAAGACAAAGAATCCTAATCGCGAGTTCCATTCGTTCACCGGTTAGAAAATGAGAAGAGAGGATCTGTATGTGGTTGCCAGCTAGGAAGTAGTCGGTGGTGTATGTGGTTGCCAGCTAGGAAGTAGTCGGTGGTGTATGTGGTTGCCAGCTAGGAAGTAGTCGGTGGTGTATGTGGTTGCCAGCTAGGAAGTAGTCGGTGGTGTATGTGGTTGCCAGCTAGGAAGTAGTCGGTGGTGTATGTGGTTGCCAGCTAGGAAGTAGTCGGTGGTGTATGTGGTTGCCAGCTAGGAAGTAGTCGGCGGTGTATGTGGTTGCGAGCTAGGAAGTAGTCGGCGGTGTATGTGGTTGCCAGCTAGGAAGTAGTCGGTGGTGTATGTGGTTGCGAGCTAGGAAGTAGTCGGCAGTGTATGCGGCCTTTCAGAACCGTTCAAATGTGTGGGATTTTAAAAAAAATTATTTAACTTTTCAACATGTTAGTGGGAATCTTTAAGAGCTTTATCTTGATTTATCATTGGCTGCAGACCGGATTATGTTGCTGTTTCTGCGAGTCGCTCAAAGTGATTGGGTTTGTTTGCTGATAAAATATGTTGGTATGTTCATGGCTATTTACGCGCAAGTACAAAATATAATACGATGTTTTGTTTTTTCTTTCATCATAATTGTCAGTTTACAGCATGATGCTGTCCAGTTCATTATGCCTGCTTTTGTCCCCAGAGATCTGTCTGAACTGAGTTGCCAGATAAACACTCTCATGGTCTACGTGTCTTTGGACAGCTCTGTGTGGATTCTAGTGGCCTTCACCTTTGAACGTATCTTATCAGTATTCACACCTTACAAGGTGAAACGATACTGCACTAGAGTGTCTTCACTTCTGGTCATCTTTGGTATCGTAATTGCCATGTTTGCTCTCAACAGTCATTTTGTTTACGGTAACGGGGATGTCATTGTACATCGTGGCAACAAAACTAAAGTGCGCCGCTGTCAAGAAAAAACAGACGATTACAAGTACTTTTTCAATAAAATCTGGCCATGGATAGATTTCAGCTTTTATAATCTGGTCCCGTTTGTCATTCTGTTAACTGGCAACGCCTGCATCGCTCTGAGAGTCCTCATGAGTCGAAAAAAAACTCGGAAGATTTCACCTTCGGAAGTGACTCCAACAATTACTGACAGACCTTTAGGGGCCACAAGCAGCAAACCTTCAAGAAATATGACCAGACGTGATAGAACTTCCTCCATGACACTTGTCTTACTGATTCTGAACTTGGTGTTTTTGTTAACCACGACTCCAGTCAGCGTGTACTTCTTAGTGCGGATGAACTGGTCCAGTAATATCAAAACTGATAAAGAGTTTGCAGTGATGGGTTTAACCTATGATGTTGTAAATCTCATCATGTACTTCAACAACTGCATCAACTTTGTCCTCTACTGCTTGACAGGATCTCGATTTAGGAAGGAGATGAAGAGCATGTTCAGGAAACAACGAGTTGGGCCATTGTCTACAACAAAACAGACAGTCCTGGAAAAAGATGTTTCCACAATGCCCGCACCAGAAGTCTCAGAGCAACCACAAACGATAATTACACCCGGCACCTTTTTCTTGTCAGGACCTGACAACACAAATATTGTTACTCCGTCAATGACTGAAAATAGTCAGAGAGATATCTGAACAGCAGAGTTCATTAAATCAACTTTTGCGCACTCTCTCTCTCTTTCTCTCTCTCTCTCTCTCTCTCTCTATCTTGTGTGTGTGTCTCTCCGTCTTTCTTTAACTCTTTCTTTCTTTCTTTAACGCACGTAAGAACACAGTGCCTGAGCAAGGCTACTGAAACAAAAATTAGACACAGAATGAGAAATAAAGATCGAAACAGGATCAGACATGAAGAAAGAAATGAGAAATTGGATCAGACAGAGAAGAAGAAATGAATGAACGAACAAACAATTTTCAAAGTGCGAAGAACTTCTCGCGCACATCCGTCTAGTATTGTGCGCTCCGTCTAACACTGTGCGCTCCCATCTAGCATCGAGCGCTCCCGCCTAGCACTGTGCGCTCCGGTCTAGCATTGTGCGCTCACGTCTAATACTGTGCGCTACCACCTGGCACCGTCCGCTCCCACCTAGCACTGTGCGCTCCGATCTAGCATTGTGCGCTCACGTCTAATACTGTGCGCTCCCATCTAGCATCGTGCGCTCCCGCCTAGCACTGTGCGCTCCGGTCTAGCATTGTGCGCTCACGTCTAATACTGTGCGCTACCACCTAGCACCGTCCGCTCCCGCCTAGCACTGTGCGCTCTGGTATAGCACTGTGCGCTCCCTCTCTGTTTTCATTCCACCGCCATCAGTCAGAATCAGCAGAAAATGAGAAATTGTGAGGCATCAAAAAGTAAACCTTTGAACTGTTCTTCTTCTTCTTCCTCTTCTTCATATTATTCTTCCTCTTCTTTATATTTATCTTCTTCATATTCTTCTTCCTCTTCTTCATATTCTTCGTCCTCTTCTTCATATTCTTCTTCCTTCTCTTCTATCTCCCTGGAAATGTGAGCTTGTGTTGTTTGCAAGCCAGTGTGGTAAAGAAGAAACCACAGCATCGTGTCGGATTGGGAGCGGGTTAAGGCGGCTATTTTTTTTCAATCATTCAGTGGCGCTAAAAAGCAGGGAGCGTGTAGTACTTCTTTAGCCGACTCTACCACCATGAGGAATATATCGAGCTCTGCCCACTTGCACAGACTAAGCCTGTTACTGCGGGTACCAATGAAGGGGTGGTACAGGGTCTTTGTCAGCTATCGTTGGCCAACCCTGAGACTATCATGATGGGCATGTGTCGCTGAATGTGAAAACGGGCAACGGTTTCACCACCTTTCAAGCGTTCACAAAATTTAACCTCGACAAAAATGTAACACTTGAAGAATAGCCGGGAGATGGCAGTGAAAGTGAAGCCACAAGACCTCACCCACAACAGCCTGAAGGCCTCACCCACAACAGCCAGAAGTCCTCACTCACAACAGCCAGAAGTCTTCACCCACAACAGCCAGAAGTCTTCACCCACAACAGCCAGAAGTCTTCACCCACAACAGCCAGAAGTCCTCATCCACAATAACCAGAAGTCCTCACCCACACCAATCAGAATACCTCACCCACAACAGCCTGAAGTCCTCACCCACAACAGCCTGAAGTCCTCACCCACAACAGCCTGAAGTCCTCACCCATAACAGCCTGAAGTCATCACCCACAACAGCCTGAAGTCATCACCCACAACAGCATGAAGACCTCACCAAAAACAGAGTCATCAACAATGACCAGGGTGAAGTAGAACCGGCTGGTTGCTACTGCACAAACTCTGTGTGCTTCGCTCATCACTCCCGCGTCTCAGAGTGTTGGTGCTAGAAGAAGTGAGAACACGCTACTGCTCATTTTTTTAGTTCTGATTGTTCGTTCATTTGTGCCTGTGAAGACATTTGAAGCCGCATCTCTAAACGTAAAACTAAATACTAAAATATGAAGTTGTGTCCAACTCGTTAGCAGCGAGTCTTTTTACTGCCACTTTTTCTGAAAAGTGAAATGACCTTTTATTTTAACGATTATGAAAAAAAACTGGAACTTTTGTCACAATACAGACCAATGATTTAGGTTCACATTGGGTAGAACTTGTGAATTAAAATATGTGTGTAAGTATGAAATGGATCTGTACGTGATTGTGTAATGATTATATTTACATAATTATTGTAAAAGGTATTTGGGATTAAAAGACAAAGCAGAAGCAGATGGATGTCATATGATAACTGAAACTACCGAGTATCGTTTTGTTCAGCAGCTTCTCTCATAATAGATTCTACCAATATTTGAGTGACCTAATCGACCACAGAACATCTACGTTGTTCATATTACAAGGTCAAGTCTCTTTCCGCCTGCATTTCTTTGTACTTACGTCCCTTTGTACTTGCGTCTTTTTGTACCATAGAGAATAAGATTTATAAATGAAATATAATCTTTAAAAAATCCATCTCAGCTGTTTTTAGACGATTTTTCTTTGTTAACTCTATTTTGAACATGTAGCTCTTTACAGTTGTCATTTTGAAACCTATACTTGTACGAACTCCCTGTAACTATGATCTGTTGATCTTTGCAGCCGATGCTGTAGAGGTGTTGAGGCACAGCATCGTATCGGCGTGGGAGCAGGTTATGGCAGCTACATTTTTAGTCCCGTAGTACAGCTAAAAAGCAGGGTATATGTAATGCTTCTTTAACAGACTCCATCACCACTGGGGACTATCGCGATCCCTGCCCCGTTAGCCAGGCTATGCGGAGAGGTGGGACAGTGTCTTGGTCAGCTATGGTTCGCTGACCCTGACGCTGGCATATCAGCTACGGGGTCGCTGATTGTCTTATAGGACAAGGGTCTTCACCCCCCCCCCCCCACACCCCCCAAATTTGTCATTTTGAAAATATAACTCAAACTTTGCAAACTTTTTTTTCACGTTGTTCGTTTCACTTTTGTGCCAGATTCATTTACATTCCATAAAATAGATTGCACCATAGTTTCTTGCGTTTGTCTACTTTTGTGATTTGTATCGATTAGCTTCGCTGTTTCTTTCGTTCTTCTATAGTGTGATGTAAGTGTCTCGCCAACGTTTCTTTCGTTCTTCTATAGTGTGATGTAAGTGTCTCGCCTGTGTTTTTTTTTGTTCTTCTATAGTGTGATGTAAGTGTCTCGTCAGGCTAACTTCTGTATTAAGAATCATTCAACCTTCAGCCATTAAGTAGCTTCTTGAGGGAAGAGTTTTCCAGCAGGACAGGTAGCAGCAAGACAGCCAGCAGCAAGACAGGAAGCATGTATTCTTGTCTATTGCAGAAGCAGTTCACTCTGACCTGGACGTGAACTAAAAGGGAGGCAACATACCTCAAACAAAATAAGTGGAAAGTATGTGTATATGTGGCATGTATGTGTGTGTGTGTGAATAACAGAGAGATATTAAGAGAGAGAGAGAGAGAGATCTGGAGGATGTCTTGGTCATCAGAGATTCAATAAAAAGCAAATTAAAGACAGGAAGTTTTGAAATAAGGCGATGATACACACCGCTCTACATGACTATGTGAAAAATGCTGCCTAGGTGGTTAAGTGGCTGGCTTAGAGGAAATATAATTGTGCTTGCATGGCTTGGCTAACATGCCTGGCCATACAGTGATGATCAAGACCCTATTCCACCACTCATTTGGCGCTCCTAATAACATGCTCAGCCTGTGTAACTAAGAAGAGCTAGCAGCGATGCTGGTGTGCCTTGCCATGAAACTCGATTCTTGGATAGATCTGGTTCTTCAAGCTAACTAACCTAATCCACTTTCAGTTCTGAACGACTGTGTGTTCCAGCATCTTCAAGGGCTCCGCTACTAAGAACATCCTGCTGGCAGTTCCAAGAAAGTTATCATTATCTCGTGACTTGTTATTTAATGACTTTTTAATTGCGTTAAAAGTTATTCTATGGTTACCTAAATATTGGTTACCCCTGTTGTCCGCAACATCATCGTCGCCATCATCATTAGTCCTCTGAACTCCCAATGGAGCATAAGGCATCAACAAAGGTTTCCCAGCTTTTTCTGTATTGAGCAAGTCGGAATACCTCGAACCATGTTTTTTCTGGTTTCCTTTAGTTCTTCCTGTGTTGTGCGTCTTCATATTCCCCTTCTTCTTCTTTTCCCTTGAGATGTCCAGGTCCAGGCGATATAGAGGTGTCTTGTTCTTTACATTCGTAGTATGTGGCCCAGCCATTTCCATCTTCGTCTTTTGACCTCTTTAGTAATGTTCTCAATGCATGTTCGTTTGCTTACAACAAGCAGTGGAAATCATTCAGGCTTACTTCTTGACCGACTCGTTTATGAACCATTGTGAAGAAAGAGAATCCTAATCGCAAGTTCCATTTGTTCATGTGTTAAAAAATGAGAGGACAAGATCTGTATGTGGTTGCCAGCTAGGAAGTAGTCGGCAGTTTATGTGGTTGCGAGCTAGGAAGTAGTCGGCGGTGTATGTGGTTGCGAGCTAGGAAATAGTCGGCGGTGTATGTGGTTGCGAGCTAGGAAGTAGTCGGCGGTGTATGCGGCCTTTCAGAACTGTTCAAATGTGTGGGGTTTTTAAAAAATTATTTAACTTTTCAACATGTTAGTGGGAATTTTTAAGAGCTTTATCTTGATTTATCATTGGCTGCAGACCGGATTATGTTGCTGTTTCTGCGAGTCGCTCAAAGTGATTGGGTTTGTTTGCTGATAAAATATATTAGTATGTTCGGTTCTAAGGAATGTTATTGCCGGAGGTGAGGTGGATCTTCTTCTTCTTCTTCTTCGTTCGCTTCTACCTCCAAGACCGCACTGTGATCCTACTGAATTTACGCCTGTGGTCCTCGTTAGGTCCCGTGGTCTCCTGTGTGGTCCCCGAAAGGACCACACGAGATCCCCGAGAGGACCACAAGGGGTTCAGGGTATCGCAGGGCTTTAGCCTGTATTCTTGGTGGGTCTCTGAAGCGGGATTGGGTGAGGTGGATAATTCGATCTCCACTCCAACGGCGTGCGTCTCAAACAGCCTCTGGCAGTCAAGTCCAGCTCCTTCCTTCCCGTGGCAGAACAGTTTAAACTGACAGGAGAAGGGGCGAGGGCGAATATCTGGCGCCTGAAAACCAGACACTTAGGGTAGATGAGTGGCAAGTTTGGTAGCTCATCTACTGCTGCTGGCGAGATTCTTCAGCTATCGTGCGTAGAGCGGTGCTCCTCCTGGCCAATGAAGAAAGGTACAAATGGGGTTGCCGCACGGCAATAGTACTGTGGAAAAGGTGGTAGAAAGGATAAAGTGAAGCAAACAGTCAAATCACGGCACCTCTGGTCTGGAGGTCGGCCACGTCCTGAGTGCAGTCATATCCCAGAGGTTAAGACACTACTGGCGAGACTCTTCGAATGCTGCGCGTGGAGTGAAGCTCCTTCTGGTCAAGGAAGAAAATGCAGAAAAGAAATAAAGGTTGCTGTGCGGCGCTGATGTGAAAAGGTGAAGGAAAGGATAATGTGAAATTTAATCGGTATGTCTAGTAGTATCGGTGCGAGAGCTACACATACCATGGCGCCTCTGCTCTAGAGGCCGGCCACGTCCGAAATACACCTACACTGGTGAAATATGCCTAAACCGGCACACACCAGGGGTGAAACTTGATGGCCAGGCATGTCACGCCACCTCCGCTCTAGAGATCGGTCACGCGCGATATACACCCATACTGGTGAAATATGCCTAAACCGGCTCATGCCAGGGGTGAATCTTGAAGGCTGCTCTAGAGGTCGGCCACGTCCCAAACACGCCCATACTGGGATAATATGCCTAAACCGGCTCAACCCAGGGATGGAAGTCACTAGTGACGAGGATTCGTCCTCCTGGACAAAAGCTCCATCCTGGTCACAACTATGAAGGGTAGCGGCCACGACCACAAAATGCTGAAGTCGGAGACACTGGACCAGGGCAGTCTAGATAGGCAAATACCTCTCACCCGGCGGAGATGTATGCGTATCCTAATCACCCTGAGGTCTTCCGGTGAGAAAGTCCAACTCTAGACTAAACTAGTGCAACGAAAACCACGGTGCCACGCAATCCCGCTTCTGAGATACACCAAGAATACAGGCTCAAGCCCCGCGATACTCTGAACCTCTTGTGGTTCTCTCGGGGATCTCATGTGGTCCTTTCGGGGACCACTCGTGGGACCACGGAACTTAACAAGGACCATAGGCATAAACTCAGCAGGATCACAATAAGGTATTGGTGGTAGAAGCGAACGAAGAAGAAGAAGAAAAAGAAGAAGAAGAAGAAGATTAGTATGTTCATGGCTATTTACGCACAAGTACAAAATATAATACGATGTTTTGTTTTTTTCGTTTTCATCATAATTGTCAGTTTACAGCATGATGCTGTCCAGTTCATTATGCCTGCTTTTGTCCCCAGAGATTTGTCTGAACTGAGTTGCCAGATAAACACCCTCATGGTCTACGTATCTTTGGACAGCTCTGTGTGGATTCTAGTGGCCTTCACCTTTGAGCGTATCTTATCAGTATTCACACCTTACAAGGTGAAACGATACTGCACTAGAGTGTCTTCCCTTCTAGTCATCTTTGGTATCGTAATTGCCATGTTTGCTCTCAACAGTCATTTTGTTTACGGTAGCGGGGATGTCATTGACCATGATGGCAACAAAACTGAATTACTCCGCTGTCAGGGAAAAACAGACGATTACAAGTACTTTTTCAACAAAATTTGGCCATGGATAGATTTCAGCTTTTATAATCTGGTCCCGTTTGTCATTCTGTTAACTGGCAACGTCTGCATCGCTCTGAGAGTCCTCATGAGTCGACAAAAAACTCGGAAGATTTCACCTTCGGATGTGACTCCAACAATCACTGACAGGCCTTTAGGGGCCACAAGCAGCAGCAAGGGACCTGGCTGCAGCAAACCTTCAAGAAATGTGACCAGACGTGATAGAACTTCCTCCATGACACTTGTCTTGCTCATTCTGAACTTGGTGTTTTTGTTAACCACGACTCCAGTCAGCGTGTACTTCTTAGTGCGGAGGAAATGGTTAAGTAATATCAAAACTAAAAAAGAGCTTGCAGTGATGGGTTTAACCTATGATGTTGTAAATCTCATCATGTACTTCAACAACTGCATCAACTTTGTCCTCTACTGCTTGACAGGATCTCGATTCAGGAAGGAGATGAAGACCATGTTCAGGAAACAATGAGTTGGGCCACTGCCTACAACAAAACAGACAGTCCTGGAAAAAGATGTTTCCACAATGCCCGCACCAGAAGTCTCAGAGAAACCACAAACGATAATTACACCCGGCACCTTTTTCTTGTCAAGACCTGACAACACCAATATTGTTACGCCGTCACTGACTGAAAGTAGTCTGAGTGATATCTGAACAGCAGAGTTCATTAATTCAACCTTTGCGCACTCTCTCTCTCTCTCTCTCTCTCTCTCTCTCTCTTGTGTCTGTGTCTCTCTCCGTCTTTCTTTAACTCTTTCTTTCTTTCTTTAACGCACGTAAGAACACAGTGCCTGAGCAAGGCTACTGAAACAAAAATTAGACACAGAATGAGAAATAAAGATCGACACAGGATCAGACATGAAGAAAGAAATGAGAAATTGGATCAGACACAGAGGAAGAAATGAATGAACGAACAAACACTTTTCAAAGTGCGAAGAACTGGTCGCGCACACCCTTCTAACACTGTGCGCTCTGGTCTAACACTGTGCGCTCTGGTCTAACACTGTGCGCTCTGGTCTAACACTGTGCGCTCTGGTCTAACACTGTGCGCTCCCTCTCTGTTTTCTTTCATGCGCCATCAGTCAGAATCAGCAGAAAATGAGAAATTGTGAGGCATCAAAAAGTAAACCTTTGAACTATTCTTCTTCTTCTTCTTCTTCCTATTCTTCTTCCTCTTCTTCATATTCTTCTTCCTTTTCTTCTGTCTCCCTGGAAATGTGAGCTTGTGTTCTTTGCAAGCCAGTGTCGTAAAGAAGAAACCACAGCATCGTGTCGGACTGGGAGCGGGTTATGGCAGCTACTTTTTTTTTCATTCCTTCAGTGGCGCTAAAAAGAATGGAGCATGTAGTACTTCTTTAGCCGACTCTACCACCATGAGGACTATATCAAGCTCTGGCCGTTGCTCAGACTAAGCCTGTTACTGAGGGTACCAATGAAGGGGTGGTACAGGGTCTTTGTCAGCTTTGGTTGGCCAACCCTGAGACTATCATGATGGTTATGTGTCGCTGATTGTGAAAACGGGCAACGGTTTCACCACCTTTCAAGCGTTCACAAAATTTACCTCGACAAAAATGTAACACTTGAAGAGTAACTATGGCAGTGAAAGAGAAGCCGCAAGACCTCACTCACAACAGCCTGAAGACCTCACCCACAACAGCCAGAAGACTTCAACAACGACAGCCTGAAGACTTCACACACAACAGCCAGAAGACCTCACTCACAACAGCCTGAAGATCTCACTCACAACAGCCTGAAGACTTCACCCACAACAGCCTGGAAACCTCACCCACAACAGCCTGAAGATCTCACCCACAACAGCCTGAAGACCTCACCCACAAAAGCCTGAAGACCTCACCCACAACAGCCAGAAAACCTCACCCACAACAATCAGAATACCTCACCCACAACAGCCTGAACATCTCACCCACAACAGCCTGAACATCTCACCCACAGCAGCCATACTACCTCACCCATAACAGCCAGAAGTCCTCACCCACAACAGCCAGAAGTCCTCACCCACAACAGCCAGAAGTCCTCACCCACAACAGCCAGAAGTCCTCACCCACAACAGCCACACACACACACTCTCTCTCTCTCTCTCTCTCTCTCTCTCTCTCTCTCTAAACCTTAAGTGCCCAGGGCACATGGGGCTTCCGCAAGGGTTTTCCACAAATGCCTGTCCTTCGCCTTTTTTTCTGCTCTTGCCCAGGTGAGCCCTCTATTGTTCAACATCCTTTCTGTTGTTCTTCTCCATGTCTCTTTTGGTCTACCCTTACTTCTGTTCCCCTGTGGTGTCCATCTTAGTGCTATTTTTGGTAGTGAGTTATCAGTCATTCGGAACACATGTCCTAGCCATCGCCAGCATCTTTCCTCAATAATTGTTGTCAGTGGCTTCATCTGCATTTCTGCCAATAAAATGTTATTTCTTATGGTGTTTGGCCAAAATATTTTTCTAATTCTTCGTAAACATTTAGTCTGGAAAGAATTCAACTTGTTTTCTATGGTTTTGGTGATTTTCCAGCATTCACTTCCATAGAGTAGTACACTTAGAACATTACTCTTAAATATCCTGATTTTCATATTTATGCTTAGTTTTTTTTTATTTCAATATATTCTGCAGCATTGCAAAAGCCTGGTTTGCTACTAGTAAGTCTGCTGTTGATGTCCTCTGTGCTGTCTCCATTTTCTACTACTCTGCTGCCAAGGTATACAAATTCGTTGACCTCCTCCACTAACTTGCTATCTACTCTGAGTACATTTCTGTTGTTCACATTTTGCTTCATTAACTTTGTCTTTCCTACGTTGATCTTTAGTCCTATGTTGTTTGCATTCTGAGTTAGCTTGTTTATTTTATCTTGCATATCTTTGTGACTGCTGGATAATAGACAAATGTCGTCCGCAAAGTCAAGGTCCTCCAGCACTGTGTCAAGGGTCTATTGTAATCCTCTGCGTTTGTCTGATGTTGCCTCCTTCATTAACCAGTCTACTGCCAAGATAAATAATGCTGGTGATAGTACACATCCCTGCTTCACTCCTGTTTGTATTCTAAAGCTGCTGGAGGTATGTTCTCCACAGATAACTTTGCACTGAAAACCCTCGTATAGGGCTTTGATTACATTAACTATCGTATGGGTGAGGCCATGTCATCTTAGGATTTTCCACAGTGCATCTCTGTTGACACTGTCAAAGGCTTTCTCAAAATCTATGAATAATGCATATGTTGTGCTATGCCACTCATTTGCCTGTTCTAATATTTGTCTAAGTACAAATATGTGGTCTATGCATGATCTTCCTTTCCTAAATCCTGCCTGCTCTTTCTGAAGTTTTTCCTCAAGTGTTGGTACAATTCTGTTGATGATTATTCTGCAAAATACTTTACTGGTGAGTGGCAGTAGGGTAATGCCTCTCCAGTTCCCGCAATCTCTGAGGTCACCCTTCTTTGGTAGTTTTACTATAAGCCCAGTTTTCCACTCATCTGGGGCTTTTTCTAGATCCCAAATTTGTTGTAATATCCGGCAAAGTTGTTTTAGTGTTTCTGTTTCTTCTGCTTTCAACATTTCAGCAGTCACTTCATCTTCACCTGGTGCCCTGTCTGATTTTAACTTCTTTATCGCCTCCTTTACTTCACTTATTGTTATTGGTCCTGTATTGATGTTTAGTTCCGTCTTTGCTTCAGGTATGTCTATTGTTTGTGCTGCTTGTGTTCTGTTTAGTAGGGTGTTAAAGTGTTCCCTCCATCTTTCAATTTTTTCTCTTTCTCCACTGACCAGCTGTCCATTTTGTGTCCTTATTGCACTTTCACATCTTGTGTTGAAGTTACCTGTCATCTGCTTTGTGATTTTATATATGGTTTTCATGTCATTTGTATATGCTGCTTTCTCTGCTGTTTCTGCTAAGTTGTCATAGTACTGACGTTTATCTTGACGGCATGATTCCTTCACTTCTTTGTCTTTTTGTGTATAATTACTTAGAACTTGTTCTTTAAGCCTTTGTGATTTGGTGTTCAGTAATTTTTTCTTGATTTCTTTTCTTTGCTCTATCTTTTCCCACGTGGTCTTGCTTATCCATTCCTCTTTTCTCCGTTTCTGATATCCCAGCACCTCTTTTGCTGTTTCCTGTAGTGTTTTATTAAACTCTAGTATGGACATTTCTGCTTCGTCTTGTAGGACACTGAAGTGGTTCTTAAGTACTATTGAGAATTCATTTCTTGTTTGCTGGTCTTTTAGTTTTCTTGTATCAAAATGTATCTTTCTGTGTTCTCCGATTTTCGCTTTCCTTAATTTTAGTTTTATTTTTGCTACCAGAAGATTGTGATCACACTACCTCACCTAAAACAGCCTGAAGTTCTCACCCACAACAGCCAGAAGTCATCACCCACAAAGGCCTGAAGGTCTCACCCATAACAGCCTGAAGTCCTCACCCACAACAGCCAGAAGTCATCACCCACAAAGGCCTGAAGATCTCACCCATAACAGCCAGAAGTCCTCACCCACAACAGCCTGAAGTCCTCACCCACAACAGCCTGAAGTCCTCACCCACAACAACCTGAAATCCTCACCAACAATAGCCTGAAGAACCCACCTAAAACAGAGTCATCAACAATGACCAGGGTGAAGTAGAACTGGCTGGTTGCTACTGCACAAACTCTGTGTGCTTCGCTCATCACTCCCGCGTCTCAGAGTGTTGGTGCTAGAAGAAGTGAGAACACGCTACTGCTCATTTTTTTTAGTTCTGATTGTTCGTTCATTTGTGGCTGTGAAGACATTTGAAGCCGCATCTCTAAACGTAAAACTAAATACTAAAATATGAAGTTGTGTCCAACTCGTTAGCAGCGAGTCTTTTTACTGCCACTTTTTCTGACACGCGAAATGACCTTTTATTTTAACGATTATGAAAAAAAACTGGAACTTTTGTCACAATACAGAACAGTGATTCAGGTTCACATTGAGTAGAACTTGTGAATTAAAATATGTGTGTAAGTATGAAATGGATCTGTACGTGATTGTGTAGTGATTATATTTACATAATTATTGTAAAAGGTATATGGGATTAAAAGACAAAGCAGAAGCAGATGGATGTCATATGATAACTGAAACTACCGAGTATCGTTTTGTTCAGCAGCTTCTCTCATAATAGATTCTACCAATATTTGAGTGACCTATTCGACCACAGAACATCTACGTTGCTCATATTGCAGTATCAAGTCTCTCTCCACCTGCACTTCTTTGTACTTGCGTCCCTTTGTACCTGCGTCTTTTTGTACCATAGAGAATAAAATTTGTAAATGAAATATAATCTTTAAAAAATCCATCTCAGCTGTTTTTAGACGATTTTTCTTTGTTAACTCTATTTTGAACATGTAGCTCTTTACAGTTGTCATTTTGAAACCTATACTTGTACGAACTCCCTGTAACTATGACCTGTTGATCTTTGCAGCCGATGCTGTAGAGATGTTGAGGCACAGCATCATATCGGCGTGGGAGCAGGTTATGGCAGCTACATTTTTAGTCCCGTAGTACAGCTAAAAAGCAGGGTATATGTACTGCTTCTTTAACAGACTCCACCACCATGGGGACTATCGCGATCCCTGCCCCGTTAGCCAGGCTAGGCCTGTTACTAGGGGGTATCACGGAGAGGTGGGACAGGGTCTTGGTCAGCTATGGTTCGCTGACCCTGACGCTGGCATATCAGCTACGGGGTCGCTGATTGTCTTATAGGACAAGGGTCTTCACCCCCCCCCCTCACCCCCCAGACTTGTCATTTTGAAAATATAACTCAAACTTTGCAAACTTTTTTTTCACGTTGTTCGTTTCACTTTTGTGCCAGATTCATTTACACTCCATAAAATAGATTGCACCATAGTTTCTTGCGTTTGTCTACTTTTGTGATTTGTGTCGATTAGCTTCGCTGTTTCTTTCGTTCTTCTATAGTGTGATGTAAGTGTCTCGCCAGTGTTTCTTATGTTCTTCCATAGTGTGATGTAAGTGTCTCGCCTGTGTTTCTTATGTTCTTCCATAGTGTGATGTAAGTGTCTCGCCAGTGTTTCTTTCGTTCTTCTATAGTGTAATGTAAGTGTCTCGCCAGTGTTTCTTTCGTTCTTCTATAGTGTAATGTAAGTGTCTTGCCAGTGTTTCTTTCGTTCTTCTATAGTGTGATGTAAGTGTCTCGCAAGGCTAACTTCTGTATTAAGAATCATTCAACCTTCAGCCATTAAGTAGTTTCTTGAGGGAAGAGTTTTCCAGCAAGACAGGTAGCAGCAAGACAGCCAGCAGCAAGACAGGAAGCATGTATTCTTGTCTATTGCAGAAGCTGGTCACTCTGACCTGGACGTGAACTAAAAGGGAGGCAACATACCTCAAGCAAAATAAGTGGAAAGTATGTGTATATGTGGCATGTATGTGTGTGTGTGAACAACAGAGAGATATTGAGAGATAGAGAGAGAGAAAGACAGAGAGAGAGAGAGAGATCTGAAGGATGTTTTGGTCATCAGAGATTCAATAAAAAGCAAATTAAAGACAGGAAGTTCTGAAATAAGGCGATAATCCACACTGCTCTACATGACTATGTGAAAAATGCTGCCTAGGTGGTTAAGTGGCTGGCTTAGAGGAAATATAATTGTGCTTGCATGGCTTGGCTAACATGCCTGGCCATACAGTAATGATCAAGACCCTATTCCACCACTCATTTGGCGCTCCTAATAACATGCTCAGCCTGTGTAACTAAGAAGAGCTAGCAGCGATGCTGGTGTGCCTTGCCATGAAACTCGATTCTTGGATAGATCTGGTTCTTCAAGCTAACTAACCTAATCCACTTTCAGTTCTGCACGACTGTGTGTTCCAGCATCTTCAAGGGCTCCGCTACTAAGAACATCCTGCTGGCAGTTCCAAGAAAGTTATCATTATCTCGTGACTTGTTATTTAATGACTTTTTGATTTCGTTAAAAGTTATTCTATGGTTACCTAAATATTGGTTATCCCTGTTGTCCGCAACATCATCGTCGCCATCATCATTAGTCCTCTGAACTCCCAATGGAGCATAAGGCATCAACAAAGGTTTCCCAGCTTTTTCTGTATTGAGCAAGTCGGAATACCTCGAACCATGTTTTTTCTGGTTTCCTTTAGTTCTTCCTGTGTTGTGCGTCTTCATATTCCCCTTCTTCTTCTTTTCCCTTGAGATGTCCAGGTCCAGGCGATATAGAGGTGTCTTGTTCTTTACATTCGTAGTATGTGGCCCAGCCATTTCCATCTTCGTCTTTTGACCTCTTTAGTAATGTTCTCAATGCATGTTCGTTTGCTTACAACAAGCAGTGGAAATCATTCAGGCTTACTTCTTGACCGACTCGTTTATGAACCATTGTGAAGAAAGAGAATCCTAATCGCAAGTTCCATTCGTTCATGTGTTAGAAAATGAGAGGACAAGATCTGTATGTGGTTGCCAGCTAGGAAGTAGTCGGCGGTGTATGTGGTTGCCAGCTAGGAAGTAGTCGGCAGTGTATGTGGTTGCGAGCTAGGAAGTAGTCGGCGGTGTATGTGGTTGCGAGCTAGGAAGTAGTCTGCAGTGCATGTGGTTGCGAGAAGTCGGCGGTGTATGCGGCCTTTCAGAACTGTTAAAGTGTGTGGGGTTTTTAAAAAATTATTTAACTTTTCAACATGTTAGTGGGAATTTTTAAGAGCTTTATCTTGATTTATCAGTGGCTGCAGACCGGATTATGTTGCTGTTTCTGCGAGTCGCTCAAAGTGATTGGGTTTGTTTGCTTATAAAATATATTGGTATGTTCATGGCTATTTACGCACAAGTACAAAATATAATACGATGTTTTGTTTTTTTCGCTTTCATCATAATTGTCAGTTTACAGCATGATGCTGTCCAGTTCATTATGCCTGCTTTTGTCCCCAGAGATTTGTCTGAACTGAGTTGCCAGATAAACACTCTCATGGTCTACGTGTCTTTGCACAGCTCTGTGTGGATTCTAGTGGCCTTCACCTTTGAGCGTATCTTATCAGTATTCACACCTTACAAGGTGAAACGATACTGCACTAGAGTGTCTTCACTTCTAGTCATCTTTGGTATCGTAATTGCCATGTTTGCTCTCAACAGTCATTTTGTTTACGGTAGCGGGGATGTCATTGATCATGATGGCAACAAAACTAAAGTGCGACGCTGTCAGGAAAAAACAGACGATTACAAGTACTTTTTCAATAAAATCTGGCCATGGATAGATTTCAGCTTTTATAATCTGGTCCCGTTTGTCATTCTCTTAATTGGCAACGCCTGCATCGCTCTGAGAGTCCTCATGAGTCGACAAAAAACTCGGAAGATTTCACCTTCAGAAGTGACTCCAACAACCACTGACAGGCCTTTAGGGGCCACAAGTAGCAGCCAGGGACCTGGCAGCAGCAAACCTTCAAGAAATGTGACCAGACGTGATAGAACTTCCTCCATGACACTTGTCTTGCTCATTCTGAACTTGGTGTTTTTGTTAACCACGACTCCAGTCAGCGTGTACTTCTTAGTGCGGATGAACTGGTCCAGTAATGTCAAAATTGATAAAGAGTTTGCAGTGATGGGTTTAACCTATGATGTTGTAAATCTCATCATGTACTTCAACAACTGCATCAACTTTGTCCTCTACTGCTTGACAGGATCTCGATTCAGGAAGGAGATGAAGACCATGTTCAGGAAACAACGAGTTGGGCCACTGCCTACAACAAAACAGACAGTCCTGGAAAAAGATGTTTCCACAATGCCTGCACCAGAAGTCTCAGAGAAACCACAAACGATAATTACACCCGGCACCTTTTTCTTGTCAAGACCTGACAACACCAATATTGTTACGCCGTCACTGACTGAAAGTAGTCCGAGAGATATCTGAACAGCAGAGGTCATTAATTCAACTTTTGCGCACTCTCTCTCTCTCTCTCTCTCTCTCTCTCTCTCTCTCTTGTATGTGTCTCTCTTTCCGTCTTTCTTTAACTCTTTCTTTCTTTCTTTAACGCACGTAAGAACACAGTGCCTGAGCAAAACTATTGAAATCAAAATTAGACACAGAATGAGAAATAAAGGTCGACACAGGATCAGACATTAAATGAGAAGAAATGAGAAATTGGATCAGACACAGAGGAAGAAATGAATGAACGAACAAACAATTTTCAAAGTGCGAAGAACTGGTCGCGCACACCCGTCAAGCATTGTGCGCTCCGGTCTAACACTGTGCGCTCCGTCTAACACTGTGCGCTCTCGCCTAGCACTGTGCGCTCCGGTCTAACACTGTGCGCTCCGGTCTAACACTGTGCGCTCCGGTCTAGCACTGTGCGCTCCGGTCTAGCACTGTGCTCTCCGGTCTAGCACTGTGCGCTCTGGTCTAACACTGTGCGCTCTGGTCTAACACTGTGCGCTCCAGTCTAACACTGTGCGCTCTGGTCTAGCACTGTGCGCTCCAGTCTAACACTGTGCGCTCTCGCCTAGCACTGTGCGCTCCAGTCTAACACTGTGCGTTCCAGTCTAACACTGTGCGCTCCAGTCTAACACTGTGCGCTCCAGTCTAACACTGTGCGCTCCAGTCTAACACTGTGCGCTCCAGTCTAACACTGTGCGCTCCAGTCTACACTGTGCGCTCCGGTCTAGCACTGTGCGCTCCGGTCTAACACTGTGCGCTCCGGT
The DNA here is from genome assembly GCA_009760885.1 of Achatina immaculata. NCBI lineage: Eukaryota > Metazoa > Mollusca > Gastropoda > Stylommatophora > Achatinidae > Lissachatina > Lissachatina immaculata. The sequence goes on from CM019691.1 coordinate 74,091,909, forward strand.
CTAACACTGTGCGCTCCGGTCTAGCACTGTGCGCTCCGGTCTAGCACTGTGCTCTCCGGTCTAGCACTGTGCGCTCTGGTCTAACACTGTGCGCTCTGGTCTAACACTGTGCGCTCCAGTCTAACACTGTGCGCTCTGGTCTAGCACTGTGCGCTCCAGTCTAACACTGTGCGCTCTCGCCTAGCACTGTGCGCTCCAGTCTAACACTGTGCGTTCCAGTCTAACACTGTGCGCTCCAGTCTAACACTGTGCGCTCCAGTCTAACACTGTGCGCTCCAGTCTAACACTGTGCGCTCCAGTCTAACACTGTGCGCTCCAGTCTAACACTGTGCGCTCCGGTCTAGCACTGTGCGCTCCGGTCTAACACTGTGCGCTCCAGTCTAACACTGTGCGCTCCGGTATAACACTGTGCGCTCCGGTCTAACACTGTGCGCTCCAGTCTAACACTGTGCGCTCCAGTCTAACACTGTGCGCTCCAGTCTAACACTGTGCGCTCCAGTCTAACACTGTGCGCTCCGGTCTAACACTGTGCGCTCCAGTCTAACACTGTGCGCTCCGGTCTAGCACTGTGCGCTCCGGTCTAACACTGTGCGCTCCAGTCTAACACTGTGCACTCCGGTCTAACACTGTGCGCTCCGGTCTAACACTGTGCGCTCCGGTCTAACACTGTGCGCTCTCGCCTAGCACTGTGCGCTCCAGTCTAACACTGTGCGCTCCAGTCTAACACTGTGCGCTCCAGTCTAACACTGTGCGCTCCGGTCTAACACTGTGCGCTCTCGCCTAGCACTGTGCGCTCTGGTCTAGCACTGTGCCTCCCTCTCTCTTTTCATTCAAGCGCCATCAGTCAGAATCAGCAGAAAATGAGAAATTGTGAGGCATCAAAAAGTAAACCGTTTAGGTATTCTTCTTCTTCTTCCTCTTCTTCATATTCTTCTTTCTCTTCTTCATATTCTTCTTCCTCTTCTTCTGCCTCCCTGGAAATGTGAGCTTGTGTTGTTTGCAAGCCAGTGTCGTAAAGAAGAAACAACAGCATCGTGTCGGATTGGGAGCAGGTTAAGGCGGCTATTTTTTTTTCATTCCTTCAGTGGCGCTAAAAAGCAGGGAGCATGTAGTACTTCTTTAGCCGACTCTACCACCATGAGGACTATATCGAGCTCTGTCCCGATGCTCAGACTAAGCCTGTTACTGCGGGTACCAATGAAGGGGTGGTACAGGGTCTTTGTCAGCTTTGGTTGGACAACCCTGAGACTATCATGATGGGTATGTGTCGCTGATTGTGAAAACGGGCAGCGGTTTCATCAGCTTTCAAGCGTTCACAAAATTTAACCTCGACAAAAATGTAACACTTGAAGAATAACCTGGAGATGGCAGTGAAAGTGAAGCCACAAGACCTCACCCACAACAGCCTGAAGACCTCACCCACAACAGCCTGAAAACCTCACCCACAACAGCCGGAAGTCTTCACCCACAATAGCCTGAAGACCTCACCCACAACAGCCAGAAGTCTTAATCCACAAGAGCCTGAAGACCTCACCCACAACAGCCGTGAGTCTTCACCCACAACAGCCTGAAGACCTCACCCACAACAGCCAGAAGTCTTAATCCACAACAGCCAGAAGTCCTCACCCACAACAGCCTGAAGTCTTAATCCACAACAGCCAGAAGTCCTCACCCACAACAGCCTGAAGTCTTAATCCACAACAGCCAGAAGTCCTCACCCACAACAGCCTGAAGTCTTAATCCACAACAGCCAGAAGTCCTCACCCACAACAGCCTGAAGTCTTAATCCACAACAGCCAGAAGTCCTCACCCACAACAGCCTGAAGTCTTAATCCACAACAGCCAGAAGTCCTCACCCACAACAGCCAGAAGTCCTCACCCACAACAACCTGAAGCCCTCACCCACAACAGCCAGAAGTCCTCACCCACAACAGCCAGAAGTCCTCACGCATAACAGCCTGAAGTCATCACCCACAACAACCTGAAGACCTCACCCACAACAGCCTGAAGTCCTCACCCACAACACGCATCTCTAAACGTCCAACTAAATACTAAAATATGAAGTTGTCTTCTTCTATAGTGTGATGTATGTGTCTCGCCAATGTTTCTTTCGTTCTTCCATAGTGTGATGTAAGTGTCTCGCCAACGTTTCTTTCGTTCTTCTATAGTGTGATGTAAGTGTCTCGCCAACGTTTCTTTGGTTCCTCTATAGTGTGATGTAAGTGACTCACCAGCGTTTCTTTCGTTCTTCTATAGTGTGACGTAAGTGTCTCACCAGCGTTTCTTTCGTTCTTCCATATGTGATGTAAGTGTCTCGCCAACGTTGCTTTCATTCTTCTATAGTATGTCTCGCCAGCGTTTCTTTCGTTCTTCCATAGTATGATGTAAGTGTCTCGCCAGCGTTTCTTTCGTTCTTCCATAGTGTGTCTCGCCAGCGTTTCTTTCGTTCTTCTATAGTGTGTCTCGCCAGCATTTCTTTCGCTCTTCTATAGTGTGTCTCGCCAGCGTTTCTTTCCTTCTTCTGTAGTGTGATGTAAGTGTCTCGCCAGCATTTCTTTCGTTCTTCTATAGTGTGTCTCGCCAGCGTTTCTTTCTTTCTTCTATAGTGTGTCTCGCCAGCGTTTCTTTCGTTCTTCTGTAGTGTGATGTTAAGTGTCTCGCCGGCATTTCTTTCGTTCTTCCATAGTGTGTCTCGCCAGCATTTCTTTCGTTCTTCTATAGTGTGTCTCGCCAGCGTTTCTTTCTTTCTTCTATAGTGTGTCTCGCCAGCGTTTCTTTCGTTCTTCTATAGTGTGTCTCGCCAGCGTTTCTTTCGTTCTTCTATAGTGTGTCTCGCCAGCGTTTCTTTCGTTCTTCTATAGTGTGTCTCGCCAGCGTTTCTTTCGTTCTTCTATAGTGTGTCTCGCCAGCGTTTCTTTCGTTCTTCTATAGTGTGTCTCGCCAGCGTTTCTTTCTTTCTTCTATAGTGTGATGTAAGTGTCTCGCCAGCGAAAACTAAATCAAAGGCCAGTAATAAATTTAGCTGGACCTGGACTTTTCTTTAAGAAGACCAGTGACGATACTCGGGCTGATTGTGATAGCAGTGAGTGACCCATAGCTTACTTCCTGCGTCAAGATTAGCAAACCAGAGGCAATCAAGACCCTGTTCTCCTCCCAGTGATTTCCCTGAACATGGACAATAGTCTGACAAAATAAATGGGAAGACGAACCTGATCCTAAAAATACGTCGAACCGAAGCCGAATATGTCGGGCCGCATGAAAAACGCCAGTACGACCGAACTAAAGCACTTTGGGGGGAGGGGGAAGAAGAAGAAGAAGAATAGGAGGAGGAGGAGAATGATAAGAGAACAGAGACCAGTGGTAAAAACAAACTTAATGAGAATATTTAAAAAATAGCAAACAAAACTATGCACATACGACTTTCTGTGAGAGACTAGATGAGACTGCGCAACACAATATAGAAACTTTCTTTAAAAATAAATTAATATACAGCAGTAATTCTGGTGTTAAATCTAATCAGAAGACTTGCAAGACATGAATAATGTAGACTGTTTATTTCTGAACTGCATATTTATCTGTTCTGATTTTTCTAAAGGTCAAACTCGGATTACGACAGAGGTAATGTTTGTCCACGTTCAGTCATTTGTTCTAAATCTGTTTTTGAATGTTATACTAGTATTTCTTTCTTTCAATAACTAGGTTTTCTGCCTTGTTGTGTTCTTTCCAGTACAAGATAACTGTGAGTTCTAGAACATTCTATGGGCTTAATTCTAAGTGTGTGTGTGTGTGTGTGCGTGCGTGCGTGTGTGTGTGTGTGTGAAAAAAGGGGGGGAGGGTGGACTGGCTTGGGGTGGGGGGGGGGGGGGTCCGATGTAGCGTACAGCCACCAACTACTGCCAGTGTTAGCGAACCAAAGCCGACCAGGACCCTATCCCACCTCTCCGCTGATGACCCCAGTAGCAGGCTCGGCCCGGCTATAGGAACAAAGATCATGGCGGTGTTGTCTGCTAAACAAACATTGCACTCCATTTCTTTTTTAGCCACACTTCGAATTTGCATAAAAGCAGGCGCAGTAATCTGTTCCTCATTCAAGACGATGCTGTGTCTCAACATCATCACCGCTCACAGTTCCATGAAGATAGAACAAGAACAAGCACCAACAACTCTAAATATGAAGATAGAGCAAAAACAAACAGCTCTAAATATGAAGATATAACAAAAAGTAACAATTCTAAATACGAGGGTTGACTGATAAATTCTCAGCATAGGGTACACATACTTGAAACACACAGCTGATATTAGGTGCATTTGTAGATCAGGTTAAAAAGGTAACCCTGTCATGCCTTAGAGGCACGTAGGGATATGGTGTTAGTGCCTATATTTTCCTTGACCTGTCAGCACACTAGAGGGTGATATGGTCAGGTACACACCTGGCCGCCTTTCCTTCCCCAACTCTAGAAGAAGTCGGGCACCCATTTCTACAGCTAGGTGACTGGAGCGCCTCCGGCCGGATTCGAACCCCCGCCCTTCGCCATGAGAGACCAGTACACTAGCTACTTCGCCACTCAGACGCCCACCTGAGAGGTACATTGCTACTAAGTTGGGCATCTCCCAGGAACGTGTTCATGCCATTATTCACAATGATCTTCAATTGACAAAGGTCTCTGCCCGATGGGTCCCGAAACTTCTTGGAGCTGATCACAAACGACAGCGTCTCAACATGTCAAGAGACAATCTTGGCCATTTTTCTGCAGATCCTGAAAATTTTCTTCAGCATTTTGTGACTATGGATGAGACTTTGCTTCATCATTTTCAACCAGAAACTAAAGAATAGTCAAAGTGTGGAAACATCATGGATCCCCAGCTCGAAGGAAAGCAAGGGTGGTTCTGTCTGCAGGCAAAGTGATGGCTTCCATCTTTTGGGATTCAGAAGGTGTGCTATTGGTAGACTATCTTCAAAAGGGCATAAAGGTCACCGGGGCCTATTACGCTAATCCTGTGAAGCAACTGCGGGTCAAATCGAAGGAAAAGCGTTGAGGGAAATTGACGAGAGGAGTCATCTTTCCGCAAGACAATTCTCCAGTTCACAGGTCGGTGGTGGCAATGTATTCATGAATGCGGCCTCCAGCTTCTTGAACATCCTCTTATTCCCCAGATTTGGCCCCTTCGGACTATTACCTGTTTACCAAACTCAAAAAGGAGCTCAGTGGTCGCAAATTTGCTTCAGATGATGACGTCATTCATGCTGTAGAGCACTTTCTACTGGCATAAGATGCTGACTTTTACAAAAAAGGGATCCATGTGCTCCAAGATCGCTGGACTAAGTATATAAACTTGCAAGGGTATAGTGTTGAGAAATAACCCCAAAAAAGGTGTCTACAAACAATCTCTTGTACCTTATGCCGAGAACTTATCAATCACTCCTCTTATGAAGATAGAACAAAAACAAACAGCTCTAAATATGAAGATAGAACAAAAACAAACAGCTCTAAATATGAAGATAGAACAAAAACAAACAGCTCTAAATATGAAGATGATTTCCAAAATCACATTTTTTTTAATAGACCTAATGCTGAACTCGATGGTTCATGTTTTTCTACGTCATTTTGCTGTACATGGAGAGCTACGTCATTTTGCTGTACATGGAGAGCTACGTCATATTTGCTGTACATGGAGAGCTACGTCATTTTGCTGTACATGGAGAGATACGTCATGTTTACTGTACGTGGAGAGCTACGCCATTTTGCTGTAAATGGAGGCCTACGTCATGTTTGGTTTACATGGAGAGCTACGTCATTTTGCTGTACATGCAGAGCTACGTCATGTTTGCTGTACATGGAGAGCTACGTCATGTTTGCTGTGCACTGGGAGCTATGTCTGATTGTTTAACATCTTAAATATCTATGTTTCGAGGATGGTCTAATGGCTGGGTCATGTAGTATGTATTCAGTAGCTCGCCTTAGCAAGATGGTCAGTGATAACTTATAATCAGGAAACTGAGGAGAACTGATGGTTCATGGTTCTAAGGACTATAATAGCCGGAGGTGGGGTGAGGGATACGCTCTCCACTCCAATTAAATGTCTCCATAGCGTGCGTCTCAAATAGGCTCTGACAGTCCACATCCAGCTCCTGGCCTTCTCGTGGCGGAACTGTTTAAACTGACAAGAGAAGGGGCAAAAGGCGAATATCTTGCGCCTGAAAACCACAAGTTTTCGGGTAGATGAGACTCGTTAGTTTTGGTTGGTAGCTCATCTAGGAGAAAGAAAGCTCCTGCTCGTTGCTGGTAAGATTCTTCAGCTGCCGTGCATGGGGTGAAACTCCTCCCATCCAAAGAAGAAAAATGCGACTAGGGTTGCCGTGCGGCACCGTCGTGGAAAAAGTAATGGAAAGGATTAAGTGAAGTAGCCAATAGTCTCGCGGCCAGGGCTACTCATATCACGGCATCTCTGCTCTAGAGGCCGGCCACGTCCTATATACAACCAAACTGGCTTAATGCCTAAATCGGCTTAACCCAGGGGTTAAACTACGACTCTGCTGGCGAGATTCTTAGGGTGCCGCGTATGGGGTGAAATTCCTCCTAGTCAATGAAGAAAAATGCGAAGAGGGTTGCCGTGCAGCTCCGCTGTAAAAAAAGGTGATGGAAAAGATAAAGTGAAGTTTAATCGGTATGGCCAATAGACTCGCGGTGAGGGCTACTCATACCACGGCACTTCTGCTCTAGAGGCCGGCCACGTCCTATCCACATCCATACTGGGGCAATATGCCTAAACCGGCTTAATCCAGGGGAGAAATTTGATAGCTACGCACATCAAGGTACCTCCGCTCTAGAAGTCGGTCACGTCCAATATACACCCATACTGGGATAATATGCCTAAACCGGCTTAGCCCTGGTGTGAAACTCACTAGTGGCGAGGATTCGTCCTCCTGATCAGAAGCTCCGTCCTGGTCACCACCAGGAAGGGTAGCGGCCACGACCACAAAATGCTGCAGTTGGAGACACTAGACCAGGGCAGTCTACATAGGCAGCCACCTCTCACCCAGTGGGGATGTTTGCGTATCCTAATCACGCTGAGGTTTTCCGGTGAGAAAGTCCAACTCTGGACTAAACTGATGCAACGAAAATCAGTGTCACGCAATCCCGCTTCTGTGACCCACCGAGAATATAGGCCCAAGCCCCACGATGCTCTAAGCCTCCATCCTAAATGAGACTATAGCAAGAACCACAGGAGTAAATTCATTAGGATCACGGGGCGATCTTGGTAGTAGAAATGAAAGAAGAAGAAGAAGAAGAAGAAGAAGCATCATAACTAGATCAGTGATGAGGCTTTGGGTACCAAACAGCATCCACAATGCACGAACATTTTCTACTGTCATCCATACAACGGTCATATTTTACCAAGCAAGCTATATGATGCTAATTTTAGAAGTTTAGAATGTACTCAAGTTTCAAATTCTGAACTGACAGCTGTGAAACAAAGCCATTTGTCCATAACTGATTTATATATATATATATATATATATATATATATATATATATATTCATTCTTTCATTCATTTGCATGTTCCTTGTGGAACTTTGCCTCCCTAACAACACTCCTGTAGGCCTCTCGGGTGTGAGCAAGATGGCCTGCTGTTGAATATATATATATATATATATATATATATGTGTGTATGTATATATGTATGTGTATATATATATATATATATAATATATATATATATATATATATATATTGCCTTTTTCCGCTCTTGCCCAGGTGAGCCATTTATTGCTCAACATTCTCTCTGTTGCTCTTCTCCGTGTCTCTTTTGATCTACCCTTACTTCTTTTCCCCTGTGGTGTCCATTTTGGTAGTGAGTTGGCAGTCATTCAGAACACATGCTCCAACCATCGCCAGCGTCTTTCCTCAACAATTGCTGTCAGTGGCTTCATCTGCATTTCTTCCAGCAAGGTGTTATTTCTTATTGTGTTTGGCCAAACTATTTTTCTAATTCTTCGTAAACATTTAGTATGGAAAGGATTCAACTTTGTTTACTATCATTTTGGTGATTTTCCAGCGCATATATGAGCCGTTTTAGCAGCTCATATCAGGTTGACAGTTTAAGATCTTGGCTGATTGTCTTCTTGTTTTTACTAATAAAACAGTAAAATTATTAAAGATGCTCAGAAAACAAGCATTGTTACAGCTTTCATGACAACACATGAAAACATATGACAAAACATGAAATAAAACACTGAATATTAAAAGCGACGTGAATTAAAAATGTCATCATTTCACTGTTTACAGTACATGGGGATAAATATGTGTTCAGTACAGCATACTGTTGTATCCTTGAAGCTGCCTGTGATTCTAATCATACATTTGGCTCATACTTCCCCTGCTCTATGGCAACTATTCTGAGAAAAGATGGACGCAAATATTCTAAACGTTCTATTAGTATAAAACAACAGAATAGCCTCAGTCTAGTTTTGAAAATCCTAGGGTATCTACTCAAAAATGGCGAAGAAAGGTCCTTTTAAAAGTTGGAAGAGAAGGGCACACGGAAATAAAACAAAAGTTGTTGTTTTTGTTGTTGTTGTTTAAGGAGCTTATCATCCAATATTCACAACTGATTTATGTTTTTATAATTTCTCTACAGATTCTTTTAGTTGTTATTATTATTATTACTACACCTTTTTTCACGTACGCATAATTTCAAAGCTTTACGTAACCTTTCAATCCCAGATTGTCATAGAAACAGCGGTCACACTTTTTCACTGATGTTTGTGGCGAAGTTGCCATCAACAGTCTGGTGGCATTCCTACGATGACCTCAGGCTGGACTCTGAAAATGACCTTTCTAATCTGAGTGCGACAGAAGAGCTGTGTTATTTTGAAATCTAAATGACCCAAAACCAAAGATGAAGACCTCCATGGCGGTCAGCGCCGAGGATGGGCAGAGCACAAAGGGATGACTGGAACAGAAATGCTTTGTGCTCGTCACCTGTCCTTGATTCATTCACAAAACTCCAGCCAACGCTCACCCGCGTCCACCTCCTGCAGCAGTTCAAAGTTCACGTTCGGCACTCGTCTAGTTATTCACAAGTTACAAAGTTCAAGCTCGGCCTATTTGTTCAAGTGCCCGATCAATAGAACAGGCGGTAGCTATTATCCAAGAGAAACAAAATACATGCCTGTATTTATGATTTACCAAAGAAAACACATAAATGATCTCTACGTTGCATCTGTGGTAACCAAAAGTTAATATTTAAAAAGTACAAGTGGCTTTATTTTAATCAAGATAGCTCTGTCTTTAACTCTTTTACTCCTTACTTGATATCCATGTCAGACTACATTTTGATGAGAAATTTTGGTAGGAAGAAACTGGATGGAAGTTCCTCTAATAATTTAAAAATATGGACTGGGTTATAAATGTGCTACTTTTCATTTTATTTCGACTTTACCTAAACATCCCATGCAGCATTTATTCGTATAGCCATGCAAGGTCTACCATCTCTAGCAGTGTTTTGTTAGAATGAAAGAGTTAATATTTACCCTTTTTTAGAGAAATAGTTAATATTTAACGCTTTAAAACGCTTTCGTGTCATTTTTGGCATCTGACATTTATTACAACACCACATACAAAACGCCATTCAACAATATTCATGCTATAAATATAAAATAATATTGAAAGATTATGTAAATTCAACTTTGCTTAGATTTATTACCAAGAATAGATAAATAAATAGTTCTAGTAGGAAGAAAAATTACAGCTCACGCTGCGATACAAGATTTTATATTAGGTTTAAGAGCTGGACGTTGAACTCCACACCGGCTGCCTGGAATGTTTGGTGAAAATAACAAGAAGGAAACCAGCAAAGAACGTATTATCATCAGCAGCTGAAAATCTGAAAGATATTTTAAGAGCGAGACCGGAAGCACCTTTTGATGTTTCAGTAATATGCAAGGGTGATGATTCTGAACAAATTTTAAAATGTGTTATGGTTCATTAATATGGGTTCATTCATTCATTCATTTGCATGTCCCTTGCGGAACTTTGCCTCCCAAACAGCACTCCTGTAGGCCTCTCGGTTGTGAGCAAGATGGCCTGCTGCTGCTGCGTCCATTTGCAGATCGTCAACAATGTCTTGCAGCCATCTTCGTTTTGGTCGTCCTCTTTTTCTTTTTCCCATTATGTATCCTTCCAATACGGTCTTCTCTAAATTATCATGATTTATATGAATTATCATATTTCAGTTTTCTCTCTTTAATCCTCTTTACTAGCCAGCCTTGTTCAATATTAAGCTCTTGTAGTATAGATATATTTGTTCTTTTTTGTGTCCACGATATTTGAAGAACTCTTCTGTAGCATTTACATTCAAAGGCATTTATGTGTTTCTCAGCTGTTTTGTTAAGTGTCCAGGTCTCACAGGCATATGTTGCGATGGGAAAGATGCATGCCCTTAAAAATCTTATTTTTGTGGTTCTGTCTGCTCCTCTCCACAGATTCTTTATTTGTTTTACTTTCTGAAGAGCAATAGATGTCCTCCTTTTAAATTCCCTCATTGTATCTCCATTATTAGTTAGCAGTGATCCAAGATATTCAAAACTCTCCACTTCCTCTAATTTTTCTTCATTGATATATATTTCAGCTGCCTTGTTTTGTTTTTTTTGTTTTGTTTTTGTCAGTTGTCATAAATTTAGTTTTCTTTGCATTAAGATAGAGGTTCTGCTCTTCGCTGTTCTTACGGACTGACATAATTAGTTTTTCCATTCCTTTTTGTGTTGTGGACAGTAACACTGTGTCATCAGCATATCTAATCTCTGGTATTTCATAACCTCCAATTGTTATGGCATCGTAATATTCTTTGTCTACATCTTCTCTAACATTCCTCATTATATTTTCAGTATACAAGTTAAATAAGTAGGGTGACAATATGCACCCCTGACGGACCCCTTGTTTTATGTTAAACCAAGTTGTTGTTTCACCATTTATTCTTACTGCTGCTTGTTGGTCTAGATACAGCAGTGGTGTTAATTGTATCAAATGTGTTGGAAATCCCATGGGTAACAAACAAAATAATTGCCAATTATTGTCAGCATGTCAAATACGGATCGCTGTTTGCCAGATTGGAAGAAGCTAAACATAATTTTCCATTGGCCAGATTTTTCCTCCCTGTGCTGTGAAAGCAAGAGTGCATTCATAAATAAAATAAACTGAAGAATCTACGATGTGCCCATGTCACATTCATCAGGCGATTTGCTGGTAATTGTTAGGCCTTCGTTTCTCTCTATTTTTAATGTGTGTGGGTGTGTGTGATGTATCGTGTGTGTATGTGTGTAAACATTTTTTAATCCTTTTTTTCTATCGCCTTAGTAGCTAAAAATAAATTTTTAAAAAACAAAACAAAATATCGGCAGTTTTGAAAGGAATTATTAAAATGAGCAAAAATAATGTACGCGTTAAATACTAAACTAAAGAAAAACTGGCCATATCAAGATACCGACCCAACTGGCAATCAGCCGCCCATGGATGGTATGTTAGGATCTGGGAATCATAGCTGACCAAGACCCTGTCCCATATTTCAGTTGGTATCAGCAGTTGCAGGTTAACGAGGTAGGGATCCTCATAGTCCTCGTGGTGGTGGAGCCTGCTAAAGAAATGTTGCACTCCCCATCCCACACCCAAACCCACGCCCTCCCCCCTCCTGTTCCACTCAGGAACTGAAAAAGTAGCTGCCATAATCCACTCCCAATCCGACACGATGCTGCCCCTCAACATATTCATAGCATCGGCTGCAAAGAGCGCCAGCTCGCAGATCCAGAGTGGGTGAAGAAGAAGAAGAAGAAGAAGAATGAGACGGTTTTTAGTCGGGACTGTCCAGCATAGTTTTCTGATCAGTTTTCTTGACAATGCTGACACTATCGATATTTGATTCAACACAAATTATGTTAGTTATGTTACCAGTTTATGTTAGTGAAACATTGCTCGTGCCACATGTAAACCCTCCATTATGCTTGTTTTTTTCCCATTTGGTTGTGTTTCAAGTCTTTTTTAATGTGTAAGTAATTGGGGGTGGGGGTACATAAAGCACGTACTATCCCTAAAGCTGCCATCCTCTTACATTGTACAACATTCAAGATCTCTCGTGGGCAACACCTTCTTTCGTTTAAGCTAAATAGTTTATTCTTTCAAATATAATGGGGGCGGGGGGAATTAAATTACTTGTTCATGTAATTTAACGGTGAGCTAATAATTTGTTAAAATGTAAAATGTTTTATTGCTCGAGCAAGACCACAGTCTGCCCTAGCAAGGAAATGTGGTGGAGTCGGAGGTATCCAGCCAAAAGGCGCATCGCAAAAATCAGGGTACCACACATCATCGCCAGTGTGCGTACGAAGAAGAAGAAGAAGAAGAAGAAGAAGAAGAAGAAAAAGAAGAAGTTTTATTGTGAGAAAACAAGCAAGAACATCTGTTATCTTTATGCTCCGAATCTCAGATTTTCATTCACCCCTGGCATGAATAAAAGGACGGAATGTTGTTTTGATGTAGTAACCTGGATCTGACCATCTCACAACTAGGAGAGGTCGGCCAGGAGGTCGTGACCTGCAGTTGAAGGGTCAATTTACGTAACAGCGTTGCAAATCTGGCCTATCATCGACTGATTTTTCCCGCCAGCGTAGCAGCAAAACACGCTCAACCGGAACCAACACGTCATCGGATACGCCAGATTTATCGTAAACAAGAGGTTAGAGTTCAAAGGTCAAGATTTTAATTGCCACGAAAGGCAGTGCTGAAAGAAATGCCCGTTGGATGAACTTATTTCAAGTTTACGCTGGTTAATGTTCCTGCGCACTGGTTGAGGGTTCGAATCCCCAGCTGAGCGAGATTTTTTTTTCTGACCATTACGGCCCCGGGGTTCACCCAGCCTCGGAAAATTCTTATATCTTACATCCTTCCCGTGCCGTTAAACATCACATAGGGCTCGCAAGGTAGTTCGCTAATTTTTCATGTCTTCAGTGAGTCTTTCAACCTCATCAAGGGATTTTATGCCTGTTAATTTGGCCTCTCTTAACGATGTCCTCTTCAGAGTTTCACACGGTCTGCCTCTTTTTCTCTGGCCTGTTGTGTTCCATTTGATAGCTTGTTTTTGGGATTCTCTGATCGTTTCTTCTCATCAACGTGTGACCAACATATGTCCATCTCTTTTTCCTGTTCACCCATGAGACTCGTAGTTGTTCAGTCATCTGTCTTATCTCTGCATTGTTCTTGAATTCGTTCCACTTCATGACGAGTATTTTCCTTAGGCATTTGTTTTCAAAAGAGTCTAATTTCTTGTCTATTTCTTTAGTAGTTTTCCAGCTTTCGCATGCATAAATGAGGGTGGATATTACATTTTAATTGAATAGTCTTAACCTGATTTTTGTGCTTATAGCTTTTGAATGCCATATATTCTCAAGATTCTTGAAGATCGATGCTGCTTTTGCAATTCTGATTCTAACTTCCTTTCTGGTGTCACCATCCTGGTCAATGTAGCTGCCAAGGTATGCAAATTGATTGACTTTTTCAGTATCTGTTCCTTCTCATTCATTCATTCATTTGCATGTCCCTTGCGAAACTTTGCCTCCCAAACAGCACTCCTGTAGGCCTCTCGGTTGTGAGCAAGATGGCCTGCTGCTGTTGCATCCATTTCCAGATCGTCAACGATGTCTTGCAGCCATCTTCGTCTTGGTCTTCCTCTTTTTCTTTTTCCCATTATGTATCCTTCCAATACGGTCTTCTCTAAATTATCATGACGTTTAATGTGTCCAAAATATTTCAGTTTTCTCTCTTTAATCCTCTTCACTAGCCAGCCTTCTTCAATATTAAGCTCTTGTAGTATAGATATATTTGTTCTTTTTTGTGTCCACGCTATTTTGAGAACTCTTCTGTAGCATTTACATTCAAAGACATTTATGTGTTTCTCAGCTGTTTTGTTAAGTGCCCAGGTCTCACAGGCATATGTTGCGATGGGAAAGATGCATGCCCTTCTATGTGTATTTTTTTCCATTTTGATTAATGGGAATTTTCATTATTTTTTCCTTGTTATAATTTCAAGCCTATTGTCCTAGCCAGTGAAGACAGGTTATCGGCTATCTGTTTTTTCTTGCATGGAATTCACATTGTTACTGATAAGAGTTATGTCATCAGCAAAATCAAGATCTAGTTGGGTCCCATGTACCCAGTCAATACCTGTGTTACCTGTGCAGCATTTTTTTTAATTATGAAATCTATTGTAATTCCAAAACGTAAAGGAGACAGTATACATCCTTGTTTCACACCTGTTTCAGTCTGGAACCATTCACCCATCCCTTTTTCTGTCTTGACTGCACAAACATATCCGTTGTAGAAGTCCTTAATGATGTTGACAGTTTTAGATGGTATTCCATATAGACTTAAAATTATCTCTAATGAATCCCTATGTATACCACCAAATGCCTTTTTAAAGTCTATGAAGTTCAGTATTAATGGTTTCTGCTTTTCAATGTGTTCTTCAAGTATTATTCTTCGAGTAAAGATCTAGTCGAGACAGCTTCTCCCTTTTCGAAATCCTGCTTGTTCTTCTCTCATTGCAGTATCCACTAAATCTTAAAGTCTATTCAAAATGAAAAATTAGTACCAGAGAAATCTGGAAAGGGTAAAGCGGCCAGGCGTGATACTGGCCACATCACACTTTCATTTGCCGAAAGTCATGGAAAATACGGGCCTAACACCGTATTCCCCAATATGCATTAATGGCATGGAAACGGGAATGTTACCTTTTACCTTCATTTCACATAAATTCCAAAAAATTTTCAACTCGTCTGCTCAAAAAAGTTGCCCTCAGATCTTTATGATGAAGCATTTCCGCCAACAACCCTGTGGTTTTCCCTTGGTCTGCGCCTTCAAACAGCTGTTTACAAATGTGGAAAAACTGGGAAAATCAATTATTTTCCTCTATTCCATATATTATGCAAACAATAAACTGTCTCATGAGTGATCAGAAAAAGAAGATTGGCATATGTAGGCCATGTGATGAGAAGAAATAATCAGAGAATACCAAAATAAGCTATCAAGTAGAGCACAACAAGCCGAAGAAAAAGAGGTCGACCACGTGAAACTCTAAAGAGGACATTGTTAAGAGAAGCCAGTTTAGAGGGCATGACATCCCTTGATGAAGTTGAAAAACTCGCCGAAAAAAGGATAACTTGGCAAACAAATATGCGAGCCCTGTGTGACGTTTAACGGCACGGGAAGGGTGTAAGGTGTAAGATAACTGTGATATAAATATTTGAAGAGACGTGTACGTCGTGACAACACTCACTGAAGTCTAAATATGGACCTGTCTGTGTAATATTGCACGTTGCTTCCCCTTGGTTTATTTTATTTCTTTGTTTTCTCCCTTCGGTTTTTTTCTGTATCACAACAGGAACTAACGGCAGGTGCATATCGCAGTTTCATATAAAAATAGAAAGAGGGGGAGGGAGGAGAAAAGGACATTTAAAGACAGCGAGAACACCACAAGGAAATGAAAAACAAGAACACATAAATATTTCGGTCGAATGCCTTCATAAAGAAAAAGAAAACAATGGATAAATATGTAAAAAAAAAGCACCTAAAACTCGGAGCCCGCCTTGAATGAAACGACGAGAAATTGCATTTTCAGCCGAAACATGTCTAGTAAGCGAAAATTAGTTTCTTATAAGTTTGATGACAACTAATATTTGTCTTATCTTAAAGAATGAAGGGAGAGATTTTGTGCGTTAAAATGATCGATTATAGTGTCTTTTTTAACACGTAAGAGAAAATGTAACCAAATTTATTGAGGAAGCTGTCTCTCAGCACCCTCACCTAAAATATTTTGCTGCAAGAGAATTAGATGAGAATAGCAGGAGAAAAGAAAAATACAAAAACAAAGAATGAGATAGGAAACCAGCAAAGGGAGTGACAGACAGTGGAAAGATGAGCTCTGGAGACAGGAACGTGCTCACTCCAGCTGGCGCAGATGATGATGATGATGATGATGATTTTGTATTTTCTTGGAGAAAGGCGAGGTTGTTATGTAAAACATTTACGTGTTGCGTCCGGTAGTTAAAAAGTGAAAGACAGGTACAAGGATGAGGAGAAAGAGAGGATTAGGAGAATGAGGAAGGAGATGACAAAAGTAGGAGGATGAGGACCAGAGGAGTGAGACAATGAGAGAGACGAGAATGAAGGAGAATGAAGGAGGAAAAGAGAATGAAGAGAATGGAGGAGGAAAAGAGATTAGTAAGAGGATAATGAAGAGAAAGGGAAAAGAAATGTGTTATTTACGATGACAGTCGCAGGGTATATAAGACTACATGTCATTTACCATGACTGTCAAAGGGTATATAAGATTACATGTCATTTACCATGACTGTCAAGGGATAGAAGATTACATGTCATTTACCATGACTGTCACGGGATAGATAAGATTACATGTCATTTACCATGACTGTCAAAGGGTATATAAGATTACATGTCATTTACCATGACTGTCACAGGGTATATAAGATTACATGTCATTTACCATGACTGTCACGGGATAGATAAGATTACATGTCATTTACCATGACTGTCACAGGATAGATAAGATTACATGTCATTTACCATGACAGTAACAGGGTAGATAAGATTGCACATCATTTACCATGACAGTTACGGAAGGGACAAAGCTGCATGCCATTAATCTTTACTGTCATAGAGGAAATAAAAACTGTGTGTCATTAAGTATGACATCATAGAGGAGACAAAATGTTAAACTATTTCAGAAAAAAAGTAGTTCTTAAATAGTTTAAACATTTTGTTATCACAGCTTTACTGCAGAAGCTTCGGGTATAGTTAAGTATTTAGTTTTATATACTCAACTATTGAAAGGAGACAACATTTATTAATCAATGCAGTCACAGGGGCAGATAATTTTAATTATGTAAAACGGAAAAAAGTACTAACTAATAGATTTTTCTTATCTTATATATCTTATATCCTTCCCGTGCCGTTAGACGTCACATAGGGCTCGCAAAGTAGTTCGCCAATTTTTCCTGTCTTCGGCGAGTCTTTCAACCTCAACAAAGGATTTTATGCCTGTTAACTTGGCCTCTCTTAATAATGTCCTCTTCAGAGTTTCACGCGGTCTGCCCCTTTTTCTTCGGCCTGTTGTGTTCCACTTGATAGCTTGTTTTGGAATTCTCTGATCATTTCTTCTCATCAAGTGACCAACATATGTCCATATCCTTTTCCTGATCACCCGTGAGACTGGTTGTTGTTCAGTCATCTGTCTTATCTCTGCATTGTTCTTGAATTCATTCCACTTGATGCCGAGTATTTTCCTTAGGCATTTGTTTTCAAAAGAGTCTAATTTCTTTTCTATTTCTTTAGTTGTTTTCCAGCTTTCGCATGCATAAATGAGGGTGGATATTACATTTGAATTGAATAGTCTTAACTTGGTTTTTGTGCTTATAACTTTTGAATTCCATATGTTCTCAAGATTCTTGAAGATTGATGCTGCTTTTGCAATTCTGATCCTAACTTCCTTTCTAGTGTCACCATCCTGGTCTATGTAGCTGCCAAGGTATGCAAATTGATTGACTTCTTCAATATCTGTCCCTTCTATGTGTATTTTTCCATTTTGATTGATGGGAATTTTCATTATTTTTGTTTTGTCCTTGTTAATTTCAAGTACTATTTTGCTAGCCAGTGAAGATAGGCTATCTGTTTTTTCTTGCATGGAATTCACATTATTACTGATAAGAGTTATGTCATCAGCAAAATCAAGATCTTCTAGTTGGGTCCCATGTACCCAGTCAATACCTGTGTTACCTGTGCAGCATTTTTTCATTATGAAGTCTATTGTAATCCCAAAAAGTAAAGGAGACAGTATACATCCTTGTTTCACGCCTGTTTCAATCTGGAACCATTCACTCATCCCTTCTTCTGTCTTGACTGCACAACCATATCCATTGTATAAGTCCTTAATGATGTTGACAATTTTAGATGGTATTCCATATAGACATAAAATTCTCCATAATGAATCTCTGTGTATGCTATCAAATGCCTTCTTAAAATCTATGAAATTCAGTATTAATGGTTTCTGCTTTTCAATATGTTCTTCAAGTATTATTCTGAGAGTAAAGATCTGGTCGAGACAGCTTCTCCCTTTTCGAAATCCTGCTTGTTCTTCTCTCATTGCAGTCAAAATGACCTTGCAAAATACTTTTGACACAACTGATATTAAGGTTACTCCTCTCCAGTTGTTACAGTCACTAAGGTTGCCCTTTTTTTGGTATTTTAACAATGATTCCCTTCTTCCAATTAGAAGGGACCTTTTCTTCTTTCCAAATCTTGTTAAACATTCTCTGTAGTTGTCTCATGTTGTCACTATTGATAGCTTTTAGCATATCGGCTGTTATTTCATCTTCACCTGCAGCTTTGTTGTTAGCCATTAAATTCACTGCTGTTTCAATTTCATGCAATTTAATTTCATCTAGACTGACATTTAGTTGTGGGGCTGGTAAGTCAGTTTCAAGGTTTAACAATTCTTTTGGGTGTGGTCGATTGAGTATTTCTTGGAAGTGTTCAGCCCATCTTTGCTTTTGGTCTTTATTTGATGTTAATAGTGTTCCAGTTTTGCTAAGGATTGGTCTTTCTTTAGATGTAATAGTACCTGTTAGCCTCTTTTGTATGTTATATAAAGTTTTGCTGTCTCCTATTTTTGCTGCTTTTTCTGCCTCTTTCGCCATATTGTCTATGTATTCTCTTTTATCCCTTCTAGCTGAACTTTTTACTTTCTTGTCTATGTCTTTGTATTTTGCTTTTGCCGAATCTCTTTCATGATCTGCTTTTGCATTCAACATGTTTAATTTGACTGCTCGTCTTTCATGTATATACTTCCATGTTTTATCTGATATCCATGCTTTTCTATTTGGTTTTTCCAATCCAGCGCTTACTTTTGCTGCTGTGATTATGGCTGTGCTGTAAGAATTCCATAACTCATCTATACCTATCTCCTCAACTTCACTGGGTGTTTTGGAATGATTGGCAAGTTCCTGATTGAAATTAATGTTAGTATTTTCTTCTTGTAGGCTGTGGATGTTTATCTTTCTGTGTACTGATTTCTTGTGTTGACTTTTCAATAGATTTTTATCAAACACTTATTTTAAACATATATGAGCATGAGGCCCGCAGAAGTATTATTTTTTTGGGTAGAATTTTATAATCTTTGAACATAAGAAGTGTTTAATAAGAAATTCTTTGGGTTAAAAAAAATTGAAAAGGAGAAAGCTGATTAAAATTTGAAGAAGTCAGTATTTTTAAGACACGATGTGACAAGAGGTGGATGTGAAAACAACAAAGGGGGGGGGGGGCAGAATAAAACTAAACATAATATTAGAGCCCACCGGGCCAGCAGGTTTGGACCAGCTTATAAAACCTCTGTCGGGTTCCCTGGTCATTGAGGTCAATATATAATAACAAGGCCAGTAACCAATTAGACTGAAAGCGTGAAAGACTGAGATCTATAAAATACTATACGGTCACCGGATGGAAGCCGCACGTGACGATGACAATTACATCCAAAGAGCAGATTCGACTACACACGTGTGTTTTTAATTACAGAAAGATCGATACAGTACTCCTTCTCTGTCCTAGTAGGATGTCACTGAACTGTAGAATCGCCCTGACTGGTGATTTATCTACCCTGTATTCTAATGAGTAAGCTGTCAGCACTGTCAGCACAACTCCTGTGACCCAGTTTCGTAACATGAACTCTGCGTGAACCCTGTCCGTAGGCGTGTCTATTCTGGGTGCTGTTTGCTGTTCCATCATCATTATCATGTGCCGTGCCTACTCCCGCTGGCTAATGTGCTTCTCCACAGTACCCGATCTTAATGCAGTCCATCAGCTCAGTAGGTGATCTCACACCAGACTGTTCATATCATTTCTCTCGGTCTTCCCCTGTCTCTTCTTCCCTCTATTTTTCCTGTTGTTATAATATTTTCAATGCCCCCTCTTCTCATTGCATGTCCTATGAAAGTACATTGTCTCGCGTTCTCTTGACAGGTTTTTTTCCCTTATATTCTTCATTAGTTTGCTGCGCAGGGAATTCTCAACATTCTTCTAATAAACCACATTGCTGTTTCAGATGTGCTAAACTTGAAGCAGTACCTCAAAGCTTAAGAAGAAATGTTTCCATGCCTTTACAGCATATTGGGAATGCAGTGTTAGGTCCGTATTTCTAAGACCTTTGGCACATGAAAGTCTGATGTGGTCAGTATCACGCCTGGCTACATTTACCTTCTCGGATTTCTCTGGTACCTATTTCGAGACGCTAGGTGGACCCAGGGGCTTTCTTTGTACGGTGCCACCGGGAAAAAAAATCTCTACTGCTGGGACTTGAACGTAGACCGAGCTTCTAACCACTCTACCAACCAGCCACCCCACCCCCATTTCTTTATTTTCATTTTACTAGACGCTGATCTAATTATTTTCACGACATTAATAAAGGATTTTATTTTCCTCAGTTTCCAACTTCTTCTTACAGAATTCATCTCTCTCTTTTTTAATTTTTTTTTCCTTTTGATCTCACTGGATTTTTACTTCGGGTTTTTTTTTTTTTTGCGTTCCTTATTCGTGATGTAGTTTTTTTATATTTTATCATTTCATTCTTCTTGATCTCTGACGCTGTCTTCTGTATTTCTTTGCCTAATTGTTCTATTAATATAATATCCAGTAAACTTTTTTTTTTCAAATCGTTAACTCTCATCTAACTCTAATGTTCTACTCTAGATCCTAGATATCTGTGCTCGTTCACGCCTTTTGCTATAGTAACCATTTGTTCTTTGTCTGCTTTACTATTCTGTTGCCTAGCGTTCGTTCCATGGCTTATTAACCATGTCTGCTCTTAGACATGATTACTTTGTTTTCCTAAATTAAATACTTCTCTTATTCTCCAGTTATTAGCTTACATAACTTGTGTGGGTACGTGCGTGTTAATAACTTATTTTGAAAGCAATTATTTTATCCTTGCAATTATGATGCCCGGTTCTGATCTATAAAGATCTCTTTATTACCAGCAAATATTTATTGACATTCCGTCCATGAAAAACGTTCCATATCAAATGGTACATCTCGTCAGTGGCATTTAACCTTGCTGTATCATCATCATCATCATCATCATCACGTGCCGTGCCGACTGGTGTTGGCTATTATGCTTCTCCATAGTACACGATCCTTCATGCAGGCCATCAGCTCAGTTGGTGATCTCCTCTCGCACCATCCCGTCAGACTGTCCAGTATCATTTCTCTTGGTCTTTTTCTTGATTTTATTCCTTCTATTTTTCCTGTTGTTATAATTTCAATGCCCCATCTTCTTATTGCATGTCCTATGAAAATACATTGTCTGTCTCTTATCTTTTTGACAAGGTTTTTTGTCTCTCCAGCTCTTCTCATACATTCTTCATTAGTTATTTTTGCTGTCCAGGGGATTCGCAACATTCTTCTAATAAACCACATTTCTACTGCTTCCAATGATTTTTGTGCAGACTTGCCTATTGTCCATGATTCACTTCCATATAACAAGATAGGTTCAATATAGCATTTTAGGACTCGTTTTCTAACATTCGTTGATAAGGATGTGTTGGTTAATATGTTTCTCATTCTCTGAAATGCAGTCTTTGCTTGGCCTGTTCTGTTCCTAATTTCTGTTTTGCATTTCCCATCTGAAGTTATTACTGCTCCAAAGTATTTGAATTTCTGCACCCGCTTTAGAATACTTCCATTTAATTTTATACTGCATGCTGGTGGATTCCGTTTCTTAGATATAATCATAGTCTCTGTCTTTTTGATGTTCAAAGTAAGGCCTTCTGTTCACGTTTTTTTTTTGGGGGGGGGGGGGGCGACTTTATCCAAGAGATTTTGCAGGTCTTGTTGGTTCTCAGCTATCAGTACTGTGTCGTCCGCATACCGAAGGTTGTTAATATTGTATCCTCCAATCTTTATGCCTGGTTCTGTGATGATCGTTCTTAGAATACTTTCGCTGTGCAGAGAAAAAAGGATAAAAGTAAATCTTACACTACCAAATAACACACCTGACATTTGTTTATTATCAGTCATCACAACCACCATATTTTATTGAAGAAAGACGCAACACTTATTTTTAACATTTACGGAAGTTTAAAACTGTGAACTCCTGACTAAGTGTGTCAGCGATTATTTTTTTAAAGCCGTTTAATTGACTAGTGGTAGGTGGTTCAAGTAATGTGCAATTATTAAATTCTTTTGAGAGCATGTTGCACGACAAATTTAGTTTGTTGCTATGTGCACCCAGTGTTTATTTTAAAAGCCATTAAATGCAGTGAAACATTAAATTCTTAATTCTCTTTTTCGAATAAATTTCAAAATGATCTAAAATATTTCTTTAAAAGACAAACATGTTCAAGTTTAACCATACATATGATTTTATAACCCAGCACCCATCTAGTTCATACACCGGGCGACGCTTCTGAATGTTGACTACCACGCGAATGGTGTCAAATGCCGGGGTTTACCTTGAAATGGTTCAGAGACTCGAATAGTTTTCATTCACTTCTGAACTTGAACTTTACGTGAACTCTGTCAGTTACCTTTTTTTTTTACGCGGTGTCTTCAGCGGAAGTTGTTTTTGCGTGTATCTGTTCCCTTAGCAACATATCGAGCACGTGGTCGAGAAGTCAAACATTCGTGGTCTGAAGTCATCCAATTGTAATGTCGATGTATTCTCTTGTTTTCTTTCCTTTTTTTCTTCATTGCTTTGTCATTCATTAATCATTGTATTTCTTTTGTTCTACTGAACTTATGTTTTAGTTACTATAAATGAGTTTAGGAAGCATCTAAGTATTACACAATTCTTATAAAGAAACTGCTGTATGACATTCAGCAAACAAGAAAGAAGTTATGTAATGGAAGGAATGCAGACTGAAAGCAAGTGCGTAGAAACTTTTTTTTTCCTCTAGCGGTCCTCAAAGATGGACCTTAATTTATTTCCACTTTTCAAGTTTGATCTAAGTGTTGGTGGAAAGGTGAGGGATCAGAGAATTATGTCACTCCACTGGTTATATTTTACATGCTTTGTGTGGGAAGAAAAGACAAAATGCACGAAAATAAGAGTCAAAATATTCACGAGTTAAAGTATCTGACACAGTAATTCTATAGAATGGAAAAACTAATTATGTACAGCGAAGAGCAGAACCTCTATCTTAATGCAAAGAAAACTAAATTGATGACAACTGACAAAACAAACAAGGCAGCTGGAATATATATCAGTGAGGAAAAACTGGAAGAAGTGGAAAGTTTTGAATATCTTGGATCACTACTAACTAATAATGGAGATACAATGAGGGAAATTAAAAGGAGGACATCTATCGCTCTTCAGAAAGTAAAACAAATAAAGAATCTGTGGAGAGGAGCAGACAGAACCACAAAAATAAGATTTTTAAGGGCATGCGTCTTTCCCATCGCAACATATGCCTGTGAGACCTGGACACTTAACAAAACAGCTGAGAAACACATAAATGCCTATGAATGTAAATGCTACAGAAGAGTTCTCAAAATATCGTGGACACAAAAAAGAACAAATATATCTATACTACAAGAGCTTGGAAGAAGGCTGGCTTTTTACTAAATGGATTAAAGAGAGAAAACTTAAATATTTTGGACACATTAAACGTCATGATAATTTAGAGAAGACCGTTTTGGAAGGATACATAATGGGAAAAAGAAAGAGAGGAAGACCAAAACGAAGATGGCTGCAAGACATCGTTGACGATCTGCAAATGGATGCAGCAGCGGCAGGCCATCTTGCTCACAATCGAGTGGCCTACAGGAGTGCTGTTTGGGAGGCAAAGTTCCGCAAGGGACATGCAAATGAATGAATGAATGAATTCTATAGAACTAACTTGGGAATAGCTGTCTACAAGATATTCTCATCGTTAGTTTTCTAGAACAATGGTCCCCAGTGGTTCTCAGTATGTTGTCCTGTCGTATGTGGCCCTCAGGGCTTTATGAGGTAGTCCATCCTGCGATATAGGGGCGAAAACGCTACCAATCTGCCAATCAGCGACCTATAGCTGACATGCTAGCGTCTAGTTTGGCGAACCATGGTCGGCCAAGTCCCTATCCCACCTCCTCGTTGGTACCCCTAGTAACTGGTCTAGCCTAGCTAATAGAGATCGCCCTAGTCCTCATGGTGGTGGAGCCTGCTTAAAAAATTGCACACCTCTTGCTTTTAGCTTCACTCAGGGACTAAAAAAAAGTCATAACCCACTCCCAATCCGACACGATGCTGTGCCTCAACGTCTTTACCGCATCAGCTGCAAGAACACTATCTCGCAGTTCCAATGAGAAAGAAGAGGAAAAGAAGGTATTAAGTGTCCGGTATTGAATAAAAACAATTAAGGGTTTATCCATCTATCTTGGTCGGCGATCGGCTATGCAAACACCTCCAAGTACGCCCTGTGCTGTCTTGCAGAGCAGCAACAAATTCTCTCCACCTCTCACGGTCCGTGGCTAGCCTTTGTATTGTGCTCCAGCTTTTATGCATGCTACTCATTTCTGCTTCTACGAGTATCTGCCTCTTCTATAGTTCTCCGTCATGTAGCCTTTGGTCGGCCTCTCTTTTTCTCTTCGGGTGTCCATCTCGTGGCTGTTTTAGCGATGTTGCTGAAGTCTCTTCGGAGCACATGACCAGTCCTTGTTCTCACATGCTTGCATTTGGCAAGCAGGTCTCTGTTATTTATTCTGTGTAAAAGGTGTAGGTGAAATCCCTGTTTCCACACCATTAAGGCATATTGGGGTATACGGTGTTAGGTCCGTATTTTCCATGACCTTCGGCACATGAAAGTGTGAGGTGGTCAGTATCACACCTGGCCACATTTACCTTCCCAGATTTCTCTGGTACCAATTTTTAGAGGCCGAGTGAATTCCTGGGCCTTTTTCGGTGTGTACCAGAAAAAAATCTCACTGCAGGGACTGAACCCGGTACATCCGGATTAGTAAACCGAAGGCCTAACCACTCAGCCAACCAGGCCGCCATTTATTGTTTTGTGGCCAGCAAATATTTACATTTTCCAGAGGCAAGTTGTGTGCAACGATAATAATTTGCCCATTTTCTTGTCAGTCGTTCTCCAGCATTCTGCCCCGAAGAGGAGTATGGATAACACACAACTCTGATACAGCATTCTGTTGCTTCTAGTACTGTACCGGGAGGACTTTTAGATGTTTACAAGATTAATGAAAGCTGTTTTCGCTTTATTTATTCTAATGTCTTTCTTCCTCCATCTGGCGTAATTACGCTGTGAAAGTACGTGAAAGTGTCTGTTTCTGTTATGTTTTGGTCATTAATTTCAACTGCTGTTTGGTTTTCTATATTTACTTTCATTTTTCTGATTCTTTATACTGATGTTCAGCCCCGCTTTGTCTGCTGATTGTATCTGGTGTGCTTGATTTCTCCTGTATGTGTTGGCGAGTATGTGCTAACAGTGCTGAATTATCAGCATAATCCAAAAACTGTAAAGAGTTTATAAAACTGCAATATTACATACACTTGTATAAGTTTGTGATTAATAATTTATATATGTGTAATTGAAAAGTGGTCCTTGCGTATAACAAGTTTTGGATACTACAGCTCTTCACTGCTCAAAAAAAAAAGGAAGTTTGTAACACTGGTCCAGTTTTCTATTGCAGTTTCTCGGGCGTGTATATAGCAAATAGCTTCACAACGAGGTGCTTAAATATATTCACTGTTATTATCTTATTAATTTTCATTGTCTAGAATGTTTACACACACACAGAGAGAGAGAGAGAGAGAGAGAGAGAGAGAGAGAGAGAGCAAATATCAAGGAAGGAGGATGATATGATTATGGTCTGGAGGCTGGACGTTTTTAAAGTTTTAAAGACGTTTTAAAGCAACTACTTTATGTCTTACATTTTGTGGTTTCTGAATTGTAGCTTTCACCCTGACACGTGACTAATTTGTAATAAAATTCTGTCCACGCCTGTGCTTTGCTTTGTTTATTATTTCACAGCACTGTCTTCTCTACAATCCTCTTCACGGTTTCTGCTTTTTTTTCGGAACTTTTCTTCAGTTACAAAATTTATAACAATCACTGATACTTATACCCTGATATAAATACTGTTCTCAAATTATATCAATATATAATTCCCATGAGCCACGTAGGCATCCAACAACACGTGGAACTCAGTAACTAAATTGCCTGGCCCTGAACTAATTTGGCAGGTAAGATCGACCAATCATACCTCGCGTTTTGCCCTTTCATGAACTCGGCGACCAATGGTATGTTTAGCTATAGCGCACCCACATTTGAGTTTCATGAACTTTGCTCAGCAATAAAACTTGGCGAAATTCTTTAGTTCCATGAAACATTCTTGTAACTGTCGCGTCCGCGACGCTGAAAGAGACCACCACACACTGAACTTCACCTGCAACATTCTTTGTTTTCATTCACTGTTTGATGTTTTACCTACGACGCTGTATATGCAACCTTATTCAGTTACAGTACTTTTAAATAAATATACTTTATCCAGCAAAAGAACAGCAGCTTGTTGGAAATAAACGAGACAGGTCTCTGCTCTGGTGATTCTGGCTTTAGAAAAGAGGACTAGATAAACCTAGCAGACGCCATGAACGTTAGTGCATTTTCCAGCATGAATTTCGAATTTTGGGGCATCGATTTGGACATGTACATCTTCAAGTAAGTTTAGTGTCACGTGAGAGCTAATTATTATAATTATTATGTGTTTTATGAGCGCTGAAATCATATTGTTGTTGTGATATCTATTCAATAAGATAAAATTAGAGGCTGAAGTAATGCAAAATTTAATTGCAAAATAGATATTTCATAACGCAACAGAATTGCTAATGTAAGCGGAATTTTCGTAATTTTACAACCAAAAAAATGAGTAAGATACTTCTATCAGCCAGAAGATTAAGAACTGGCGAAAGACAGAGCCAGTTGAAGAGCGGCTCTGCATAAAGGGTGTAGCATCGTTTGTGAAGGTCCAGATTTCAATCACAAGAGACCTTTCTTTGCAACACTAACACTGCTTGCTGTTACCGCGGTCGATTCTGCATATTCAGCATTGGTAGATTTAACCTTGGGAGAAGCAGTTCAGCAATGTGATGCTTGATAAAAACTGTCTTCTGATATGAACAGAGCCATTATACAAACAAGCAGGTTTTCCGGTTAGACCTTCCAAACATTTAAGCAAGCACTTCACTCTGCACTGCTAGCTATGTGTCTGTCTATCTGTCTGCCTGCTAGCTCTATGTCTGTCTGTCTGCCTGCTAGCTATATGTCTATCTGCCTGCTAGCTATATGTCTGTCTGCCTGCTAGCTCTATGTCTATCTGTCTGCCTGCTAGCTCTATGTCTGTCTATCTGTCTGCCTGCTAGCTATATGTCTGTCTGTTTGCCTGCTAGCTATATGCCTGCCTGAGTGCCTCCTTTGCTTTTCTGGGAAAAGTGTATCCAGTCATAATACTTAGACATTCTATGAAAGATGCACTCTTGTGACTAGAAAGCTTTGTTCATTTTGCTATATCCCCCCCCACCCCACCCCATTTGTTTTGCAGGTCGTTTTACTTCATCTCCCCAGTGGCTCCCAGGTGTAGAAACGGGTTCAGGTTTCTTCTGGTGCCAAAGAATGATAAGCGACCAGGCACGGTGCTGACCACATCATTCTTTAGTGTGCTGACAGGTCAAAGAAAAGATGGACACTAACACCATATCCTCTAGGTGCCTCTGTGGCATAACAGGGCTGCCTTTACCTTCCTTTCTTCCTTAATTTTAGCACATACATGGAGCAAATTAAAATGTGAAACTGTCTTAAATCCCCCCTCCCCCACCACCGACCTAACTCCCCAGATATGTCCACGAAAAAGCTAAAATAACTTGTACTGTCTGGCATAGTGTGTCCAACTTCTGAGGGTCTCTGTATCCACTAGTCTACTGGCCAACCACTCTAAATAAACCAGTTATTTTTTCATATTACATAACGGACTTGTGGAAATGTTTGCTATAGATTGTATAATGAGCTGGAATTTCTTTTTTCACCCTCATAAAACTCATATCTTGCTTAACAGCAATCATTTTAATAACATAAATTGCATTTTCATAACAGCCTCGTCGGTCGTGAGAAAGCTTCACAGGCCGCACACGGCCCACGGGACAGCCAGTTGAGCACCCGTGGTCTGGCAGACATGTTTACAGACACACGTTTCAGTTTCCCAGCTGAGACATTCCACAGCCATTTCAAATAAGTTTTCTAGAAACATAATGATCATAAATATGCTTTCAATGCTGAAATTTTCACATTGATTAACCCCACCCCACCAGCTTGTGAAGTTTCCAGATGCACTGAGAACATTTCGGAGCATGAAGTACTCAGAAGGAAAAAGATATGAGAGATGGCCAGAGATAGTTGTAGAGAACTAGCAGCATAGGACTATAGTGACGTAGAACTTACAGAACAGATGTATTATGACTTCTCTTACAGAGGGTTTCATCAACTACTACTACTAGTTCTTGTGAAGGCTGCGACACCAACGCTCCTGCTTGTTCTGAGCCTTCTCATGTGGTCAGTGTACCACAGCAACAGCTGGGATCCGGAACTGAAACTTCCGCTTCCTCCAGGTTCTCTGGGTCTGCCAATAATTGGAGAAACCCCGATCCTGATGTTTAGAGTAAGTATCTTTGTCAGACTACTAAACCTTAAGTTTGAGTTTAGAAAATTCGTTTTGATGAAGGGCAGGAGACACTTGAATACAGCTTATGGGAAGTACTAAGAAATTAGTACAACTTCTGTAACAGACGAGGCCTGGATTATTTGATCAGGCAAAAGTGAAAACATTAACCAGACTGAGATAAATACTTTTCTTAGGGAATGCTGAAAAATTTGAGACTGTTTAACAGAAGACTTGGTGAGTTATATATATAAATATACAATAATATATTCAGGAAGTGAGAAACATTAACAAGAAGTAGGATTAATATTTTGACGAGGAAACAGCAAGGACAGTTGTAGGATATATGAACATCTGAGACTGAGTCCTGCTAGCCCAACTGAAAGGACAACCAATAAACATAAATATTATACAAGTGTACGCTCCAACATGTGAAAGTTCTGAAGATGTACAGCTATTTTATAATGCCATAGAGACAGCTCTGAAACACAGTCACATGAAGTTACTATAGTCATGGGAGATTTTAATGCCAAAATTGGTAAAGGAAGAAATTCAGACATCGTTGGTGACTATGGACTAGGGGAGAGGAATGACAGAGGTAGTAAATTAATTGAATGGGCAAGAATACATAGCATAATTGTAGGAAACTCCTGGTTTAAACAACATCCCCAAAGACTGGCAACGTGGTGCAGCCCAGACAAAAAGACTTTTAATCAGATAGACTACATATTAATCAACAAACAATTCCAGAATAAATCACTGACAACAAAAACCATGCCAGGAGCTGGCTGCAATAGTGACCACGACCCACTCTGTGGAAAAATTAGAATAAAGCTAAAGAAAGCATGCAGAAAAGTGAGAAACATCAAACTGAATACAGAACTTCTTAAAAATGACCAAGAACTGCGAGAACGATACAGAGGTATTATAACAAATAGATACAATGCAATAGCAAATATAAATAGTATAGATGAACAATGGGCAATGTGAAGAGTTTCTATCCAACAAACTGTTAAGGAGATAATACCACTGAAGAAAGAAGCCCATAAAAATAAATGGATAACAGACGACATCTTAGGACTGAAGGACAAGAGGAGGAGGAGTAAAAATAACCAAGAAAAATATAGCAAGATAAATAAAGAAATACGATGCAAATGCAGAGAAGCAAAGGAAGTGTGGTTAATTGAACAGTGCAGACAAATAGAGGACTTCCATAATAAAGACAGCAAAAACATGCATAAACAAATTAGTGAACTCACAGGCAGGAAAACAAAATATACCACAGGATGCCTGAAATCAAAAGAAGGTAAAATATTAATGGGAAAAGACATTGTGGACAGGTGGACAGAATACTTCGGTTAGCTATATGGAGGAGGAAGACCAGAATTAACAACAGATACTGAAAACTGTGATGGACCACCAATACTTGAAGATGAAATCATAGATGCCATCAAACATGTGAAGAAAGGAAAAGTGACTGGGCCTGATAATATAACAATAGAATAAATAGAGGCACTAGAGGAGACAGAATTAAAAATAATAACCAAGTTACTGAATGACATTTACAACAGTGGTTATATGCCCAGTGACCTGCTTAACTCTTTCCACCCGCGTTACTTCCAAAATGTTCCTTAGTTTCTTACGGCGCGAACATTTTGGAGAAGGGCGCGGACATTTTGGAGAAGGGGTCCCTGTGTAAAAGTTATTGTAACTAATTAATTCCATGATCAACACGTGTGTATCACACATTAAAATAAGCGGAAATGAATGAAGATTCCATAAATGAAGTTATTTGTCATAAAAAAACAAAGAAAAGGAAAAAAAACTGGTGTGAAACGATCGAGCGATTTTTGGCGCTAACAAAATTTTAGGGCTGAACAATAAAATCTACTTTATACTTACCTTAGCTGTGTCATAATCCAATATAGAATACATAGTCATTCAAATTTCAACACGGAAAAATCCATATTTATGGATTTTTGTGACATCCAATAAATCCAACAGATCTACAGCTACTAGAAATACATATAGTAAGCTAGATCTAGTCGGTCGGTGCGACCATTCTACCACTCAAACTCGAAATAAACTTGAATTTTACCCTCTATCTATCTTTCGAAAATGGCGTCTTTATTCCCTCCATGCTAAACACTAGCTTAACTTTAAATCCAGAAGAATTCTAACTGGTTAAATGAAAAGTAACATCATGTTTTCAACGAAAGAAACTCCGGTGTCACATAGGGTCCTGCAGGCTGCCATTGCTAAATCGCAAAGGCCCTTATGGGGCTCTCGCGAGTGGAAAGAGTTAAATCCACGTTTATAGCACTACCAAAGAAACAAGGTGCAAATGAATGTGATGACCACCTGACTATCAGCCTCTCATATCATATAACGAAGCTACTTCTGAGAATCATTATGAGAACAGGGAAAAAAGATAAAAATGGAAATAGCAGATGAACAGTTCGGATTTGTTTAAAGAAAGAGAACACACAATGCCATATCTCCAGACCTCTTTTCTCTGTACAGCAAGGGCCAAGCAAAGACTGCATTTCAGAGAATGAGAAACATATTATCCAACACATGCTTATCAATGAATGTTAGAAAACGAGTCCTAAAATGCTATAATAAACCTATCTTGTTATATGGAAGTGAATCAAGGACGCTACGCAGGTCTGCAAAAAAAATCGTTGGAATCAGCAGAAATGTGGTTTATTAGAAGAATGTTGTGAATCCCCTGGACAGCAAAAATAACTAATGAAGAATGTATGAGAAGAGCTGGAGAGACAAAAAAATCTTGTAAAAAAAATAAGAGAGAGACAATGTACATTCTTAGGACATGCAATGAGAAGATGGGACTGAAAATATTATAACAACAGGAAAAATAGAAGGAAGAAGATCACGAGGAAGACCAAGAGAAATGATACTGGACAGTTTGACAGGATGATGTGAGAGGAGATCACCAAATGAGCTGATGGCTTGCATGAAGGATCGTGTACTCTGGAGAAACATAATAGCCAACGCCAGTCGGCACGGCACCTGATGATGATATATATTATATATGTCATTGTTTTATTTTAACTTGTATGCAGGAAACTCTCTACTATAGAGAGCGGAACAACAACACAACTCCTTCAGATCATCAGAGGAAGTACCCCCGGACAAGTGTTTTGGCCCTATTAAACTCCTGACGCTCTGAGGGTGGGTCCCTCTGGTTCATGACTCCCAGAGGTCCTGTAAGTTGTTGCTTTTTTCATCCCGGGATTGAGTTGCCACTGCCCTTTGAAGTGCGTCTTAGCGATTTAGCTACAGAGGACTGGTACAGGTTGTGACAAATGAAACCATTTATGTTCTCAGTGCTTGTTTCGCGTATTCCACAGCCAGCATGAAGCCTTTTCTGCTGTTTTATTTTAGCTTGTAATGTGTAATGCTTGCAAAGAAAAATTCTGTACTGTGCATATCCAGCTGTTGCTTTTTATATAAGTACAGGACAGCTTGAAAATGTGAAATCATCAAAGTGTATGAAAGCTTTGTTCAAGGGTTCTCAGCCAGTAGGAAATGTATCTTCTCCTAATTACATAAAGACAGAAACTATCCACTTTTTAATTTGACTGCAGTATTTACGCAGCAAAACAACAAAAGATGCCTGGAAGCAGTATCTGAGAAAAAAGTAAATAAAACTGTTGATACTATCACAGAAAAAAGGAAAATTCAAATTCAAAATATTAGCACTATAAAGATTTCTGTATTTGCTTTACAGGGGAAAAAATTCTATGACTCAAGACTTAAACATTATGGAGAGGTCTACAAAACTCATATTCATGGCTCCCCTGTGATACGTGTGATTGGAGCCAAGAACATACAGAAAATTTTGATGAACGAGAACAGGCTGGTGACTGCATACTGGCCAGCAAGTGTTCGAATGTTACTGGGGGATGGCACAGTTTCTAACGCTACAGGAGAACTTCACAGAAGGAGAAGGATGGCCTTGCAGAGAGCTTTCAGTCACAACGCAATGTCCGACTATGTCACAATCATGCAGCAGGTAATGGCAGTAGTTTCAGTCACAATGCGATGTCTGACTATGTCAGTCATGTAGAAGGTAATGGCAGTAGTTTCAGTCACAACGCAATGTCCAACTATGTCAGTCATGTAGAAGGTAATGGCAGTAGTTTCAGTCACAATGCGATGTCCGACTATGTCAGTCATGTAGAAGGTAATGGCAGTAGTTTCAGTCACAACGCAATGTCCGACTATGTCACAGTCATGCAGAAGGTAATGGCAGTAGTTTCAGTCACAATGCAATGTCCAACTATGTCACAGTCATGCAGAAGGTAATGGCAGTAGTTTCTCAGATATGAAAGGAGTGAGTAGAAACTTGTGATAGTCAGTGTGATGCTGGTGGTAGCTGTGCTCAGAAAGATTTGAACATGGGTACTTTTGCAGTCTGGAGCTGGGAAACAGGCATCTGACCCCTACCCTCAGACCTGTCTGCCTTGGGTGACCCTGCCAGAAGTGCACCTCCCATGATGGGGACACACAAACTCTCCCACCACACAAGGTAAAAAAGCTCTCCTACCACACAAGGTAAAAAAAGCTCTCCCATCACACAAGGTAAAAAAAAAAGCTCTCTCACCACACAAGGTAAACAAAGCTCTCCCATCACACTAGGTATAAAAAAAATCTCTCTCACCACACAAGGTATAAACAAAATCTCTCTCACCACACAAGGTATAAAAAAAATCTCTCTCACCACACAAGGTATAAACAAAATCTCTCTCACCACACAAGGTATAAAAAAATCTCTCTCACCACACAAGGCAACAACTCATAAGAGAGGTCACAGCTGGGAATCATATCCCACAGGGCCTCCGATCTCCTCATGATGTTTCGTGGAAGTGACCGTATCGCAGTGAATGAGGTGAGGGCTGACATACTGGAAATTTACCAAACTGGTGTATGGCTCCAGAAATGCAGAAAACAGTGCTAGTCTGCCAGAGCACTGGCCAGAAAAAAATAATCAGTCACATATTTCCAAAGAATATTTAAAGTACTTCAGTGTAATAAATTTTGGCTCATTCTTCTTTTTTTTTAAAATTTATTTTCTGTTTTTGTTTCTTAATTTCTTTTCCCCACATTTTAAACTTGTGCTGGAGCCAGTTGCTAAGACTTGTGTTTTGTTACCTTTATTAATCTTTTTTTTTTAAAATCCTGACAGGTTGTTAGAAGTTTCATTCAAGCTTGGTGCAGCCAAGAGACTGTCCTTGGATACCATGAGTGCAAGAACATGTCTTTTGCTCTGGCTGCAGAAGCTCTAGTGGGATTCAGCTTGAAACCAGAGGAACAGAGATCTCTTACTGATGTTTTCACAGTTTTTGAGGACAACTTGTTTTGTCTTCCCTTGCACTTCCCTGGATTTGCATTTGCTAAGGTATGGTAGGTCATTTGCATCAAAACTTCAAATTAGATATTTTCATATTCTCTCTACTAATAACAGTCTGTCTGTAAAAGTGTTCATGTCATTCACAAGATGGTGCATCAGTGAGTATGTCTGATCATTCTTCCCTATTTTGTGAAGTCTTTAATATGTTATTTTTCCTTCCTTGTGTCACTTGAACAACCCTTTGAAATAATGTTTTTTTGTTTAACCTTTTTCTTTTCAGTTTTTCATTTTATGGTCAAGTTCCTAAACCTCAAATCTTCTCATGACATGTACAAAGGATTTTTCTTATAGTTCTAACTAGTCTGCAATGTTTTACAACTTCTCTGAGAATTTCAATTCCTTTCTCTTCATCTAGGGCACTGTTTCTTGAGTTGCAGAATGTTTTGTTCAACTTAATAAACTTTTGAGATTTTGTAGAACAGAGAAATCAGACCTTTTTTTTTTGGGGGGGGGGGGGGGGGGGGGTTGGTTCCCAGTCTATCAAAAGATATTATATTCCACAAATGAACAACTCAAACTTGGCAAAGTTCTTCACTGTGGTATGAACTCAAATAACTTCAGCTCATAACTACATGGAGATCTAGCACCATCAGAGAATCGAGATGGTCAGCACAAACTCGACTGTTTTATTGCAATGCACAATATTTATGTAAAGACGGGCCAAGGAAAATACACCAAAACATATCCCTTTGAACCTCTGACATGGTGTGAATGTGTTCCTTTTATGGCAACACAAAGACTTAGATATAATCTTTTCAGATTAGTGGTCTGTTAAATTTTCTTCATTTGAGAAATAACGGTTCTTTAAAAAAATACATGAGAGCTATTTACAACCTCAGCAATACACCTGGTACTTCTATGTAACTGTTAGGCTTGAACAAATCATTGGAGGTGTCTTCTCTTCTTCATTCTTCTTGCAGTCCTGTCTCTTGGACAGATTTCAACAAATTTTTGTCTTCTTCTTCTTCTTCTTCTTTACATTGTCTGTCTATATCTGCAGTACTGTCTCTTGGACAAATTTCACTGTTTTTTGTAATTCATGTATGGAACAGTAGAGCTTATCTTCTTTAGTGGTTTCACTAGGCCAGTAATTATTTCTCAGTGTCTCATAGTTGGTGCAGTTCTGGAGGATATGTTCCACAGTTTGGGGCACCTGGGCACATGTACATAGATTAGTAGTACCAACCTTAAACTTTGTATACATACGACTTTAGAGTCGGCTGTGTCCTGTTCGGAGACGGAAAGTGGTGATTTGTTCCTTTCTGTTTAGCATGTGATAGTCATCATGTGGCGGTGTTTGTGGCTTCCTGTAGGTTTTTATCATGCTTTTCTTCTGATTATAAGTGACTGGTATGTCTGGTTGCTCCATTTCAGTGCCCTCTTTGGCCAGGTGGTCAGCTTTCTCATTGCCTGGTATCCCACAATGGGAGAGAATCCACTGTAAAGTGACTCCATGTTGTAAGCCAATTTTTGATAAGGCATCCTTAAGGTCTGGTAGTTTGTTGCACTGAAGAGCTTCCAGTACTGATCTTGCATCTGTGAGAATTACTACAGGGCACATATCAATTCTGGAGTCTGATAGTTTTTCAGCTGCAGCAATAATTGCCCTAACTTCTGCATCAAAGTTGCAGTATTTTCCAGTGGGTATGAAATCTTGTCAGTGGTGTTGTTTGGATATTCAATATGTGCTCCTGCCCCTCCATTCTTTATGGCATTGTGTGCAGATCCGTCTCTGTATACACACATATCCAGGTGTCACATGGATATTTGTCATCTAGAACACTAAGTGTGGCTGTTGATCTTACAAGACTGCTCTGCATCTCACCATTCTGCACACCTTTCACTTCAGTCTGAATAGTTATTTGTGTATAATCTGCTTCTTTCCATGGTGTATGCTCTGGTACAGATGATAATGGAGTGACTACAGTTGGAAGGTCAGGTATCAGCATACGCATACACTTGGCCTGATGAATGAAATTGCTTCTTTTAAGCTGTCTTAGTGCCAAGTTATTGAATCTCTCCTTCAGGGGATGGCTTACAGAGCTGAGGAATTTCTCTCCCATGGTCATGACCTTTGTGTCTCTATGTTCCTTTAGCGCTTGAACACCATTTTCTGCATTTCTACTATTGGTGTGGACCTCATGGAACCTGTGATAATCCGTAGTGACTGATTTTGTACCTTGTCTAGATTGTGCAGCATAGTGTTTGATGCTGTGCACCAAGATGTTGAGCCATATTCTAAATGTGGTAGAATACTTTGCTGATATGCATTCTTGAGGATTCTTTCACTAGCTCCCCATGTGGTTCCACTTAATTTTCTTAATATGGCTAGTTTTCTTCTGGCTTTTGCTTCTGCACTGTTGATGTGTTGCTTCCAGGTCAGTTTTGAGTCAAGAGATTAGAGGTGTGATTTCAACGCTAAGGAGAATCTACCTTATACATGGACATATGAGCTGACTTGTATGTCATTTCTAATGAGGACAATGTTCCAGCTCCACTCATATATCTTACAAATAATTTTTTAGTCACTAATGAATGAACAAATGAATGAACAAACTTCAAAGGGTGAACAAATGAGCACACAGGCCCATTTATCTGCTACTTTATAGTTTTTCTTTCATTACTTAAGAGTTCATGGGATTTTGTTAGCTCGTGATTTATAGCAAATATTTTCAGTAATATTCAGCTGCATATAGGACATACCATCTTCAATAGCACACTTGCATATTGACCGCATACTACACACCATACAGCAAGCATTGCAATGAACAAGAGAAAAAGAAATACCATATGGAGACATAAAACAGCTGAAAAAACTGGCTGGCACAAGAGGGAAAAAGGTGAAAACTCATAAACCCAGGGATCAGAAAAGTCAACTAGAATTTGCTCTGTAATTTTAGCTGCAACCAAAACATTTTCTTCTCCGTCATCTGTACATAAGCAGCAGACAAGCAACACAAATGAGAAGTAAGATGTATCAAATCTAGTCATATGATGATAACTAAGATATACCAAATTGAGTTATACGATGATAACTAAGATACACCAAATCTAGTCATAAGATGATAACTAACTACTTGGCCACAAAAAAATCTATGATAAAAGAAATAACATGGAATTAAGTTTATAGTGATTTATACATGACCTTTAACACTTTCCATGTGGCTGGTCATTATAGTGACACTTTGAACATGTTCTGGAGTGCAGGAGTAAAAACGCGGGTCTTGGTCTGTAAGGGGGTCTAGTTGTAAAATGGAATGGAAAACAGTATTTCCATGTACTTCCGTATACTTAATATATTTCAAAGTATAGCTAAATGAATGAAAATTTCAAAAATGCAGAATTTTTTAGGAAAAAAGAAGTAATGTGATGTTTTTAGACACTGATTGTGGCCAGCTCACCATTGGCGAGGTCAAGATCTGCACTATTTACCATCTGAGATGTGTAGATCTACTTGTCAATCTCGTATTGTGATTGTGTTGCATTCTCGCTGAATGAATGTCTGAACTAACCTCCTAACTACTTCTCCAGTTGTTTAAATGTGTCTAGATCTACTTAGAAAACATTCAAGAGCAGCGGGGTGGCCATAGGCTATGTCCATACCCCTATCTACATCATCAAAAATTGAAAAATTTCCATGCTTCTCGTCCTTTTTCTCGCTCGGCATCATCCGTAACTAGGCACGCATTCTCCATTTTGAAAGTGTCACCGGAATCGCGGACGAAATATGTACAATCTAAATGTTACACTGGTTGTTTTTATTGAAACAAACAAATGTCACTATAATGACCATACAGTAACTTCGGGATACTGGAAGTGTCACTATATCAACCAAACACACGGAAAGTGTTAAAAATGTTATCGAAGTTAATGTTCCTTATGCTAGTTAATTATCCAAATAAAGATTTGAAGTCAAAGTTTTATGACTTTGTTTAATTTTTGTGTCTATCCTTGTTTAGGGAATGGCTGCTAGAAGAGTGTTGCTTCAGAAAATTGAGGAATGCCTTGAAAGAAAAAGACAGAGTTCAAATGAATTCTCTTCTAAGCAAGAGCTAAAAGATGCCATGTCCAGGTTGATAAATGAAAGAGCAGAGGATTCTTTAAGCCTCTCTGAACTGAAAGACCTCTGCCTAGAGCTTATGTTCACTGGGCATGCAACAATTGCTAGTGCTGCAACCTCTATTCTTATACATCTTTGTAAACACAGGTATGTTCATTAGTGACACATGAATAATTAATGTGCAAGTGTACACAACTAAGTATATAACTACGCATGAAGCCACTGCAGTAAAGCTATGATAACAACAGATAATGTTCATTGACTGATATAAGAGAGATATCAAAAAATATATATAAGGATTATCATTACAACTATCTAGGAAAATATTATGCGCTCTAATGTCCCTCAATTCAATGTTATTTTACACTTCTGGTAAATGTCTGGCAGGAACATATTTTATTCCCAGATCTTTTATCCTATAACTGGCATACCATCGTGTGTGTTGAAATCTTCTTGCCTAGAGACCTCCATGAGGATTTAAACAATGTCTCCGAGTTCAGTATCCATCAGACAGGTCATACCTAGTCCGCCAATCAGACTGCTCAACTGAATTTCCAGAAACATAACCACAATGTGACATTGTGAAGTATGCATTTTTAACAAGCTAATACATTTTTTAAAATGTTAAAATGTTAAAGTCTTCTCCTGTGATGGAGAATCTTAGCACGATGCACATGCTCTGTATCACTGGCAAGAACCCTGTCAAATTGGAGGTCACAGGTGAGATCTGATCCCACACTCAAACTGGAGGTGACAGATGGGATTTGATCCCACACCCAAAATCCAAGACTGACAAGAGACCATGTGCTTGTTGATCTGGCCACCCCTACCTACAAACTGATGTAGTGCAGTAAAAATGACAGAGGAATAATACAACTGTCATGGCTGACAAGTCATAGCTAGTTAAGATCCCAAAACTCTTGCAGTCTCCCCAGAAACGTGCTACATTAACTTGGCCACAGTGTTAGGACTGGTACTGATGACTTCACCACAGTGACAGAGTTCATTGAGCAGTTTTGCATCTGAAGTTTACAAGAAAGCCATAACTGAAGTTTACTGGACAAATTACTGTTTTCTGGATCATCACTTGACATTATTGTCAAGAATCCATGTTCATGGTTTCTGAGGTAAATGAACTGATTGACAGTTTGAAAAAGATGGGAATACTACAGCTGGTAGTGAACTGCCTTTTCACCCAAAGATTATGGATTGGAGACCTAGTACCAGAGCCCAGTGTAAAAATAGAATCTTACACACAGAGCCCTCCATTCGTTGAGCATCTGTAAAAATGGATATCTTGATACACTGAACTTGGGGTAAAACTGCCTCACAAAATATGTCCGCCTGCCTGCAGGTGAAGTACACAGACTTCACAAGCATGTTCATGTATAATTCTGCGAATACGGAACTTTTCATAAATCTAGAGGAGGGGAGCAATTAAAGAAAAATGTATGAAATATTTTAAATGCTACAGTATTGATAAAAATGATCTTTTCAGTGAACCAGTGTGAATTTGTTGTCTGGCTCTGTTTAAGAGTTCCTTCTGATTTTTTTTTTTTTTTCATATAGTGATGTGGTCACAAAGATCCAGGCAGAGCTGGAAGAGAACAGGTTATCCCAGGGTCAGCAAGGAGACCTGACACTCATAAATCTTAGGAAACTGGAATATGTGGCTGCTGTTGTCAAAGAAGTTCTGCGTCTGTCTCCACCTGTGGGAGGGGCTTACAGGACAGTGCTTAAGTCATTTACGTTGAATGTAAGGGGCCACAGTTACTTTGTTGACTAGAGTTAACATCTGATGTGAGAAACAGTTTACAAACAGAAAAAAAAAATTAGAAATGATTGTTGTGACAGGTTATACTGTGCTAAATTTATCAAAACAATTTTTTTTAATCTGGAGTTTCTTCCCTTGCGATTGCTAGAGATCTATAGCTAATATATCAGGCATGTCCATGTAGTCTAAACATGTTAAATCTATGGTTCTCTGAAGAAAAGAGTACAAAGCAAAGCTGTTGTTTAAAATCAAGATACTGTTAGAAAACTTTGCTCTTAAAAATCTTAGCTTTAGGTTGCAAACTGTCATAAATAATGCCATAATGTTAATACAGTTCCACTTCTAGATTTATGTATGAAATTGTTAGATGTCCATGCTTTCATAATAAATTTGGGACAGGACAAGAACCTATGAACCTACAAATCAGGTCTAGGAAGTGGAGGTGGATTGGCCACTCTGAGGAAACCTGACACCAACATAGCAAGACAGACACTGACATGGAATCCTCAAGGAAATAGAAAATGAGGAAGACCTAGACTTACTTGGAGAAGAGAAATTATGACAGTACTTAGAGACAAGGGATCCACATGGAAGGAAGCAGAGAATAATTCCAAGAACAGGGATGACTGGAGAGCCTTTATCCTTGGCTTGTGTTCTCAAGGGAGTGAAAGGCAATGATGATGATGATATTTCCATGAAATAACTGAACATGCAGCACAAGAGTCAACATCTGCATGCTTCAAAGACATATTTCATAAATACTTATTCATGTATGAAAGACTGAATGGCTGACCCTTCTCTTCAGTGATTATGACATAGACTCATAGCTGCCTGTGTTCTGCTGCCATACACAAGAAAAGGGGACAAAATCCTGCTATCAGTCTGCAGTTCCATAAGCTCCACCATGAGGACCACATAAATCCCTATCTGTAAATATGGCATAGACTGATTTCAGGGAGCACTAAGAGGAAGGATCTCAGCCAGCAAAGTTCGCTGGCATTAGCTTCATAGCTGAAAATGTTCTTTAATTAAAGCAATTAGTCTGTCTTTTGATGATAAGCAAGGATGAAAGTTTTCTTGCTGCTTGTATTGTTCTCTCTATATTTTCTATCACTGAAATGTATATGCCCAAAGATACACCTTGATCATGATAATGATTCACTGGTTTGTCTTCTGAACAGGGCTACCAGATTCCTGCAGGATGGACTGTTGCATACAGCATCAGAGAGACTCAAGAGACAACAGACCTCTTTCTCGAGGCAGAAAAATTTGATCCAGATCGTTGGATCCATCACAAGTACCAGAGTGAAAAATTTCATTACCTCCCCTTTGGAGGTGGTCCTCGGTCTTGTGTGGGCAAGGAGTATGCAAAATTATTTTTAAGCACCTTCGTCGTGGAGCTTGTTCGATCCTGCACTTGGCGTTTAGTGAATAACTCAGTTCAAATTAAACATCTTCCTGTCCCACATCCAGCAGATGGACTTCCTGTTAGCTTCTCAGAAATAATCTTGCCAGTGAGATCTCGCTCCTACACATTTTAACAATCAAAAATCCGGGCTATTTGTTAACATTATTGTATAATACAGATTTACAAATATGTAACAATCGTCTCTTATGAAATTTAACACTAACAAAAGTTTTTGTCTTTTTTTTCAATCACAGGTTATACTGACTCAGAACATAATATATCAGATGAGCTCTGTGATACTAAAAGCAGAAAAATGCTTTAAAAAAAATTTTAAAAAACAGAAAAATGCTTAAAAAAAAAAACCCAATATGCAGAATCCTGAGCATAGACTTGAAATAATTAACATAGCATCTTTAAATATTATACATGTCTAAATGTGATTTAACACCTTATCTCCAGGATACATTTTTTCCCTTTACTGAATAATATTCCATAAATAAATCCTTTTAATTTTTTTTTACTGACATCTTAGTTGAAAAAAAGGCCTAAATTTTGTGAAATAATGTAATCAAATGAAAAATAAACACAAGTTATTAATGAAACGCGACAAGCCTGAAGGTGGGGTGAATTAACAAAAATTTTGACATTCCAATGACATCAATGAGCATTAATTGCTAGTTTTTTTTTTTAAATTGAAGTGATTTGGGGGAATTTAACAAAAAAAGCACGCCTGGGAAGTTTTTAACTTTGAAATTCTTTGTTGGGACTTTGTAAAACTGCGGTCTTTATGCTGTTTGACTGACATTGGAAAAAAAAATTATTGGTACATATTTCCCCCGAATAAACCAAGCAAATACATTTCTTATTTTTTTTGTTCTCCAGTATAACCTTAAAATTTAACTATTTGTTTCAGAAATAGTATGAAAACTTTTTATACTGAAACAAACTAAAACAGATTTTTTTCAAAAAGAAATAAACTAGCTTTGCTGTTCAATCAGAATCTTATTTCAAACAAGAGTCATTCACTTCAAAAGGTTTGATTTCACTCACTGAAGTACAGAAAATGTTCCTTATGCATCTTTCTTGACTCATCTTTGTTTCCATTAGTT
The DNA here is from genome assembly GCA_009760885.1 of Achatina immaculata. NCBI lineage: Eukaryota > Metazoa > Mollusca > Gastropoda > Stylommatophora > Achatinidae > Lissachatina > Lissachatina immaculata. Next base: position 74,134,452 of record CM019691.1, read on the forward strand.
TCATTCAAGTGACTTCTTTGATATGTTCGGTGACCACGCCTGAATTCAACACAGATTTGACTCACTGTGAGTCAGAAGTTTTGTAATGTTTTTCAGAATGTTTTTTTATGCAGTTCTGTACAACTCATCAAACATCAAAACAAAAAAATTATGTATAGAAGGAGAATAATATTTATGTTACAAGACATAAGAAAATCCAGAATGCTTTTTTTTGTATTGGATAACTTCCTAAACATTTGGAAAATATTTCTGAGATTGCTGGTTGCTGTATTAATTATTAACAGTATTAATTTGGCTTCTTCTTTTGCTGTGAGCTGTTGTTGCTCTGTATCCCTGGAGCTGTGAGCTGTTGTTGCTCTGTATCCCTGGAGCTGTGAGCTGTTGTTGCTCTGTATCCCTGGAGCTGTGAGCTGTTGTTGCTCTGTATCCCTGGAGCTGTGAGCTGTTGTTGCTCTGTATCCCTGGAGCTGTGAGCTGTTGTTGCTCTGTATCCCTGGAGCTGTGAGCTGGACATTCTTTGCAGTTGATGGTGTGAGTGTACTGAGGCACATCATCATGTTCAGTGGGGGGGGGGGGGGAGAGTTATGGCCATTTTTGCAGCTCCTGAATGGAGGTAAAAGCATCTTACATCTTCCCCGTGCCGTTAAACGTCACATAGGGCTGGCATGGTAGTTCACCAAGTTTTCCTCCTCAAGGGATTTTATGTCTACTAATTTGGCCTCTCTTAACAATGTTCTCTTTAGAGTTCCATGTGGTCAACCTCTTTTTCCTCGGCCTGTTGAGCTCCACTTGATACTTTATTTTTGGGATTCTCTGTTTCTTCTCATCACGTAGCCAATATATGTCCATCCTCTTTTCTGATCAACTGTGAGACACATAGTTGTTAACTCATCTGCTTTATCTCTGCATTGTTCTTGAATTCATTCCACTTTATTTCATTTTTGTTCTGGTTTCAAACTGACTTAATGTTGTGCTAAAATGTTTGTGGAGTTTAAATAACTAACAAATAATTAATTTTAATGTACTTTGGAAATTCTCTTTTCCTTGATTATCACAAGTTGGTCTGCTAGTAATCTACAATAAAGAATAAAATATGAATTTTGTCTGTTAGACATGATTTTTACATGATATATTGTTAATTATTGTTATATTGATGAACCATATTACACTAACTTTGTATTTTAAATTGTTCCTGTCTTTTCTTTTAATACATTTTATGTAACTTGTTTGTGTTTTGTTGGTTTAGTTTGTTAATGTGAAAGTGCCATTGTTATTATTCTTTTTTTTAACCTTTCTTTTTTCCTTTAAATTGTTTGTTCCTCTGTCTTTGATAATGGGGGGGGGTGGGGGGTGGGGGGGGGTGTGGTGGCGGTGGTGAAGACACTTGTCAGATGAGGCAGTCAGCGACCCATAGCTGATATACTAGCATCAGGGTTAGTGACCCATAGCTGATATACTAGCATCAGGGTTAGTGACCCATAGTTGATATACTAGCATCAGGGTTAGTGACCCATAGCTGATATACTAGCATCAGGGTTAGTGAACCATAGCAGACCAAGACCCTGTCCTACCTCTCCATTGGTACCCCTAGGAACAGGCCTAGCCTGGCTAACAGGGCGGGGATCGCCATAGTCCCCATGGTGGTGGAGTCTGCTAAAGAAGCATTGCACACCCCTACTTTTTAGCTTTACTCCGGGACTGAAAAAGTAGCTGCCATAACCCGCTCCCACACCGATACTATGCTATTCCTCACCACCTCTACAGCATCGGCTGCAAAGAACACCAACTCGAAGTTACAGGGAGTTTGTACAAGTGCAGATCTTTGATAATAACCTAAAATTAGTTCTTTCCTTCTTTCTCTTTTTTAAACCGACAGAGAAGAATGGCAAAAGTGATTGCTTCTAGTTTTAACTGGTAAATTACTGCAGCTATGAGATGGCAAACCTGATGCCAGATGAATTGTTAGACTGAAAGGCACATAACAGCAAAACATCACAACCAATGCCATTTTGAGAGGAAAACCAAAGAAATTCAGAAAATGTCAATACTTGTATTGAGAGCCCCACCATTGTTCTCAATAATTAAAAGCTCATCACTGGTGCTATAATATTCAATTAGGTTTCAGTATATCATTTGTGTGATGGTAGCTTACCAACCAGAACTATTTGTATCAAAGTTTGTTACTGAAATTTATCGTTTTGTGTAGCTATTACTTTGTGTCAGATGATAGTTTGTAGTCTATATCAGTTCTTTTTCCAACCTCGCTGTAAAAGTGGGTAACTGGTACAGTATTTGTATTAGGGGAAACAACTTCTGACAGTATACAACGAAAGTCCTAAAATTTGGGCGGTAACGGCCTCTTGGAAAGATGTAAGTAGGCCGATCATCAGACTGCACGGAACACTGCCGATTACGAGCACACCTTGACTGCACATGCGTAGCTGTCATCCAGAATCTACAGCACGTCCTGCAGTTCTGCCCCCTTTACTAAGAAGCCAGAACACAGCTCTGCCCCAGCTATCGAGAAGCCAGAATACAGTTCGGCCCCTTCTATCACGAAGCCAGAACACAGCTCTGCCCCCTCTATCAAGAACCAGAACACAGTTCTGCCCCCTCTACCAAGAAGCCAGAACACAGTTCTGCCCCCTCTATCAAGAAGCCAGAACACAGCTCTGCCCCTTATATGAAGAAGCCAGAACACAGCTCTGCCCCAACTATCGAGAAGCCAGAACAGATTTCTGTCCCCTCTACCGAGAAGCCAGAACACAGCTCTGTCCCCTCTACCAAGAAGCCAGAACACAGCTCTGCCCCATCTACCAAGAAGCCAAAACACAGCTCTGCCCCATCTATTAATAAGCCAGAACACAGCTCTGCCCCTTATATCAAGAAGCCAGAACACAGCTCTGCCCCCTCTACCAAGAAGCCAGAACACAGCTCTGCCGCCTCTACCAAGAAGCCAGAACACAGCTCTGCCCCATCTATTAATAAGCCAGAACACAGCTCTGCCCCATCTATTAATAAACCAGAACACAGCTCTGTCCCTTATATCAAGAAGCCAGAACACAGCTCTGTCCCCTCTACCAAGAAGCAGGAACACAGCTCTGCCCCATCTATTAATAAGCCAGAACACAGCTCTGCCCCTTATATCAAGAAGCCAGAACACAGCTCTGTCCCCTCTACCAAGAAGCCAGAACACAGCTCTGCCCCATCTATTAATAAGCCAGAACACTGCTCTGCCCCATCTATTAATAAGCCAGAACACAGCTCTGTCCCCTCTATGTTGGAATAGCAATGGATAGATGGAATAGTATTACCACGTATAATGTTGATGATTATGAACGATGGTATATCTGTAAAAAGGCTCAAATAGAGGGGTTCCAGTCGGTGTTTTGCTTCGAGGCACACAGTGTTTTGAGTGAGGCTAACAATAAGAGTAAGCGAAGGCATGGGCTTATAGTTTTTTCACTAACTTAAACACACCAAAAAAAATTCATTTCGGAGATCTGGCTGTAACGTCTGTCTGGTAATCTTTATCAGAAACTACAGTTAACCAACACTGACTGTATACTACTTTTAGTTGTTTCATAATCTAGTCTGTCATTGTTGAGGCAGGTCTACGGCTTTTATACGTTCAAGGTGACGCAGTTTACTGTGAAGTCTGTCAGGACAGTTTACTGTGACGTCTGTCAGGACAGTTTACTGTGAAGTCTGTCGGGACAGCTCACTGAGATGACATAGATCTTTCTTCTTTATGTACAGTACAGGCTGTGAGGAATGCAGACTAGTCGCATGAATCTGGGGTGCCAAAGCACTTGACACAACAAAGTACAACAAGGCCAGGAGACAAAAATATAATTATATGTCATACCTGATCGTATTTATGCTGTCTATCTATTTACTTTGTTCATATCTCCGATAATTCTCTCTCGTTCTCGCCAGTTTTCAGAAGATCGTCAAATTTGATCAGTTGTATCCTCGTCATGACATGACCCGGAAGTTATCCTTTATGAGTTTAATTTGCTTTTTTTTTTTTTTTGAGGGGGGGGGGGTGTGGTCCTGGAATGTCTCTCATGATTTCCCCACCTTTTCTTCTTCTTCTTCGTTCGCATTGTCTGTCTATATCTGCAGTCCTGTCTCTTGGATAAATTTCACTGTTTTTTGTAATTCATGTATGGAACCGTAGAGCTTATCTTCTTTAGTGCTTTCACTGGGCCTGTAATTATTTCTCAGTGTTTCATAGTTGGTGCAGTTCTGGAGGATATGTTCCACATTTTGGGGCACCTGGGCACATGTACATAGATTAGTAGTACCAACCTTAAACTTTGTATACATATGACTTCGGAGTCGGGTGTGTCCTGTTCGGAGACGGAAGATGGTGACTTGTTCCTTTCTGTTAAGCATGTGATAGTCATCATGTGGTGATGTTTGTGGCTTCTTGTAGGTTTTTATCATGCTTTTCTTCTGATTATAGGTGATTGGTATGTCTGGTTGCTCCATTTCAGTGCCCTCTTTGGCCAGATGGTCAGCTTTCTCATTGCCTGGTATCCCACAGTGAGAGGGAATCCATTGCAAAGTGACTCCATGTTGTAAGCCAATTTTTGACAAGGCATCCTTAAGATCTGGTAGCTTGTTGCACTGAAGAGCTTCTAGTACTGATCTTGCATCTGTGAGAATTACTACAGGACATGTATCAATTCTGGAGTCTGATAGTTTTTCAACTGCAGCAATAATTGCCCTAACTTCTGCATCACAGTTGTTGCAGTATTTTCCAGTGGGTATGGAAATCTTGTCAGTGGTGTTGTTTGGATATTCAATATGTGCTCCTGCCCCTCCATTCTTTATGGCATTGTGTGCAGATCCGTCTGTATACACACGTATCCAGGTGTCACATGGATATTTGTCATCTAGCACACTAAGTGTGGCTGTTGATCTTACAAGGCTGCTTTGCATCTCACCATTCTGCACACCTTTCACTTCAGTCTGAATAGTTATTTGTGTATAATCTGCTTCTTTCCATGGTGTATGCTCTGGTACAGATGATAATGGAGTGACTACAGTTTGGAAGGTCAGGTATCAGCTTACGCATACGTTTGGCCTGGTGAATGAAGCTGCTTCTTTTAAGCCGTCTTAATGCTAAGTTATTGAATCTCTCCTTCAGGGGATGGCTTACAGAGCTGAGGAATTTCTCTCCCATGGTCATGACCTTTGTGTCTCTACGTTCCTTTAGCGCTTGAACACCAACTATTTTCTGCATTTCTACTATTGGTGTGGACCTCATGGCACCTGTGATAACCTGTAGTGACTGATTTTGAACCTTGTCTAGATTATGCAGCGTAGTGTTTGATGCTGTGCACCAAGATGTTGAGCCATATTCTAAATGTGATAGAATACTTTGCTAATATACATTCTTGAGGATTCTTTCACTAGCTCCCCATGTGGTTCCACTTAATTTTCTTAATATGGCTAGTTTTCTTCTGGCTTTTGCTTCTGCACTGTTGATGTGTTGCTTCCAAGTCAGTTTTGAGTCAAGAGTCACTCCTAAGTAAGTGGGTTGGTTGTCCATCCTTAAGGATATTTCATTTACAAAGATCTTACCTGGGTGAACAGAGTGGTACTTGATTTCTCTGTGTTGATACTTACACACCATTTGTTTGTCCATGATGTCAAGATGTCTGCTGCTCTTTGGAGTCTCTGTGTAGCAACTGTCGCATATTCATCTGTACACCACATGACCAGATCATCTGCATACAGTGCCGCTTTGATTCCATAGGGAAGTTCCTTGACCAGGTCATTAATGAATACAAGGAATAATGTAGGCGAAAGGACTCCTCCTTGTGGTACACCGTGTCGCAGAAGTACTTTCTGGCTTTTGTGTACATCCATTACTACTCTAGCTCTTCTATTGTGTAAATAGGACTTTATCCAGTTGTACAGTCTTCCATTCACATTGCAGTTTCTTAATTTCCACAGCAGACCTTTTTTCCATATTTTATCAAAGGCTTTCTTTAGGTCTATCCACGCTGCTAGTACAAGGTTTTTCTCTCGAAATGCATCCTCAGTCTCTTGAGAGAGATAGGTCACATGATCTTCCGTACTGTAGTACTGCCTAAATCCTGCTTATTGTGGAACGAGAAGGTTTTCACTTTCTAGGTGCCATTTTAGCCTCAGGTCAATGATGCGTTCCATCGCTTTGCATAGGCAGCTAGTGAGACTGATTGGCCTGTAGCTGGAGGCAGTATCACTGTTTTTCCCTGGCTTTAGCAGTGGTACCATGCTTGCTTCCTTCCAGATTTGTGGTAACTTACCTGTGCTCCAGCACATATTGAAAATATCCAACAGCTTTCCCATTGCTGCCATTCCCAGGTTCTTGATCATTTCATTGGACACTCCATCTGGTCCTGGTGATTTCCTTGGTTTCAGTTTACTGACTGCTAGGTCTAACTCACTGCGTGTGATTGGTGCATCCATGACCTGCACTTTTCTGACTTGTTCCTCTTCTTTCTGTGGGTCAGTGCGCACTGCACGCTCTTTCTCTGGATGGATATCAATGTTGCAGTCCTGTGCAAACATGCGAGCAAAGTGATCTGCTACCTGCTTACCTGTAAGAGTTTCCCCATCCTCTATTAGTGTAATCTTTGTACTTCTTCCAGTACTCTCATCATTTAACTGTTTGATTAGTTTCCACAGTTTCCTTCCATCCTTTTCAAAGTTTAGGGACTCTGTTTTCTCTCTCCAACTTCCCCGTCTGGCTTGCAGCTTGGCTCTCTGAAATTTGGCCTTAGAATGTTGGTAATTATTGTGGTGTTCTTGGCATGGTCTATTTTCTGCTTGCTTTCGAGCTGCTTCTACATCATCATGGAGTTTTCCCAGCTCACTAGACCAGTATGGTTTATAGTCCCTGCGAGCTCCTCTGGGAATGGTTTCACGAGCGGCCTGAAGGATACAAGCATTGAATTCCTTCACTATGCTGTTAATATCCTTACCTTCTATGGACAGCTGTCTCACCAGGATACCTGTACGATGTCTGTACATTGTCCAGTTTGCTTTTTTATAGTTCCATCTGAGGAGAGGGCTACTGGTGTTAAGGAGTTCATTTTCTATTGTCAGGAAGACTGGTCGATGGTCGCTACCTCCAAGTTGTTTTCCAACTTCACGTGTAATGTTCCACTTCAGATCTGGAGAGTGGAATGCCAGATCTGGTGTTGAGGTTGTACGCCAAGCCCTTGAGTAAAATGTTGGGGGATCCATTGGCTGGTTGATCAGGAGAAGTCCATTATCATCCTGCCAGCTCTCAACTTCCTCTCCTCTCTTGTCTATGTAGTCATAGCACCAGCTCTGGGAATGGCTGTTAAAATCTCCACAGACCATCAGTCTCTCTTTGTGTGGGATTGTTTCTAAAGCAAGTGGGCGGTCATTAGGACAGTAATAGTTAAGGAGGTGGAAATCTGTATTACTACTTTTTAGATGGATCATCTGATATTCGGCTCCTTCCATGAACACTCCCACCTGACATGCGCTGATGTTATTCTTAACAAGTGTGAGTACTCCTCCTTTTCTTCTGTACTGTCGGTCTGATCTAAAACACTGGTAGCCTCTGATTTTAAAGGCGGCATCTATGGTTAGGTGTGTCTCCTGTATGCAGCATATACTTACCTGCTCTGCAAAAAATATGTTCTCTAGTTCAACCTTTTTGCTATAGCCATCTCTAACACTGCTGACACCCTCAGCATTCCACTGCATTATTTTAATTTCTTGCTTTTTGGCTGTTTTATTCCGTTGTATTTCTTGGCCAGTAGCTCTACTCTCATGTCTCCTGACTCCACAAGACGAACTGAGAGGACCTCCAGTAGCATTGGGTGGACCCTTTCGAGGCAGGGGCACTGCACCTGCCTGGTTAGTCTTCACAGGGCGAGCACCATGTTTGAATACTGCAGATAGAGACATTCATTAGCGATAATGTGTGTTACCCTGATTTTTGTGATGCGCCTTTTGGCTGGGTAACTCCGACTTCAGCACCTTTCCTTGCTAGGGCAGACTGTGGTCTTGCTCGGACTGCCATGAAGACAGTGTGGCTGGCCTGGCCAAAATATTTTGTTTTCCAGCCTCTGGTGGCTGTATATAAGTTCATTTTCTATTGTCAGGAAGACTGGTCGATGGTCGCTACCTCCAAGTTGTTTTCCAACTTCACGTGTAATGTTCCACTTCAGATCTGGAGAGTGGAATGCCAGATCTGGTGTTGAGGTTGTACGCCAAGCCCTTGAGTAAAATGTTGGGGGATCCATTGGCTGGTTGATCAGGAGAAGTCCATTATCATCCTGCCAGCTCTCAACTTCCTCTCCTCTCTTGTCTATGTAGTCATAGCACCAGCTCTGGGAATGGCTGTTAAAATCTCCACAGACCATCAGTCTCTCTTTGTGTGGGATTGTTTCTAAAGCAAGTGGGCGGTCATTAGGACAGTAATAGTTAAGGAGGTGGAAATCTGTATTACTACTTTTTAGATGGATCATCTGATATTCGGCTCCTTCCATGAACACTCCCACCTGACATGCGCTGATGTTATTCTTAACAAGTGTGAGTACTCCTCCTTTTCTTCTGTCCTGTCGGTCTGATCTAAAACACTGGTAGCCTCTGATTTTAAAGGCGGCATCTATGGTTAGGTGTGTCTCCTGTATGCAGCATATACTTACCTGCTCTGCAAAAAATATGTTCTCTAGTTCAACCTTTTTGCTATAGCCATCTCTAACACTGCTGACACCCTCAGCATTCCACTGCATTATTTTAATTTCTTGCTTTTTGGCTGTTTTATTCCGTTGTATTTTTTGGCCAGTAGCTCTACTCTCATGTCTCCTGACTCCACAAGACGAACTGAGAGGACCTCCAGTAGCATTGGGTGGACCCTTTCGAGGCAGGGGCACTGCACCTGCCTGGTTAGTCTTCACAGGGCGAGCACCATGTTTGAATACTGCAGATAGAGACATTCATTAGCGATAATGTGTGTTACCCTGATTTTTGTGATGCGCCTTTTGGCTGGATAACTCCGACTTCAGCACCTTTCCTTGCTAGGGCAGACTGTGGTCTTGCTCGGACTGCCATGAAGACAGTGTGGCTGGCCTGGCCAAAATATTTTGTTTTCCAGCCTCTGGTGGCTGTATATAAGTCCCTTTTCCATGTCAGATGGTTTGGAGACAGTTCCACAAAGACACTCCGACTTTGAGATGAGGAATCTGATGAGTGCTTCAACGATATCCATTCCCCGCCACCTATAGTCTGTTGGCTCTGTTTTGTTTACATCATTCTGATAGCCATTGTTGTAAAGACCTATAGGCTTGTCACGTCCTGGATTCATTGGTTTCACACCAAACTTCCCTCAACCCCGCCAAAGATCTCCATGTCCCCATCCGTCCACCAACCTGATATTACATTTTACAAAAATAACAATTACAATTAGTGTTGATTGCTACAAGTTTCTGGGGTACAGAAGTAGGTCAGAGTTTTTAAGCAAACAGATCTATGTTACCTGTCTCACAAACACTATGTTAAGATAAGTGTGCTCTTAACACAGTTGTTCCCAGGGGATCCCCACCTCTCATTTCCTCTGTATACAAAAGTCATTTTCTATGGGGTTATCTTGTTTCTCACTTACTGTCATGAATACATTTTCCCATAGTGTGACTCGCCCCTCTATCAAGAAACCAGAACACAGCTCTGCCCCCTCTATCAAGAACCAGAACACAGTTCTGCCCCCTCTACCAAGAAGCCAGAACACAGCTCTGCCCCCTCTATCAAGAACCAGAACACAGTTCTGCCCCATCTATCAAGAAGCCAGAACACAGCTCTACCCCCTCTATTAATAAGCCAGAACACAGCTCTGCCCCAACTATCGAGAAGCCAGAATACAGTTCTGCCCCCTCTATCAAGAAGCCAGAACACAGCTCTGCCTCTTCTACCAAGAAGCCAGAACACAGCTCTGTCCCCTCTATCAAGAACCAGAACACAGCTCTGTCCCCTTTATTAAGAAGCCAGAACACAGCTCTGCCCCCTCTATCAAAAACCAGAACACAGCTCTGTCCCCTTTACTAAGAAGCCAGAACACAGCTCTGTCCCCTTTACTAAGAAGCCAGAAAACAGCTCTATCCCCTCTATCAAGAACCAGAACACAGCTCTGTCCCCTTTATCAAGAAACCAGAATACAGCTCTGTCCCCTCTATCAAGAAGCCAGAACACAGCTCTGCCTCTTCTACCAAGAAGCCAGAACACAGCTCTGTCCCCTCTATCAAGAACCAGAACACAGCTCTGTCCCCTTTATCAAGAAGCCAGAATACAGCTCTGTCCCCTCTATCGAGAAGCCAGAACACAGCTCTGTCCCCTCTATTAAGAAGCCAGAACACAGCTCTGCTCCCCTCTATCAAGAAGCCAGAACACAGCTCTGTCCCTCCTACCAAGAAGCCAGAACACAGCTCTGTCCCCACTATCAAGAAGCCAGAACACAGCTCTGTCCCCTCTATCAAGAAGCCAGAACACAGCTCTGCCCCCTCTACTAAGAAGCCAGAACATAGCTCTGTCCCCTCTACCAAGAAGTCAGAACATAGCTCTGCCCCCTCTACCAAGAAGTCAGAACACAGCTCTGGCCCCTCTACCAAGAAGTCAGAACATAGCTCTGTCCCCTCTATCAAGAAGTCAGAACATAGCTCTGCCCCCTCTACCAAGAAGTCAGAAGACAGCTCTGTCCCCTCTACCAAGAAGCGAGAACCCAGCTCTGTTCACAGGAAAGACTAACTTTGAGGTGCACAGCACGGCCTCCAAGAGACTGTACAATTTTTCTTGGCAGTAAGTATAAATTCTGAGGCTAGAACCATGTAAAAAAGAAGAAGATTGAATTTTATTAGCAAAAGGGTGGAGAACTGGGCATTCTGCCCTTTATTATAGAGCTTTATCTCTATTTCAGACACTCTACGTCAGATATTACAGAGACGGTATAACAAATGTGATTAAGACTGAGATAACAAAACTGAAATAAAGAGAAGGGAACAAGCAGAGGACATTAGAGCCAGTTGAGATGTGTGTACGTATGTATGAGCTTAAAGGCGCATGTGTTTTGGGAGGCATTTGGAGGAGAACAGCTTGAAAAATACTTGAGGACCCTTTATATAGAACATTTACACAGGGCGAGTCACACTATGGGAAAATGTACTCATGACAGTAAGTGAGAAACAAGATAACCCCATAGAAAATGACTTTTGTATACAGAGGAAATGAGAGGTGGGGAAATCATGAGAGACACCCCCCCCCCCCAAAAAAAAGCAAATTAAACTCATAAAGGATAACTTCCGGGTCATGTCATGACGAGGATACAACTGATCAAATTTGACGATCTTGTGAAAACTGGCGAGAACGAGAGAGAATTATCGGAGATATGAACAAAGTAAATAGATAGACAGCATAAATACGATCAGGTATGACATATAATTATATTTTTGTCTCCTGGCCTTGTTGTACTTTGTTGTGTCAAGTGCTTTGGCACCCCAGATTCATGCGACTAGTCTGCATTCCTCACAGCATGTACTGTACATAAAGAAGAAAGATCTATGTCATCTCAGTGAGCTGTCCTGACAGACTTCACAATAAAGTGTCCTGACAGACTTCACAGTAAACTGTCCCGACAGACTTCACAGTAAACTGTCCTGACAGACTTCACAGTAAACTGTCCCGACAGACTTCACAGTAAACTGTCCTGACAGACTTCACAGTAAACTGTCCCGACAGACTTCACAGTAAACTGTCCTGACAGACTTCACAGTAAACTGTCCTGACAGACTTCACAGTAAACTGTCCCGACAGACTTCACAGTAAACTGTCCTGACAGACTTCACAGTAAACTGTCCTGACAGACTTCACAGTAAACTGCGTCACCTTGAACGTATAAAAGCCATAGACCTGCCTCAGCAATGACAGACCAGATTATGAAACAACTAAAAGTAGTATACAGTCAGTGTTGGTTAACTGCAGTTTCTGATAAAGATTACCAGACAGACGTTACAGCCAGGTCTCCGAAATGAATTTTTTTTTAAGTTAGTGGAAAAAAACTATAAGCCCATGCCTTCGCTTACTCTTATTGTTAGCCTCACTCAAAACACTGTGTGCCTCGAAGCAAAACACCGACTGGAACCCCTCTATTTGAGCCTTTTTACCTATATACCATCGTTCATTATCATCAACATAATACGTGGCAATACTATTCCATCTATCCATTGCTATTCCAACAGGCCATGGGGGTTGTGCTTTTCCACAATTCTCTATTCCATTTGTTAATTATGAGCTGCACTCCGTGATACTTCATCAGTCCACCTATCACCTTCTCTCATTTCAGAATAGTAGTGCCATGTTAATATAACACAACATCACTGAAGTACAAAGCTGAATACATCACAGAAGTCAATCATGTGCCGTGCCGCGTGGCGTAGGCGATCATTTCTCTGCGCAATTCCCTGTCTTTAGACTTGATTGTGGGATCCGCCGGTGACTTTCTTCCTAGCCATACTGACAATCCATCCAGTAACTTCTCTCTCATCACAGAAGTACAAAGCTGAATACATCACTTCAATAAAGCTGAATCTGCTGTTAAATCTGTGACGATAATTTATTGTTCACCTTTCCCCCACCCTTCCCTTAAAACCTCCCTATTTCTTTGTTAATGATTAAATCACTGAAGTCTGGCAGTCTTTGTAGGAGAAGATGCTTGTGTGTGCTATCTTGGTGATCGTGTCGCTTACAAAGGAGCTAACAACAGGCAGCCCACTTGTCCGTCCGTGTCCGCTTTTAGGGGAAAAACAAAAATCTGGAACGCGTTTTCTTGATCCTCGGTCAGACCTGTTTTCAGTTTGACCTCTAACATGGAGGTCACCGTGAACCGTCACGACGACCCGGTGGCCTCTTCTGGTTCGTCTGAAGTGATGACCCAAAGAAACTGCGCAAACATAACAATTACCTAAAAGAAGAGGGGAGAGGGGGTGAGAGAAGAATATGAAGGGAAATGAGGGATTGTAAGTTTCACAACAAAAACTCCCCGAGTGAGAAAGACTAGTTACAGATGGACAGACATGATTGCTGATTACATTTTTATTTTTTAAAAAGGCAGAAAGAACTTTATTGATTAAAGAAGCACGCAGACCAGGTCTTGAGGCAGGTACCGCTATCTTACCTAGAACTTTATATGGGCATGATCTGTCTGTGTTCCTTGTAGAACTATCCTGTCTAAGCTGTTGCTTTTCCTGTTGTACGCCGGTTCGAATCCTACTCTTTTTTCACTTCCTTCACAGGTAACTGCGCCACGTGTTTAGATTTGTCCGAATTGTAACGGTCTTTTCCATAAGAAGAGAAAGAATGGGAAACGGATATTTTTTTTAAGGGAAAGGGGATATAAGAGGATTGATTGAATGAAACAAGAAGAAAAAGAAAGAAAAAGAAATGGAGAAAGTAATAAGAGGAGAAGTGAGGAGAAAAGAACGGGAGATGGAAGAAAAGAGAGAGTGAGAGAGAGACAGGGACTCTAGCGGTCTCCACAATGTGTTAGTTGTTTAGTTGTCTTATCTGTCTACACAATATGTTAGTTGTCTCATCCGTCTACACAATATGTTAGTTATCTTATCTGTCTCCACAATATGTTAGTTATCTTATCTGTCTCCACAATATATTAGTTATTTAGTTGTCTTATCTGTCTACACAATATGTTAGTTATCTGTCTCCACAATATGTTAGTCGTCTTATCTGTCTACACAATATGTTAGTTGTCTCATCTGTCTACACAATATGTTAGTTATCTTATTTGTCTACATAATATGTTACTTATCTTATCTGTCTGCACAATATGTTTGTTATCTTATCTGTCTCCACAATATGTTAGTTGCCTTATCTGTCTACATAATATGTTAGTTATCTTATCTGTCTCCACAATTCATTCATTCATTCATTCATTTACATGTCCCTTGCGGAACTTTGCCTCCCAAACAGCACTCCTGTAGGCCTCTCGGTTGTGAGCAAGATGACCTGCTGCTGATGCATCCATTTGCAGATCGTCAACGATTTCTTGCAGCCATCTTCGTTTTAGTCTTCCTCTTTTTCTTTTTCCCATTATGTATCCTTCCAATACGGTCTTCTCTAAATTATCATGACGTTTAATGTGTCCAAAATATTTCAGTTTTCTCTCTTTAATCCTCTTTACTAGCCAGTCTTCTTCAATATTAAGCTCTTGTAGTATAGATATATTTGTTAATTTTTGTGTCCACGATATTTGGAGAACTCTTCTGTAGCATTTACATTCAAATGCATTTATGTGTTTCTCAGCTTTTTTGTTAAGTGTCCAGGTCTCACAGGCATATGTTGCGATGGGAAAGATGCACGCCCTTAAAAATCTTATTTTTGTAGTTCTGTCTGCTCCTCTCCACAGATTCTTTATTTGTTTTACTTTCTGAAGAGGGATAGATGTCCTCCTTTTAATTTCTCTCAATGTATCTCCATTATTAGTTAGTAGTGATCCAAGATATTCAAAACTCTCCACTTCTTCCAGTTTTTCCTCATTGATACATATTTCAGCTGCCTTGTTTGTTTTGTCAGTTGTCATCAATTTAGTTTTCTTTGCATTAAGATAGAGGTTCTGCTCTTCGCTGTTCTTATGGACTGACATAATTAGTTTTTCCATTCCTTTTTGTGTTGTAGACAGTAATACTGTGTCATCAGCATATCTAATCTCTGGTATTTCATAACCTCCAATTTCATAACAATATATTAGTTATTTAGTTGTCTTATCTGTCTCCACAATATGTTAGTTGTCTTATCTGTCTACACAATATATTCATTGTCTTATCTGTCTTCACAATATGTTCATTGTCTTATCTGTCTCTACAATATGTTTGTTGTCTTGTTTGTCTCCAAAATATGTTTGTTGTCTTGTCTGTCTCCACAGTAAGTTTGTTGTCTTGTCTGTCTCCACGATTTATATCTTTATCTTATCTCTCTGTCTCCACAGTGTATCTTGTCTCTCTGTCTCCGTAGTGTCTTGTCTCTCTGTCTCCATAGTGTATCTTGTCTCTCTGTCTCCAAAATGTGTCTTGTCTCTCTGTCTCCATAGTGTATCTTGTCTCTCTTTCTCCATAGTGTATCTTGTCTCTCTGTCTCCATACTGTATCTTGTCTCTCTGTCTCCATAGTGTATCTTGTTTCTCTGTCTCCATAGTGTATCTTGTCTCTCTGTCTCCATAGTGTATCTTGTCTCTCTGTCTCCACAGTGTATCTTGTCTCTCTGTCTCCACAGTGTATCTTGTCTCTCTGTCTCCACAGTGTATCTTGTCTCTCTGTCTCCACAGTGTATCTTGTCTCTCTGCCTCCACAGTGTATCTTGTCTCTCTGTCTCCACAGTGTATCTTGTCTCTCTGTCTTCACAGTGTATCTTGTCTCTCTGTCTCCACAGTGTATCTTGTCTCTCTGTCTCCATAGTGTATCTTGTCTCTCTGTCTCCATAGTGTATCTTGTCTGTCTTCGAGGAGGGAGATGGTGAAGGAAGGGAGGGATGTTATGTTGAAACGAGAAAGACTGACGAAACATGTCATCGAAAAAAGATCTATGAAAGAATATCAGACTAATTATGTAATCGCAACATCTCTGTAGACATGACTTCTCGCTACACACAGAACATACTAAAGTCACTCATGTGAGACCTTTCTTCTGAACTCATACATCATCATCATCATCAGGTGCCGTGCCGACTGGCGTTGGCAATTATGCTTCTCCAGAGTACACGATCATTCATGCAGGCCATCAGCTCAGTTGATGATCTCCTCTCACACCATCCCATCAGACTGTCCAGTATCATTCTGCCTTCTGTTTTTCCTGTTATAATATTTTCAATGCCCCCTCTTCTCATTGCATGTCCTATGAAAGTACATTGTCTCTCTCTTATTTTTTTTACAAGATTTTTTGTCTCTCCAGCTCTTCTCATACATTCTTCATTAGTTATTTTTGCTGTCCAGGGGATTCGCAACATTCTTCTAATAAACCACATTTCTGCTGCTTCCAATGATTTTTATGCAGACTTGCATATTGTCCATGATTCACTTCCATATAATAAGACAGGTTCAATATAGCATTTTAGGACTCGTTTTCTAACATTCATTGATAAGGATGTGTTGGATAATATGTTTCTCATTCTTTGAAATGCAGTTTTTGCTTGGCCTATTCTGAACTCTTACAGAGATGATAAAAAGTATCTGATCGCAAGGGCTTAATCTCTGGAATTAGACCAGCAGTGCAATCTGACCACACCACTTTAACCTTTCACTATATTTGATTACAGGTATTGACTGGGTACATGGGACCCAACTAGAAGATCTTGATTTTGCTGATGACATAACTCTTATCAGTAACAATGTGAATTCCTTGCAATAACATACAGATAGCCTGTCTTCACTGGCTAGCAAAATAGGAATTGAAATTAACAAAGACAAAACAAAAATAATGAAAATTTCCCTTAATCAAAATGGGAAAATACACATAAAAAGGACAGATATTGAAGAAGTCAATCAATTTGCATACCTTGGCAGCTACATAGACCAGGATGGTGACACTAGAAAGGAAGTTAGAATCAGAATTACAAAAGCAGCATCGATCTTCAAGAACCTTGAGAACATATGGAATTCAAAAGTTATAAGCACAAAAACCAAGTTAAGACTATTTCATTCAAATGTAATATCCACTCTCATTTATGCATGCGAAAGCTGGAAAACAAGTAAAGAAATAGACAAGAAATTAGACTCTTTTGAAAACAAGTGCCTAAGGAAAATACTCGGCATCAAGTGGAACGAATTTAAGAATAATGCAGAGATAAGACAGATGACTGAACAACAACCAGTCTCATGGGTGATCAGGAAAAGGAGATGGACATATGTTGGTCACTTGATGAGAAGAAATGATCAGAGAATCCCAAAACAAGCTATCAAGTGGAACACAACAGGCCAAAGAAAAAGAGGCAGACCGTGTGAAACTCTGAAGAGGACATTGTTTAAGAGAGGCCAAATTAACAGACATAAAATCCCTTGATGAGGTTGAAAGACTCGCCGAAGACAGGAAAAATTGGCGAACTGCTTTGCGAGCCCTATGTGACGTTTAGCTGAGAAACACATAAATGCCTTTGAATGTAAATGCTACAGAAGAGTTCTCCAAATATCGTGGACACAAAAAAGAACAAATATATCTATACTACAAGAGCTTAATATTGAAGAAGGCTGGCTAGTGAAGAGGATTAAAGAGAGAAAACTGAAATATTTTGGACACATTAAACGTCATGATAATTTAGAGAAGACCGTATTGGAAGGATACATAATGGGAAAAAAAAAAAGAGGAAGACCAAGACGAAGATGGCTGCAAGACATCGTTGACGATCTGGAAATGGATGCAACAGCAGCAGGTCATCTTGCTCACAACCGAGAGGCCTACAGGAGTGCTGTTTGGGAGGCAAAGTTCCGCAAGGGACATGCAAATGAATGAATGAATGAATGAGATCGAGCTTATATGTGTGTATATCTAATTGTTTCCAATTCCCAGCATTCACTGCACAGGCAAGTCTCCATATTTTTTTAAAGTTCAGTTCACCGGAAAAAAAAAAAGCAACAACTCACAAGACCTCTGGGAGTCATGACCCAGAGGGGCCCACCTCCCTTAGAGTGTCAGGAGTTTAATAGGGCCGACACACTTGTTTGGGGGGGGGGGGGGGTGGGGGGTACTTCCTCTGATGATCTGAAAGAGTTGTGTTGTTGTTCCGCTCTCTACGGTAGTTTCCTGCACACGACCGCGCAATAAAGCGAGATAAGCATGTTTTTATAGACCAGGTTTCAGGCCATTCTTCATTAGCTCCCATTCACTGCCGCCCTTTATATGTTAGACTTGGGAAGAAAACAAAACGGGATGAGTTTTATTCACTGGTGTTATGTTAAATGTGTTACACATTATAATGTTGCCGTTTCCGCATAGGGTTTTCTATGAATGATAATGAAGTTGTTATTAAAAAAAACAATAACAACACTCTCTACAACACATTAAAGAAACAATGTACCAACTGGAAATAACACAGTAATTAGTGTATAAGTATACAACTATACACTAAACACTGCAGTAAAGCTGTGATACTAGAATGTATAAAATTGGAAAAAAGTAGGAGCAGCTTTATTACTTAACGATTACAAAGTTGTGACGTTTCAGCGTGAGCCTTAATCATACAAAACATACAGGACGAAGAAATAGGGAGAGGAGATAAAGTATAGATTTACATGAATACTGTTTAAAAAAAAAATTTTTTTTAAGGGGTACTTAGCTGTAAATTGCAAGGTGTGGCTTGTCTGGCGGTGTGTGTCAGGAACAACTGGAAATACATCTGCAAACCATCCTCTTTCGCCTAAGGACAGGACACTACAGAGCCACCTACATCGACTTAAAATGTCTCACACATACGAGTGTCCATGCAACAATGGAGTCCAGACTACAGAACATATCCCCAAACCATGCAGAACTGAGGCGGGAGACATGGCCAGAGGACACAAGCTTGGGGCAAAAGCTTTGGGGCTCCTGTTAGGATCTGGAGATGACTGCGGACTTTGCCTTGTCGACAGGGATCAGAATTTGATGTGACCAACAACCTCGAATGCAGAAGAAGATGAAGTTTTAAAATTCATCTTGTATATAAGGATATATCATCAAAGAGTGATAGTGTTGAAGCGTCTAAAAGCAGAAAAGTGAAAAGTTTCCGTTACCACAATTTTCAGTTCTCGGGCTGGAAGATTTGAAGGGAGGCAATTGAAATATTAAACCATATCTTCAAGATAGTTTAAATCTTTCGAATTTCTCTCTTCGGTAATTCCTATCAAGTGCTTGAATGGCAGATCTCCCTGTCATTGAGAATTTGAATACTAAGTCGTGCCGAAATCTGGAATCAGGGATAGAGTAAAATGTGGAGAGTGCTCTAGCAATACCTGTGCAGTCTTTGTAGCATCTTATCCTTATATTTCATAAGAAGAAACAAATATTTAATAAGGGCCTCATAGCGCCAGGTAGCAGATAAAATATATGCATATATTTTCCTCTGGACATTGTCTTGGTACGGCCATCTATCTTCGTTGTTTTTGTTTTTTTTACTACACTTCAAGGTCTACCGGAAGATGTCCCCGACATGTGCTTTTGAGTTGTGCTCTGGAAAAAATTTTTGACCTCGAATTTCTCTTTTTTCATGTTATTCCATTCTTCTTGCAACGTTTGGGCTATTTCTTGGCGGTTTCCAGGACGATTGTGTCGTCTTCCCAACCTGCGGTCCGGTTCATCCCAAATGTACTCGATAGGTGGCATGTCCGGTGAAACTGCTGGCCATGGCAAGACAGTAATCTGATGTTGTTGAAAGTGGTACCTGACCACACGTGCGACATGTGGACGAGCGTTAACCTGCTACAGTATCACGCCTTGTCCATTAGCATCCAGAAAAGGCATTACGTGGCGTGTAATGATTTCGTCCCTATATCATAAACATGTGAGGTTCCCATTGAGTGAGACTAGGTTTGTTCGGCCAGCACAGGAAATTCCTCCCCAAACCATTACACTGCCTCCTTTCCTCTTATCCACCTTTAACACATAGTTATTCGCAAAGCGCTCTCCTCTTCGCCTGTACACTAAAATACGTCCATCGTGGCCTTGCAGACAGATTCTGGACTCACCAGTGAATAGGGTCCGTCTCTATTGATGATAAGGCCATGCCACGTGGTGCCTGGCCAGGTCAAACAGGTTTGTCTGTGGCGAGCTGTCAGTACTGGTCTAACTGCAGGCCTATGAGGTAAGAGATTTACCTGTCTGAGTGATTCTAAGGACTGTTGTCGCCGGTGGAGGGGTGTAGGATATGCTCTCCGCTCCAATGGCGTGCGTCTCAAATAGCCTCTGACAGTCAAGTCCAGCTCCTGGCCTTCTCGTGGCAGAGCTGTTTAAACTGACAGGAGAAGGGGTGAAGGCGAATATCTGGCGCCTGAAAACCAGACGTTTCGGGTAGATGAGAGTCATGTTTGGTAGCTCATCTACCGCTGCTGGAGAGATTCTTCAGCTGCCGTGCGTGGAGTGGGGCTCCTCCGGGCCAGTGAAGAAAGATGCGATTATGGGTTGCCGTGTGGCACTGTGGAAAAGGTGAAAGAAAGGAGTAAGTGAAGTAATCGTAGTCTCGAGGTCAAGACTGTTCAAGTCACGGCACCTCTGCTCTGGAGGTCCATCTGCACTCATACCGAGCGAATTGCCTGAACCGGCTTAACCCAGGAGTTAAGACGTTGCTGGCGAGACTCTTCGGATGCCGCGCGTGGAGTGAAACTCCTCCCGGCCAAAGAAGGAAATGAGGAAAAGCAGTCAGGGTTGCCGTTCGGCGCCGATGTTAAAAGGTGATGGGTAGGATACAGTGAAGCTTAATTGGTATGTCCAGTAGTCTCGCGGCGAGAGCTACTCATACCACGGCACCCCTGCTCTAGAGGCCGCCTACGTCCTTTCTACACCCATACTGGTGAAATATGCCTAAACCGGCTTACAGCAGGGGTGAAACTTGATGGCTACTTAAGTCACGGTACCTCCGCTCTAGAGGTCAGTCACGTCCTAAACACGCCCATACTGGGATAATATGCCTAAACCGGCTCAACCGAGGAGTGAAACTCACTAGTGGCGAGGATTCGTCCTCCTGGACAAAAGCTCCGTCCTGGTCACAACTAGGAAGGGTAGCGGCCACGACCACAAAACGCTGAAGTCGGAGACACTGGATCAGGGCAGTCTAGATGGGGAACCACCTCTCACCCGGCGGGGATGTTTGCGTATCCTAATCACGCTGAGGTTTTCCGATGACAAATTCCAACGCGGACTGGATGGGCAACTATCTCTCACCCGGCGGGGATACACGGATATTCCAAAACACGTCGAGGTTTTCCGGTGAGAAAGTCCAACTCTAGGCTGGATGGGCAACCACCTCCCACCCAGCGGGGATACACTGAAATCCAAAACACATCGAGGTTTTCCGGTGAGAAAGTCCAACTCTAGGCTGGATGGGCAACCACCTTTCACCCGGCGGGGATACACGGGTATTCCAAAACACGTCGAGGTTTTCCGATGAGAAAGTCCAACTCTAGATTAAACTGGTGCAACGAAAACCACAGTGTCATGCAATCCCGCTTCTGAGACCCACCAAGAATACAAGCTCAAGCCCTGCGATAGTCTGAATCTCTTGTGATCCTCTCGGGGATCTCGTGTGGTCCCCGAGACCACAGGACCTATTGAGAACCACGGGAGTAAACTCAGTAGGATCACGGGGCGGTCTTGGTGGTAGAAGCGAACGAAGAAGAAGAAGACCTATCTGAGTCTGTTCCGCACTGTCCTGCCCGACACACGTCTTAAACCTGGAATGTTACTGCCAGTCCATGTTGCTTGGAGAAACCTATTACAAAGGTGCGTGAGGTGGATGCGGCGGTCTTATGCAAGGGTGGTAACTTGTGGTCTACCGCTTCTATGGCGGTCAGCAACGGAACCATTTTAGTTAATACTACTTTGAAGGCGTGATATTGTGTTTCTGTGAACATTAAAATGTTCAGATACTGCTGCTACTGTTGATCCAGCAATTAACATCCCAACAGCTATTTCTCGCCGATGTTCGTTCAATCTTGGCATGAGGGAAAAAAGATGTTTATGTTGGAATTCCACTACTCCTTTCTTCAACGATTACATGACTAGATAGATCTCTGGTAAGGGAATTACACACTTACTCTCATTTTGTCCGTGGTCAGTAACCAATCATGGATCACTGCACGTGATTTCACTGGAGCTGTGGTTATCTCCCCATGAGTGGTGCGATCAACTTCGTGCAGCACGGGGAAGTGGACAACGCTCAGACAAAACTTCGTGCAGCACGGGGAAGCGGACAACACTCAGACAAAACTTCGTGCCAAATTTGATTTCATTTCACTCATGACAACGTAATTGGTGCGCTTGACACCACTGCATACTTACTTTTTTTCCGTGAGTTGACGAATCATAGCTAACCAAGACCCTGCCCCACCCCTCTGTTAGTGCTCTCAGTAACAGGTCTAGCCTGGCTAACGGGCATTAGTCGCCATAGTTTCCACAGTAGAGGAGTCTGCTAAAGAAGCATTGCACACCTCCTGTTTTTTTAGTTGATCTTAGAAACTGAAAAAATAGCTGCAGTGACCCGCTCCCAATCCGACACGATGTTGTTCCTCAACATCTCCACCATATCAGTTGCAAGGAACACAGCTCGCAGTTCCGGGGAGACCGAAAAAGAAGATATGTTGAAATATGAAATGAATGGTCATCGTTGCTCCCTGGACGAGCCAGTGAAGCTTCAGTCGCCTTCAACTTGGTTCGTCTACAGAACCAGAAGGAGCAGTAGCACGCTTCGACACTCACGTGATACCATCCTATTTCACTTTTCACTGATATCCTCTGCAATGCATTTACCTCCTAAAGTCGATGATGCTGAGAAATGTCACGGTAAGATTTAAAGTTCTCTCTTCTCTGTGAAAGCTGTCACGTGGTCTCATAAATCTTGAAAATGTATGTCTAGGATGGTACTTTGCTGTAGTGTCTGCTCACCGATCACTCACAGGCGGACTTGTCATGCATCAAGAAATAAACATCAAGAAACAGACATCAAGAAACCTCTTATTTCATCGCAAACGTTCAATAGATGTAAAACCTTACTATAAAAAAAAGTTTTACTTTCGCCCCAGTTTTGCTAAGATTTGGATGTCCCTTGCGGAACTTTGCCTCCCTAACAGCTCTCCTGTATTCCTTTCGGAGGAGGTCACTATGCCTCTTCTTTTACTGCTATTGCAATTATTATTTGTGTTTTAGATGATTACATAAATATCAATAAAGGATGCAGTGTTTCCGGGACATGACACAGAATAAAGAAGAATTCTCTAAGCTGACCATCTGGCCAAAGAGGGCACTGAAATGGAACAACCAGACATACCAATCACCTATAATCAGAAGAAAAGCATGATAAAAACCTACAGGAAGCCACAAACACCACTACATGGTGACTATCACATGCTAAACAGAAAGGAACAAGTCACCATCTTCCGTCTCCGAACAGGACACACTCGACTCCGAAGTCATATGTATACAAAGTTTAAGGTTGGTACTACTAACCTATGTACATGTGCCCAGGTGCCCCAAACTGTGGAACATATCCTCCAGAACTGCACCAACTATGAAACACTGAGAAATAATTACTGGCCCAGTGAAACCACTAAAGAAGATAAGCTCTATGGTTCCATACATGAATTACAAAAAAACAGTGAAATTTATCCAAGAGACAGGACTGCAGGTATAGACAGACAATGCGAACGAAGAAGAAGAAGAAGAAGAATTCTCTCTTATGAGGGTCACTGCAATCAGGACAATACTGTATCAGCTCTGCCGCCACTTCAGAAGGGTGTAATACTCACAAATGTGGTCCAAACACCTCACTTCAGAAGGGTGTAATACTCACAAGTGTGTTCCAAACACCTCACTTCTGAAGGATGTAATACTGACCATGGTGAGCCCAGATAAATTGGAACTATCACAGAGAAATGGAATTTATAGTAATAATTCACATTATTCAGAAATTTGGTTTATGGTCTGGATCATCATCATTGCACACTGGACATGTCCATAGGTGTTCAGATACCATCAAACCCCCCCCCCCCAACATATCCATCAGTGTCCTGCAGCTGATAGTGCCTGTTCTGTGTTGGTTGACAAGTCCTCTCACACGTCCAGTATGTATCTCATTCCCGGCCATGCCAGTCTGTATTCTCAGCTCTTTCAATCTATGCAGCAATGTGGATATGCTCTCTCAAAGTCCTCCGCTCTCTCTCTGGGTGTGTTAACAATATCAGCTTGATCCAGTGGTTGTCCATCTGTAATGATGGCAGAGCCAGCCAGCCTTTCATCTCTCTCATTTCCCTGGATGTCTGTAAGTCCATTGATATAGATGAGGGTGACAAAAATGCTTGACTTCTGCAATGACTTTAGCCATTGCCTGTGTACAGAACTTGCCTTGACCTTCCTGATCGTACTGATTGAGTCACTTAATATGCAGACACAGATGTAGTCCTGTAACTCCCCCCAGATGAATGCTTTTACCACCATCACCTCCATCGTCAAATTTGGTGGACCTGTGCAGACACTTCACATTCATCTTTTAATGGCTTTACAACTCTTTGATGATGGGTCTGCATGTGGTTGTGAGCTTACATTCTTGACAACAATACAACCATCAGAAAGGTCAGCAGTAAACAAATCACACAGTTGGTGTAAATGTGAAATAGATTTGTTATTTTAATGGCATTTTTAATTAACATTTGAAATTTTACATTCATGTACCAAAAATTTCCTTCATAAACATTTTTCCACATTTTTAATTTAAAAAAAAAAAAAACTCTTCAGGATTCAAAATGTTTCTTATATTTTTTCTAAGCTCTGAGAACAGTACTAATACTGACATTTTATGTGAAAACAACAGAAATGTTTGATCTGTATGTGGGAACAAACAAAACAACATGAGGTTTTCAGTGTTATAGAAATACAATATTTCATATAGAATCAAGTGCATCACTTAGAAGTTGTTTTCTCTGTCCTTTTATTCGAGATTGTTAAGATTTCAGTTGCAAACACTGTCTCCTACTCCTTCATATGCATTTACTGTCTCTTTGAAAAGCTGGCTGTTTCTGACAAGAGCCTTGGAGCTTAGCTTCTTGGACAATTTCATTGGACCAGTATGTGGATGTCTCAGTTTCAAAGTTGGTGCATTTTGAGGATGTTTACACAGCCTGAGTAGTTCAGTTACATTGCATAGTGGATCTCCAACCTTGAACTTCACACACCATTATCTTTTTTCCTCTGCTTAAATGTTATCTCCCACAAGTCTAACAGAATTAAATGTTATCTCCCACAACTCTAACAGAATTAAATATTATCTCCCACAAGTCTAACAGAATTAAATATTATCTCCCACAAGTCTAACAGAATTAAATATTATCGCTCACAAGTCTAACAGAATTAAATGTTATCGCTCACAAGTCTGACAGAATTAAATGTTATTGCTCTCAATTCTAACAGAATTAAATGTTATTGCTCACAAGTCTAACAGAATTAAATGTTATCGCTCTCAATTCTAACAGAATTAAATGTTATTGCTCACAAGTCTAACAGAATTAAATATTATCGCTCACAAGTCTAACAGAATTAAATGTTATCGCTCACAAGTCTGACAGAATTAAATATTATCTTCCACAAGTCTAAAAGAATTAAATATTATCTTCCACAAGTCTAACAGAATTAAATATTATCTCACACAAGTCTAACAGAATTAAAAGTTATTGCTCACAAGTCTAACAAAATTAAATGTTATCTCTCACAAGTCTAACAGAATTAAATATTATTTCTCACAAGCCTAATAGAATTAAATATTATCTATCACAACTCTAACAGAATAAAATATTATGTCTTGCAAGTTTAACAGAGTAAAATCTTATGTCTTGCAAGTTTAACAGAGTAAAATATTATGATTGCAAGTTTAACAGAGTAAAATATTACCTTTTGCAAGTTTAACAGAGTAAAATATTACCTTTTGCAAGTTTAACAGAGTAAAATATTATGTCTTGCAAGTTTAACAGAGTAAAATATTATCTCTTGCAAGTTTAACAGAGTAAAATATTATGTCTTGCAAGTTTAACAGAGTAAAATATTATGTCTTGCAAGTTTAACAGAGTAAAATATTATGTCTTGCAAGTTTAACAGAGTACACTTATTCAGGTTTTAGCTTGTGGAGGTATGCACTATAACAGCTGATCAAAGATTGTTGCTGAGCTTTGATCCCAGTCATTCTCAAATTTGATGGGTCAGTCGTTTTACAAACACTTCATGTCCTTAGTGGTTCATCACAACTGTCTGGTGATGGATCTCCAAGTGACTCTGAGCAAAATTCTTGGTCACAGGAATAACGTGTGCAGCTCTCAACAAACAGAAAATTGAACACAGTTTTCAGTGTGAAAATTACTGCAGTTGTGGGAATAGCTTGCTATATTTTTGCATCACACACACTGCCCCTTAAAGCATCTCACTCTATTTCATCACTTTTAGTTGACTCGAGCTCACGTGTAGCAGGTAAAATCCCCATTTCCATGCCATTATGACATGTTGGGATACAGTATCAGGCCTGTTATTTCCAAGACTACCAGAAGATGAATGTATGAAGTGTAGCAGGGCATGAATTTTAATGTTCTGAACTGCAAGGACTGTTTACATTCTCCATCTTTATATTTATATTACAGACTGGATATCTTCAAGAGATCTCACATAAGCTTGAGGGTGATATCCCCAGTCTGACTAAAAAAAAAAAAACAAAACACTTTTACCTCAAGAAAACAACGACAAAGCTGACTGACATTAATCATTTTCTTCTAAATCATGCTTCAAATACTTCCATGGAGATCTTGCTGTTAATATTGAAACCAAACTCTTTTGATAAATGACTTGCTCCTGTTAAAACATATGTCCGTGTCCGAAAGATGGGAGCAGGGCTGATTTGCACATTGGACACTGAGTATTAACTTTTAAAGACAATCTAAGACACTTTCCATGGAATAAATGTTGGCAAACAGTTACCCTAGCAGATGTCATGTGAACAAGACAGACAGCACATATGTCATTGTGTGACATTAGCTCCTCTTTGGTTGCCCACCGCATGTGCCGTACCAGAACACGTTCATTTTTTAGCGGAAACCAAGCACGGATACACAACTCCATTAGAGCTGCAAAAACATTACAGTAAGTAATAGTTACAAGCAAGTGTGATCTGCCACTATAAAGTGCCACAACAAACAGGGATGAAGTAATCACAACATCTATGAGAATTAGGTTTCCGAGAACTCCATATTCCACAAGTCCATCCATTGCATATGAATATGCCTGCCTAAACTCCAACATCATCCTTAACTGAAAGTGTGTATTGCTAACACAAACAAAAATTATGGCTGGAAAAACATAAACTATTGCCACTGATAAGCAACTATATGCAATGCAAGCGATGCAGATGGCTGAATGACTAATGAAAAACAATAGCCATGTGTAGCAATCAAAATATTCAGATGAATATATACCAGGAATACCATGGATGGCAATTTCATTCTGTAAATTTTCTGTTCCTTTGTTATATCTTAATCTACATGCCTCTTCAACAATTGCTGACAGCGAGTTGAACAAAATGATCCAACTTATATAAACAAATATATCTGTTGTATCTGCATTCAACAGAAAAACTGAGATGATGAAAGCCTGATGCCTTATCCATGGAGGAATTCCTCTCTGAAAAGGCAGTAGCTTTATTTGCTTCTGCCACAGACTTGGCTCTGTAAAATATACATTGGAGAAGTTAAACAAAGCAACAAGAGGGCTCCAGATGGCGTCAAATAGAGTTTGAGTTACTCCGAAGTTTGTCTGTTTCAGTGATGAGTGTGTGACCAACACAAGCAGCAGAATGTTTGCAGTAGTCAGGATGCTGACTAGAAGCTGCCACAGAGGCAGGTAAGCTGCAGATGTTATACATGCTGCAGTCCATACCATACCTGAGGATAACAAGGAAGTAATGTTTTAGAATAACAAATCATGTCCTCTTCAAGAGACTCAGAGAAAGTAAATCTCTAAGAAAGTTAAATATTTGATGATGCAGCATATTTGTGGAACTGCAAAACTTAGTATTGAGTTGAATGGTGAAGTGGCTGTGGTGGTTTTCAGGAATGAGGCTTGGTGGTAAACATCTTTCAGTTTATATTCCTGGGGCTTGGCTTTTAGTCTCTCGTATGAATCTTGATCTTTTGTCAAGATTCCTCAAAAAGCTTTCGCTATTATGCAAGGAAAAAAAACAAACCATGAAACAGCTGTTTATGAGCTCCATGCTCTTTTTTTTTCACATACTTTCCTGTTGCTGCTGCAGACATAGACAGCTATTCTTGATGTGAGTTATCTTTCATTGCAGTTTTTAATACATTTATACATTATATTTATGCAAAACTTTGACCACTATATTTTTTCCCCTGTTAAATCCATTCAACATAAGACGTGTAGACAAAGAAAACTGCATTACCCAATGTTTCCTGAATGTTCTTTATGAATATATTCTCTAGATCTTTACAGCATGTTTATCATTAGCATGCCATTTTTGATTGGGCTATCTATAAAAAAAAATGCTTTAAGCTATGTTTAAAGTTATAAGGTTGACATTAAATGTTTGTTTAAAGCTTTACCATTGTGTCTATATTGTATCCTTGAATATTGTGCAGCCTTTCTGCAATCACCATAACTGTGTGCTCAAAAAAAAACTTTGTATAAAAGCAAAAATATAAGCACAGTGTACAAAAAACGCAGTCTAACTTAGATTTTTACCTACAGCAATTAAAGCCATACCTGTTCAATAATTATTATTATACATCATCATTATGTTATGCCATCTCCTCATGGAAGATTGGCTGTGATGGTCTCCAGCTTGCTCTATCCATGGCTGCGATGGTCTCCAGCATGCTCTATCCATGGCTACGATGGTCTCCAGCTTGCTCTATCCATGGCTGCTATTGTCTCCAGCTTGCTCTATCCATTGCTGTGATTGTCTCCAGCTTGCTCTATCCATGGCTGCAATGGTCTCCAGCTTGCTCTATCCATGGCTGCGATGGCCTCCAGCTTGCTCTGTCCATGGCTGCGATGGTCTCCAGCTTGCTCTATCCATTGCTGTGATTGTCTCCAGCTTGCTCTGTCCATGGCTGCAATGGTCTCCAGCTTGCTCTATCCATGGCTGCAATGGTCTCCAGCTTGCTCTATCCATTGCTGTGATTGTCTCCAGCTTGCTCTATCCATGGCTGCGATGGTCTCCAGCTTGCTCTATCCATTGCTGTGATTGTCTCCAGCTTGCTATGTCCATGGCTGCGATGGTCTCCAGCTTGCTCTATCCATTGCTGTGATTGTCTCCAGCTTGCTTTGTCCATGGCTGCGATGGCCTCCAGCTTGCTCTGTCCATGGCTGCGATGGTCTCCACCACACTCACAGCACATGAGACCAGACCGATTCCTGCCCACCTAATGAACTACTATACAACTGTCATCTCCTTGTTTTCTTACTTCAGGC
The DNA here is from genome assembly GCA_009760885.1 of Achatina immaculata. NCBI lineage: Eukaryota > Metazoa > Mollusca > Gastropoda > Stylommatophora > Achatinidae > Lissachatina > Lissachatina immaculata. Next base: position 74,163,680 of record CM019691.1, read on the forward strand.
TTTTTCTCTTAAGTCTGAATTTTAGATCGTTCTTATCTTATATCCTTCCCGTGCCGTTAAACGTCACATAGGGCTCGCAAAAATAGTTCGCCAATTTTCCCTGTCTTCGCCGAGTCTTTCAACCTCATCAAAGGATTTTATGCCTGTTAATTTGGCCTCTCTTAACAATGTCCTCTTCAGAGTTTCACGCGGTCTGCCTCTTTTTCTTCGGCCTGTTGTGTTCCACTTGATAGCTTGTTTTGGGGATTCTCTGATCATTTCTTCTCATCAAGTGACCAACATATGTCCATCTCCTTTTCCTGATCACCCATGAGACTGGTTGTTGTTAGATCGTTGCTACTGCCAAAATATTGTAATAGCTTGGCTCTTGTGTGTGTGTTTTTTTTTTTGTTTCTCTTTTATTGTCACTCAGTATTAAATATTTCTTTTTTTTCCAGGGATTATGTCCCAGTTTTCTATATAAGCTCATTTTAAGAACCTCGGTTTCCTTTCATCATAAATAAGCAATGTCCGGGCGTGCCTCGTCACTCTGTGTCAACAAAAGCGAAATAAAACATCACTAATAAATTCTGCGAAAAAGAGTCTACAATTTTGTATTAAAAAACCGTCTTGTGTTTGAGACTTACTTGTAATCGCGTTCTCTTTTGTCCAGTTCCATGGCATGGTTTATTTAAAGTTACAGGCGTGAGGGTGTCGTTTAAACTGTGCAGCTTTTACAAGATGTCGAGGTCATTTAGTAAGAGTTGACCGGCCTGCGTGCAGGCCGGGCAGGCCACCCTGTACATGTTGAGGTCATCGTGACTTGAGAAGTGTTCGTAGTCTTGCTTGCACCCTCAACTCATTCTCGTGCGAAACATGCAGCTTGAACAACCGACGTTCTGAGTGTATTTGGGAAACTTAAGTCCCACTTCCAGCTGTTAGGCAAATGGAGAGAGAGAGAGAGAGAGAGAGAGAGAGATCTACACTTTCCGTTTTATTTCTACAGCTCCTCACATGCAGTACTTGTATTTCACTTTGTTTGGACGTAACTGTGTTATTATTCTTCATTAGTCGTAACTTGTTACGTCAGATGCAAGCAGTATTATTATTATTTTATATTATTATTTTATATTATTATTCTTTTCTCTCTTAAAAGTTTTATCATATTTTTTTTAAATTCATGCTTGTTATGTGCAAAGCACTAAACTGATGCTGAATGACAAAGTTTACAGATAAATGGCAAAATGTCAGATGGGCCTCATGTTCAGTTTTATGCACTTTGTTCCTTCGTTCCGTATCCCTAATGTGTACACATTTCTGTTTCAGTTTTCTCACTCCTGCACATGCGCTCGCTTGCACGCACACAAACTTCAAAGCACATTACTTTCGCTTAAAAGCACGTCCACAAGAATGTAACTGCATTCGGCGTCGTACTGCCCTAGCTACCGAAACAAACGACCTACATTCCACAACCTGGAGCGAGGCCAGACGATAACCAAGATAATATGGAAGGTGAGAGCTTGGGGGGGGGGGGGTGTAGAAAGAAGTGCAGACCGTTAGTCAGTTCCACCAATCACGTTATAGCACAGCTCTCATTTCCTTGACCCGAATCGGTCACTGGTCGACGGTCAGTCCAAGGCTGGGAGGACTACAGATATGCAAGTTACTACATTTTATTTCCTTCTATTAACATTATAAGCACACACGAACGATGCGGATGATGAGGCGAGGGACGATTTCTATCACCAGTTGCAACAAATCATCAACAAAGTCCCTAAACACGACATCCTAATTGCTATGGGGGACTTCAACGCTAAGGTAGGGAAAGATAACACCGACATCGAAAAAGTAATGGGGAAAGAAGGAACTGACACGGTAAATCAGAACGGAGAAAGATTAATTGAAATATGTCTTAACAGAAGGCATGGTCATTGGAGGCACAATATTTTCACATAAACAGATACATAAAACAACGTGGATATCTCCAGATGACAGAACTAGAAACCAGATAGATCATTTTTGTATTAGAAAGCAATACAGAACATCTCTGACAGATGTAAGGGCATATAAGTGTGCAGATGTCAACAGTGATTACAATTTGTTCGTTCTTCTCTTCTTCTTCGTTATTACAATCTGTGTATGGGGAAAATAAAACTAAAACTGAAAAGCCAACACAAGAAATCAATACACAGAAAGATAGCCACAGTCTACAAGAAGAAAATACTAACAGTAATTTCAATCAGGAACTTGCCAATCATTCCACAACACTCAGTGAAGTAGAGAAGATAGGTATAGATGAATTATGTAATTCTTACAGCACAGCCATAATCACAGCAGCAAAAGCAAGCGCTAGACTGAAAAAAAAACGAACAGAAAAGCATGGATATCAGAAAACACATGGAAGTACATACACGCATTTTTTTTTTGCTCGATCATTTTGAATAGACTTAAAGATATAGTGGATGCTGCAATGAGAGAAGAACAAGCAGGAGTTCGAAAAGGGAGAATCTGTCTCGACCAGAAAGGATTAAGAATAATACTTGAAGAACATATTGAAAAGCAAAAACCATTAATACTGAACTTCATAGACTTTAAAAAGGCATTTGATAGTATACACAGAGATTAATTGTGGAGAATTTTAAGTCTATATGGAATACCATCTAAAATTGTCAACATCATTAAGGATCTCTACAATGGATATGTTTATGCAGCCAAAACAGAAGAAGGGATGAGTGAATGGTTCCAGATTGAAACAGGTGTGAAACAAGGATGTATACTGTCTCCTTTGCTTTTTGGAATTGTAATAAACCTCATAATGAAAAAATGCTGCACAGGTAACACAGATATTGATTTGGTATATGAGACCCAACTAGAAGATCTTGATTTTGCTGATGACATAACTCTTATCAGTAACAATGTGAATTCCATGCAAGTAAAAAACAGATATCCTGTCTTCACTGGCTAGCAAAATAGGGCTTGAAATTAACTAGGACAAAACAAAAATAATGAAACTTCTCATTAATCAAAATGGAACAATATACATAGAAGGGACAGATATTGAAGAAGTCAATCAATTTGCGTACCTTGGCAGCTACATAGACCAGGATGGTGACACCAGAAAGTAAGTTAGAATTGCACAAGCCGCCTGGCACTTGAGAACCGCTGCATTCAAAATTATGGGACGCTGGAACCACATGGGTTAAACTCGCTGTTTAGTTACACGTAACATCATCTTCTTCAATCATTATAGTACCTCTCCACTAAATCCACCCCTTTTTACTTTTCAAACTTCCTCACAGCATCACTCTGCAACCCCGCTATTTTCTCAGCAACCCCTCTTCTCTGCAACACCTCTTCCCCAATCACCTGTTTCAAATTCTCCTAGCTAGGCCAGTAGTGCGTCACTCTCTCTCCCCTCCCCGGTTCCCCATCCACCACTGCCAGTTACAACCCACCGACCACATGTCACAGGTCTCTATTTAAACAATTTCCACGTCCTACCAGATCCATTCCTGACACACACCGCCAGACAAGCCACACCTTGCAATTTACAGCTAAGTACTTTTTTTTTTTTTACAGTATTCATGTAAATCTATACTTTATCTCCTCTCCCTATTTCTTCGTCCTGTATGTTTTTGTATGATTAAGGCTCACGCCGAAACGTCACAACTTTGTAATCGTTAAGTAATAAAGCTGCTCCTACTTTTTTCCAATTTTATACATTCTAGTATCACAGCTTTACTGCAGTGTTTAGTGTATAGTTGTGTACTTATACATCAATTATTGTGTTAATTGCTATGGGGGACTTCAACGCTAAGGTAGGGAAAGATAACACCGACATCGAAAAAGTAATGGGGAAAGAAGGAACTGGCACGGTAAATCAGAACGGAGAAAGATTAATTGAAATATGTCTTAACAGAAGGCATGGTCATTGGAGGCACAATATTTCCACATAAACAGATACATAAAACAACGTGGATATCTCCAGATGACAGAACTAGAAACCAGATAGATCATTTTTGTATTAGAAAGCAATACAGAACATCTCTGATAGATGTAAGGGCATATAGGGGTGCAGGTGTCAACAGTGATTACAATTTGTTCGTTCTTCTCTTCTTCTTCGTTATTACAATCTGTGTATGGGGAAAATAAAACTAAAACTGAAAAGCCAACACAGGAAATCAATACACAGAAAGATAGCCACAGTCTACAAGAAGAAAATACTAACAGTAATTTCAATCAGGAACTTGCCAATCATTCCACAACACTCAGTGAAGTAGAGGAGATAGGTATAGATGAATTATGTAATTCTTACAGCACAGCCATAATCACAGCAGCAAAAGCAAGCGCTAGACTGAAAAAAAAAAAACGAACAGAAAAGCGTGGATATCAGAAAACACATGGAAGTACATACACGCATTTTTTTTTTGCCCGATCATTTTGAATAGACTTAAAGATATAGTGGATGCTGCAATGAGAGAAGAACAAGCAGGAGTTCGAAAAGGGAGAATCTGTCTCGACTAGAAAGGATTAAGAATAATACTTGAAGAACATATTGAAAAGCAGAAACCATTAATACTGAACTTCATAGACTTTAAAAAGGCATTTGATAGTATACACAGAGATTAATTGTGGAGAATTTTAAGTCTATATGGAATACCATCTAAAATTGTCAACATCATTAAGGATCTCTACAATGGATATGTTTGTGCATCCAAAACAGAAGAAGGGATGAGTGAATGGTTCCAGATTGAAACAGGTGTGAAACAAGGATATATACTGTCTCTTTTGCTTTTTGGAATTGTAATAAACCTCATAATGAAAAAATGCTGCACAGATATTGATTTGGTATATGAGACCCAACTAGAAGATCTTGATTTTGCTGATGACATAACTCTTATCAGTAACAATGTGAATTCCATGCAAGTAAAAAACAGATATCCTGTCTTCACTGGCTAGCAAAATAGGGCTTGAAATTAACTAGGACAAAACAAAAATAATGAAACTTCTCATTAATCAAAATGGAACAATATACATAGAAGGGACAGATATTGAAGAAGTCAATCAATTTGCGTACCTTGGCAGCTACATAGACCAGGATGGTGACACCAGAAAGTAAGTTAGAATTGCAAAAGCAGCATCGATCTTTAAGAATCTTGAGAACATATTGCATTCAAAAGTTATAACCACAAAAACCAGATTAAGACTATTCAATTCAAGTGTAATATCCACCCTCATTTATGCACGCGAAAGCTGGAAAACAACTAAAGAAATAGACAAGAAATTAGACTCTATTGAAAACATATGCCTAAGGAAAATACTCGGCATCAAGTGGAACGAATTCAAGAACAATGCAGCGATAAGACAGATGACTGAACAACAACCAGTCTCATGGGTGATCAGGAAAAGGAGATGGACATGTTGGTCACGTGATGAGAAGAAACTATCAGAAAATTCCAAAACAAGCTATCAAGTGGAACACAACAGGCTGAAAAAAAAAAGAGACAGATCAAGTGAAACTCTAAAGAGGACATTGTTAAGAGAGGTTAAATTAATAGGCATAAAATCCCTTGATGAGGTTGAAAAGCTTGCCATAACAGTAAAAATTGGCGAACTAACTTGCGAGCCCTATGTACCGCTTAACGGCACGGGAAGGATATAAGATTAACCCTGGTCTCTTTCGCTGCTGGCGAGATTCTTCAGCTGCCGTGCGTGGAGTGGGGCTCCTCCCGGCCAGTGAAGAAAGGTGCCAATGGGTGTGCCGCGCGGCACCACTGTGGAAAGGGTGAAAGAAAGGATTAAGCGAAATAAACAGTAGTCAAACCACGGCACCTCTGGTCTGGAGGTCGGCCATGTCCTGGGTGCACTCATATCGGGCGAAATGCCTGAACCGGCTTAACCCAGAGGTTGAGACACTGCTGGCCAGATTCTTCGGAGGCCGCGCGTGGAGTGAAACTCCTCCCGGCCAATGAAGAAAATGCGGAAAGCAATCAGGGTTGCTGTGTGGCGCCGATGTGAAAAGGTGATAGAAAGGATAAAGTGCTTAATCGGTATGACCAGTAGTATCGCGGCGAGAGCTATTCATACAACGGCACCTCTGCTCTAGAAGCCGGCAACGTCCGATATACACCTATACTGCTGAAATATGCCTAAACCAGCTTAAACCAGGGGTGAAATTTGATGACTATGCATGTCACGGTACCTCCGCTCTACAGTTCGGTCACGTCCTAAACACGCCCATACTGGGATAATACGCCTAAACCGGCTCAACCCAGGGGTGGAAGTCACTAGTGGCGAGGATTCGTCCTCCTGGACAAAAGCTTCGTCTTGGTCACAACTAAGAAGGTTAGCGGCCACGACCACAAAATGCTGAAGTCGGAGACATTGGACCAGTGCAGTCTAGATATGCAACAACCTCTCACCCGGCGGGGATACGCGGGTATTCCAAAACACGTCGAGGTTTTCCAGTGAGAAAGTCCAACTCTATATTAAACTGGTGCAACGAAAACCACGATGTCACGCAATCCCGCTTCTGAGACTCACCAAGAATACAAGCTCAAGCCATGCGATACTCTGAACCTCTTGTGGTCCTCTCGGGGATCTTGTGTAGTCCTTTTGGAGACCACAGGACCTATCGAGGACCACAGGCGTAATTCAGTAGGATCACGGGGCGGTCTTGGTGGTAGAAGTGAACGAAGAAGAAGAGGACTGGTCTCTTTGTTCGAACCCAGGCTGACGAAAGTAGTACAAAACGAAACATATGACTAGGTCACTAGTATAACCTAATTGTGGCTTTTTCATTTTATAAGACCTTATGAAGCAGACAGACATCTGTTGTTGTTGTTGTTGTTGTTGTTGTTGTTGTTGAGCAGCGTCTCTCATGACTGATTTTGTCAATATTTGATTAGCACAATCAGTCACAACAACGATAAACTGCGTATTGCAAGATCTTGTCTTCTTGCGCTTCGTCTGTTTTCAATTTTGGCCCTCGTTTCCACCTCAACTGACACTGCACTTTACTTGGAGTTGGATCTCCCTTTGGCTTGGTCTTTAGTGATAGATGGAAAGATCTTTCATAGATCTCAAGTTAGATATATCTTGTGACCTCCTTTCCTCCGAAATTCCATCACATATTTTCGTGGGAATTCACTTGTCAGCAGCAATCCAGCCATCTGTCTTCTATAATGACACTAATAATTTTTGTCGAGATGCGTTTGAGAAGCAAGTCAAATGGTTTGTCTATGTTGCACTACTACCGCACAGAAAACACTCAAGCTAAGAATTCTATATAGGAAGTGATGGAGGGAGGAAATTACAGAGCCCTTAAAGTACACGAAACACATCGCAGAGGACTACCAAATACGTCTCTTACACCCCTCAACACATATGAAGAGGAAGACAAGAAAAGACAAGACAGTATTTTGTCTTCTCTTGTGTAAGCGGCTGGTCTTTCTATGGAACCCCGGTGTTCCACTTCCTTATTTCTTACTTCTCCGACGACTAAAAGTGCCGTGTGCGCAAGTTTTCCACACTTTCATGTCTTCTGAGACAACGTCACAGTGACCTAGATTTGAATGACCAATTTGACACGGGTTCTTGTGACAAGGTCATGGCGGTCAGTGGTAGAATGAATCACCAAAGACTGTTCCTATCCTCTAGACGCTGCAGTATGGCCGACCAGACATCAAACCATGATTTTCTCACCAGAGAAATAGTCTTGTATGTTAGAGCCTGTGTTGTCCATTTATGCACGCACTTTTCATGAAACATCCTGACATTTAACGCAAGTGGGTCAACTGTGTTTTGTTCATCAACCATTTGCTGTCTCGTATACGTTAGATAAGCTGATGAGATGTAATTAGTTCGCCTATTCAGTCACTCTTCGCCGATTCTGTCAAAAGTTTTGAAAAGTATTTTCTCGATATACAAACGTTTCTACATAAATATTGGTCATCTATTACATTCTCGATAAACAGACGTTTCTCACATAAATATTGGTCATCTATTACATTCTCGATAAACAGACGTTTCTCACATAAATATTGGTCATCTATTACATTCTCGATAAACAAACGTTTCTCACACAAATATTGGTCATCTAGTCCAGCTGTAGCTTCATAGTTATTCACGATCATATCTTTTAACCCGCAATGAAATACAGACACGTGACCCCCCCCCCCCCCCCAACCTGCATGTAAATGACGAAGGCAATTTTTATATGAACTTCTGCCTTGCATACACTGATTATTTTCAGGTTTGCTTCACTTTGCAGGCGGGCTTTTTCCAATTTCAGACGGTTTCCCCACAAACACAAGCATGCTAGAATGTACTTGTCTTGTGCTATCTCCCTGTAACTGCGAGCTGGTGTTGTTTGCAGCCGATGCAAAGGTGTTGAGGCACAGCATCGTATCAGCTTGGGGGCGGGTTATAGCAGCTATTTTTTTTTCAGCTCAGGACTGCAGCTTCTTCTTCTTCTTCTTCGTTCGCTTCTACCACCAAGGCCGCACTGTTATCCTACTGAATTTACGCCTGTGGTCCTCGTTAGGTCCCGCGGTCTCCTGTGTGGAGAAAGGACCACACGAGATCCCCGAGAGGACCACAAGAGGTTCAGAGTATCGCAGGGCTTTAGCTTGTATTCTTGGTGGGTCTCTGAAGCGGATTGCGTGACACCGTGGTTTTCGTTGCACCAGTTTAGTCTAGAGTTGGACTTTCTCACCGAAAGACCTCGACGTGTTTAGGATATCAGTGCATCCCCGCTGGGTGAGAGGTGGTTGCCCACCCAGGCCAGAGTTGGACCTTCTCACCGGAATACCTCGACGTGTTTTGAGATACCCGTGTATCCCCGCCGGGTGAGAGGTTGTTGCCTATCTAGACTGCCCTGGTCCAGTGTCTCCGACTTCAGCATTTTGTGGTCGTGTCCGCTACCCTTCCTAGTTGTGACCAGGATGGAGCTTTTGTCCAGGAGGACGAATCCTCGCCACTAGTGACTTCCACCCCTGGGTTGAGCCGGTTTAGGCATATTAACCCAGTATGGGCCTGTTTGGGACGAGACCGACCTCTAGAGCAGAGGTACTGTGACATGCGTAGCCTTCAAGATTCACCCCTGGTGTAAGCCGGTTTAGGCATAATTCACCAGTATGGGTGTATAGTAGGCGTGACCGACCTCTAGAGCGGAGGTGGCATGACATGTCTAGCCATCAAGGTCCACCCCTGGTGTGTGCCAGTTTAGGCAAATTTCACCAATGTAGATGTATTTCGGACGTGGCCAGCCTCTAGAGCAGAGGCGCCGTGGTATGTGTAGCTCTCGCAGCGATACTACTGGACATACCGATTAAATTTCACATTATCCTTTCCACGACGGCGCCACACAGCAACCGTTCTTTCTTTTCCGCCCTTGACAGGGAGGAGCTTCACTCCACGCGAGGCATTCGAAGAGTCTCGCCAGCAGTGTCTTAACCTCTGGGACAAGCCGGTTCATGCTTTTCACCCGACATGACTGCACTCAGGACGTGGCCGACCTCCAGACCAGAGGTGCCATGATTTGACTGTTTGCTTCGCTTTATCATTTCTACCACCTTTTCCGCAGTGACCCCATTTGCACCTTTCTTCATTGGCCGGGAGGAGCACCGCTCCACGCACGGCAGCGGAAGAATTTCGCCAACAGCGGTAGATGAGCTACCAAACGTGCCACTCATCTACCCTAAGTATCTGGTTTTCAGGCGCCAGATATTCGCCCTCGCCCCTTCTCCTGTCAGTTTAAACAGTTCTGCCACGGGAAGGCCAGGAGCTGGACTTGACTGCCAGAGGCTGTTTGAGACGCACGCCGTTGGAGATCTAATTCTCCACCCCACCTCCGGCAATAACAGTCCTTAGAACCAGGACTGCAGCTAAAAAGCAGGGTGTGGGCAATGCTTCTTTAACTATTTCTGTACTGGGCGGGGGGTGGGTTCCCAAAAAATTACCAAGGGGGCTAAATTTCATAAAGTGAAATGGGATGGTTGTCACATTTAAAAGAAATACAAAGGCATAGTTTGATTTGTAGTATGACATATTATACATTAGTTTAAACAGAAAAAGATTGTATTTTGTTTTTATAAAAAAATTGTTAGTGTTTTATTAGTATAGAACACAAAAAAGAGCTAAACACTGAGAAGAAAGAATGGAAAATGAAGAAATTGGAACTGTTTTTTTTTTCACTTTCAGATAGCTGAATATATCCAAAACAAATAAAAATGTACACAAACACCTTTTCTTCACATATCCTCCAGAATTTAAAAGAAAACACACACTAATGAAGCATTTACAGCAAACTAAAAACACCTAGTGAGTAGGTAGTATTTGCATGAAAAAAGTGGAAATGACTAATATTTTCCGGAAGACACAGGTCACTGTATTTTTTTTTTTTAATATGAAAAAAGTGGAGCTGAAGTCAGAGACACTGGACTAGGGCAGTCTAGATAGGCAACCACCTCTCACCCGGCGGGGATGTAGGTATATCCTAATCACGCTGAGGTTTTCTGGTGAGAAAATCCAACACTGGACTGGATGGGCAACTACCTCTCATCCGGAGGTGATACACGGTTATCTCAAAACACGTCGAGGTTTTCCGGTGAGAAAGTCCAACTCTGGCCTGGGTGGGCTACCACCTCTCACCCTGCGAGGATATACTGATATTCTAAACACGTCGAGGTCTTCCGGTGAGAAAGTCCAACTCTAGACTAAACTGGTGCAACGAAAACCACGGTGTCACGCAATCCCGCTTCTGAGACCCACCAAGAATACAGGCTCAAGCCCTGAGATACTCTGAACCTCCTGTGGTCCTCTCGGGAATCTTGTGTGGTCCTATCGGGGACCACGGGACTTAACGAGGACCACAGGGGTAAATTCAGTAGGATCACAGTGCGGTCTCGGTGGTAGAGGCGAACAAAGAAGAAGAAGAAAGTGGAAGCATTCTATTTATAACAATTAATTTTTTTTACATTCTAAGAACTAAAGTGGTATTGACCAAAGCACTGAGGATGCAGATGTGGAAGATTTGGATACCCTGAACAGTAGAAGTGAGATCTATTCAGCTTGGCCACTGTGCTGCATCATCCTCATCACTTGAATCAGCAGCAGCACGTGGGTCCGACAGCTCAAAATCACTATCTGCACCCTCTTCAGCATGGTCTAGCCACTCTTAAATTCTGAGCTTGTAAAGCAGACATACACGGCGCTGGATGAGAGGACGCCATCTTTGTTTGTAAACAAAAAACCTAGCGATGATAACCATAGGAAAAAAACAGTTAAAATTAAAACACAGTGGCTCTGAATCACAAATCTCCCACGCTTCATGTCGAGAATGATTTCCGAAATGAAGTGATACCACCAGATTGGCCAATTTTAAAGCATACTTTCAGTAACTTCAACATTAGAGACCAGCACATGACGTGTACACAAAAGAAAAAGTGTCCGCCAGATCGTCACACAGTGCAAGCGAAGTATAGAAAGAGTTAACAGACCCCACCACTATAGGGACTATGGCTAGCCTATCACTGGGTGTACCAACGGAGAAGTGGGCAGGGTCTTGGTCAGCTATGGTTCGATAATCCTGATGCTAGCATGTCAGCTGTGGGTCGCTAATTGCCTAATCGGACGGCATCTTTACTCCCCCAGAGTGTATAAACTAGAACAAGCACACAGTTGTGAGGTTTCGGGTTTACATGCTACCTGAAATGTCACAACTGTGTGCTCCTTAATAAAGCTGTTCCTACTTTTTTCCTAGTTTATGCATTTTGTTATCACAGCTTTACTGCAGTGGCTTCGTGTAAAGTTAGTTTTACTTAGTTTTATATAGTTACACAGTAATTATTAGGGCGTTACAAGTATGCCAAGCACTCACATATTTTTACAACAGCACTGACCCAAGTTCGCTTAAGAATACAATCTATTCCCTTCACATGGGATGAAAATGCAGTTCACTAGAACTGTACTGCACAAGCAAAATATTATATGATGGAATGACAAAATGTAAACATGTATAATGCAACAATCAGAGAATCCCAAAACAAGCTATCAAGTGGAGCACAACAGGCTGAAGAAAAACAGGTCGTCCGTGTGAAACTCTAAAGAGGACATTGTTAAGAGAAGCCAGTTTAGTGGGCATAAAATCCCTTAATGAGGTTGAAAGACTTGGAGAGAACAGGAAAACTTGGCAAACAACTATGCAAGCCCTACTGACATTTAACGGCGCGAGAAGGATATAAGATGTGAGACAACGCAATCAATAAAGACTAATACAATAACACCAAAGTACACATTTCTTGTTTTATTTACAAATAAATCAGCCACAATTTTTTTTTCTGAACTGAAATTTGAAAGAAAAAAAAAAAAAGCTTAAGAATAACTGCAGGAAACAACATGAAAAAAGCTTAAGAAAAACTGGCACAACAGTAACTTTAATTCTGTGATACGAAATGATCTTACAGAATCAAATCAGTTATAGTGTAACAAAGAACCAAACCATAGATATATTCACATACAATGACTGCCTGACATCCATATCTGTATGTGTTCTCACAAGCATAGTTTTTACATCCTTCCATTATCTTCTACTTTAAACCACAAATAATATAAAGTTACTTAATGTATTCTTTTCTGTCTTTTTGATGCCATGTTGTACATTTGGGGGGTGGGGGGGGTGCCCTTTGTTATGTGTCCATCAGAAATTCAGAAATACAACTGAACTCCCACTTTCAATAATACTGGAACTATTTTCGCATCAACTTCCCAACAATCTGTGTTAAAAACATCTTGCAAAGATCTAAAACTTCATTCATTTCATGCCGTCTCCCTCGGAAGGTTGGCTGCAATGAATCTCCATTTTGTTGTTTCTTGTCTTCACAGAGCACTTGGCCAAGGTTGTCCCTATCCATCTTCTTCATGATGTCCACCCATCTATATAATGTCATCCTCTTCCTCTTTTCTCATCAATCTTGTCCTCAAGAAGGGTCTTCACTATAGTATTGTTCCTCTTGACATGCCCAAAGTATCTTAACTGTCTTTTTTTTTTTTATGATTTGCAATATTTCTCTTTTCACCTCTGGTTATTTTAGTACTCTGTTTTCTTTTCTGTCCATGGGATACACACTATTTTTCTGTATATCCACATTTCAAAGGCCTCAATTTTCTTTATCTAAAGCTACTTCCACACTAATTTAATACGTTTCTAATACAAGCACAAATGTGATTATGGCATCCTTTTCTCAAAACTCTGACTTTCAAGACTTCAGATCCAGCATGCATTGAAATGTGAAATGTCACATAACTGTTTCATACAAGAGATAATGATGTCACATAACTGTTTCATACAAGAGATAATGAAATCACACCCATACAACACTAACTGAATGAGAAAATAAGAAGTGTTCTTAGCATTTCTAAAAGTATACCAAAAAAGTCGTATGAGCAAAATATATCAAAGAAATGACTGAAGTTAAATACCAAACACCAAACAGAGCTAATAGCTGATACACCACTAAATGATGGAATCTTCAGCTGAGAACCATCATTGTCTGGAAAGCCAAGTTACATCATATCTAACCACTACAACATACTTTCACTCCAGTTACTCAACATTACAGAGAGGTCCTCAAACATTCAATTTGATTGCTTCCTCCCCCAGACACAAGGAATAACAAATGCTAATTTCCCTAACACCAGGAATAACAAATGTTAATTTTTCCATGCACACACATAAAAAAAAAATATTGTGAGAATAAAAAAGAGAATTTGTGTTTCAATGCCTTCAACAAACAATTTTCTACTCATTTACAACAATGTCTATGTCTTTACAACAGCAATATGAACACTCAGTTAATATAAAAAAAAGTCATTAAAAAAAATACTGAATCTAAAAAAACAACAAATTAATTAAAAATCCATCCATCATTCTTTGCTCACACAATAAAAATTAGCCAGATTTAAGAATAACTCTTCAGGCTGCTCTCTCTTGATACACTCACTGAACAGTCTCTGCAACTTTGTCTTTACGATCTTCTTTTCGGAACCTAGAGAGAGAAAAATTATGAAGTGTATGAGCCACAACATACACAGAACACTTAGCAAAGTAGTTATTACTGAAATTAGCAATAAAACATTAATTGAAATAAGATGTAACTCTTACCGTGCCTCAGGAAGAAACGCGAACGTTCAGTTGGGTGTCGGATTAAAAGCGCGGGTCTTGATATGTATAGGGGCATATTAGTAAAATGTGAATGAAACAGTTTTCTGTGTGAAAAGTGTACTTATTATGTTTCAAAATAACTAAATATGTATGAAGGTTTCATAAATGCAGGTTTTTTAGGAAAAAAGAAGTAATGTGATGTTTTTAGACAATGAATGTGTTCAACTTACCATCTGATAGGTCTAGAGGTACACTACGTACCATCCGAGATGTGTAGATCTACCTGCTGATGTTGTATTGTGATTCTGTTGCATTATTGGTAAAATAATGTTTGAAACAACCTTCTAACTACTTCTCCATTCGTGTCATATGTCTAGATCTACTTGGGATACATTCAAGGACAGTGGTCTGGTCACAGGGCATGTCCATACCCCTATCTACCCTTATCTACATCACCAAAAATTGAAATTTCTCGCAGAAAACTTCAATTTTCTCCCTCGTATCTAAGGACTCTTCAGCCATTTTGAAAAAGGTCACGGGGCATGCGCACTAAATGGTTTACAATCTAAATGTTACACCTGTTTTTTAATGAAACAAACCAAACATCACTACAGCGACCAAAGGCACCACGTGAGAAACTGGAAGCGTCTTCCAAACGACGAAAGGCCCGGGAAGAGTTAAGTTGTGTCTGTGTCCGGAAACATGTTGCCAATCTCAATCAATCAAGTGCCGTGCCACATGACGTAGACAATCATTTCTCTCCACAATTCTATGTCTTTAGACTTGATTATGAGATCTGCCGGTGACTTTCTTTCTAGCCACACTGACAGCCCATCCAGTAACTTCTCTCTGTCTTCCTCTGTCTCTTATTCCCTCAATTTTTCCAGTTGTCACAATGTGTTCCAATTTTCCTCTTCTTAGAAAATGTCCTACAAATCTCGCTTGTTTGCCTCTGATCTTTGCTGTAATTTGCCTTTTAACTCTAGCCTCTCTTAAGACTTCGTTGGTTTTCTTAGCTGTCCATGGTACCTTCAACATCCTTCTTATGAACCACATTTCCATGGCCTCCATTTCTCACTGTACTCTCTTATTCATGGACCATGCTTCACATCCATATAACAAAATTTGCTCGATATAATATTTAAGTACTTGAAATCTTGTTTCCATTGATATGGATCTGTTGCACAAGACGTTTCTCATTTTCTGGAATGCCGACTTGGCCTGAGCATGTCTGCTTTTTATCTCATTGTGACATTTTCCATCAGCTGTTATAATTGTTCCTAAGTACTTGAATCTATCAACTTGTTTCAGATTCGTGCTATCGATGTTGCCAATCTACTGGTGGTAAATTATTAAGTGGTGAAGTCACCCAAAACTGAAACAAGAGTTATGTGAATAAAAGCTAAATGACAAACTCAGTTAGTGCATTGTAACAAGTCTACTGTATGAACTAACATGTCTGGATCAATACACTGATATTGTCATAACAAAAACTTGAATGTCTAAGCCACAAAAACAAGACAACTATGTATCAGCTCCAAAACACAGCCACAAATAGAAGAGACAGAAGTACTTACTAACTACTAAATCTGAGACAGACAGGCAGGCAGGCAGGCAGGCACGCACACACACACACATACCACTGGTCTACTGGAGATAAAACTAATGTACAGAATATACAGACAAAAGAAAAAACAAAAAACATGTCATAGCCACCCCCCCACTTATACAAACATTCAGGGAAACAGTAGCATATGAGAAATCAGGTATTTATAAACTACTCCATGTAAGCAGACAATTATTCCATGTAATCAGACTTTAATCAACTTTTCTGTGTCAAAAATTTTATTTATAAACCCAATTTCATAATATCAATTTTTGGCAATTTTTTCCCCATAAAATTCATAAGAGACTGGAAATATTAAATCCACTACTGACCCTCTTCTCCAGTACTGCTTGTGAGCCTTCTCTTGCGGTTACTGAACCGCTTTAATGAAAACCGTGGGGCCGGAAGAGGATCCATACCCAACACTTTGTGGATCTGACGAAATGCTATCAGTCTCAATGCATGCTGGTACAAGAAAGAAAAGAGTGAAGCACTGATGAGGGGAAAAAAAAACAAACTTTACTCCCAGCATAAACACAAAAAACTTAAATGTTAACTACAATAACATGTCTATAATCAAAATGATACCAACCAGTAACATTAACAGCACAGTTTGTAAATATTTTTATCATGTTAATGTTTTTTTAAACTCTTCCCGCGCTGGATGGAAAAGTGCGGATGTTCCCGTCTTTGCCAGACAAAAAGCGCTGGTCTTGATATATAGGGGATAAGTGTAAAAGTGAATGTAAGAAATTATTTCCACAGTATAAGTATATGTATTATACATCTAAATAGCTGTAAATCTATGAAAATTTCATAAATGCAGAATGTTTTTGGAAAAAATAAGTAATGTGATGTTTTTAGACAATTGTGTCCTATTTACTATCAGATAGACCTAGATCGACACTAATTATCATCTGAGATGTCTAGATTGACTTGTCCATGTCATATTGTGATTACATGTGCCAAAAAATCGCTAAAATAATGTCTGAAATAACCTTCTGACTACTTCTCCAACCGTCTAATATGTCTAGATCTACTTAGGATACATTCAAGAACAGTGCTCTAGTCTTAGGGAGACATGTTTGCCTCCAAAGTCACACAAAAAAGCTGAAAACTTCGATCAAAAACATTGAATTTGACTGACATTTGACCCTGTTGTCAACAACGCCTTGCGAAAAGAATGCTAGGTAAATGTGACATGTACACATAACATGCTATCTAAAAATTCAACCGATTTTACACCGAAACAAACAAGAGGCCTATAAAACGGCTCCCAGCAAAAGCGTGGAAACCAGATGCGGTCTAGTAGTAGGCTGGTGGCATGGGAACAGTTAAATGATCAGATTTTGATGAGAAAAAGTAACAGATTTCTCTCAGTTTAAGTTAAAAATTTTCAACTGCTACTGAATTCTGAGGAAAAAGCTTTTTTTTTTTTTTGCAAGAAACAGAAAAATCTAGTAAACTGTGTACAAGTTGATTCATGACCCATTTAAATGACACTACATCTCTTGAGAAAAGAAAGCTGATTTTTGTAAAAATGAATGATGTTTAAATGAAGGTAATTTTGTAAAACAAGTTATATTTAAATTAATCTTTTTAAATCTACCAACTGTGCTGAACTCAATAAAGGACTTTTTTCCCCCACAACAGGTGAGTATTGCTAAATTCTTTATTTTAAAAAAAAAAGGTGAGATTTTTTAAAAAAACAAAAGAATAAGTAATATCTTAAGTTAATTCAAAACCTGAGCCAGTGCAGTGATGTCCTCACGCTGCTGATTTGTCATTGTGGCAGTGACATCATATGCTTCTTTTTCACATGGGTCATACAGTCCCGGGCCCCCTGCAGGCAAGGAAAACAGATAAAATTACTCTCAAAGACTTCCCCTTCATAATGAACCAGTGACTACATGAGATCTGGTCAACAAGAGAGAAACATTCATCACTCTTTTTCTTCCCTGGTTCCTTGTATGTGTTTCTGATTTATCTCACAAAGATAAAAACATGATGTTGGCCAGCTGTATCATCAGAAAAAAGAAAACGTTCCCAAATTCCCCTTCCTTAGGATGTGATAACTGTAATCCTGAGCACATGCTGAAAGATTTATTGAAGTTAACAAACATTTATGAAGCAGAAAGGCCATTAACAAAATTGGTCAAATTTCTGTTACAGGTTAGTGCAGATAACATTTAAAATGTTTTCCCATCAGGAAAATCTGGACATCCTCAAGAAATCCTGCTGGAATTGTGAAGAACACTCAAAACTTTCTTCACTTTCACCTGTCCCATGCCAGACATCTTTGTTCACTCTTATTACTCTCCATACATGCTCCTTAATTTTTTTTCTGCTGTCTTTATTAAGACTCCATGGGCTCATATTTGGAAGTTTATCTCATTCATAACAATCTATTTCTTGAAGCATGTAAAAGAAATTGCTGATAAATATTCCTCACACATCTGTTTTTGCTAAGTCTACCTTCCAACATTCTGGACGCTAGTGAAAGGCATAAAAGATGTTGACTGTAGTTCTTCATCATCATCAGGTGCCTGTAGTTCACAGCTTGTTAAACAGAGTAACATCACAATGGAATTAATAACTGAACTCCAGGCTACTGAACATTTTCTGCTTTTAAAACAAAAAAAGGCCAACACTAAATAAATTTTCAACAAAAAAAAAAACTCTCCACAATACCCAACATTTCAAAACCATTCATATTCCTCACCTGAACAAGATGATTAAGTCCTTCACTACTGCATCAGTGTCAGACTTAGTATGAAGCCACTCACTGCCACTACCACTAAGGACACTGCATAAATCATTTCAAAACACCTGCTTATGTCACTGAGTTTTTCTTGTTCACACAATTCACGGGTTTCAGTTTTTTCTTTGTGTCAAGCAGAAAAAAAAAGACAGGTCTTCAGTTGTGCTGTATCTTATTACAGAAGATGATGGAAGAGTCTAGTGGCAGGAAACATTACCAGAGATCTTTCAGTGCAAGGAAGTCTTGCAGATAGTGCAGTTTCATCTCCTTGCCCACTGCTGAACAGAGCATGATCTGCCATCACTCTGAGTATTTGTTCACAGCAACCTGACCATAATATTTAAACTCCCTCTTTTCATCTTAGAAAGTAGACTTAATGAAGGTGTATACCAGCTATTTGCAGAAGATGCCATGAATCATTCTGTTAGGCAGCTTTTCTCATGATTGACACTATGAACATTTGACTGGCATAATTATCTACGCAATAATTTTATAGAGAAACTAAATAAAACAGGACATGCATAAAACAGAAAAAGCTATTTACCTGGCAGAAGTATTCCCGAGGCAATGCACTCAAAGACACGTCGAAGCGAGTCTCCTGGTGCCATATTAACACCGCCAGTGCTAACACACTTCTCTATAAGCAGCTCCATAGCCTAAAAAGATTTTTTTTCTAATTAAAAAATGGTAAATCTTGCTATGTTAACAAATTTTGGTAACCTTATCAAGCATGAGTAGAACTGCTACAGGCAAGCCCTACATTTTTGGCATTCTGCTAAAATAGCAAGTCTCACTTATAAGCTCATCCTGCTCAATGGTATTCCATCAAGAGCTTGCTCTTAATATCCATGCTTCTTATATTTAGTACTTGTTTTGCACTTTATACATGACATGCTCATTATGAAAGTAGCAACTTGCCAGTATGTGTAATTGCTTGGTAAAAGAGGATAAATATTTTTCTGCCTGCAAATACAACTTCACTACTGCAGCCAATGGTTTCATTGAAGACTACATCATATTACCAAACAAGTGCTTTATGGCAATGTCTTACACAATGAAAAAGCATCAAAGTCCAGATAAAATGATTTCAGAAAGCTTTCATAATTTTAGATTCACAGTTAAGGTTATGAAACACCAAGTCTCTTCCTTAATCTCACAAAGATTATTTATATAGCTTATCATTTATATGCTGAAAATTAATATTCGTTTTCCCTGTAATTGGGAAAAAATGTAATCAAACCATTCTGTATTGTGTAAGGTAAATGCTATAAAAGATGGAAGGAAGGAAATTAAAGAAACTAAAAAAAAAAAAATCTGTACACTCATTATAAGGATGAAAATACTATATGGTTAAAAAAAGAAACTGTGCACCATATTTCGATTTACTTCTGTATCATTTTTTTACAGACTGGTTCCATTTCACACTGATTATATGATAGTGTGAACTGTTATTTGGCTTTTATATGCGCACAAAGTGATAAAAGAGATTTACTGTTTTTCTATGGAGTCTAGAATGTAACTTGTCACATTATCCAAAACTGCCAGAAGGTTTCACTGAAAGCCTTCTTAATCAAGTCTTCAACATCTATCAAAAATTTCATGAGTTTTAACCGTAGCTGAGAATGAGTGTGGTGCAGTAGTCTGAGCAATGGATTCTCAAGGTGAAATGGCATGGCTCTAACACTTCAGGTAACCTGGATGAAAAATGAGTGCCTGATGCTTATGTTAGGAACAATGGTAGAGAGCTGACCACCTAATCTTAGAACCCTCGACAAATCTGAAGCTGGTGAAAAGAAAGGCAGCCAAGCTTAATGGCAACCACATGGTGGCATCTCAACAGGTCAAAGAAAATGTGAGCACTACCACCATTTCCTATAGATGCCTTCATGGCATAACAGTGCCCCTTAACTTAACAAGTGACATCTCTAAGTCTACAAGACCCTAAAGTGGGTACTTAAATCCTACAGTACTGGTACTTTTATTTTCTAGAAAAACATAAAACATTCACATTCTGATACTAACATACCCATTCACTGAGAGGTTGCCATGTTGGAACACGCTGACAAAGGTCTCTCATAATCCTGATGATAACGACACATGATGGCAGCCCATTTGCTCTAGCCTTTAGAAAAATAAACACCAACATAAAATAGTCTTCCTGAATGTGTCATCTGGAAAGATGAAAATGGCACCAAATTTCCTCTATCTTTCTTTTCTTTTCTTCTTAATATGAAAACATTCTAGCTGTACTAAGAGTATTTAAAGTTAAAATACAGATTGACAAGTGCATCATGATACAAATGATCAAAACTACTAATGAATAAAATGAAAGATGAGAAACTGTTATTAAAACTGCCAGTGTCCTATGGTGTGACACTTCATGGTAACGTTCTAACTTTCCAGCCTCATGGTAATGACACCCATACAAATCCCCAGTGCACGTTATAAAAATATCTCCCTTATTATGCTAACTGTGTCAGAGATAGATATTTGCTATCAGAAAGATCACACAGTGACAACAGCCATAATTTGTGCAAGCTGAAGGGAACTAGAGACAAAAACCCATCTGTGACACAATTTTAACAAAATGAATGGTTAGTCAATGCCAGAGCAGGCACTTGCAGCCAGTCTGACTTTGACCACAATTATGTATGCTGAGAACATCTCAACACGTTCTCAAAACTTGTCACAAAATGTCTTTGTTCATACAAGTTTCTGATTTGTTTTCACACATTTCCCAGACATATTTCCCCAGAAATTAAACAATCAACAAAAAAGAATTATGAACAAAGACAGAATGTTAACAAACTGAATAATGAAAAAACAAGCACTGGGCACAGAATACACGAATGAAAACAAAACTTGCTCAAATACTCAAATTTTACATAAGGCTGCAAAGTATAAAGGAAAGTGCCAAACCTGGAACCATTTAGCATGACGTAGAGCAGCTAGGGCATCAAGGCATTTCTGCCTGTCGAGGACATCCGGTGGATCTTTGACGTTAACCGTCTCTATAGAACGTGGATGGATTCAGTTTCACAGGAAAGGAATGGGTGTTTGACCATAGCAGCAATGGCACTGCACACTACTCTCGCCTGAGAGCAATGCGCTTGGGGGTATAAGCACTAATGTTCCTGCCTTGTGTTAAACTAACGTTTCTTAACTAAAGTAACAGCACAGATATATTCACATTCTGCATTGTGAATGCCTTACTTTGAGATCCAACACACACAACATACAAAATAAGAGGAATACAGTTCAAATTGCTCTAAGCTTTTAAAAAAAGTTGCAATTTAATGGATCCTAGAACTATATGCTACCTCTAGAAACGAAGAAAAATGAAAATAACATAAGAAAACTAACATAAATAATATATGTGGAGTGTAAGCCCTTCATCAATACACAGCAAGTGAGAGAAAAGGATCCCCATGTGAAAAAACAAAGAACTTCTGATAAACTTTCTGAAAACATAACTGATATGTTCAACAAATTCAACATAGCAACAACATATGGGTGTGCATGCAGCACTGGCAAAATAACAGCCAGACAACTGCTGGGTGGATACACTTGTATGAGGAACAAAGAAAACACACAGGGTTAGCATTAGCTCCACTCCAGAACAAGCTCTATGGTAGTTAACACAATCTCAAACCAACAGTTTTCAAAACTACTCAGATTGATGTCTGAAAATGTCAAATAATATGCAGAAATTATATGCAGCTGTAGATACTGTAAAAACATGGCAACTGTAACTGCAGAAATATGAGTTTTATTTATTTTTAAAAATGTATATGATAAATAAATGATTAAGAATAAACTGTCAAACGTGCTGAAAACAAATCTGACAAGATTGTGAACAATTCTGTTGAGTATTATGTGTGAACATGCAGCAAGTAAATGTTCTGATGTAAAGGAGTGTACGTGCTTATATCCCCAATGCCACACAGCATGGTCAAAAATCCTTCCATGCTCCGTCTCACATACACACACCTGTGGGTACTTTAGAAGGCTTTGCGCAGCATTTATGTCATTAAAAAAAAACAAAAAGTATATATAAATAACAATTACAAAGAGATGTTTTTAATGTAATGTGAATGCAGGCCTTCTTTTTTTTTTACTCAAATTTACTTTAATTATGAAGTGAATGATCAGGGAAAGGTAGAATGATCATGTTTTTATGAACTACTTTATAATGTAGCACCATATCAGAGATTAAAAAGAATTTACATTTCATAATGAACAATTTTTATGTTAGAACAATAAAATACATTACTGCTGCATAGAACAAATAATAAATTCTGATTATCATCCTTTAATTTGAACGAAGCTTAAAACTAAGCACAAGTTTCTCTGTGTGTTCAACATTTACTGCAACTTTTCTACATGACCACTCTACAAGGATGCTGCTTTATCTGGCACACTGCATGTCAGAGTCTTGTATCTCCTCTTTTATCTTTACTAAAGACTGTTTCATACTCTCCAATGTCATTTCCAGTTTTCTAAAAACCAGTGGTACAGACAGATATAAGCAGCATAGCTGTGACTTTCCTTTACATTAAACTACAAGTTCAGTAAAGGTTGTGATGCATTACATATATTACCTCCTTCTGGAAGGTTGGTCTCTCTCATGATGGGAGAGGTCAAAGTTACAGTACAACTTGTTGCTGGCTCGGCCTCATTGCTGACAATAATGGCAGCCTCTTCAACACATGGACGAACTTCATATTGTTCATTTGTCACAGTCTGTAAAAAAAAACAAAACCAAAAAGGGACTAGAGAAAAAAATTTTTTTAAAAAAGGTATATCTTATATCCTTCCCGTGCCATTAAAAGTCACATAGGGCTCGCAAAATAGTTCGCCAATTTTTCCCATCTTCAGCGAGTCTTTCAACCTCATCAAGGGATTTTATGCCTGTTAATTTGGCCTATCTTAACAATGTCCTCTTCTGAGTTTCACGCGGTCTGCCTCTTTTTCTCTGGCCTGTTATGTTCCACTTGATAGCTTGTTTTGGGATTCTCTGATCATTTCTTCTCATCAAGTGACCAACATATGTCCATCTCCTCTTCATGATCACCCATGAGACTGGTTGTTGTTCAGTTTTCTGCCTTATCTCTGCATTGTTCTTGAATTCGTTCCACTTGATGCCAAGTATTTTCCTTAGGCATTTGCTTTCAAAAGAGTCTAATTTCTTGTCTATTTCTTTAGTTGTTTTCCAGCTTTCGCATGCATAAATGAGGGTGGATATTACATTTGAAAAAAAATACATTAAAAAGGTATAAGCTTACACTAAATCTAGTGATGTGAATAATTGATGAAGTCAAAAGTACCAACTGGAAATAAATATCAGAAATACAAAATGTCACGGTATTCAGCAGAGAAGAAAGAAAGCCAGCAGTAAATATAAAAATAAATGGAGAATTACTTAAACAGGTGAAAAGCTTCAGGTATTTGGGGCTCATGATAACATAGGATGGAAAATGAGAAACAGAAATTAACAAAAGAATAGGTTTGGCAAAAAACACCCTCAGCAGAATGAGAAAGAATCCTTACATCAAAACAAATACCACAGCAACGGATATAATGTATCATAAAACGCTACATATATTCAATATTCCTTCATGGTGTACAAGCCTGGACTTTCAATAAGACAATAGAAAAGAAAATCGAGGCCCTTGAAATGTGGATATACAGAAGAATATGGTGTATCCCATGGACAGAAAAGAAAACAAACAATGAAGTGCTAAACCAACTAGAAGTGAAAAAGAGAATTATTGAAAATCATAAAAACATGACAACTAAGATACTTTGGGCATGTCAACAGGCACAATACTATACTGAAGACTCTTCTTGAGGGTAAGATCAAAGGGAAAACAACAAAAGGACGACAGTGATATAGATGGGTGGACAACATCAAGAGATAGGGATAAGCTTGGCCGAGTATTCTATGAAGACAAGAAACAGAGCAGAGTGGAGATTCACTGCAGCCAACCGTGGAAACGGGAGACTGCATGAAATGATGATAAGCGTACACCAAGTTACAAATCTCTGACTTGCAGACATTTTGAACTGCCACATTCCTCAAAGTTGTGGCATTTAGAGTTACAGCAGTTTTGTGACGTGATATCATCACTTGATTGGCTTCCAGCTACAAGTGCTGCAGTTGTTTGTTTACAAACAGATTTGTGTTTTTTCATGCTACTGTCTTACACTCTCTTCCTAAGACTTCTTTCAGGGTAGTACATGCTTTGATAAATTTAAAAAAAAAAAAAAACAGCAATGCTTCAACTTGTGGCCATTTCTGAGCTACTGCATCAGTCTGTAACCCAAGGTGATGTAACTTAATGGTAAAATCATATACAGGGGCATGAACTAGCTTTGTGTATTGTTTGATGACTTCATTTTAGTCTGATTTACATTTGGCTCTGTCAACTGATCTACATAACAAACTAGATTCAAAAGGTGAATTAGCATTTTTTTTTTGACTCCTCTGCATTTGCCATCAACCCAGGCTTGGTTCCTCCTACATGAGAATGATTTTCACATGCAACTCTTGTCTTTCTGTGCAGTGTATTCCAGTTACCTCACTTTACAGGCATTTATTCTGCTCTCAGTGTATCAGACGCTAATTTATGCAGGTAGGTGGACTAGAACCAACAACTTTTGCCATAAGAAGCTGATCTGCTAACCACAGCACTATTTCCACTACCTGGTAAGTTTTAATGTCAAGAAGTTTACATTATAAAAGCTAGGAAAGACTATACTAACCGCCAGTTGCTTGGGCAAGGCATCTGCCACTTGCTCAAGAATTGCTCGTGTTGGCTTCTCCGAGCACAGTACAACTAGGCTGACATTTAGATCGCCATGAAGAAGAAGACCTTTGGCCAGAACTCCCACTCTCATCACTCCCTTCAGGATGCGGTTGGCTGCTGTATCATCCTTTTTGTTGCTGCAGATAAGATTTCCTCACCCAATTCAAACACCCCATCCTGCTATTTGCTTCTATTACATAACACAACTAATGATGTGCATCTTAAACTAAAACATAAGCTGACAGTACTTGTATTTTTAAAAAAAAGAGGTACACAATTACCTATCAACAGTGACCATATTTTGGTTAATCCATAATGGCAACAATGTAACAACTCACACAGACAAGATAAAAAAAAAAAAATTTGCCTCTCTTGTTCTGCTTTAGTGGATTCTTTTGATAAACTCCAGTTTTCTTATATCACTACTGTCAGTAAATTATGTACAATAAGATTCCCCGTAACTTACATAACACCCAAATTTTACTCTCAGTCTGCAGAATAAAAAAGAAATTCTAATGCTTAATGACAGCTTACTTTTCTGCAAGGACATCGGACACAAGTTTTAAGGCCTTTTCACAGGCAGAGACAACATTCTGAACTGCTTGCAACTGAAACACAAGTACATGCTTAAGTTTACTTTTAAAATTTGATTTTGCCATGCAAAAAGTATAGTAAATGTTATCTCAGTTTATATCTAACACATGAAAATATGAGGACCAGCAAATCAATGGTCCCACCATCACATGATGTTTCTAGTACCAGGTTATGCTACACGAGAGTTGGATTTGATTAAGTGCTCAACAATGGTGGAGCTTAACAAAAAGCCTACTTCTAAATCATGTTCTAGTCAAGTCTAGGAAGTTCAAAGAAAAAAAAAAGACAAAAAAGTCAGCTGCTGGACTCAGTAATATGACACTTTACTCTAATTTTTTTCTCTGCTACAACAACCAAAGAAAAAATGGTTTTGTGACTACATGTCACTTTGACTATACTCCCTTCTCTTCTCCCCTTCCCCTCCCTCCAAAAAAAAAAAAAAAAACAACCCAAAAACTGAATCATGACAACATATGAATATACCACCCTTAAATCTGTGTACCTTTGCAAGATGCATATTGATCTCTAACACATCTGCTCTTTTATAGACACTGAACTGGAGTGGAGAATTTGTTATAGAAATGAAAGGACACAAGAAGTATCTTTCATGCCTCAAAAAAAAAAAAAAAAACCACAACAAACAAAACATGAAAGATTTACTCTTTTATGGTTTATCTCAAAATAACACATAAACCACTGAACATGTCAGACTGTTTTTCACACATGACTTGAGAAATCCATAAACACAGCAGATGTTAATGTTCAGACCATGACCTTTGTTTGTTGCTGTTTAAATAGAATTCAGTGCTTACACCTTCCCTTCAGTGAACTCAAAAGCACTGATTTTTTTATCAACATTCTATTTCTCATTTATGCACTGATAGCATGTGTTCCAAGTTCAAGCAAACATTCCCTATTGTAAAACAAATAAATTTACTTAACTACCAATATGCATAAATTTATTATAAAAAGTTCACCTCTTCCTCTGTAGGATAAATGCTGCGGTGTTTAGTCATAACATGTATGTCATCTGATGTATCTGGACGACGGATTGGCTGCAAATTGAAAATTAAGAAAAATCTGAAGTTATTTTTTTTAAATCTAAAGTAGAATAAATTTCCTTCAAATCTAAAGAAAAAAAAATTTTTTTTTCAAATTTAAAGTAATTATAAATTTTGAACTAAATTATTATGACTATCCTACACCTCAAGAATTCAAGTAAAGTAAGCTATGTAACGCCATATATTTAAATAAAACGATTTTTTTTTAAACAAAACTAAATATATAAATGAATTTACTGAACCAAATATTCTTTTATATTTTCACGTAAATCAAAACTTACCATTGGAGGAACTGGATATGGTGCCCTCATCATTGGTCCCATGGGTCCAAATCGATGCCAGTCCATGAACTCTGGGGGCATTGGACCTCCCATCATTTCAAGACGGCGATGGCCCCAGTAGATTTCATCCTCCATTCTTCAAAACAATGTATCACAGCAGTAAGGAAAACATATCCTATTAAAATACTGTAACATAGTTTCTTCTTCTTTTGTCCAACATTTTCTTCCAACCTTTTTTTATCTTGAATCCTCAGCACCTGAATTCAAAATCTTTTTAAGACTCCTCTTTGCTTTTAGTCAACATGTTTTGTGGTTAATTTTTTTGTCACATTTAGCACTGCTGTTATCCACACTGATGATGCTGTGTGTAGTAATAGCCAAAAATTAACCATCCTGTCATCTCTGTTGTCCTCCTAACAATATTTCACTTTCAAGTTACCTAAAAGCAGCCAAACACATCTGTTTCTTCACACATCTTCTATACTTTATTTCTGCTATTATAAAATGTTTTGCCTTATGAGAGACATAATGATTGCCTATTCATAAATCTGTCTTTCACAAAAATATGGCACAACAGCTGGCTCCTTTCCTAAATCCTCACATCACTCAAATGAAAGAATGCAAACACTTGTATAAAATGTCATAATTCAAGTTTAGCACTAGGGTGGGGACAGCCAGTCTGGAAAATAAGGCGCTGTTCTAGGACCCTCAGAGATCGTACATCTGCGGAACAAGAGCGGATCGCACTAACCGAAATGTCCTGTTTGCCCCTGTGATTGCAAAGGCAAAAATGTTTAGCCACAGGTGTCCAGGCCCTCTTAGAAATATCACTGAGATGCTGGCGAAATCGATCCCCTAAACCGTAAGCCAGTTTCCCCTATGTACTTCAAACCACAATGTTTGCACATGATAACATAAATGACATTTCGTGAAGTACAGGTGAAACCCTCCTGTACTGATAACGTGGACTTAGGGAAGGAGATCTGGCTGGCCTTGACAACAAATGGACAAGTGTTACATCTACGGCGTCCGCAACGTCTGGTACCATAAAAATTGTCATCTGTCTTAAGATGACTACAAATTAAAAGGTCCCTGAGGTTCTTGTCCCGTCTGTAGGCCACCAATGAGGGTTCCCCAAAAAGTTCACGTGTCTCAGGCTCGGTCTGGAGGAGGTGGAGATGGCGAAACAGTATGTTTTTAACTGCCAAGCTATGAGGGTGGTACGTGAGTACTAGTTTCACTCTGTCCGAGCTACAGTGCGGTTTAGGGGTGAGGGCTTGTTGCCGCGATATATGGCTGATGTGGTTCCAAGATGACGAGAGAACGTGGTGTGGATAGCCGTGTTGAAGGAAGAAATCTAGCAATTTGTGGCCTTGATCCTGGAAATCCAAATCCTCCTTACACAAACGTCGCAACATAAGAAGCTGGGAAAAAGGAATAGAGTCCTTACACGATCTGGGATGCGAGGAAGAGTACAGGAGGTAGCTGTGAGAGTCTGTAGGTTTATAGTGGATAGAAGTAGTAAGCCCAGAAGGGCCGATAATGACAGCAATGTCAAGAAAGTTAGCGGAAGTAGCAGAGATATGGGAGGTGAAAGAAATGACAGGATTGTACTCCTTAACAAAACTGATAAAGTTGTTAAGGTCTTCCTCTGGCATTGATGTGATCCCAATGCCGTCATCTATGTAGCGCCTATAGAAGGCGGGAAAAGGGCCTCTAAAGGCTCTCAGAACCTTGTGTTCGAAGTGGCCCATGAACAGACACACGTAGCTGGGGCCCATTTTGGTAACCATGACTACACCACTAATCTGGTCAAAGTAAAGGCCATTGAATTCAAAGGAACTGAGCTGGAGGACAAGTTGTGTAAGGCGCAGAATAGTAGACGCAGGGATAGAGGGATTGCGTCTTTTGTTCAGAAAGAACTTGACAGCCTGAAGTCCCTGATCATGCGGGATGGATGTGTATAAGGATACTACATCAAGGGTGAAGATACGGTAGGTGTGACCAGGCAGGAGTGTAAGGGTCTCAAAAGTAATGAGAGCATGATTGGGTGTCCTTGAGATAAGTGGGCAGACTAGTGACCAGAGGTTGAAAGATGCTGTCAAGAAAGTCAGAGATTTGTTCCGTAGGGCAGGAACAAACCGACACTATGTCTATACAAGAGTGAAACAAAGAATTGTTTAAAAAATAATCCAGATGTGTCCAAAATATGCAGATCTCAACAGCCAACTCCCCCTGGGAACAACTGTGTTAAGAGCACACTTATCTTAACATAGTGTTTGTGAGACAGGGAACATAGATCTGTTTGCTTAAAAACTCTGACCTACTTCTGTAGTCCAGAAACTTGTAGCAATCAACACTAATTGTAACTGTTATTTCTGTAAAATGTAATGTCAGGTTGGTGGATGGATGGGGACATGGAGATCTCTGGCGGGGATGAGGGAAGTCTGGTGTGAAACCAATGAATCCAGGATGTGACAAGCCTATAGGTCTTTACAACAATGACTATCAGAATGATGTAAACAAAACAGAGCCAGCAGACTATAGGTGGCGGGGAATGGATATCGTTGAAGCACTCATCAGATTCCTCATAACAAAGTCAGAGTGTCTTTGTGGAACTGTCTCCAAACCATCTGACATGGAGAAGGGATTTACATACAGCCACCAGAGGCTGGAAAACAAAATATTTTGGCCAGGCCAGCCACACTGTCTTCATGGCAGTCCGAGCAAGACCATAGTCTGCCCTAGCAAGGAAAGGTGCTGAAGTCGGAGTTACCCAGCCAAAAGGCGCATCGCAAAAATCAGGGTAACACGCATTATCGCTAATGAAATGTCTCTATCTGCAGTATTCAAATACGGTGTTCGCCCTGTGAAGACTAACCAGGCAGGTGCAGTGCCGGGCCCCCTGCCTCGAAAGGGTCCACCCAATGCTACTGGAGGTCCTCTCAGTTCGTCTTGTGGAGTCAGGAGACATGAGAGTAGAGCTTTCTCTCTCTCTCTGAACCTTAAGTGCCCAGGGCACATGGGGCTTCCGCAAGGGTTTTCCACAAATGCCTGTCCTTCGCCTGGCCCAAAAATACAACGGAAGAAAACAGCCAAAAAGCAAGAACTTAAAATAATGCAGTGGAATGCTGAGGGTGTCAGCAGTGTTAGAGATGACTATAGCAAAAAGGTGGAACTAGAGAACATACTTTTTGCAGAGCAGGTAAGTATATGCTGCATACAGGAGACACACCTAACCAAAGATGCCGCCTTTAAAATCAGAGGCTACCAGTGTTTTAGGTCAGACCGACAGTACAGAAGAAAAGGAGGAGTACTCACACTTGTTAAGAATAACATCAGCACATGTCAGGTTGGAGTGTTCATGGAAGGAGCCGAATATCAGATGATCCATCTTACAGGTAGGCAGGTAGCAGATCACTTTGCTAGCATGTTTGCACAGGACTGCAACATTGATATCCATCCAGAGAAAGAGCGTGCAGTGCGCACTGACCCACAGAAAGAAGAGGAACAAGTCAGAAAAGTGGAGGTAATGGATGCACCAATCATACGCAGCGAGTTAGGCCTAGCAGTCAGTAAACTGAAACCAAGGAAATCACCAGGACCAGATAGAGTGTCCAATGAAATGATCAAGAACCTGGGAATGGCAGCAATGGGAAAGCTGTTGGATATTTTCAATATGTGCTGGAGCACAGGTAAGTTACCTCAAATCTGGAAGGAAGCAAGCATGGTACCACTGCTAAAACCAGGGAAAAACAGTGATACTGCCTCCAGCTACAGGCCAATCAGTCTCACTAGCTGCCTATGCAAAACGATGGAACGCATCATTGACCTGAGGCTAAAATGGTACCTAGAAAGTGAAAACCTCTCGTTCCACAATAAGCAGGATTTAGGCAGTACTACAGTACGGAAGATCAAGTGACCTATCTCTCTCAAGAGATTGAGGATGCATTCCAAGAGAAAAACCTTGTACTAGCAGCGTGGATAGACCTAAAGAAAGCCTTTGATAAAGTATGGAAAAAAGGTCTGCTGTGGAAACTAAGAAACTGCAATGTGAATGGAAGACTATACAACTGGATAAAGTCCTATTTACACAATAGAAGAGCTAGAGTAGTAATGGATGGACACAAAAGCCAGAAAGTACTTCTGCGACACGGTGTACCACAAGGAGGAGTCCTTTCGCCTACACTATTCCTTGTATTCATTAATGACCTGGTCAAGGAACTTCCCTATGGAATCAAAGCGGCACTGTATGCAGATGATCTGGTCATGTGGTGTACAGATGAATATGCGACAGTTGCTACACAGAGACTCCAAAGAGCAGCAGACATCTTGACATCATGGACAAACAAATGGTGTGTAAGTATCAACACAGAGAAATCAAGTACCACTGTTCACTCTCTCATCTAAACAGAAAGCAGGTAAGATCCTTGTAAATGAAATATCCTTAAGGATGGACAACCAACCCGCTTACTTAGGAGTGACTCTTGACTCAAAACTGACTTGGAAGCAACACATCAACAGTGCAGAAGCAAAAGCCAGAAGAAAACTAGCCATATTAAGAAAGTTAAGTGGAACCACATGGGGAGCTAGTGAAAGAATCCTCAAGAATGTATATCAGCAAAGTATTCTACCACATTTAGAATATGGCTCAACATCTTGGTGCACAGCATCAAACACTACGCTGCATAATCTAAAAATCAGTCACTACGGATTATCACAGGTGCCATGAGGTCCACATCAATAGTAGAAATGCAGAAAATAGTTGGTGTTCAAGTGCTAAAGGAACGTAGAAACACAAAGGTCATGACCATGGGAGAGAAATTCCTTAGCTCTGTAAGCCATCCCCTGAAGGAGAGATTCAATAACTCGGCATTAAGTCGGCTTAAAAGAAGCAGCTTCATTCACCAGGCCAAGCGTATGCGTAAGCTGATACCTGACCTTCCAACTGTAGTCACTCCATTATCATCTGTACCAGAGCATACACCATGGAAAGAAGCAGATTATACACAAATAACTATTCAGACTGAAGTGAAAGGTGTGCAGAATGGTGAGATGCAAAGCAGCCTTGTAAGATCAACAGCCACACTTAGTGTGCTAGATGACAAATATCCATGTGACACCTGGATACGTATGTATACAGACGGATCTGCACACAATGCCATAAAGAATGGAGGGGCAGGAGCACATATTGAATATCCAAACAACACCACTGACAAGATTTCCATACCCACTGGAAAATACTGCAACAACTTTGATGCAGAAGTTAGGGCAATTATTGCTGCAGTTGAAAAACTATCAGACTCCAGAATTGATACATGTCCTGTAGTAATTCTCACAGATGCAAGATCAGTACTGGAAGCTCTTCAGTGCAACAAACTACCAGACCTTAAGGATGCCTTGTCAAAAATTGGCTTACAACATGGAGTCACTTTGCAATGGATTCCCTCCCACTGTGGGATACCAGGCAATGAGAAAGCTGACCATCTGGCCAAAGAGGACACTAAAATGGAGCAACCAGACATACCAATCACCTATAATCAGAAGAAAAGCATGATAAAAACCTACAGGAAGCCACAAACACCACCACATGATGACTATCACATGCTAAACAGAAAAGAACAAGTCACCATCTTCCGTCTCCGAACAGAACACAGCCGACTCCGAAGTCATATGTATACAAAGTTTAAGGTTGGTACTACTAATCTATGTACATGTGCCCAGGTGCCCCAAACTGTGGAACATATCCTCCAGAACTGCACCAACTATGAAACACTGAGAAATAATTACTGGCCCAGTGAAACCACTAAAGAAGATAAGCTCTACGGTTCCATACATGAATTATAAAAAACAGTGAAATTTATCCAAGAGACAGGACTGCAGGTATAGACAGACAATGCGAACGAAGAAGAAGAAGAAGTCAACAGCCAACTTTAATAAGATGACATGAATCTGAGGCAGGTGCAAACTTTATGTGCAAAAAAATAAATCCTCATTTCTAGTTACCTCATTTCCTCACGCAAGCGCTCTTGCTGTTCTTTACGACGCCAGTACTCTTCCTTCTGTGCTTGTCTCCGCAGTTTATCTTCCTGTATTTTGCGAACACGAATGCTTGGTTTCACTTCCACTTGAAGACTGGGATCTACTTTTTTCTGTTAAAATAAGACCAACAAAAAAAAAATAATAATAATAATAACAGCAATTATAGCATTCCTTGATTTCATCAATACACTCATGCTCTAGAAACTCCACATATTGCATTTCTTGATTTCATCACAACATTCATACTCTAGAAACTCCACATATTGCATTTCTTGATTGCATCAAAACACTCATGCTCTAGAAACTCCACATATTACATTTCTTGATTGCATCAAAACACTCATGCTCTAGAAACTCCACATATTACATTTCTTGATTGCATCAAAACACTCATGCTCTAGAAACTCCACATATTGCATTTCTTGACTGCATCAAAACACTCATGCTCTAGAAACTCCACATATTACATTTCTTGATTGCATCAAAACATTCATGCTCTAGAAACCCCACATACTGCACTCCTTTAATAACCCAGAGTCAGTCAGTCAGTCATTTGCATGTTCCTTGCGGAACTTTGCCTCCCTAACAGCTCTCCTGTAGGCCTCTCGGTTGTAAGCAAGATGGCCTGCAGCTGATGCATCCATTCGCAGATCATCAATGATGTCTTGCAGTAATCTTTGCCTTGGTCTTCCTCTTTTTCTTTTTCCCATTATGTACCCTTCCAAGACTGTCTTTTCTAAATTATCATGATGTTTAATATGCCCAATATATTTAAGTTTTCTCTGTTTAATCCTCTTTACTAACCAATCTTCTTCAATATTAATTAAGTTCTTGTAGTATGTTCTTTTTTTTTGTGTCCATGATATCTGAAGGACTCTTCTGTAGCATTTACATTCAAAGGCATTTATGTGTTTTTCCCATCTCCCAACCCATATCATGTGGAAATGTATCCTGAGACCCAGTTATGCCACGTGGAAACATTTCCTCAGACATCAACTCAAGAACATGTGAACAGAAACTTGTACCACCACCAAGCAGAGAAGAGATGAGGTTGAGAAGCCAGATTCTGGACAAAATGTATAGAAAGCACTTATCTCACAATTAAGGTAAACCAAGCATGATCTGAAATAACTGAAGGACGCTACTAATGCAAATTATTCTTGACAAATTATCCAAGTACAACAGGGCTTACAATAATCCAAATATTAAAGTTTATTCTTCCCTGCTCAAGTGGTAAGATATATTTCTTTCTTGCTGTCCTGAACATACACTTTCAATGTTCTCCCGAATACACATGTAATAACTGTCCCAGCCTCCTTGTTATCTGACTTAAAAACAAGTAATGAAATAAAGGCAATCTCAGATGATTAGTTTATTAAATATGATTTTTTTTTCTAACTAAAATTTAATATAAACCTTTCTTCCTTTACCTAACTCTGCATACGTTTAATTTCACAACTGCTTGTCCTCATCAAATATGCTTTCATTAAATCTTAGCTTACCTTGTACTGAAGCCGATGTCGGCGACCTTTCAAATGCATTTCTTTAGCATTGGGATCATTGAATTTACAATCACATAGCTTACAGTTGAAGCTGATGGTCTTTCCTATGTCATTTTTTATTTCTTCAATATACTCATGTCCTGGGAGAAGATAAAAACGTGAACACCTGTTCAAAGGTTCTCAGAAAAATATGTGTTTTTCCACATAAGATCATCACTACCAAAAGATAATTAATGGCTTATCTCCAAATTTTAACATGAAAATGTAACTGTGAGATGTCATCTATATGTACAGATCTATAAAAATGAAAGTGAAGCAACTCATGCATATGGAAAACAAAAATGAGGGAGAGAAGTGCAGATCTACTTTCAAGTTCACAGGATTTGCTGAATTTATTTCACAACTTTCAGAAGCCCATTCAACACATTTTGTAGTTTACTATATACATAATGAACACTGACAAATATAAATTTTCCTTACTAGTCAATCTTCCTCAATATTAAGTTCTTGTAGTATGGATATATTTTTCTCTTTTGCGTCCATATCAGAAGGACTCTTCTGTAGCATTTACATTCAAAGGCATTTATGTTTCTCAGCTGTTTTGTTAAGTGTCCAATCTCACAGGCATATGTTGCAATGGGAACAATGCATGCCCTTAAAAAATTGTATTTTTGTAGTTCTGGCTGTTCCTTTCCACAGCTTCTTCAGTTGTTTTATTTTCTGAAGAGCGACAGACGTCCTCCTTTTAATTTCCCTCACCGTATCTCCATTATTAGTTAGTAATGATCCAAGATATTCAAAACTCTCCATCTTTTCCAATTTTTCCTCACTGATATGTATTTCAGCTGCCTTATTTGTTTTGTCAGAAGATTACAAGCTAACTCACTATGAAACATCAGTTTGGACAAAGAAGACATATCGATCTTTCAAGAAGCAAACTGAAGATTCTGCACAAGAAACCTTCCTCAAAAGTACATACTACACCCGCTTCAGTGAATTACACGCCCTCATAGGAAGTGGAACCAAATCCTAAGCCATTTACAATCAACACAGTACTGGTATTATATCAGCCAAAACACCAAAGGACATCCTGATGTCCAATGCAGAATACTCATGAGGATGTCCAGAGTGTAATGAAGCAGCTCCCTCAGACCAGCAACAAAGCTAGGTCATATCCAGTATCAAAATCCACATATACGGAACATATCATTTTGCTTCACAGTCAAACAGACAATAATTACAATCACTATTTCACTACTTACCAACTGGTGTAACATCCTTCTCAACTCCTGCAGTGGCATCATCATCTGCAGAGATATGTGAAAAATATACATGTATTCTTCATACAAAAATGATGTGCTAACTGAAATAAAACATAATTAACTTTAAACCATACAGCACCACCAACAAAGAAGGTCCCTGATATAAGTGCTC
Source organism: Achatina immaculata (assembly GCA_009760885.1). NCBI lineage: Eukaryota > Metazoa > Mollusca > Gastropoda > Stylommatophora > Achatinidae > Lissachatina > Lissachatina immaculata. The sequence continues at coordinate 74,199,913 of CM019691.1, forward strand.
ACCTTCATCATCAGACATAGGTGCTGCAGTTTCTGTAGCAGCTGTAGTGACAGTTGTGGAGGCAGCTGGTGCAGCCACTGAGCCAGTTGCTGCTATTTTCACCTCCTCAGTTTTTCCTCCCAAGCTTTTCAACTGGGTGCCACCTACAAATTGTCAACAGGAGATGGATATCAAGACAAATTTCTAAACTTGTAGGAAATTTGTTGTATCAAAAGCTTTGTCAACATTTACTAAAAACACTACATTTCCTCATTTATTTCTCTACCTGCATCTCTGCATTATGTTCTCATTGTTGCTGTCACATGTATCTTTTTCTTTCTAACCATCACTGTCAGATGACATTTAATGCAAAACTATCACATTTTTTTATCTTTTTACATAGTAAACTTCTACCTATTATTTTTTTATCTTTCAAGTTACTTTCCACAGATTTACAATAGTAACTCTGTAAAAGTCACTAGTTGTAAAACTGGAAGAGTGTCATGAGACAAGCTGCTTATGAGAATGATGATTGGTAAATTCAGTCACAGCTAATATCTATATATATATATATCTACATATATCTTGTCTCTGAGCACTGTCATAATTTCTCTTCTCCAAGTCTAGGTCTTCTTTGTTTTCTACTTCCTTGAGAATTCCATATCAGTGCCTGTCTTGTTATGCTGTGTCAGGTTTCCTCAGAGTGGCCAATCCACCTCCATTTCCTAGACATGACTTCCCTTTCCCAGACCTCCTCGTTCCTGATCTTGTCCTGCCATTCAATGTTTAAAATCCTCCTCAAGCAGTAGTTTAAGAATGATTGTACCCTCTACTGCATTGTATTAGTCATAACCCATGTCTCCGAACCAAATAGAAGGACAGTCTTTACGTTTGTATTGAAAAGCCTAAGTTTGGTTCTTGTTTTCTGATGTTCTTAGATGAATATATTTTGTTAAGTTGGATAAATGCTGTCCTGGCCTTGGTTATTCTAGCTTTAACATCCTTTTCCGTTCCCCCATATTTATCCACTATGCTGCCTAAATATGTGAACTTCTTCTTCTTCGTTCACTTCTACCACCAAGACCACCCCGTGATCCTCCTGAATTTACTCCTGTGGTCCTCGATAGGTCTCAGGTTCCCCCATGTGGTCCCCAAAAGGACCACACGAGATCCATGAAGAGGTTCAGAGTATCGCAGGGCTTGTGTCTGTATTCTTGGTGGGTCTCAGAAGCGGGAATGCGTGACACCGTGGTTTAATCTAGAGTTGGACTTTCTCACCTCAAAACCTCGACGTGGTTTGGATATCTGTATATACCCAGCAAGTGAGAGGTGGTTGCGAATCCAGCCTAGAGTTGGACTTCTTCACCAAAAAACCTCGACGTGTTTTGGATATCAGTATATTCCCGCCAGGTCAGAGGTGGTTGCCCATCCAGTCCAGCTTTGGAGTTTCTCATTGGAAAACCTCAGCGTGATTAGGATACGCATATATCCCCGCTGGGTGAGAGGTGGTTGCCTATCTAGACTGCAATGGTCCAGTGTCTCTGACTTCAGCATTTTGTGGTTGTGGCCGCTCTCCTTCCTATTTGTGACCAGGACAGAGCTTTTGTCCAGGAGGACGAACCCTCACCACTAGTGAGTTTCACCCCTGGGTTGAGCCATGCATGGCTTAATCTTTAACTCTTTCCGTGCGTTTGGTCGATATAGCGACACTTCCGGTATCCCAAAGCTACCGTATGGTCGATATAGTGACAATTGTTTGTTTCATTAAAACAAGCAGTGTAACATTTAGATTGTACATATTTCGTCCACGATTCCAGTGACACTTTTCAAAATGGCGAAAGAGTGCCTAGTTACGAGCGATGTTGAGCGAGAAAAAGGATGCGCAGCATGGAAATTTTTCAATTTTTGACGATGTATATAGGGGTATGAACATACCCTATGGCCACCCCCCGTCTTTGAATGTTTTCTAAGTAGATCTAGACATATTTAGACGACTGGAGAAGTAGTTAGGAGTTATTTCAGACATTAATTTAGTGAGAATGCAACATAGAATCAGAATACGAGATCAACAAGTAGATCTACACATCTCAGATGGTAAGTAGGAGTAAGTAGTGCAGATCTAGAGCACCGCTCCACACACGGCAGCTGAAGATCTCGCCAACAGCGGCAGATGAGCTACCAAACGTGCCACTCATCTACCCTAAGTAACTGGTTTTCAGGCGCCAGATATTCGCCCTCGCCCCTTCTCCAGTCAGTTTAAACAGTTCTGCCACAGGAAGGCCAGGAGCTGGACTTGACTGCCAGAGGCTGTTTGTGGCACGTTTGCAGTCCTTAGAACCCCCAGTTTAGATGAATTCTTGCTTAAGTTTCTCTTGCATTTGTGTGTGGCTTGTGCCAGAAGTGCCACATCATCTGTGAAGTCAAGATCTTCCAATTGGTTCCACAGTGTCCATTGTATCCCATTTCTTTTCCCTTGTGTGGTAGTTTTCATGATCCAATCAACTGCTAGAAGAAATAGGAATGGTGATAGCAAATATCCCTGCCGCACGTCTGCTTCCACTTTAAAACTTTCTGTTAGAGTTCCTCCATGCACAATTCTACAAGTTGTTCCTTCATATATGGTCTTTACAAGCTTTGTTAGCTTGACTGGGATACCATAGTATTCCAGTAGATTTCATAGCATTCAACGAATGCTGTCTTGTAATCAATGAATGTTACTAACAGTGAAGAATTACACTCCACTGACTGTTCTACTATTATTCGCACTGTAGCAATGTGGCCAGTATAGGATCTTCCTTGTTATAAAGCATTTATATAACATCATATTAATATTATTATACAAAATTAAACATTATACTAAACAAACAAACAAACAAACAAAAATGAGTAAAATCAATTATTCTTTTAAAATCTGAAGTAATGCTCTGAGATTCTTTTTTCATTAATAAAATGTAAAACTAACCAATAAAGTTGATCTTAGGTGCTGCTGTAACCTTTGCTACTGTTGCAGCTGCTGGTACATCTGTCTTGTTACTGGAAGGCTTTGCAGCGGTCTTGGTAGCAGAACTGACAACTGGATCAGTTGAGGGTATGGGCTTGCCTAGCTTAGTATGCAGTTTTACCACCTAAGAAAGAACAAAAATGCTCTACTCTATTCTGAGTATGAAAAGAACTGCTAACTCTTACTGTCTGGAATTATTTGCCACTCTGTGCTGGAATTCATATTTTCTGAAGTTTTCAGCACAGAATGAGTGAGCTTTATGTGGAATATTTCACATACCCAGTAATTTAAACATAAAAATAACATATATCAAATTAAAGGTAACTGAATACAGGAAAAAACATCTATTTTTTTGTTAGCAGCATGCCACACAGAAATGTCACTGGTAGGGTCAAAGTTCTGGACAGTAAGAGTTAATATCTATACCACAATGAAATACGACTATGTACACACTACATTAGTCCAGAGATCCACACAAACATTACAGAAGTTATAAACAAATGAGGCCCTATTTCTGTCCTAAATTAATCCAGAACAATTATGAAATATTCTGATAACTGGATATTTGGTTAAAAAGAAAGCACCTTCACAACACTAAAAGTTAGGCACAGTGTTCTGATGCATTATTGAACATCAGATGAAATGTGGAAACATGTGAAAGTATGTAAGGTGTACACATAACTGTTATTTAGGTAGCAAGGTACTACCTCTACACTGTGCTTTAGATGTACCCTTCAAAACTGCAAATTATGAAGGTCTTTTTTTTTTTTTTTGTTTTATTCAGCATTAATGCCACAGACACTGGAGAAAAGATGCAGAAAAGCACAATTCACCCAAATCATCACCAGCATAGATCAGTTAACATATTCCCATGGCAACAATGCAACAGTAATGCAGCTTATCTCACACCACTCAAACACCACAAGAAATGATACAGCAGACATATAACTCTGTACATTATACATCACAAATGTCCACAATGACATCATAATAAATAAATTTACCTTCTGATGTTTTGATCCTCGAATGTGTGCCGCATAAGCATCCTGACCTGTACATGTTACATCACAAAGCTCACATCTCATCTGGTTGTGTGACTGTTTGCCCACAGGTTGACTGGTTTTCAAGGCAGCCTCCTTCTTCTTGTGCTTCTGTCCTTCCAGATGCTCACGGTAGGTCTGAAGAAAGTTAAAATAACATTTCTACACTTTCTACCTCAAGTCAAAGTCATTTCAAAATGTCTTCATTCATTACAAAATGAATCACTAAACTAGGTCCTGTACATTAATTCTGAAACTAGCCAATATGGCTAGAAAATATTAGTAACATGAATCATGAGAGCAACTATGGTTGTGTTGAAACAAGTGACACTGTCATAATAGCCAATGAAACACAGCAAGTCAAGAACTAGCCGTTCCAAATGGTGTTTCATCATATTGTCTGACCGTCAGTCATCTTCAAGTAGTGCTCTATCATACTGCCTGACCTATATGATAGGAATCAATGTCTTCCCTATGATGAGGGAACTTGAAGTCTGCTCCTTTATATTTCATGAATATTGCCAAGCTCTCTTCTCCCTTACTCTTCTTTACCCACACCCAGAAATGAAAACTGGTACAAGACATTACTACAGCTTCAGATGACCTGAGTTTGAAGTTCACAGATATGGGAAAATGCAGTAATGTTGTCAGCCTATGTATTTTTTTTTTAAATTTTCAATTTTTTAAAAACCAAAATGTCAACCTAAAAAGGCATTAAAAAATTAAGGCACTGTGTGGGCTGTACAAAATTTCCTGTACCACCATTCATGAAATACATATCAAAACCACAAAAACAGAAAAATTTTACGAAGATCTTCTGGTAAGAGCAAATAACTGCCAGCACACCAAAGGGATCCTTAAACAGACTGTTCCTGTAATTTACTAATCCTATAACTTAACTGAAGCAGAAATAGCTTGATAATCATGTTAAACTTCTGTATGTGAAAATTACCTGTGGTCCAGCACAACTGATTTTGCAAACATCACAATAGTGCAACTGTGGTGTTTTGGGAGGTCCCTTTGGTTTAGGTTTGAACTGATTTCCACTGGCTGTCTTCTTCAAAACCCAAGAAGCTGCACCAGGCTTGCCTTGCTGTTGCTGGCTGTAAAAGCTGGTTGCAGCAGAGTAGAGTGCAGCATCATAACCTGACAAACATAGACATTTTATTAATCTAGTGACACACACTGGAAGTTCTAAACATTTCTCTTCAGTGCTCAAGGGATTGAGCTATTTTTTTTTTCTTCAAACTTCACTGTAAACATAAGTATAACAATTTAAAAGCAAGTCATACTCTTATTATGATTCTGACTTTACCAATCCCCAGGTTTATGAGTTTTCATATTTTTTTCTTTTTGTGTCAGGTGGTGACACAAATAAAACTAATTATATCAGTCTGTAAAAACAGCAAAGAGCAAAACCTCTATCTTAATGTGAAGAAAACTAAATTGATGACAACAAACAAGGCAGCTGAAATATGTATCAATGAGGAAAAACTGGAAGAAGTGGAGAGTTTTGAATATCTTGGATCATTACTAACTAATAATGGAGATACAATGAGCAAAATTAAAAGGAGGACATCTATCGCTCTTCAGAAAGTAAAACAAATAAAGAATCTGTGGAGAGGAACAGACAGAACTACAAAAATAAGATTTTCAAGGGCATGCATCTTTCCCATTGCAACATATGCCTGTCAGACCTGGACACTTAACAAAACAGCTGAGAAACACATAAATGCCTTTCAGTGTAAATACTATGGAAGAGTTCTTCAAATATCATGGACACAAAAAAGAACAAATATATTCATACTACAAGAACTTAATATTGATGAAGGCTGGCTAGTAAAGAGGATTAAAGAGAGAAAACTTAAATATTTTGGACACATTAAATGTCATGATAATCTAGAGAAGACGGTCTTGGAAGAGTACATAATGGGAAAAAGAAAGAGAGGAAGACCAAGGCAAAGATGGCTGCAAGACATTGTTGATGATCTGCAAATGGATGCATCAGCAGCAGGCCATCTTGTTCACAACTGAGTGGCCTACAGGAGTGCTGTTAAGGAGGCAAAGTTCCCCAAGGGACATGCAAATGAATGAATGAATGTCAGATAGTGGAATGTGGAAATCTTTTCTTCACTGTTCTCAATTTAGTATGTCAGTGATGAAAGGGTTTGGCTTTAAAGGGTTTATTTAAAAGATTATTCAGTTCAGAGATAGCCAACAGGTGGTGCTGAACCGTCTATAGTCAGCCTGCCTCTCTCTCTCTCTCCGTGTGTGTGTGCGTGCATGCGTGTGTGTGTGTGTGAGAGAGTGATTACTGATGGTGTATGAGTACACAGTGATCTTCCTGTCATGTAATGTCACCGGCCCAGCATCCATGCACTGCTGTTTGTAGCTGCTGTGAATGTGGTCTGTGGTCTTATTTTTGTGATGATGTGAGGCTGTGGTATGGTGTCAGTTCCTTGCCAGTCTGTCAGCATGTTCATTACTTCAAATAACCATTTGCCCTAGTATCCAATGTAGGGTGATCTTGATGTCATGTGAAATGAATAAAAACAAATTGATCTGTTACACCGAGTACATTGGTTGTGATACACTCAACCACTGAGATCCAATTTTCAAGGGCTTGGAAATGCAGACAATGAGTCTGAGAAGTTTTGGGGCATATGGCACAGTTTTCATACCTGATGATGATCACAGCAGTAAAAAAACTGCTAATATAGCCTATATCTCTGCATCATAATTGGTGCAGCAAGACAAACAGGTAGAAGAAGGTGGCTTGATGCCCTGTTCCAAAACATGAGTAACCCATTTTGTTTCCTCCAAAGCTAGCCTGTCAGCTAAAACCTGGTTCCAGTCCTTAAGGTAGGAGAATTCTATGGTATCTAGAGGACAGTTTTAAGGTGCTGGGATCTGATATTTGCTCAACAGATTATTGTTGAGTCCGGCATTAATCTGGGGAAGTATGTAGTTTGTGTCCGATATTTTTCTTTCCCTTTCTTCAGGGAGTTGCTGTTTTGCATTTATTTGTTTTGCTATCAGCACTGGAGTTTTTAGTTTCGGTCTTTTATTATGTTGCCATTTATCCACTGCTTTTCTGTTAAAGTAGTCTGATGGAATATGTTTATATCTTCCCACTGCTTCAACAGTGCCTTTTCTCTACTTACATCAAACCTCTCTGTATTTGTATTAACTTCACATGCAGCTGTGGGTGTTAATCTCACCTCCCCTTACTATCCTTTCCCATAAAAAAAAAAAATGTACAGGCAGAATTTTATTATAAACATGTTACCTGGAATCTCAGATTTTCACTGTGAATGAATGAGGGTAATATTTAAAAAAGAAAAGTGAGAATCTTACTATAATATGTCTGACTCAAAATTTCCTTGTGAACAGAAGGCCAAAATGTTAAAATCAAATTCAGACAGGATAAATATTCACAAAAATAATACATGAATTATGTTTTTTCATGATAACAGTCAGGGTCTTCTGATGGAATGTCTGATGATTATTTCTTCTCAGGCAGACATTTCATTTATTTCACTCTGCTTTTGTTTAGTGGGGAAGAGTCTGGCAAAATGGTGGCTTGCAAGAAAATCAGCTCTGACAGATTAAAAAATACCTTAATCACTGAACAATTAACATGGACAACAGTACACAGGCCAAATCAGCCAAGCCTTACCTGAAATGTTTGTCTGTGCAGTAGTGGTTGTTGTGTAGCCACTTGCTGCATACGTAGTTACTGTTGGTGTGGTAGAGGAGTACACAAAGCTAGTGCCAGTGGTAGACACAGGAACTGGCTGAGCTTTAGGTGCTACAGCAGCTGGTCTCTGGGTGCTGGCAAAGGCTGTCCCAGTACTAAAGACTGTCTTTGCTGCATGAACAAGATATTTGCAATACAAAGTGTAATAACTGCAATACAAAATGTAACAAAATAATCTGACAAAAAAAAATTATGTTCAAGCAATCCATCCCATCCATCCACGTCCTTGTTCAGTGACTGGCCAAGTAATTAAGGTCCAGTACGCCTTGTGGCATCATGCAGGGCAGCAACAAATTTCTTTACTTCTCATGATCTATGATCCATGTCCCAGCTGATGTTCAGACAATACAACTACATAAAGCATAATGTATAATGCACTTCCAGCTCTTCTCTGGAATAGTACTTTGCCCTTTTTCCCCCAATGCTGATAACAATGATATCATGCCGTCATGATTTTCATCTGTTCCCAAGGAATATACAAGATGATGATGTCTCATTGACTGTTCACATTTCAACACCTAGAGGAACAACAATGGCCCAGTGAAGCAACTTTATAAGTTCCTAAATCTGTGCTCCTTGAAAAGGAAATAGTGAAGCTCGTTTAAGTAACAAATGTGTTGATGAAGATCTGATAACTGACTAAGACTATGAAATCTGAGAAATAAGTACCATAGACTATAGCTAAAACCAACATCACTAACCTGCTTGAAACTGAGGTTCTGCACCAGGAGTATAGGTTGTGGCTGCAGCAGGCTGATAGTATGTCTTTGGCTGGTCATATGTTACAGCAGGTTGCAGAGAAAAGGCACTCTAGAAAGAAAAAGTCAGATGAATTTATATATTGCACACATTTTTTTTACATTGGCTCACCACAGATTTGTCTACAGCTCTTAGCTTTCCATCTACAGAAGTACAAATTTTAACAATTATCCTGGTCCTCCTATTCACCAGTGTTCATACTTCAAATGCATAACATTCTCCAGTCAACTTTAATTAATAACAACCAGAAGGGTTTTAAATATTTTAGAACATCACTGCTAGATTTCATCTTAGCATATTATTTAAGCAGTTTTTATCAGCAATTTTTATCCTTCAGTACACCTACATGCAACAGTTCTCATCTTGCAGAACATCATTTTAGTAGCTCTGGTTTTTCATTTCTGCTATTAAAAACCCTCTGGCCAAGCAATATTTCAATTCTCTCTAAATCTTTATGAAAGGCTAAATCTATCCAAGGCAGATTTCTCTTTTATAATTTTTTTTGTCAATTTCAATGAAAAAAACTATTAACCAAATGCGTTCATTTCTGCAAAGAAACTTTGCAATTCTTTTTTTTTTCTTTGTTCACATGCTTTACACTCTGGTATAGTCTTACATTCATTCACTCGGCACTTCCAGATATTGTTCAGGCTAATGAAAGCTGTTCTGGTGTTATTTATTCTACTTTTTATGTTCCTTCATCAGGTATTAACCAGCTGCCGAGGTATGTGAATGTATATTTATGGAGGGTTTTGGTCAGTGATTTTCTTCTTCTTTTCTATTTCTTTGTACGCTTTACCACCAAAGATCGCCCCATGATCCTACTGAATTTTACTCCTGTGGGTCTTGAGAGGACCACAAGAGGTTCAGAGTATCATGGGGCTTGGGCCTATATTCTTGGTGGGTTGCAGAAGTGGCACTGCGTGACACTGTGGTTTTCATTGCACCGTTTAGATTAGGGACTTTCTCACAGGAAACCTCGATGTGGTTTGGATATGAATATATCCCCCATGGAAGAGGTAGTTGCCTATCCAGTCCAGAGTTGGAATTTCTCACCGGAAAACCTCAACGTGATTTGGATATGAATATATCCCCGTCGGGTGAGAGGTGGTTGCCTATCCAGTCCAGAGTTGGACTTTTTCACCGGAAAACCTCAACGTGATTTGGATATGAATATATCCCCATAGGGTGAGAGGTGGTTGCCTATCTAGACTGAACTGGTCCAATGTCTCTGACTTCAGCATTTTGTGGTCGTGGACGCTACCCTTCCTGGTGGTGACCAGGATGGAGCTTTCGTCGAGGAGGACAAATCTTTGCCACTAGTAGGTTTCAACCCTAGTTAAGCCAGTTTAGGCATACTGCCCCAGTATGGCTGTAGCAGAGTTGCCATGATATGAGTAGCCCTGACCGCGAGACTACTGGCCATACTGATTAAACTTCACTTAATCCTTTCCATCATCTTTTCCACGGCGGCGGCGGCGCGCGGCAACTCTAATCGCATTTTTCTTCACTGGCCGGAGGAGTTTCACCCCACGCACGGCAGCTGAAGAATCTTGCCAGCAGTGGGTCAGTGATTTTCACTGCTGTTTGTTTACATTCACCTTCACAATTTCTTGAGATTTATCTTTAGTTCTACTTGTTCTGCAAGTGTATTTATTCAAACTAAGCTAAATAAACTTTTTAAAAAAATCTTGTTAAACTGATAAGTAATGAAAGAAAAAAACTAACCGTAACAGCAACTGGAGCTCTGGAATACGCATACTGTGTAGTTGGGTGTACTGCTGCTGGAGCAGCTGCAGCAGTGGGGTAGCCCTCATATGTCTGACCTGCCCTGGGAGGAGCAGCTGTGGCAGCATAGGCTGCTTGAGGGGCAGCTGTAACATAAGCACTTGGAGCTGTAGGATAGGCTGAGGCAGGCTGCGCTACCTGGGCAATTGGATTTGCAGTGGGGTAAACAAAGTGTGCCATTCCTCACTGGAATAAACAGAATTTCCACATTAGCATAATAAATCTCAAACTCTGATCCAGAAAAGTTATTTTTTAAACTAATTTGTAATTAGTGATAAACAAAATGCAAAAACAATTTCCAGATATTACAACATATGACTAGGTCAAAGATCAAGAGCCTGTAAGCATCTGGACTTGCAAAAACAATAAATTGATTCTTCATTACATGACTGATACATTATTTATACTGCAATATGGAGTGCTAAATCAAGACCCACCTTCATAGCTTGTCTGCAAAGTAATTTTTCTTTCAAACCTACAACACACTAAGTTAAATCTGAAAATCACTTTTTTTATCTCCAGAAAAAAAAACAGACCAGTCTATGAATGACATAAAAATAAACAGTTCAATCTTTGACTATGGCAAAAAAAAAAAAAAACTCTACACAGCTGTAGATTCTGGTGGGAAAATCATCATCACTGACATTATATACAATATAACTCCCAATAATTATCACATTCTAGAAAATTGAAGGTAATATTATTTACTACAACTTCTTACTATGCTCTACGGTATACTGCTACACATTTCAAAGGTAAAAAGGTAAAGGTAATCCTGTCGTGCCTTAGAGGCACATAGGGATATGGTGTTAGTAGCCATATTTTCCTTGACCTGTCGGCACACTTGGAAAGGCAGATCATAATACAACACTGGAAATGCTGATGCCAAGATAACCAATATGTTTCCCCATGTATTAACACACTTGAATGTTTGAGAGAAACAACTGGAAAAATGGGAAAGTTAAACTATGAAGAAGAAAATTGAAAAAAAAAGGGGGGGGGGGGTAGGCAGGATTTGTGGAGGATGATAATTTCTTAAACACCATTTTTTTAAAAAAATATGAAATGAGGTGAGAAAGAATCGAAAGAAAAAAATAACAGATCAGCGGACAATATGGCATTACTTCTAAAATATAGGATATATATATATAAATTTTTAATTGAGCAAATGAGCATACAATATTTACGGGCACTTTGGAGCAAGCTACCCTGTGGTGTCTGATATAGCACTTGATAACTATAATGTGTTCAAACTCATACACATATGTGACAACACTCTTAGTGTTCAAACTCATTCACATATGTGACAGCACTCTTATTTTAGACTTAACCCGCTATTTGACTGGTCTCTGGTTTTAACAAGTCCTCTAACGCTGAATGAAGAACCATTTGCACGCCTGACCAACGCCGCATGAACATTGCCGGTTCCAATCTAACTTTTATGATACTTACCGCTATTTCACTGGGTAATGTGCACAGGGTTTTTTCAACAGTGAATTCCTCGTACTCTGGTAAAGATTTTGAAAACAATTTAACAATAACTAACCCAAACGCACGGTTAATATTACGAAAGAAGCCATTAACTCAAGAAACAAAGATGATCGACTTCCGTTAAGATGGCCGTGTGCAGAAAAATGTATGGTAACCCGTTATTGCCAGATTTCTCTACGGCTGGAAGGCGGATCTTTCGTCTCAACAACAACAAAAATCTACACATGGAGGTAGATGATAACAAGCTAGACTAAAATATTTGTCCTAGAGCTTGTCGCAAATACAGAACATTAGTACTATGAACATCTGTCCTCTGTGTATATATTTATGTGTGTGCGCGCGCTTGAACACTCCTTTTAGCATTTCCTGACATTGTTTAAGAGCTGAGTGTGAATAAAATCCCTTGATGAGGCTGAAAAGCTCGCCGAAAACAGGAAATCTTGGCAATCATGCGAGCACTATGTGAGGTATAGGAAGGATGTAAGATGTAAAAAGTAAGAAGATATTCACTCAGTCAGTCATTTGCATTTCCCTTGCGGAACTGTGTCTCCCTAACTTGTCCTTGCTTCTGATGCATCAATTCGCAGATCATCAACAATGTCTTGCAGCCATCTTCACCTTGGTCTTCCTCTTTTTCTTTTCCCCATTATGTACCCTTCCGAGACTTGTCTTGGTCGTCATTCTCACGACGACCAAAATATTTATCAAGTTTTCTCTGTTTAATCATCTTTAGTATTCCTGATGCTGGATATTCTATTTGGATATGACCTATATTGTAAATGAAATGGAAGTAAGGTTACACAATACCGTTCTTACTACGTGGGCAGTTGCGGCGGGGGGGGGGGGGGCACGAATCAAATATTGTGAGTGCAGCTCTTCTTTGTGTGAGCTAAATAATAACCAGTGTGGATAAGGGTCCCAGTGTATTGCCGTATCCAGGGTCTAGAACGACCCTATCGCTACTTTTACGAGGATCTTTAATTACCATCTACCAGCCAGACAAAACAAAACTTAATAAGTGATCTCACGGTGCTGGTGCTGTAAACGCGGACGTAGGATTTATTGATTTTTACAAAAGAATATAGATTATTTATACCATTCGTCCATTAACATCACCCTACCTCTGTCGTGATGTAGAATCATGATGACAGAAGAAATAATTCTCGTGAGGAGATAGTGAGATCAGCTTCTGTTCTACTTCAGTATACATGAATGTAGAAATGGCTAGCAAGTACAGTTTGTTACAGTGTATTACCTCAGAAATCAAATGAGTGTGATGACAATACTGGCATTTGTGAAGTAGAGCAATACTCTCAACCTGTGGTCCCCGAATAATATCAGTTTGATAATGATTTATGTCATTGCAATATTGCTTATAAGTTGATGGTCTATAGCTTGAGTGGAGTTGGGAAAGTGGTACTTAGGTGTAAAAAAGTTGAGAATCCCTGAAATAAAACTTCATCTCCAGTTGTTGTTGTTCTTGTTAACTCCTCCTATTGTTGATTCTCCCTTTTCTTTCCATTATTCAATTCAAGTGCCATTCCGCGTGGCGTAGGCGATCATTTCTCTCTACAATTCCCTGTCTTTAGACTTGATTATGAGATCCTCTGGTCTCTTTCTTCCTAGCTACACTGACAGCCCATACAGTAACTTCTCTCTCTGTCATCCTTTGTCTCTTCTTCCCTCAATTTTTCCAGTTGCCACAGTGTGTTTCTAGTTTCCTCTGCTCGAGAAATGTCCTATAAATTTCGCTTGTCTGCCTCTGATCTTTGCTATCTTCTTCTTCTTCGATCGCTTTTACCACCAAGACCGCCCAGTGATCCTACTGAATTTACTCCTGTGATCCTCGATAGGTCCTGTGGTCCCCGAAAGCACCACACGAGATCCATGAGAGGACCACAAGAGGTTCAGAGTATCGAAGGGCTTGGGCCTGTATTCTCGATGGGTCGCAGAAGGGAGATTGCATGACACTGTGGTTTTCGTTGCACTAGTTTAATCTAGAGTTGTACTTTCTCATCGGAACATTGAACGTGTTTTGGATATGAGTATATCCCCGCCGGGTGAGAGCTGGTTGCCCATCCAGTCCAGAGTTGGACTTTCTTACTGGAAAACTTCAGTGTGATTTGGATATGAATATATCCCCGTCTGGTAAGAGGTGGTTGCCTATCTAGACTGAACTGGTCCAGTGTGTCTCCGACTTCAGCATTTTGCGGTGTGGCCGCTACCCTTCCTGGTGGTGACCAGGACGGAGCTTTTGTCGAAGAGGACGAATCCTCGTCACTAGTAAGTTTCACCCCTGGGTTAAGCCGGTTTAGGCGTGTTATCCCAGTATGAGCGTGTTTAGGACGTGACCGATCTCTAGAGCGAGGTACCGTGTCATGAGTAGTTATAAAGTTTCACCCCTGGGTTAATCCGGTTTAGGCATATTTCACCAGTATGGGTGTATATCGGACGTGGCCGGTCTCTAGAGCAGAGGTGCCGTGATTTGAGTAGTCCTGACGTCGAGACTACTGGTCACTTTACCTAATCCTTTCCTTCACCTTTTCCACGACGGCGCTGCACATCAACCCTAATCGCATTTTTCTTCATTGGTCGTGAGGAGTTTCACCCCACGCACGGCAGCTGAAGAATCTCGCCAGCAGTAATCTTTGCTATAATTTGCTTTTTAACTCCAGCCTCTACTAAGACTTCTTCATTGGTTTTCTTGGCTGTTCATGGTACCTTCGACATCCTTCTTATAAACCACACCTCAATGGCCTCCATTTCTCGCTGTACTCTCTTATTCATACACCATGCTTCACACCCATAAGACAAAGTTGGCTCGATGTAAGATTTAAGTACTCGGAATCTTACGTGCTCATTTTACTTTCAGCCAGTTGTGTTCCTGTCCACTTTCAGCACTCTTTGTAAAACTAAACCATACCATTTTTTAAAAACTCGCATACTAACTCTGTGAATACCCGGTACTATATTATTTCGTGCTCGGCTACTTTGATGATACTAGACAGCTCTTCGTTCAGATAAACTCAACACATTAAATGGAACATCAAAACAACTGGGTGGGAGAGAGGAAACTTATAAATGCCACTACATTGTATGAGATGAAGGATGAGTGCTTACAGATAAATAGATCCATAATAAATGCAAGTAGTTTTTTTCCTAATTATAATTACCGTACGTGTGTTATATATCCACATCTTTTTTTTTTAATTGGAAAATTTTTAGGAAAAAGAGGGAGGGGGTGGGGCTGTTACGGTATTTCCACACGCGCAAACACACATACACACAATGCACGAAAACCAGTTAAAATAGAAGAAATAAAAAAGAGACTCAGAAATGAAAGAGATTTTCTCCACGCCGAGATCAGAGTGAACGTACACTTTTTACATTGTCACAAATCATCATCAATCATCATCAGGTGCCGTGCCGACTGGTGTTGGCTATTATGGTTCTCCAGAGTACCCGATCCTTCATGCAGGCCATCAGTTCAGTTGGTGCTCTCCTCTCACACCATCCCGTTAGACTGTCCAGTATCATTTCTCTTGGTCTTCCTCTTGATCTTCTTCCTTCTATTTTTCCTGTTGTTATAATATTTTCAATGCCTCCTCTTCTCATTGCATGTCATATGAAAGTACATTGTCTCTTTCTTATCTTTGGACAAGGTTTTTTTTTGTCTCTCCAGCTCTTCTTATACATTCTTCATTAGTTATTTTTGCTGTCCAGGGGATTCGCAACATTTTTCTAATAAACCACATTTCTGCTGCTTCCAATGATTTTTTGTCACAAATGTTGCACTTTAATATTTTGTCCATGATTATCATATACCTTCTTGTGTTCGTTTAATTTTCCACTTACTCTAGCGTGTAGAGGTTGTTTTTATACTGTAATTACTGTGAATAGTTATATACATATACACATTTGTGTCAAAGTAACATTCGACTTTACTTTGAACAAATGTTTAAAAGCGTTATTTTCTGAACTTAATGAGGTCAATGTACATTTAAAAATTAAATGTAACACATTTGTATCCTAGGTTATATTTTTCAACTTTTCTCCGTTTATAATGTTTAAAAACTTCATTTCTGACAGGACAAGACATGTATACAGTGGAATGTTAATATTCATATATGTTAATTATTCTTGTTAATTGTAAAGAGTATGTGCCAGATTGGCAACTGTCGGAGCAAATAATGTTGAGATTATTTTCTACTGACAAATGAAATGAAGATAATAATTTTCAACTTAAAACACGGTAACTCATTTTGTCTTCTGAGTTATATAATTTTACATCCGATTTCGGATGATAAATTCAGCCAAAATAATTGCAACACTGCAAACAACTCAACAAATGCATATATTCATAAGGCCTGTCTTGACCGTCCAGACGATTCTGTACTTTATGAAAGATAATATGTCGTTAGATTAACTAAACTATAAATGAAATATTTCTTACCTAAAAATGTGTATCTTACTGATACCACACCAGAATTATTTTTTTAAGCAAATATTTATATTCGAGACTATTTGTTAGAACGCTTTCAGGTGGCTACTATTTTTAGAAATATTTTTTAAACAAAAAAATCTTGTAGCATAAAAATTATTTGCTTGGAAATCGTAGCCATAACTTTATAAAATTCATTTTCAGACAGAATTTCTATTTAGCTTGGGAAGCTTTTTTTTTTTTTTCCACGGCCAGCATTGATAAGAAGAATCATGTAAAGATTATGCTGCGGATGGTTTGATTCCGCGCTGCCCCGGGCAGGACCTCTTTATATAAACCATTTCAGGAGGAAAAAAACAGAGCTTAGTCCTGGTTTCTTGCGTAGAGAACGATGAATATTCCTCGGAGAGAATTCGTTGCGTTGGAATTCTGAAATACAAGACAGGACCATAAAGTAACATGTGAAAGTGAACAATGCATGTAATTTGAGATTATAGACAAGAAATATACTGGTATAGGCTTGATAATGTTGGATCTACGCTGCTGGTGTGTTATTGTGGTCTTTGTTAGTGTCTTTGAATGGCGAAGTGTATGTGGATCGGAGACACAGGGCGAAGGTAAGCATTTCCATGCAGTTTATTGTATTTACGTGGCTGTATGTGTATGTGTGCAGTAACGACGCTTATAATAGTAAAAGAAAATTTCGAAACAAGTATCTGTTAGTTGTCTGTGAAAGTTGCTCGTCTGTCTCTCATGGTCAGTCCACCATTTGATTGGCATAATCGACAGCAGTAACAACAAACCATGCTATTGTTCAAGATCCATTCTCCTTGTGCTTGTATCTCTAGTCTTCAAGTTTGACCTTATTCTTCATAGATGACATCTTGTGCAGAGTCGTGATGTGCTATGGTCTTTTGCCAATTTTTCACAGGTTCTGACAGCTGATAAGTAACCTTACATGTGTCCTTGTATTTCTGTTAGGCATCTTACATATGTCTTTGTATGTCAGTTGGATGCCATACATGTGTCCTTGTTTATCAGTTGGATGCCTTATATATGTCCTCATATTTCATTCGGATACCTTCCATGTGTCCTCGTATTTCATTTGAATGCCTTCCACTTGTCCTCATATTTCAGTTGGATGCCTTCCACTTGTCCTCATATTTCAGTTGGATGCCTTCCACTTGTCCTCATATTTCAGTTGGATGCCTTACATGTGTCCTCTATTTCAGTTTTGGTCTACATTGTGGCCTCCTTTCATTGAAAAAGTTCATTATAAAAATATTTGCTTGTGCATGTAGTAGTGTGCAGTCTTTTGGTATCCTCTTTGTCTTCTGGTGGTGAATATTGTCAGTGTAAATGGAAAACTAAAAATACCACAGCACCTCACTAGTCTTGATATATTTGATGTTGCTTAATTTATGAAACCATCAAACATGGAACCATGAAGTTATTTCATATGTTTTCAGTATGTTATTCATGCTATGAATCCATCTAATATGTAAGTCCCACTGAAATGAAGCCTGTTTCTCTTATTTTAATCATATTTTGTTCTGTGCTTATTAAAATATGATCATTAATGTAGGGTAATTTAAAACCTGTTTTGTAACTATCATTTTCTATTTTGCCTCTAAAGATGTATATAAGAGTTGATATTTCTTTATTGGCAACATTTCTGATGTGGAGAAGGTGCCATTCTCAAAGTGCATTGACTCATGTTTAACTCTGCTGATTATCTCCATAAACAGAACAGAGTCTGTATCTATAAATCATGTTTATGTATGTATTTAAATGCAGGGACATATATTTTTAAAAAATAGAAAAAAAGTTGCAGTCCAGAAATATGGAAAATAATAGCCCAAACAAAGCAATTCGAAATAGTGTGGACATTTTTTGCAGGATATTTTTATCTTTGAAAGTTGTAGAAAAATAAACTCAAGTTAAAGGTTTTACAAATTGGCATTTATATAACAGAAAGAATCTGAAGTTTATTTCAACAGGGCAAAGTATGTATAATTATCCTAAAATAATAATAGACAAAACGCACAAGATGTGACAGAAAGAAAGTCTCATACAGACGTGTTTGATATTTTTATGCAGAGTATGCAGAGGACTTTCAGCTCATTTTATGAGGTCTCCATGCAGACTTTACCCATTGCCCTCAAAAGCAACCTTTTAGTTCATTAAACTGTATTGAGCAGTGGCATGATAGAGCTTTACTTCTTCTGGGGAGGGGGAACAGGAACACAGATACAATAATTGTGTAACATGGGCTTATGTGTCTGTGCGTAGTTGCTTGTACACATGTGTGTATCTGTGCTCACTGTGGGACCAAGCTCTTTGATGATAGTAGGTGATGACAGCCTCATGCTTATGAGGGTGTACACAAGAAGATGAGATGATCTGCCTCCAGTGAGCAACAGTTACAAACTTTGCAGTAAGCTTGATTGTTTTCGTTGTTTTTTTTTTTGAGGGGGGGGGGTGGCTATGTATATTTTAACTTCTGTCAGGCTGTTGTGATGTCTGTAATGGCAAAACCCTGAGAGGAAGAGAGGTAAGGTGTTGGTCAGTTTTCTTAGCCAGTTCAGTTACTTCTACTGCCTGTTCCCAGAAGTGGAAGATCTATTGAGCACACAATGGTGGTGCATACAAGTCGTATGCCTATTCATAGAAATTACCAGTCAGAAGCAGCTAACTTAGACTCAAGATAAATAATACCAGCAGAAATTTGGTTATCAACAGCATTTCATTTTCATTATTCTCTGTTTTTCTTGAAAACAGCTCATGTGGAGTTGTGGCAGAATTGTAAAGAGTGGTAGTTCTCTTATCATTTTAGAATGTGCTTCATAGATATATTTCTATGAATTAAATAGACTCATATTAGTCTGCTCCCTGTCTGATGTAATGTCCTGTCTTTCAAGATCTTCATCATCAACATTAAGTTGCCAAGAATTTAGGTTCACATTAGCCAGACCTATTGCTCTTAATGGAACTATTCTAAAGCAGGTGCAGAAATTCAAATACTTTGGAGCAGTAATAACTTCAGATGGGAAATGCAGAACAGAAATTAGGAACAGAATAGGCCAAGCAAAGACTGCATTTCAGAGAATGAGAAACATATTAACCAACACATCCTTATCAATGAATGTTAGAAAACGAGTCCTAAAATGCTATATTGAACCTATCTTGTTATATGGAAGTGAATCATGGACAATAGGCAAGTCTGCACAAAAATCATTGGAAGCAGCAGAGATGTGGTTTATTAGAAGAATGTTGCGAATCCCCTGGACAGCAAAAATAACTAATGAAGAATGTATGAGAAGAGCTGGAGAGATAAAAAACCTTGTCAAAAAAGATAAGAGAGAGACAATGTACTTTCATAGGACATGCAGTGAGAAGAGGGGGCATTCAAAATATTATAACAACAGGAAAAATAGAAGGAAAAAGATCAAGAGGAAGACCAAGAGAAATGATACTGGACAGTCTGACAGGATGGTGTGAGTGGAGATCATGAAATGAACTGATGGCCTGCATGAAGGATTGGGTACTCTGGAGAACCATAATAGCCAACGCCAGTCGGCACGGCACCTGATGATGATGATGATGACGATTGCTCTTGTGCTTAATCTGTTTCTTTACTATGTGCTAGTTTAGATGTGCCCAGTCGGCTCTTTCTAACCAATTAGCCAACGACATCCAATTACTAGCAGGAGCATGGAGTTGTTTCAGAGTAAATGTCATATTTCCAGTAGTGAGTCTCATGTTACATGCACAAAGAGTAAAATATATAGAACTGCACATACTTAATAAAACTGCATTCATGATTCCAGATATATACTTAGGTTAAAAGCGTATATGAAAATACATTGTGTGTATATATGCTACATTTATTAATGAATCAGTTTCACATGTACACACATGAAGATTATATGTTAATACAAGTGTAGAAAATCTGTTATCTGCTTTTCAACTCAGTTTTTCAAATCTGAAATTACCATTTCATAGCAAATGGAGAGAGAGAGAGAGAGAGAGAGAGAGAGAGAGAATGAGAAAAAACAAATACCACTCAGACCTCAGTAATTTAAGCTTTGACTGTGAAGTGAAACAGGTGTAGGCATATCTGATAGTGTTTGACATCTCAAATGAGTTTTAGTTTTTGAAGTTGATTCTTGTTTCTCTTTTAAAGACAATGTTTTGCTTTAATCAGAAACATGGCTTTTATTTCTATAGAAAACATTAATCATGTGCTCCTTGTATATTGAGGAAAGGATATTCATGCTGTGCTGTGAATGCTGTGTATTTTCTTATCTGCTGTAATTCTTAAATTCATTCACCGAACAGTCAGAAAACAATTACACCATGGTATGGAGCCAGTGGCTGCTGCTACTTCTACCGCTGCTGCTACTTCTACCGCTGCTGCTGCTACTACTACTACTACTGCTGCTACTACTACTACTTTCACTGTTACTGCTGCTGCTACTACTTTCACTGTTACTGCTGCTGCTACTACGTTCACTGTTACTGCTGCTGCTACTACTTTCACTGTTACTGCTGCTGCTACTAATACTGCTGCTGCTACTACTTTCACTGTTACTGCTGCTGCTACTAATACTGCTGCTGCTGCTGCTGTAATTCTTATAAGAACATTTGTTGAATTTGATTTTAACTTCATTGTCTGCCTTGTTTATCCAAAGCATGCAGGTGGTTATGGCTGCAGATCAGAAATGTCAATTCTTGGTCACAGATTCCTTAAGAAAAGCAGGTTTAGTGTTCCAGTTCCAATCTTCATTAATTAAATGAAGCATTATTTGTCTGTTTTGTTCCATGTAAATGTTATCTTTTTGCACCCATCTTGTTTCATTCATTCCACCTAAAGTTTCTGTATATGTACAAATGGATATGTAAAGATTAAACTCCCATGAGTCACATGTGATAAAGCAATACAGCGCACTGGCTGTTTCAATAGGCAGGGATATTTTTTTTTTCCTTGATATTGATTAGAGGGGAATTTAAACTGCATTAAGGTAACTCTAAAGAATGATAAGTATGTTGGGTGATCCAGCGTAGTAAAAATAGTCAAGTAACACACATTTTGTCAAGTTAAAAAAGAATAGTATTGCAGTGAATTTTTTTGTTGTTGCTGTTTTGTTTGCTTTTTTATTTTATTTTTTTTTGGGGAGTCCTCACATTGAATAGGCTGTTGTGAAACTGCACCGTATGGTAGAGATTGATATATTTACTCATGTGGTGGAGCTCTTTGAGAGGACTGTTTCTTGGGTCCATTCCTAAATCAGCCATGATAGCTTACTCCCCATCTAAGATGATGTTTGTGTCACAGATGTCGTGACTGATAATATTTATAGTCAGGACTGGGACAGATGTCATGACTGATAATATTTATATTCAGGACTGGGACGGATGTCATGACTGATAATATTTATAGTCAGGATTGGGACAGATTTTGTGACTGATAATATTTATAGTCAGGACTGGGACAGATGTCATGACTGATAATATTTATAGTCAGGACTGGGACAGTTGTCATGACTGATAATATTTATAGTCAGGACTGGGACAGATGTCATGACTGATAATATTTATAGTCAGGATTGGGAAAAAGACTGATAAAATATCATGTGGAGAGTGAATTTTCACAGAAGTTGTGCGAATCTGGAGGAGAAAATGAGAGCCAAACTCAAAGACAGTGCAAAGAGACTTGCCCATGCAACACACATAGATTTAGTTGATATTGTGACTAGTTGTGCTAACTAGATTTTGATAGAATCATCTGTAAGGAAAGTTGCTTGGCAAAATTATGCTTACCAGCAACTACAATTTCTGTCATGGACACCCCGGGGTTCTGAGACCACCAATTGGGAACCACTGTTCTAAGACAAAAACTACAGTAGTTGATATCTACCTGCTTCAGTCTTCTAAGACAAAAACTACAGTAGTTGATATCTACCTGCTTCAGTCTTCTAAGATAAAAACTACAGTAGTTGATATCTACCTGCTTCAGTCTTCTAAGACAAAAACTACAGTAGTTGATATCTACCTGCTTCAGTCTTCTAAGATAAAAACTACAGTAGTTGATATCTACCTGCTTCAGTCTTCTAAGATAAAAACTACAGTAGTTGATATCTACTTCTTTTTAGACAAAAAGATCTTTTATTATATGTTAAAAACTCTTCACCATAGCAGCAGCTACACAACTTTCATGTCATATTTAGAAGGATGTATTATAACAGCAGCAGAGGTTTGGTTTACATATACAGTTAAAAAAAGCTTATGCTGTTTAAGGCTGTGAGACGGAGGCAGGTTGTACCCAACAAGCTGGGGAACTTCCCACAATGTGCACACCACATGTTTGTCACCACTGCATTATAGGGGTTTTTTGTGTGTGGAGTTGTTATACATGCATCATGTGTTTTTGTTTCAGCGAGTCACCTTCACTGAGGTCTACTGTTTGTTTTGTTGTGTTATAACATTCGTGTTACTGTAATAGGGATTGTGTTAGTTCAGCACTTTTGTTTGCTCAGAACTACTGAAAAATTCACATACTGGTTATGTGGCAAGCACTTGTCAAATACAAGTGTATTATGTTTTGATTTTGTAATTTTCTAAAACTCAAGTATGAAGGTGTATAAAGATCATCTTTTGTCTCATTTCATTTAGGTAACCTTTTCAAGATTCTTAATATTGTTTCATGACAAGATGAAAATCTTAGAGTGGACATGTTTTTGTTTTTCTTCCACATCTTAACTCCGTATTCTTTAGAATTTAGTTTCTCCAGTTGGTGACACCAATTTCTTTTATATCCTCCCTCTTCTGTGTTGTTTTCCATCTCTGTCTTCGTCTACCCTTTGGTCTTGTTTCCCTCACCTCTTGTGCATACATAGTTTTCTTTTGTCTGCTCTCTTCCATTCTTTCTACATGCCCCGAGCAGCGTAATCTGTTCACTTTTAAGACACTTATAATTCGTTGAGATTTAAATAAGCTTTTCAGTTCATTGTTCTTTCTAGCTCTCAATTCTCCACTGTTGGTATCCTTTGTAGGCTCAAGGATTCTTCTTAGGATATTGCTCTCAAAGATCTGCAGTTGTTGTTCATCTTTGTTGTACTCCACGTTTCTGATCCATACATGATACCCAGTCTTAGTATAGTTTTGTAGATTGTTATTTTGGTGTTTTGGGACAGGATTTTGGCGTCCAGTTTCGAGGGTTCTCTGTCTGTTCCGTAACACTACTTTTATGGAGTCGTTGCACCACGCTTCAACCCCCAACCTGGAGGACCACCCTACCCGCGCAGACCTTCCCAGCTTGGTTGGACCTGGCAAGAGTAAAACTCCCTCAGGTATAGGTGGCGTCCAGGGTACGCAAGCTGTCACGCCACGACAAGGCACCCGCACCACGTGACACCAGAGACTTGGTGTAAGGAGTAATTAATTTCATTTATGTGTATTTCGTGGGAGCAGGATAAAGGAGTGGCCTTGACATAAACTGTTTCATATCTTAGTGACGCTTCTAAAAACTGATTGGTCCTTCGTTCTGGGTGCTGGATAGGGCTGGATACAGATGCCCAGCAAAGTGCACTCTACCGCGAAGCCTACCTTTCCTGGGACACTACAAAGAAATCAGCTTCTGAGCCGACATGTATCCTGTGTTCCAAGATTATCACGGCGTTGGCTGCAGAAAGCACAAGTCTGAGGATGATCAGGATGGCAGAATCTGCTATTTGTTCTTTATCAGAAGTTTGGTGGTAGTGACCACGTTGAAGGACACACCAACCAACAGCTACTTCTTCCAAATGTGTTATATACGAGGTCTTTACTCTTTAAGGACACACCGACCAACAGCTACATCTTCCAAATATGTCATTAACGAGGTCTTTACTCTTGGTGTGATTTACGGAGAAAAGCAGCTACATAGAATACACATCTGTGAAATCAGGGGAAAAGTCTTAAATTCTTGATTGTTGATGAGGGAATATAATAAGAGAGTACAGCGAGTAATGGAGGCCATGGAAATGTGGTTCATAAGGAGGATGTTGAAGGTACCATGGACAGCTAAAGAAAACCAACGAAGACGTCTTAAGAGAGACTAGAGTTAAAAGGCAAATTACAGAAAAAGATCAGAGGCAGACAAGCGAGCTTTGTGGGACATTTTCTGAGAAGAGGAAAATTGGAATTCACTGTGGCAACTGGAAAGATTGAGGGAAGAAGAGACCGAGGAAGACAGAGAGAGAAGTTACAGGATGGGCTGTCAGTGTGGCTGGGAAGAACGTCACCGGCGGATCTCATAATCAAGTCTAAAGACAGGGAATTGTAGAGAGAAATGATCGCCTACGCCACACGGCACGGCACTTGATTGATTGAGGGAATTTTCACCAGGTGCAGCTTTTTTTTGTTTGAAATGTTGTAGTTTAATCGGGCGTGACTAGTCTGAGATATATTCTGTTAAAATATATTTATTAAAAAACACTTTGCTAAACAATAATAAGACCAGCACGATGCCTTCCACTTTGTGTGGAGCTGGCCTCATTTAGATTGTGTGAATCAACACTAGGGTTTATCAGCGCCAAGCAAAGTGGCAGAGAATACACGCCCTACGGAAACTTGATCTAAAAGTTATCCACATGAAGTCAAGCAAGGAGGATTGTGTTAACCTGCGTGCAAATGTTTGTGTTACAAGGGAATATACGCAGTGGAATGAGAGAGAGAGAGAGAGCATCCATTTCCTCTTCCATAAAAACATTTTCTTCTAGTTTTTCCATTCCACCCATTTTATACGGGGCGTAGTCCTCATAAACAAGGGACCGATTTTCCTATGCATATTTTGATTTTCTGCCGCCACGATGACAACCATGTGTATGAGATGGAGGTGAGGGAAGGGGGTGGCGCGGTATTTTGGAATCCCTCATTCTGCACTAAAGTAATCAGCATGGCCAGTACTTGTCATGGAGAGCAACGGAGTCTGTCTACAATCCACTCTCATCTCGGATAGAGAAGTGAACTCGCTGTATCCACCCTGCTCTTGTATTCGTGTGTGTTGTTAGGCACAGATTATTTGTTCAAGATTTAAGACTTTCTAGTTTTTGTAGAAAAAGAACAAATATATCCATACTACAAGAACTTAATATTGAATAAGGCTGGTTAGTAAAGAGGATTAAAGAGGGAAACCTTAAATATTTTGGACACATTAAACGTCATGATGATCTAGTGTCTTAGAAGGGTACATAATGAGAAAAAGAAAGAGAGGAAGACCAAGGCGAAGATGGTTGTAAGACATCGTTGATGATCTGCATATGGATGCATCAGCAGCAGGCCATTTTGCTCACAACCGAGAGGCCTACAGGAATGCTGTTTGGGAGGCAAAGTTCCGCAAGGGACATGCAAATGAATGAATGAAAGTTTCTGTAGAGAACTCTAAGCAGTATTTGCTTCACTTTACAAAGTGTTAGGTCAGCGGTTAAGTTCATGTTGTCTTTTTTATATTCCTGTCATACTTTGACAAAACCGAATCTGAAGTTTATCGTTGTGTTTTGTCTGCTATGTTGTTTGAATAATCTTTGCTAAGGCTGTGTCATTCCTTTCAAAGGACGAGTTCAACAGATGAAGAACTTAATCCGAAAGTTAAGGGATGAGACTGGATATGTCATTGAACAATGAGAAGGTTGTGGAAGAGCACAGTCATCCATACCAGTCCTCTGGAAACTTGCAGAAACAAATGAATACATAAACATGGATGAATGCATGGGTGGTACAATCAGATGAGAATGGAATGAGAGGTAATAAACACAGCATATATTTCAGCAGAGTGGCTTCTCCAGGCAAAAGAAAATTAAAAAGCAACACTGGAAAAATTTGTTAAAGAAGCATCTTCTTCCAAATTTACGTCACCTGACAAGTTTTACTGCAGTCATCAGAAAACACAGAAACATCCACGGCCAACTTTTATGCAGTTCATGTTATCTGTTGTTATTCGTGCCAACATGTTACCTGTGGCAGGTTTACTTTTCCTGAACATTTTTAATGATAATTCCATCCTGCTCATGTCTGTTTTCTTTCAGTTTTTATTTTTATACTGTAATTCATATGTTCAAGAATTTTTTTTTTTTAAATCGCGGTTTTTTTCAAGTGATATTTGTAGATTTTCTCCCCGGTTTGGATTCTGACACTTATTTATTCTGTCTCTTGTTAGACATGACATGAGCACTGAAATATCTGAATCAAGAGATATATTACAGTACTTTTCGTGCGAAGGAAGTCGCCTCGGATGACTTTCACTGAGCACTTTAGTTTAGTTGTGGGATCATAGCCGAAAATTCATGTTTCATCCTCTGCAACAATCAAATTTAAGAAATATTTATTTCTGCGACACGTTTTGATGATGTCTTTCCGTATTCAACACGCTATGTTTTTGGTCATCAGACAACGAATGTGGTACAAACCGGTAAGCAACTATTTTCTTGCCCAAATCTTCCACTAAAATTTTACGAATGGTCTCTCGGTTAACACAAAATTCATCTGCGATCATATCCGCAATCAAACAACAATCTTCTTGTATCCATTCTCTGACTTTTGCAGTGAGTTCCTCATTATGAACAGAAATTGGGCGTCCATGTCTAGTTACATTTATAATCGTTTCCACACCACTTTTGAATCGTGAATACCACCTGAATATCTGTGCATGAGATAAACAATTATCCCCATAAACTTGTCGCATCAATTCAACTGTCTCAATGGCACTTTTTCCGAGTTTTAAACAGAATTTAATGTTATATTTTAGCTTCATGCTGATTACTTAACAGTGCACCTCTGACTAGGTCAACAAAATGGCGGCTTGTTTGTCGTCTGCTTTTCGGGTAGCGATGAAAAGTTGCCAGATCATAGATGAAGGTTGCCTCTTTGGATTCCATGCTTTGCTTCATGGATAGCATTTTTGTCATGGCCATAATAAAATCAGTATCATTATTTAATTGTCGGACCTTGTATATCTGATAAAACCAGATGAACCTAATTCTGTTGCATGTTTTTCTCCTCTTGTTAAATATGACTACCAGAGCGCTTTGTGTACGCACGGAGAATAACTGTTGAAAACATTGGCTACCACAGGGAAAATTTTAAGCAAATTCTTCTTTTTCAGAAGTTGGGTACATCTTCAGATACTAGCCTGCGTCATATTCAAATTATAGATCCTGGATCTTCAGTGTTTGCACACGTGCAGCTTCAAGTGGAGCTCTTGTTTGCACTGAGAAAATGAATCACTTGATTACTCAGTGTGTCCCTGTGGCTTTTGATTGACCATCATCTCTTCGGCGATATTTGTCTGGGCTTCGTTAGTTAGGTCAACTCTGGCAAGATATGGTTATGGGTTGTTACTGTTGTTGTAGATATCCATGTGGCAGTGAAGAGTAGGTGATATCGGAAAAGGGAACATGTAATAAACGGGGACTAGCATTGTCTTATGTGGCTTTTTTTTTGTGGCTTCCTGGGAGGTCTCCTGGGTAACTGGTAGACCAACATCTCTTGTAGTCTCAGGGCAGCCAATTTTAAGAACTACTGGTAGGTAGAACAGGATATTGACCGACTTTGCATCGGTGGCCTTGATGATAGACAAATCTCTAGTTTTCTGCTTTAGTGGAATTGCTCGTTTGTAAGTAAATTCTGACAGATAGGACGGAAGTATTGCACTGGCACATCAGTGCTGCGAATTAATAACCATTCACCGCTGGGAAACATTCTGTAAATGGGAGTCATGGTATTTGGTTATTTGAGAACAAAAGGTGTAGTATAGTTTTAATGAAATGGCCTGATAAAGCGAAACGGCTTAAAGCGTTATTGAGACATCATGAACGGAATAAAGCATCGAAAGGCAGAAGATACTGAATTCGCATTTGGGACAATTCTCGGCGTGTCGTACGTAGACGCACAGTATGGTGTCTTATTAAGATAACAACTAAATGGGGCGATTCAATTAAAACTTTCAATCTTATTATTGCTACACTTAGGCAACATTCATCTAATTTCCGCCCCATCACATTATTATTTTACATCTGAGTGGCGAAGTGGTTAGTGCACTGGTCTCTCATGGCAAAAGTGGGGGGTTCGAATCCGGCCGGAGGCGCCCCAGTCACCCAGCTGTAGAAATGGGCACCCGACTTCTTCTAGAAAGGCGGCCAGGCGTGATACTGACCATATCACCCTCTAGTGTGCTGACAGGTCAAGGAAAACATGGCCACTAACACCATATCTCTATGTGCCTCTAAGGCATGACAGGATTACCTTTACCTTTTTACATTATTATTATTACCACCCCACCCCTCCTCATTGAAGCGCAGTGAATATTCATAAGTAGCAGTGTTTCTTTGGGGAAGGACATTTATCAGGGGAAATCCAAGTAAATGATGTGCTGGTCCGAACATTCGTATGTTGAAAACAAAATCAACAACTACAAGAATATGGGCCAACACGGACACAAAAGCCCTAGGTGAAGATGGGTCACGATATATCCAGTCCGTTAGAGAACTTCATCATAACAGCATGCCAAGCCTTATTTATGTAGCGAAGGTTAAACTGTCTTGATTACAGGGTTAGAAGGTCATGACCCATCCATAGTTCCTATCTTTGTGTTGAGCTGTGTCCAGTATACTGCAGACTTTAGCGCCAGATCGCTAGATTGTCTTTTCGCTTGTTTGCTTTGTCAAGTTCCGCGTCCATTTCTGATAACTGCACTTAACGGAAACACGTGATAAGTTTTTCTCTTCTGAAGACGGTGAGAGAAGAGCAAATATGGCGGCATGGTTTCGGTTCTAGCGACTAAGAACTGCTCGAGACTCTACCATCTCTTTGGGTGTTGTTACAGACTGAAGCACTCTTTCTTTCTGACTAAAACAGCACAACTCCCATTGTTATGGCACCTGCTAAGAAGTCATCTTCTTAGGTTCACTTCAGCAACAATAATCACTCCTTATCCGACACAGAGCCTGTTTTCAAGATCTTCCCGGCTGCTGTCAAGGACGCAGCTGTGCAGCTGCAGTGAGATGGAATAAAGATGGGAAGAGAATAAAGACACTGACGCAGTTGTTAATGCTGATGCACTTAGTTTCTATGTTCTCCTTGCTATATTTTCAAATGCCCATGGAATTAGCACTCTCGGGTAACATATTTGTCGCAATCAAGTGATTTTCCCACATTCGCTTTGTTTCCTTTCTCGATCAAAGGATAAATTGATTAGTTGAGTATTACATTTGATATAGGATGAAAGGCTG
The DNA here is from genome assembly GCA_009760885.1 of Achatina immaculata. NCBI lineage: Eukaryota > Metazoa > Mollusca > Gastropoda > Stylommatophora > Achatinidae > Lissachatina > Lissachatina immaculata. The sequence goes on from CM019691.1 coordinate 74,229,440, forward strand.
GTTCTTTCTGTAATTCATTATTTGTTATTACTGCGCCATATATTCAGAGTTTCATCCGTTATATTTTGATGTCAGTGTCATCAAGTATTTCAGTGTATGCCCTTGTTACATGTTTGTTCGTTGCTTGCTTGTTGCTGTTGTTGTGTGTGTCTGTAGCTTCTAGCTTGAGTTGCGTGTTTTCTTTTCTTTTAAGTAGCCAAAGCTGAGGTGAAGATCATTAGAGAAGCGTTTTGATTCCGGCTTTAAGTGGGTGTTTTTTGTTTTGTTGTTGTCTGGATTTTGTTTTTAACTGTCAGAGGCAGGCAAGAAAACTGTTTTATCACACTGGCCAAGGCAAAGTAATAGCAGGTTGCCATGTTTACATCTGTGAACGTGACAGGATGTTTAGCATCCCCCGTTTCAGTAAGTTTATTAACCGCGGGATCCCCTCAACACACTCATCAGTGTACCTTCTTCAGCAAGTTGATCATCAAATAACTAGTATTTAATCGAAGTCTTAAACACTTTCTGATTTGTGCTTTCAGTTACCCATTTTTTCAGAATGGAAACAACGAAGCTTTCGTATAATAAAAGTGATTTAGGGCAGTATTGTCTGGTTATCATTCTAAAGATAGCAGACAAAGCACTTTAGACGCAGAGAAAGAAAAATGACACTGAGATTTACACTGTGCTAAATCACTTTACTGGTTGTGCGTTGCGTTGCTATCCGTTTGCTTAAGCAGTTTTGCACACCTTGGGTTTTGCGTGTTTGAGATGTAATTGTTAACAGTGGTTTTTATTGTATCTTCAGTATCTTCATGCGTGTTCTGGCGTGGGTTGACACTGGATCTGAAACCTGTGGTGCTCTGTGTCTCTGGACTAATCTTTGTCATGATACCCGTCAGATCATGTTGGTCCGTCAGTGTTGAGGAATAATCCGGCTGTAACGATTATGTTGTGTTGTTGGGACTCGAGAATCATAACTTGCCAAGACCCCGTTTCTTCAGAGCGCTTCTGACGGCAGGATGACACAAATCGTCGGGGTGCTTCTGGTCGTGGACCTGGGTGAAAAGCAACTCCATAGAGGAGCGTCGACAGGATACCTCTCACTATGGATCAGTGCATCTCCACAGAGGAGCATCGACAGGATACCTCTCACTATGGATCAATGCATCTCCACAGAGGAGCATCGACAGGATACCTCTCACTATGGATCAATGCATCTCCACAGAGGAGCATCGAGCTTCTACCCGCCCCTGGATATAAAGTCACAACAGCTTCCTGCCACCAACACCAAGAACAACATTTGACAAGAAGAACACATGGTTGTCAGTGCGTGAAGCGAAAATAGAATATCGCGTAAAATTAGTCCCATGGATACAGGCTGCTGTTCCAGTCCACAACACATGGATTTTGGAAGTTGGGGGAGGGGGGGGGAAGAATCATCCCAGAGGGTAGAGCCCACAGGTCACAGAGTAGTACAAAATAGAATAAGTGAACTAAGATATACTACTGGGCCAGTCCAGCCACGCTGTTGACTTCTATTTCATATCCACCCACAGTGTTCTGGACCCAGTCACATATTTGGACTTTTCGACAATCCTAGACCCCACTAGTTTTAGAACCTACCATAATACTCGCCTCCCACTGCAGTCTTGAACCCTAGCACCATCTTAGTCTTCATCACAATCTTGTACCTTATCACAACACAATCTTAGTCTTCATCAGTCTTGTACATTACCACAATCTTAGTCTTCATCAGTCTTGTACCCTACCACAATCTTAGTCTTCATCAGTCTTGTACCTTACCACAATCTTAGTCTTCATCACAGTCTTGTACCCTACCATAATCTTTGTCTTCATCAGTCTTGTACCCTACCACAATCTTTGTCTTCATCAATCTTGTAGAATCTTTGTCTCCATCATAGTCTTGTACAATCTTAGTCCCCATGAGTCTTGTACAATCTTTGTCTCCATCAGTCCGCTGCTGGCGAGATTCTTCAGCTGCCGTGTGTGGAGCGGTGCTCCTCCCGGCCAATGAAGAAAGGTGCAAATGGGGTTGCCGCGCGGCACCACTGCGGAAATGGTGGTAGAAAGGATAAAGCGAAGCAAACAATCAAATTACGGTACCTCTGGTCTTGAGGTCGGCCACGTCCTAAGTGCACTCCTATCGGATGAAATGCCTGAACTGGCTTAACCCAGAGGTTAAGACGCTGCTGGCGAGACTCTTCTAATGCTGCGCGTGGAGTGAAGTTCCTCCCGGTCAAGGAAGAAACTGCGGAAAAGAAGTAAGGGTTGCTGTGCGGCGCCGATGTGAAAAGGTGAAGGAAAGGATAAAGTGAACTTTAATCGGTATGTCTAGTAGTATCGCTGCGAGAGCTACACATACCAAGGTAACTCTGTTCTAGAGGCCAGCCACGTCTGAAATACACCTACACTAGTGAAATATGCCTAAACTGGCGTACACCAGGGGTGAAACTTGATGGCTAGGCATGTCACCCCACCTCCGCTCGATATACACCCATACAGATGAAATATGCATAAACCGGCTCACATCAGGGGTGAAACTTGAAGGCTACACATGTCACGGTACCTCTGCTGTAGAGGTCGGTCACGTCCCAAACACGCCCATACTGGGATAATATGCCTAAACCGGCTCAACCCAGGGGTGGAAGTCACTAGTGGCGAGGATTCGTCCTCCTGGACAAAAGCTCCATCCTGGTCACAACTAGGAAGGATAGCGGCCACAACTACAAAATGCTGAAGTCGGAAACACTGGACCAGGGCAGTATAAATAGGCAACCACCTCTCACCCGGCGGGGATGTTTGCGTATCCTAATCACGCTGAGGTTTTCCGGTGAGAAAGTCCAACTCTGGACTGGATGGGCAACCACCTCTCACCCGGCGGCGATACACGGGTATCTCAAAACACGTCGAGGTTTTCCGGTGAGAAAGTCCAACTCTGGCCAGGGTGGGCTACCACCTCTCACCCAGCGGGGATATGCTGATATCCAAAACACGTCGAGGTCTTCCGGTGGAAAGTCCAACTCTAGACTAAACTGGTGCAACGAAAACCAGGGTGTCACGCAATCCCGCTTCTGAGACCCACCAAGAATACAGGCTCAAGCCCAGCGATACTCTGAACCTCTTGTGGTCCTCTCAGGGATCTTGCGTGGTCCTTTCGGGGACCACACGGGGGGGGGGACCACGGGACTTAACGAGGACCACAGACGTAAATTCAGTAGGATCACAGGGCGGTCTTAGTGGTAGAAGCGAACGAAGAAGAAGAATTCTCCAGCAGTCTTGTACAATCTTAGTCTTCATCACAGTCTTGTACCCCAGCCACAATCATTGTTTTCACCACAGTCTGTTACGCTGCCATAGTCCTAGTATCTACCAGTCTTGGACCCTACTACGGTGTTGGAAAGTGTCCTGGAATGAAAATAATGTTGTTTGTGTTTGCTGAACTCCTGTAAGTCTGCCCTTCTGCTGTGATGTTTTACAGCATGTTCACACACAACGCCAGCAGCGACTTAAGTGTCTTTAGCTAGCAATGCATGTCGGATAGTCTGAATGATACACAAGATGCAACACTCGAAAATATCGGCAGGCAAACGTTACAGGTTAACATACCTTGTTAATTTTTTGTCTGTTTGTTCTGTTTACTTCATACGTCTCCTCTCACTCTTATCTGTTTTCACTGCCTAGTGAGCTTGAGGTGCCATGACGCATCAACAATTGACTGTTTTTCCTTTAACTTGACTAGATGGTTTGTCTGGTTCACTGCTCTCTCTCTCTCTCTCTCTCTCTCTCTCTCTATCTCTCGTCTCAGTATATTATTGCAGGCCGAGTATATTGATTACTTATTGACCTCTCTAGCGATGGCTGTCTGATTCCACGTAGTCCATGCTTCTCACGAGGCCAACGCTCACCATCGTCAAAGGAAAGAATCATTTTGAAGTGGGGAGAGGGGGGGGGGAGGCGGGGGGGACCCCCCCCCCAAAAAAAAAAGCAAGACGGACGAGTTTATGGATTTGTTTTGAAAACCCAACCTCTTTCTCTTCTCTCCACCCAGGCCAGCCAATAACCAGTCAGTCTTTAATAGAGAAAAGGATACGCGCTGTCAGTGTTTTAATAGAGAAAAGGAGACATGCGAAATCTTGAGGAGTAGGTATTAATTTCGATGTGAGTTCTGTGAACGTCTGATCTTTGGTTTATCATAAGACAGGAAGCAGATTAGATTATTACAACACATGAAAGAAAAATATTTCACTTATTTTCCGTACAAGTAGATTTTTCTTTATGCAACATCAGTATACACAAATAACTAAGCTGAACTTGGAAACATTAAAAAAAAATTTTTTTTTCCAGATGTAACCGTAACCAGCATGGTTGTGTCTAGTAGAGAGAGAGAGAGAGAGAGAGAGAGAAGTTTTGCTTCCGCTAGGAAACTAGGATTGAAATTCTGGCAGAGCAGTTTAGCTTCTGCACACATTGAGAACGGAGTCGATGACTTGGCCTCACAAATGTTCCATTGACGTCAGAAATTGTGCCTCTCTCTCTCTCTCTCTCTTTTTCTCTCTCTATCTCTTTCTCTCTCTCTCTCTCTCTCTCTTTTCTCCTTTCCTTTCCTGAAATTATTTTTTAAATGTTCTTTTAAAAAAAACTTGGAAGCGTTCAGGGCAGCCGATTCCGCACAGATAAAAAGGTTAACATGTCACGGCACCAGAGACATTCTGCAGCACCAAGCAACAATTTCTTTCATTCCTACACTTCATATGTGCACGCATGTACCACACAGAGACCAATCTTTGACAAATGGAACCCAGTATAAAATGGTATCAGGCTTAAAAAAAGAAAGAAAGATGTATTTTGTACAGGAAATGACGTCAAGATACACGAAGTGTATGCAGTATCCAAGTATTTATCGCTTCTATGAGCAGCTGTATACTGTGCACTGTTCTGCCATACTTAGTTCTCGCTCGCCAGTGTTTGTCTTTAGATAATTGCTTAATCATTGGGTGTTTCGTTTCTTCACTTTTTGACTGCCCACCCAACTGTGTTTCCCCCAGATAATTGCCCTGTCATTATGTCAATTGTGTCCTCTTTTTGCTTGCTCGCTATACGTTTCCCTATACGGTATATACAGTCATTGTGTGTTTTATTTTATCGTAATTGTTCACTCAGCTGATTTCACAGATGCCAAGTCATTTGTTTCCCCATACAGTGGCCCATCCAGCTGTGTTCTTAGATATTGGCATAAATGTTTTCCTAGGAAGAGGCCAACGCAGCTGTTTTCCTCAGATTGTGGCCAACCCAACTGTTTTCCCAGATAGGGCCCACATATATGTTTTCTTAGGTAGCAGCCCACCCGACTGTTTTTCTGGATAGTGGCCCAAGCAACTGTCTTCCATATACGGCAAAGACCTGAGGATTGTAAAACATCTATACTGGCAGCAAGAAGCAGTAGTTCGAGTTGAAAATAGAATTGGAAAATATCAACCTATAAAACAAGGGGTGCGACAAGGATGTGTACTATCTCCAGACCTTTTTTCTCTATATAGCGAGAATATTCTAAGAACAATCATCACAGAACCAGGCATAAAAATTGGAGGATACAATATTAACAACTGACGACATAGTACTGATAGCTGAGAACCAACAAGACCTGCAAAATCTCTTGGATAAAGTCGCCAAAGAAAGTGAACAGAAAGGCCTTACTTTGAACATCAAAAAGACAGAGACTATGGTTATATCTAAGAAACAGAATCCACCAGCATGCAGTATTAAATTAAACGGAACTGTTCTAAAGCAGGTGCAGAAATTCAAATACCTTGGAGCAGTAATAACTTCAGATGGGAAATGCAGAACAGAAATTAGGAACAGAATAGGTCAAGCAAAGACTGCATTTCAGAGAATGAGAAACATATTAGCTAACACATCTTTATCAATGAATGTTAGAAAACGAGTCCTAAAATGCTATATTGAACCTATCTTGTTATATGGAAGTGAATCCTGGACAATAGGCAAGTCTGCACGCAAATCATTGGAAGCAGCAGAAATGTGGTTTATTAGAAGAATGTTGCGAATCCCCTGGACAGCAAAAATAACTAATGTAGAATGTAGGAGAAGAGCTGGAGAGACAAAAAAACCTTGTCAAAAAGATAAGAGAGAGACAGTGTATTTTCATAGGACATGCAGTGAGAAGAGGGGGCATTGAAAATATTATAACAACATGAAAAATAGAAGGAAGAAGATCAGGAAGAAGACCAAGAGAAATGATACTGGACAGTCTGACGGGATGGTGTGAGAGGAGATCACCAGCTGAGCTGATGACCTGCATGAAGGATCGTGTACTCTGGAGAAGCATAATACCCAACGCCAGTCGGCACGGCACCTGATGATGATGATGACTTTCTTTTATGCACCGCGTGCTCGAGGGCAGTTGAAAAATATGCCGGGGAGGGGGAAGAGAAAGAGAACGTACTCATCTGCCTACTTTTAATTTGAGATACACAAGTGAATTACACGTAGATTGTTAAATTCATGGCTGTTACGTCGTAGATAAACCTCATTTCGCACAAGAGTAACGCTCTGGCTGCTGACGCGTCTGCTGGATAAGGAAACTTTCCTCGCTTGATTCATTCTTTATGTGATTATCCACAAGCCAGGACTTTGCCACTTAGACCGTACTTTGAGAACAGCCTGTGGTATGCTGGTAAAGTATTAATAGCCGAAAATGACAGGTCTCTTCTGTATAACTTCCTGAGCTGCAGACTTATGTTCTCAGCATTCGACACTCCATATTCTAGAAATTGGATCCAAAAAGGAAGCTTGTGTCGTATGATGAGCAGGCCGAACCTCACCCCATTAGCTAGAGTGATAGAGAAGGGCAGCTCGGTGAAAAGATGGAGACAGGCTTTCACTATCACTGGCTTTCACTATCACTGGGTCTCAGACCCCGACAAGTGCAGCATAGCAGTCTTTCAGTTATGTGGCTCTTTTATAAGACTTGTAAACATTCGATGCAGTTGGGGAAAAAAAATAAACATGGTGCAGCGCTCATTATCACCCCACCCACCATTTTACTTCTCTTGTACCACAGATGTTCTTCAGAACATTCTCATTCCCCGGAGAATGATTAAGTAGAAGGCATGGGTGATGCGAAACTGTGTAGAGTAACTCACCATTAGCATCTTCAACATTCTTCAGCAGTCTGATGTAAGTACTGTAGCTGGCACTAGGCACGTTGTTATCTTTTCTAGGGCATTGTTCACACGTCCCCGGACTCTTGAAGGAGGAATCTCGAATAGGTCAGATATATTTGTTTTTTCGTTTCTCTTTTTTTCTCTCTCTCCTCCCCCTCCCCCAAAGTGTACTGCGCCTCCTTTCTCCATACTCTCCATATATCTTAGTACGCAAGTAATGAGGAAGGAGCTAACTTTCAGAGCAATACCAGCGTTAGTAAACCATAGCCAGTCAAGATCCCGCGCCATATTCTTTCATTGCACACAAGAGTTAGTAAACCAACAAGACCTGCAAAATCTCTTGGATAAAGTCGCCAAAGAAAGTGAACAGAAAGGCCTTACTTTGAACATCAAAAAGACAGAGACTATGGTTATATCTAAGAAACAGAATCCACCAGCATGCAGTATTAAATTAAACGGAACTGTTCTAAAGCAGGTGCAGAAATTCAAATACCTTGGAGCAGTAATAACTTCAGATGGGAAATGCAGAACAGAAATTAGGAACAGAATAGGTCAAGCAAAGACTGCATTTCAGAGAATGAGAAACATATTAGCTAACACATCTTTATCAATGAATGTTAGAAAACGAGCCCTAAAATGCTATATTGAACCTATCTTGTTATATGGAAGTGAATCCTGGACAATAGGCAAGTCTGCACAAAAATCATTGGAAGCAGCAGAAATGTGGTTTATTAGAAGAATGTTACGAATCCCCTGGACAGCAAAAATAACTAATGTAGAATGTAGGAGAAGAGCTGGAGAGACAAAAAAACCTTGTCAAAAAGATAAGAGAGAGACAGTGTATTTTCATAGGACATGCAGTGAGAAGAGGGGGCATTGAAAATATTATAACAACATGAAAAATAGAAGGAAGAAGATCAGGAAGAAGACCAAGAGAAATGATACTGGACAGTCTGACGGGATGGTGTGAGAGGAGATCACCAGCTGAGCTGATGACCTGCATGAAGGATCGTGTACTCTGGAGAAGCATAATACCCAACGCCAGTCGGCACGGCACCTGATGATGATGATGACTTTCTTTTATGCACCGCGTGCTCGAGGGCAGTTGAAAAATATGCCGGGGAGGGGGAAGAGAAAGAGAACGTACTCATCTGCCTACTTTTAATTTGAGATACACAAGTGAATTACACGTAGATTGTTAAATTCATGGCTGTTACGTCGTAGATAAACCTCATTTCGCACAAGAGTAACGCTCTGGCTGCTGACGCGTCTGCTGGATAAGGAAACTTTCCTCGCTTGATTCATTCTTTATGTGATTATCCACAAGCCAGGACTTTGCCACTTAGACCGTACTTTGAGAACAGCCTGTGGTATGCTGGTAAAGTATTAATAGCCGAAAATGACAGGTCTCTTCTGTATAACTTCCTGAGCTGCAGACTTATGTTCTCAGCATTCGACACTCCATATTCTAGAAATTGGATCCAAAAAGGAAGCTTGTGTCGTATGATGAGCAGGCCGAACCTCACCCCATTAGCTAGAGTGATAGAGAAGGGCAGTTCGGTGAAAAGATGGAGACAGGCTTTCACTATCACTGGCTTTCACTATCACTGGGTCTCAGACCCCGACAAGTGCAGCATAGCAGTCTTTCAGTTATGTGGCTCTTTTATAAGACTTGTAAACATTCGATGCAGTTGGGGAAAAAAAATAAACATGGTGCAGCGCTCATTATCACCCCACCCACCATTTTACTTCTCTTGTACCACAGATGTTCTTCAGAACATTCTCATTCCCCGGGGAATGATTAAGTAGAAGGCATGGGTGATGCGAAACTGTGTAGAGTAACTCACCATTAGCATCTTCAACATTCTTCAGCAGTCTGATGTAAGTACTGTAGCTGGCACTAGGCACGTTGTTATCTTTTCTAGGGCATTGTTCACACGTCCCCGGACTCTTGAAGGAGGAATCTCGAATAGGTCAGATATATTTGTTTTTTCGTTTCTCTTTTTTTCTCTCTCTCCTCCCCCTCCCCCAAAGTGTACTGCGCCTCCTTTCTCCATACTCTCCATATATCTTAGTACGCAAGTAATGAGGAAGGAGCTAACTTTCAGAGCAATACCAGCGTTAGTAAACCATAGCCAGTCAAGATCCCGCGCCATATTCTTTCATTGCACACAAGAGTTAGTAAACCATAGCCAGTCAAGATCCTGCCCGATGTTTTTTTCATTGCACACAAGCGTTAGTAAACCATAGCCAGTCAAGATCCCGCTCCATGTTCTTTCATTGCACACAAGAGTTAGTAAACCATAGCCAGTCAAGATCCTGTCCGATGTTTTTTTCATTGCACACAAGCGTTAGTAAACCATAGCCAGTCAAGATCCCGCGCCATGTTCTTTCATTGCACACAAGAGTTAGTAAGCCATAGCCAGTCAAGATCCCGCGCCATGTTCTTTCATTGCACACAAGAGTTAGTAAGCCATAACCAGTCAAGATCGTGCGCCATGTTCTTTCTTGCTGCAGTAATCTGATGCTTGCTGTGAGGATTTACACTTTAAACTAATATTAAAAAAATAATTATAAGCCACTGGTTATTTCCTGATTAAAAAAAAATGACTGCTGTATTTCTTATAAATGTTTTGTGTGGTCAAATTTTTTGTGCATGGAAGCGAAAGAGTTTACTGAGAAGTTTGGCAGTGTAAGTTGCAAGCACGACAACGATCTTCGTTGTAAATGCTCATGGGAATGGAGCAAACCAAGATAAGCTGATAAACATCATCGCCATCGTTGTCAATAATGTTCTCTCTAAGGAGCGCTTTACCATGTACATAAATATTTTTCTTTGAGCGATAATTTGTGTAATCCGACAATTTATAAGCAGAGTAACATAAAAAATGAAAATGATAAATGAACTGAGCAACACGAAAATTTAATGAGCACTTTAAAAACATATGGGCGAGCGCGGACGTGCTCAGCTTAGAAGGAACATTGGTTTATTTATCACCCGACAAAGAAGCTATCATTCGTCTTCACAGCGGTCGGTCGAGGAAGAAATACAGTTCATGTGATGAAAAAGATTAGCAATAACAGTATTTCTATAAAAATATATTCAGTTTCTTTATGAACTTTAGAGTTCTCTCTCTCTCTCTCTCTCTCTCTCTCATTCTTCTTAATCGGCCAATAACAGTGTTAAGTGAGTGGGTGAGAAAGAGAGAGAGAGAGAGAGTACTGTAATGTATACTTTGAGCGATGATTTGGGAGAGAGGAAAAAAAATAACTAAAAGATAACATGCTAAACGTTTTTGCAGTATAACTAAGTATACGAGTTACTCATCAGCAGATTACGCCGGGAAGCCATCTTTCATTCATACGGCGAGTGTTAAATATTCCGTGAACATTAACTGCCAGTTTGTGCAAAAACAGCTACCCGGTAGAAATAAATGAAATAATACGACTAGATCTGAGCTTTATCTCCCGGCATGTGACAGGTGCGGGCTTATCAGAGCTCTCTTTTCCTTCTTTCACCGGCGTTAGATAGTAGCACTAAAGCTGGCTTTGGCAGCTCCGCTCTTTCTTCCTTCATATGCAGGAGTCTAGAATTTCTAGCCAGTACACGCCTTTTGTGGGCCTCTATCCATTATACGACTTTTGTGGGTCTCTATCCATTATACGACTTTTGTGGGTATCCAGTCATTATACGACTTTTGTGGGTCTCTATCCATTATACGACTTTTGTGAGTCTCTAGCCATTATATGGCTTTGTGAGTCTCTAGTTGTTTTACGACTTCTATGAGTCTCCATCCATTATACGACTTTGTGAGTCTCTAGTCATTATATGACTTTTGTGAGTCTCTAGCAGTTATACACCTGTTAATGAGTCTCTAACCGTTACACAGCTTTTAGTGAGTTCCTGGCCGTTTCGTAACTCTTAGAGAGTTTGTCACGAATAATTATTGCGTAAGTATATAATTATACACGAAACCAGTGCAGTAAAGCTGTGATAACAAAATGTATGAACTAGGAAAAATGCAAGAACAGCTTTATTAATGAAAGAGCACACAATGTGACGTTTCGGCGTCAACCTTAATCATACAAAAACACACAGGATGAAGAAATTGAGAGAGAAGATAAAGTATAAATTGGCATGAATGCTATATAAAAAAATGAATGGAAAAAAAAATTGAATAAAATAAAATAAATGAACACTTAGCTGTGACTTGTAAGAAGGTGTAGCTTGTAAGAGGCTGTGTTCAGAAATGTGCATGGTGAGGTATGGAGAATGTTTAAATGGAGACAACCACACGTATTTACTTTACACTTCCTCTCATCCTGAAACTTGTAAGAACTCCATCCCATACCAACTCCTCCGTCTTCGCCACATATGCCAGGATAACTTGGACTTTATAGATCAGTCCTACAAATTATTAGAGTTTTTTAGTCATCGCCGCTACCCAGAAAATGTCATCTGAAAAGCATTTAACCGTATCCAACTAGTGAGCTGCGAAGAGGTATTCAGGAAAAAAAACCTGTTACTTCATCCAACAGTGTTAAATTAGTGCTTCCTTTTCACCCGCATGGTCAGGTGGTTAAGAAAATTCTTTATCGCCATCTGCCACTAATTAAACTCGACCGCCGACACTCGCGACGTTTTCTCTGATCTGCCCCTATTAGCATACAAACAGGAACCAAATCTTAAGGATCAGCCACCTGATGCGGAATTTTGCATATTTTGGACTTGCGGGGGCTTCGCTGGTAAGCTTTTTCTAACGCGATACAGTTTCTTCGCTTGGTCCTGGACGTCCCTGCCGAGGAGTTGTGCGTAGACAGCCTTCATCCTGAATTTCGCACACAACTTCTGGATACTATTGAAAACAGGTGCTGCTTCCTGGAATTCCGCTTGAAATCGCCGCTGTACAACGGACAAGGCTATTGCGTATTCCAAAACACAAAATGACTGCTCACGTTTACTGAACGCCATATCTCCTACTGCTGCCTCCTAACGGCAATCCACGGGAGCTCTGCACGCTGGCTTTATTAAAAAAAAAACTAGATGAGTTTCTGTCTCTCTTGGAGTAAGAATTATCATTATCCGTTACGTAGTTTCTTTGTTGCGATGTTTTGAAATGTTTCACGGAGTAACGAATAACCCGTTGATTCACACATTATCACACTTCATTCCTTCGTTTTATACAAAAATTCACTTCATATGCTCATATTTTCTTACTACATCTTAGTTGTTTAAAAATTCTGCGATTTATTTGTTAGGAAATGGGATTTATTCATTTTTAAAAGGCTTGAGAATAGCTGAGTTAATACTGAATTTGTTCTCAAGAGAAATAAACGATTGAAAGACACCTTATATAGTAAACAAAAACAACAAAAAAGAACTAGTACCTTGTATTACAGTGGTAAGGAACAGAGTAGTCTACCTACAGACTTTCAGTATATGAAGGAAATCTAGACACATAGGCTCAGATCTTTATGTGAATATCATTTTCATGTATATGACACAGCTCGTGAATTTAATGCAAGTGGATGAAATAAACGGTCTGTTTGTGTCATTTAAAAAAAAATATTTGTATATCGTAAATATAATGAATTGCCTTTGCTTGTTTTTTTCATTTTTTAATATACCGTGTACTCTTTTCCGCTTTCAACTCAGGATTCATACCTTCTGGCATGAAAGTACAATTTAAGATGTGATAATTTATAGAAGTGGCAAACATTTCACGGCTTATCTTGTAGAAGTTGTTCATGAAGAGTCTTCCATCCTTCGCCAATCTCGGCCACGCCGGAAGCTACAGTCATTCTGACACATATCTGCTGTATAAGTCTTAGGGAAAGTTCATCGAGTCAAGAGTTCAGATCGGAGAATGTACAGCCGAGAAAGTGTGGTGCAAGTACTGCCTGAGTTTGTTGGTCCCTGCTTTCTGCGAGCGCTAGTTAGCGCCACTATGTTGAATGTGTACAGTAGTTGCTACAATAGCACCAGTAGTGAGGCATGGAAGTTGCTGTATAAAACTTATTCTTAATGCTCTGACATTGTCCTGTTTATTTACTTGTGTATGTTGCATATATTCTTTCTTGAATTCCTTTCAGGCGACTTCTAGTAGATCTTGAAGTATAGATGTCGAATCGGGCGGGGACTAAATTACTTTGACGTATTTGATTGCTCGGGATGGGCCAAAAATCAGGCTTCTGAGTTGTCTTCGCCACCACGAGGGGGTACAGCAGTACACGCCATAACAAGCTAAGCTGCTATGATAACAACCTGTTATTAGGAGCACCAGGAAAGATGATAATCACACCGTCCACTAGCACTGTCATGTGCTCTCATATACAAGCAGACCTACCAGCATAAGCATATTGTACGTGCACGCAGAATTAGCCTCATTTCCAGGAGTCTGGTGATGAAAATGTACTTACGATAATAGATGTTGTCAAAGAAATCTGAATACTGGGAACTTTTCTAGAACTAGTAGCTATATTTTCTCAAACTAGGCCGCGCTAAAGATATGGCTGGCAACTGAGTTTGGAAGGATGCATGCCTAGAAGCAGGCTAGAGAAAGGTCACGGCCCTGAACGATGCCGTGAAGCGATAGTTTTATTTCCCTCTGTTCAAAGTCTGATTCTAATGGGTTACTCCCTTATATGTCTTTAATCTTTCATTTGCCCTTAATTCCCCACTTGTCTTTAATCTTTTAATCTTTAATTCCCTCGCATATCTTTAATCCTTCGACATATCTTCAGTACTTAAATGAATATTACCCCCCCCCCCCGGCCTATCTTATGGGTTCATTTGTCTTTTGTTCTCTGTTCTTGCTTGCATTCTTTGGCTTGTTGATGATCTGGCTGTAGCTGGCCGCATGGTGAAGATCTTGACATCATGACACAGGCATTCACTAGGACAGGGTATTTAGTTCCCACAGCTGAGACAAGAGAGAGCTTTCTGGGGCGACTCGTGTGTGAGAGAACTCGTCGGGCTCGGCCAGGTTGACGTAACATAACGTCCATGAGGATTACAGAGGAGGTAGGGTAGGGTAGGGCTTGGCTTTAGCTAGCTTTCCTCCATCATTATAGCTTGTTTCTTACCCTGCCCCGCCCCGGACGTCTGGACTTCACTCAGGAACCTCAAGTCCCACGGCTAGTTTCTGTTTGTACAAACAGGGATAAACTCAGATAACCGAGATTGACAACTCGGTCAGGCTAGCTACCCTTAGCAAGACTCAACTTTTGTGCTCAGCAAAGTTGGTTGGATATCTCCAGTTATCACCAGCTTAGGTGGTTGTGCTCTTGTCTGAAAGAAAAAAAAAGTGCCTCCACAATCCATTGTATATAAATACCTCTTGGCTGCTTACTGTCTGTCTTTGTGTTAGAAGAAGGCTCTTTGTTATGTTTTAAACATATAATTGACTCTCTGATATCTTTGTTCTAATATTTACGCCTGTCCATTCTTGGAGTGCCTGCCAACCTGCTTGCCAGTCTCTTTATATCTGTTTGTCCACCAGTTGTTTATCCGTCGCTTAATATTGCCGACCCACTACCGTTCATGCGTTTTCTACTGACTCTCTGAGCATCCACCCACACCTGTTTTGCTTAATCTACCAAGAACTCTAGGCGAGTCTTCTTAAATAACTCAACAACCCGCAAGGACGCAGGTTTTTCCAGCTAAATGTTTCTAGTTATCAAGCAGATAAACTCTTATACTGTGAACTTCCAAGAACTGTAGCTTTTGGCCTCCAAAAATATCCCTTCTCAACGTCAAGGCGATCCATAAAGTGGAAATGAGTTTCTCAGTTGAGGAAGAGTCATCATGACCTCAGACAGGGAACAATTAGATTTAGAAGCTTGACCTAAGAGTTTTGATTTATTTTCAAACTTTATCATCATTTAGCTTGAATTACTTATATACTGAGAGATAAATGAGATTCCTAGGAAGATCGTGCTAAAGTGTTTATTATATTTGGCAGAAGAGCCATACAATGTGAGGCATAACATTTTTGATTGTTATCCATTCGTAACAAGACCGGAGATTCTTGATCGTGTTTTGTGCCTAATGTTTACTATAAACGTTTGGTGTGCATGACATTTTTATTTATTTATTTTTTAAAAAATGTTATATTGCATCTGTCTCTCTCTAACACTTACTCCCCATTTTTTTGTAAAATGTTATATTGCATCTGTCTAGTTCTAAGGACTGTTATTGCCGGAGGTGAGGTGGGGGATACGCTCTCCACTCCAAGGCGTGCGTCTCAAATAGCCTCTGACAGTCAAGTCCAGCTCCTGGCCTTCTCGTGGCAGAACTGTTAAAACTGACAGGAGAAGGGGCGAAGGTGAATATCTGGCGCCTGAAAACCAGACGCTTCGGGTAGATGAGAGTCTTGTTTGGTAGCTCATCTACCGCTGCTGGCGAAATTATTCAGCTGCCGTGCGTGGAGTGGGGCTCCTCCCGGCCAGTGAAGAAAGGTGCGAATGGGGTTGCCGAGCTGTGGAAAAGGTGAAAGAAAGGATTACGCGAAGTAAACAATAGTCAAATCACGGCATCTCTGATCTGGAGAGGGCCAGCCACGTCCTAAGTGCACTCATATGGGGCGAAATGCCTGAACCGGTTTAACCCAGAGGTTAAGACACTGCTGTC
This sequence comes from Achatina immaculata, assembly GCA_009760885.1. Taxonomy (NCBI): domain Eukaryota; kingdom Metazoa; phylum Mollusca; class Gastropoda; order Stylommatophora; family Achatinidae; genus Lissachatina; species Lissachatina immaculata. The sequence continues at coordinate 74,245,259 of CM019691.1, forward strand.
GAGATTTTCGGATGCGGCGCGTGGAGTGAAACTCCTCCCGGCCAATTAAGAAAATGCGGAAAAGAAATTAGGGTTGCCGTGCGGCGCCGATGTGGAAAGGTGACGGAAAGGATAAAGTGAAGCTTAGTCGGTATGTCCAGTAGTCTCGCGGCGAGAGTTACTCATACCAAGGCACCTCCACTCTAGAGGCCGGCTACGTCCGAAATACACCAATACTGTTGAAATATCCCTAAACCGGCTTAAATCAGAGGTGAAACTTAATGGCTACGCATGTCATGGTATCTCCGCTCTAGAGGTCGGTCACTTCCTAAACACGCCCATAATGGGATAATATGCCTAAACTGGCTTAACCCAGGGGTGAAACTTACTAGTGGCGAGGATTCGTCCTCCTGGACAAAAGCTCCATCCTAGTCACAACTAGGAAGAGTAGCGGCCACGACCACAAAATGCTGAAGTCGGAGACACTGGACCAGTGCAGTCTAGATAGGCAACCACCTCTTACCTGGCGGGGATGTATGCGTATCCTAATCACGTTGAGGTTTTTCGATGAGAAAGTCCAACGCTGGACATGTATCCCAAAACGAGGTTTTCCGGTGAGAAAGTCCAACTCTAGATTAAACTGGTGCAACGAAAACCACGGTGTCTCGCAGTCTCACTTCTGAGACCCACCAAGAATACAGGCGATACTCTGAACCTCTTGTGGTCCTCTCGTGGATCATGTGTGGTTCATTCGGGGACCACGGGACCTATCGAGGATCACAGGCGTAAATTCATTAGAATCATGGGTCGGGCTTGGTGGTAGAAGCGAATGAAGAAGAAGAAGAAGCACTGTCTCTCTAAGACTTACTCCCCAGTTTTCTTGATGTTATATTGCATCTGTCTTTCTCTTTAAGACTTACTCCCCAGTTTTCTGGATGTTATATTGCATCTGTCTGTCTGTCTCTCTCTCTCTGTCTCTAAGACTTGCTTCCCAGTTTTCTTGATGTTATATTGCATCTGTCTCTCTCTCCAAGACTTATTCCCCAGTTTTCTTGATGTTACATTGCATCTGTCTCTCTCTCTCTCTCTAAGACTTATTCCCCAGTTTTCTTGATGTTATATTGCATCTGTCTCTCTCTCTAAAACTTATTCCCCAGTTTTCTTGATGTTACATTGCATCTCTCTCTCTCTCTCTCTCTCTCTCCAAGACTTATTCCCAAATTTTCTTGATGCACAGTTCCATCTCTCTTGTAATTTTACACTTTATCATATCTGTAAACGATGATTTATCAGCGGCGATAAAAAGGTGTCAAAACCATTATATCCAGAAAGCGAAAAGACAAATTCTTTGCTTCTCAAGTACTAAATATATAAGTAGACCTGTCATTCTAGAGACAACATTTCAGAAATAGACTGTATATCACGTTATTTCCAACTTCTTACAAACTAACGATTTTAGCAAACAGGAAACAGAGAGACTCGCGCACGGTAACGTGACTCTGTTCACAGGCCTTCTAGAGCTGCCAGATGGCCGAGTGGATAGTGCGTTCTCCTTTTTTCAGCGAGGCAATTGCTCGCCCTACTGGATTTCGCGGGTTCGAGGCACGGTAATTCCGTCACTATTTTTCTTTCTCTCACGTCTTAACTGCTCTGTATTTGTCGAGGCTAAACCATTCAGCTGTGCTCTGTATCGTTTTGTCTAAGTCTTTCTGCTTCAGTTCTAGGTCCAGTCTTGCGCATTTGCCAGCGGGGCTTATTAACATAAAACCTAGAATAACATTTCACCAAGTTTATCTTCAATCTCGTAATCTTCACTTCTCGCCAGATGCTTTATTAATTTCTTTCTGCCGGAGGAAAAAAAAAAAGTTTCTGAACTCCCTGTCACAAATTAGGCGCTAAAAGTTCAAGATTTATCATTCTTGCAAAGTTTTATGCAAAAATTATTTTCTTGTACATCTGTGAGCGTGGAAGAATTTTTTTTTCTTCTCTTTACGTTATATTCAAGGCTACGTAAATATTCATGGCACTTTCGTGGTCTCGTCTTTTCTGGAGCAGAATGTATCAATCATAAAGCGATGGCGAAATAAGAATTGTTTTTTAAAAGGAACGTGGAGGGGGAATCAGTTATCGACGACAGCGAATCAGAATTGATCAAGATCATGTCCTCTTTGAAGCAGGCGATTAGTAGTTCTTTAGCCTGGCGAAAAGGCTGGGTACCGATATGTTCTCATGGTGGTGGAGCTTGTCAAGAAGTTGTTTCTTGTTGGAACCGCTCCAGACGTTCAGGTAAGTTATTATGCAGTCGATGTGGGGGGGGGGGAGGGGGTAGGTGAAAGCAGCATGGACAAGGCATACCAACTGCACAGGCGAAGCAGGGTGGGTCAACAAAACCCACAACTTAATGTATGACAGCTTTAAAACCGCCCAGCTAAAATCTACTTCTTTTTTCCTAAAAAAAAATTCTTCATTTATGAAATCTTCTTACATATGCAACTATTTTCATGCATAACATGAATACTTTTAAAGTGGAAATACTTTGTGCATTCACTTTTACAACTATACCCACTATACATATCAAGACCCGCGCTTTTTCTGTGGCACGGACGGGGACGTCAGCGTTTTTTTTTTTCTGTGGTGCGGGAAGAGTTAAATACTTGTACTCTTTGGCTTCTCAGTACCTGTACTTTTTGGTTTATCAGTACCTGCACTCTTTGGTTTATCAGTACCTGCACTCTTTGGTTTCTCAGTACCTGTACTCTTTGGTTTCTCAGTACCTGTACTCTTTGGTTTCTCAGTACCTGTACTCTTTGGTTTCTCAGTACCTGTACTCTTTGGTTTCTCAGTACCTGTACTCTTTGGTTTCTCAGTACCTGTACTTTTTGGTTTCTCAAATCTTTGTTAAATTTCTGTAATTTAAAAAAAAAATAATCGAAAGCATACCATCCTATTTAAATCGAGTTGTTAGATGTGAGTTAGTTATTTTACTTATTGTTTATCGTGTGGATAACAGAAGCACTGTCTAAACCGTAGAGGAAGGGCCATCCCATCCACGCGCTCATTCTGCACCCATAACTTTCCCCATGAAACTGGCAACAGCACCGGTGATGTTATCACTTGCCGCGTGAATAAATGTTTGTTTACTAACCTCGTTTAACCGGACATATCGGAAAATTTCATCTGTGTCCAGGTTCGATTTTTATCAGCTTTCTTAGCCTCTTTCTCTGCTGTGGTGAAATATTTCATTTACCTGCCATTTATACAATGGGAGTGACTAGACACCATCTTTGTCTGGTACTTCAAGAAGTAGTATGTTGCTGTTTACGTGTCATTTATACAAGGGGAGTGACTAGACGCCATCTTTGTCTGATACTTCAAGAAGTCGTAGGCTTTTGTTTACAGCTGACGTTGTGACGGTGTAGAAACACGAGCACCCTGTCGGATGCGGAGTGAGTTACGGGTGGCTTGCTTGAAGACCTGGATTGAGTTACGGGTGGCTTGCTTGAAGACCTGGATTGAGTTACGGGTGGCTTGCTCGAAGACCTGGAATGGGCTCACGAAGCAGTCTCCACAGTCCAAGGGCAACTTAAAGCCTTATCTAATAAGTCATACTCTTCAGACAGTGACAAGGAGCATCACGGAGAGGTGGGATGGGGTCCTGCTAGCTTTAGCCCGTCCTCCTGAAACAACGATCTCTCCTATGAAGCACAGCCCGTCTTTAATCCGAGCTAGAGTTGCGCTTACATTGTGGCTGATCTTACCCTGTCCCAGACTGCAGCGAAGGTTTCGCGCTGGAAGGAAAATGCCAGGCTATGCAGGCATATGTTGTAGTTCACATTGTTTACGTGAGAATTTTTCAGCAAAGCCTTGTGTAGGTATGGGTGGAGATATTTTCTTCCAATGTATGCCATGTTAGAAAGCTATTGTGAATACATTCCGGCTGTTCTAATATGTGCTGTGGTTGAAGGCTGTCTCAGTGCCAGGGGTTAGGATTGGGGGTGGGGGAAGGGAGAACTGCGACCACAGATTGACAGTTGGAATATTATATGCATTTGTTGGGGAATGCACTTTTTGAGTCGGACAGTCTAGGAAGGTTTGGAGGTTTGGGGAGGCGGGGTCTGACAGAGAGAAAAGGGTGCATGGAACAAAAAAGGTTGAGAGCCATTGGTCCATGTATTCTACAGTAATGGGGTTTATTTGTTGTATAGTTAGTTTTGTTATAGTTTGTGGTTGGACTGCAAGCTCCAGCCCACATCAAGGCACCACTACTGTATTTTGTCTTGTTTATTTCACCTTTTTTCTTAGACGGAAATAACACACTTCCACAGACAGACAGAGAGGATAGTGTTAGTGAAATGAGGAAAATTTACAGTATTATTCAACCGTTAATTGAAACAGCAGATTATAACAGACCTGTATGCTATGTTAAACTAACTTGAACAGTCTTTAAGCGGTACATATAGTGTTATAATACCTGGCCACAGTACATATAGTGTTATAATACCTGGCCACAGTACATATAGTGTTGTAATACCTGGCCACTGTACGTATAGTGTTATAATACCTGGCTACAGTACATATTCATTCATTCATTAATTTCCATGTCCCTTGCGGAACTTTGCCTCCCAAACAGCACTCCTGTAGGCCTCTCGGTTGTGAGCAAGATGGCCTGCCGCTGCTGTATCCATTTGCAGATCGTCAACGATGTCTTGCAGCCATCTTCGTTTTGGTCTTCCTCTCTTTCTTTTTCCCATTATGCATCCTTCCAATACGGTCTTCTCTAAATTATCATGACGTTTAATGGCCACAGTACATATAGTGTTATAATACCTGGCCACAGTACATATAGTGTTATAATACCTAGTCACACAGTGACATCATATAGAGAATGGAAGTTGCTGAAGGTGTAGTTTTATTAAGCATGAAAGTGTAGTGAAAAAAAGGAGGGGGGGGGGGGTTATACTGAAGACTCAGAAATCAAAACTGACTGTGAGTTATCTTGAGATTCATAGTTGATCGCTTGCATCAGGATTTGCGAGCATATCTGACCGCCTATGTCAGGATTTGCGAACCAAACATGATAGTTTATATCCGGCGTCGAATCAGAGTTGACCACTTATGTCAGGATTTGCGAACTAGAACCAACCAAAACACTATTCAGCCTCACAGTGGTGCCTGCAGCAAACAGATCACAGTCCGATCAAGTGAATAGGAAACAAATGGAGGCAAACCTGGTCACAAAATAAGCTGTGCCGAAGACGAACGTGTGGGGGGGGGGTCGATAGGCGCAGATATAGCACCCTAGCTGTAAACCGTGACACAGCACAACCAGCGCCCTTTTCAGTTCGAACACAAAAGAAAAGAAGAAGAAGAAAAAAAGCATCCATTAAACTTCATTACGTCCCATGTCTGCTACCCTTGCCGACCATGAAATTTAAACTATAGGAACAGGACATTCACCATTTCCTGGACATTTAATAAGTAGAGGACACGAAGACGTAATTAACAGCAGGAAAGATAAGCGGAAAGAGAGACTGAATAAAAAGTGAGAGAGGATGCGCTGTGAAATCTGACGCATTAGCGTGACATCTATTCATCATCCTAAATAGTGGACAGTATGACGAAGTGAAGTGCCGTGTTCACCAACTAAGAAAGTGAACAGTTTGATGAGAAGACGTGACATGTTCACCAACTAAGAAAGTGGACAGTTTGATTAGTAGACGTGACATGTTCACCAACTAAGAAAGTGGACAGTTTGATGAGTAGACGTGACATGTTCACCAACTGAGACAGTGGACAGTTTGATGAGAAGACGTGACATGTTCACCAACTAAGAAAGTGAACAGTTTGATGAGAAGACGTGACATGTTCACCAACTAAGAAAGTGGACAGTTTGATGAGAAGACGTGACATGTTCACCAACTAAGAAAGTGGACAGTTTGATGAGAAGACGTGACATGTTCACCAACTAAGAAAGTGAACAGTTTGATGAGAAGACGTGACATGTTCACCAACTAAGAAAGTGGACAGTTTGATGAGAAGACGTGACATGTTCACCAACTAAGAAAGTGGACAGTTTGATGAGAGTGATACACGTTCAGCTAATATAATAGTCTGATGCTTTGACGTGACAGAAGTTCAGTAAGTGAAATATGGGAAACATCACAGATAGAGATGAGCAGAGAATCAAGCTAGTCCACTCTTTCCACACAAACTCCCTGATGATGGTAACGGTAAATAATGTAGCTTTGACCTTTAAACGCAGCCGTACTCTGCGCATCAAGAATGTATATCACATCACTATTTATCTCACTGTTATCTCCATTTTTCAACTGCAAAAAAAACCCCATAGTTTATAGAAGTGATTTCATCTAGCAGATAACTTACCAGTGCTTCACAGCGATGCCAACTCCAACAGAATTCTAGGCAGAACTGATTATTCCTTTAGCAGTCGTTAAAATATCTTCACGGGTTTGATTGATTGTTCTAAGGAGGTAGCGTCGCTGCAGTCGGGACATTTTCATATCTGTTGGCCATCTGCTTCAGTAACCAGTATAAGGTGTGTGTACATATTGTCCCTGTCACGCGCTGGTAGTGGGTTCATCACTTCTGTCCACAAAGGGAGATTATTCTTTCCTCATATTGCATCACCCCCCCCTCCCACCCCCACACCACAAAGGAGATTATTCTGTCCTCACCTTGCATCACCCCCACCCCACAAGGGAGATTATTCTGTCCTCACCTTGCATCACCCCCACCCCACAAGGGAGATTATTCTTCTCACACCTTGCACACCCCCCCCCCCCCCCCAGTTCATTCTGCAAATAGTAGGGGTGACTCCAAGTCCAGCTTTTCACCCCTGAAAAATGTGTCCGCCACGGCCTTGGGGATATCTTATCTGTCCGGTATCAGCACACCTTGCGTGTCCGGTATCAGCACACCTTGCGTGTCTGGTCAGCACAGCTTGCGTGTCTGGTATCAGCACAGCTTGCGTGTCTGGTATCAGCACAGCTTGCGTGTCCGGTATCAGCACACCTTGCGTGTCTGGTATCAGCACACCTTGCGTGTCTGGTCAGCACAGCTTGCGTGCCAGGTATCAGCACACCTTGCGTGCCAGGTATCAGCACAGCTTGCGTGTCTGGTATCAGCACACCTTGCTTGTCCGGTATCAGCACAGCTTGCGTGTCCGGTATCAGCACAGCTTGCGTGTCCGGTATCAGCACAGCTTGCGTGTCCGGTATCAGCACAGCTTGCGTGTGGGTCAGACCTCCTGCATGCATGTGACAGTAGATCCACGTGAGGCCTGTCACGTGAGAGTTTGCGAGGGCAGCACACCCCTGCGGATCTTACTACGTCACCGTGACTTCTGTTCTGCCAGCCAAGCCATAGTAGAAGTGACTGAACAGTCTGATAGAGTATCACAGTCTAATGGAGTAGCGGCCTCTTTCTCTCCCCCCTCCCACACACACACACCATCGTAAAAAATGTTTCCAAACCGCAGAGAGATCCAAGGAAAAATAAATACTGTTAATCTTCAGTTTCAAGCTTAGATTGCCAACTCTGACGCCCGCCTCTCATCAGAAAGGTTTCCCGCCCGTGGCAGAACTCCCAGTGCCGTATATTTATGCTTACCCACTATCCGTAACACGGAGCGGCGAGCATAGATACTGTATCATTTATAGCATTACACGTGATATTGTGCATGCCACGTGGCATGTAAATTGCTGCTATTTACACGACCTTGCTCTCAGCGTCACGTACTCAGCTTTACAGGGCTCGTTTAATTAGAACAACATTTCCGCGCACGGATTTCCCAGAATTACGAAGTTGTTACTGTAAGCAAGTTTTGTTATTGTACCTAGTACCAGAGACATTTGCAAGGGCTACTGCTTTGCTGTGTTAAGCTAGCCGAATCGACGATTTTACTTACCCCAACAGCTTCCACATGCCACCATCCCAGTCTTTCGGAAGAGTTACATTTTGTGACCGACATGGACGTTAGGAAGAGATAGATGTGGTCAGGCACGGGGGACAGGTTGTTGTCGAGAGAAGGGAAGTACCAGTAAAGTTACCTTTTAAACATTCTTTGCGAATAAGCTTTAGGAAGGAGTCTTTCTGAGTGTCAAAATGAAAAAAAAGCTGCAAAGCTCCAAATATTTTAGATACAACCCAGGACGTGCACTGCTTTAAAAAAAATGTATGTCAAGTTACACACAACGATTGAGAAAATGAGTTGGTGTTTACAAAGACAAAGGTTAGACTGTCACCTTCGTTGAATACGATTCAAAATGAAGTACACAACAAGCAGTCCTATGCTAATAGTCTATTGTGCGCGCGCGCATACACACACGCACACACAAACTCAATTTCGTTGTACCAGTGGCAAATATTGTGCTAAAACAGTAAGCAATTTATTGTTTGAAAACCAAATAACTGCACTAGTATCAGTTTATTGTATCAGCAATAGCTTTAATTAAGTGCTTTTCCCACTGACATATTTCGCACATGGACGGCTTGAGTTAGAAGCTGTATAGTAATCTCATGTGGACAGATGTATGTTTGAACAAAAGACAGATGCTGTCCACTACTTTAGTGTAGTGGGAAATATACCTTAACTTGCTTTAAGTTAGATTTGAATCTAAAATTTGCTATAATGAACTAGAATTGTTCTTCAAATGTAAGTTTTTTTTTCCTTCTTAATTTCACAGCATCTTTCTATGGAGAGAGCTACATCTACAACCAGATGCAGGATGCTAGCAACTCCACCTCCATCTTGTTAGAGTTCCGCACTCACCAGCCGCAGGGCCTCCTGTTCTTGGCTGCTGGCGAGACTGATTATGTTATTGTTCAGTTGAATGCTGGGATTGTGGAGACCAGGACTAATCTAGGCTCCGGGGAAGCAGTGACGTTTTCAGCGAGGGGCGTTCGCCTGGATAACTACCAGTGGCACTCTGTGGCGGTGAACCGCACTGTGGACACTGTTTTTCTTGAAGTGGATGGGGCAGTTCAAGGACAGGCCACCACCCCAGGAACTTATCATGATCTTAACATTGACCTTGGCATACTTCTTGGTGGCAGTGAAAACATGAAGCAAGCAGCTTACAAGAACATGAAGTCTTTGAGAGGGTGCCTCAGAAATGTCTTATTTAATGGGAGAGATATCTTGGGAGAAGCGAGAGCTTTGAACAAGCCTCAGTATGCATTTCATATTTCTTGGCATTGTGATGAGGTGTTCTTTGCCCCTTCAGATTCTCCCATCAACCTCAGCCACGAGACATCCTTCATAGCCTTGCCCCACTTGAGGGTGAATCCAGAGTCAGTCTTCTCATGCCAGCTCAAGACAAGGTCCTCAAATGCTATTGTGCTTTTCAATTCTGGAGCCGGCATCACATGGGAGGACTTCATTGCTGTAGAGTTGGTTGAAGGAAAGCCCAAGTTGTCCATTAACAAAGGGAGTGGCATTATTGAAGTGGTTTTAGAGTCTGCCATAAATGATGGTAGGTGGCACAGGCTGGAAGTAATTGTATCAGAAAGTGTTGCTTCTATGCAGATTGATTCAGAAAAAAATATGACAAGGTTTCATCTTGGAATACAAAACACCCTAAATCTAGCAAACCATCTTTATGTTGGAGGAGTTGGCGTTAAGGCCCGATCTTCTGCACGTAAACTTGGTTTGCCAACTCTGCAAGAACAAAATGCTATGAAAGGATCAATGCTGGGCTGTGTAAAGGATATCAGAATAAATTCCAGAGAGTATGGTCTACAGCAGATTCAGATGTCCCGCTTAATTAATGCAGGGTGTGCGTGGGACTACCCTTGTGCCCAAGATCCATGTATTCCTGGTGCACATTGCACAGAACTGGAGGGGTCAGACTTCCGTTGTGATTGTGACCAGCAGGTGTGTGTGAAAGATCAGTTTAAGTCCCAGATCAGTGAAGAAAACAATGACTTCAGTGGAATACTTTCAGTTGGAAAAATAGAAGTCATAGAAGGCGGCTCAGTTCCCATTGATTTAAACACAATCAAAATCCGACATGACTTTTTTAGACATACAATGAGGGATGAAAATATTGTCTTTACAGTGAGAAAGCCCCCAACAATGGGAATAATTGAGATAGAGAATCGGAGAGGGAATCAACATTCATTCACTCTCAGAGATCTAAAAAGCAGTAGTGTATACTATAGACATTATGGTGGGCATTCAAAATTTGATAGCATTACTCTAGAGTTAACATTTGGCTCATCAATATCTGAAGCAGAATCAAAATTACGTGAACGGTATGACTTTGTGTTGCCGGTGACAGTAATTCCACAAACTCACAGTAGATTAGAAGTTATTTTACAGCTCGGAAATGTGTTGTCCATAACACCAGGTGCTAAATTTAGAATAACTCCATCAGTTGTTGATGTTAAAGGAGCAGAAGTTATTGATCCGTCCATGCTCACATTTGTTGTAGTGTACTTGCGTCAGAGTCCTAGTATGTTTGAACGTTCAAATGCACCAGGAATTTCTATAGTAAGTTTTACTTTGCAAGAGGTACGAGATAGCACTATATGGTTTCAGCACAGTAAAGATAAAATGGTTTACACAAAAGTCAATGTGACAGATGGGTCAAGGGTTAGTGATGCTGTCGATCTTCGATTTAAAGAGGAAGCACTGAGTATTAGTGTAATGAACAATACGGGTATATCGATACCATATGGGGCAGATTCTCTGATTACATCCTCAAACCTGAGTTCTGTTGTCAATGTGAAAGTGGAAGATCTGGAACTTCGATATCACATCACACAACCACCTTCACATGGAACTTTGCAGCGTCAAGATCATGAGACCCAGGAGTGGGTGGCTGTTGAGACGTTCACACAGAGACACATTGACTGGGGTCGCCTAAGATACCAGCATCTTCCAGGCACTTCAATCGCAAGTTACGACAGTTTTAAGTTTGAGGTGACGTCTAAAGATGCGAAAACTGCCATACAGTCTTTCAGTATCATGTTCAAAACTTTAACTCTGACCGTAGAGCACAATGGCAATTTAGTGCTTCATCAAGTTCCATTTGGCAGATTCTCAGATAAAATTTTGATGGTTGTGTCCAGCGCAGACAAGATAAACCTCAAGAACATTGTCTACATGGTTCTCAGAGCCCCACAGAAAGGCTCTTTGTATCTTATAAAGGGAAATGTCAACCACATTAACTTTTTTGATCAGGTTTCACCATTGAAGATAGACAGTACCTTCACCCAGCAAGATGTCAGTGATGGTTATGTGTATTACAAGCTGAATAAGCCATCCTTTGACAAAGTGGATGACTTTACTGATCTCCAAGCCTCTTATTTTGGATTCACCGTCATGGTAAGATCCATGATTCAGTACTTACCAGAAAAAACTCCAGTCAGATTTGTTAATAATGGGTTAAAGGATGTAATTGAAGGTGGTTCTGCTGTGATTTCAAGGCAAGAACTTTCATTAGAGATGGATACATTTAAAAAATTCACATTTTCTGTTCTCAGATATCCTGCCCATGGAAGCATCAATCTAGTAGATCCCACCACTTCAAGTATCCTTCACCGTAATGTTTCTTCCTTTACCATGACAGAAATAAAAGAAGGGAAGGTCATGTATTATCATGATGACTCAGAGAGCAAGGAGGACTCTTTTGCTTTCACAGCAGCCCCAATATTGGATGAATCAGAAGACAGCATACATGGGGAGATTCAGGAATACTCGGGCACATTTCATATTAGCATGAAAATGAGAAACGACAACCCTCCTGTGCGAGTTTTTGCCAAAGTGTTTCAGGTAGCCACTGGTCAGGTCAGGCATCTCACAATAAAAGACTTAGCTTTTACTGATCCAGACATAGATTATGATGATTCTTTGCTCTTGTACCAGAGACAACCTATACCAAATGGAGAAATCCTTAGTACAGTCACAGAGGAAGCAGTATATAACTTTACACAAGATGACCTGATTAACGGGGCTTTGTTCTTTCAGCATAGGGGTGACAGCTATGCCCGAACACCCATTCTAGTAACAGATGGCCAGTTTTTCAGTACTAGCTTGTTTGAAATTCAAGCCTCAGCCCCATTCATTAGGGTCCATAATAATACAGGTGTAGAAGTCAGGCAAGGTCAGTATGCAACAATCAGTGATCAGAACTTGAGTATTGAAACAAACGTGGATTTCAGGCCAGAAGATATATCCTTCCAGTTGATAGAGGGGCCAAAATTTGGACATATCAGAGCACGAGGTCAAAAAGTCTTTAAGTTTTACTACTCTGACTTGCTGAACGGACAGGTCAAGTATTGGCATGATGGAGGAGCTGTCCTTGATGATAAATTTATCGCAAGCATCCAACTGGACTCCTTGAAAACTGAGGTTACATTTTCTATGCGAATCATTGCAGAAGGACTTTCAGATCCACCTGAAATAATCCACAACAGAATTCTAAGAGTGACTCCTTTACACCCTGAAGTTATCTCAGAGAACATGTTACAAGTATCTCACAAAAACTATCAACCAGATGAGATTGAGTACATAATTACTCAGTTACCCAAGTATGGCCATCTGATCATCAAAGGCAAGCCAGTGAAGCCAGGCAGCGCACCAGAGTTTACTCAGGAAGATATAAATAATGGGTATATCAGCTATAAGAGCGATGTAGCAAATCATGCATCAGACAAATTCATTTTTGATGTTGGAACTGATATACAGAGCCTAAGACTTATTGAATTTCTCATAGAAATCATACCACCTTCACATCATATGAACCAAGTGAATATTATTGTGCCTGAAGGTGGAACGGCCTTGCTTAGTGACAGAAATGTTCATTTTAGAGGAAGACTGGCTCAGAGTAAAAAGACCATGTTTCATGTACAATCTGCACCTGTACATGGGAAGATCATTGTTAAACGTGATAAGAAGAGTGCACCCATAAGTTCCTTTTCCAGTGAGGATATATTTCAGGGGCAGGTCTTCTATTCACATGATGGCAGTGAGAGCTTACATGATGAATTCACTCTAAAGGATGACGAGACAGGCCAGTTGTATCACATAACTGTTAATGTAACATCAGTAAATGATCAACCCCCGTATGTATCTGTGAATACTGGGCTGGACGTGTGGTCAGGGTCTTTGACCCTCCTCACCAACAAGCACCTACAGGCTTCAGATCCAGATTCTAGCAGTGAGGAGGTGGAGTTTCATGTCACAACTCCAACCAATGGCCACCTAGCATTCCTCAACAACACTTTCAGACACATTTCACAATTTACTCAAATGGATCTTGACAGTGGGCGGGTGGTATTTGTTCATAAAGGTATGTATACGTATATATCCCCATATGCTTTTTGTCTTTGTTTGTGAGCATGATGTCTGATCCACAGAGATGGTGTACTTATCAAGGCACCATGCACCTGTATCTACCTTTATTATTTAAACCAGTTTTACTGCAGTTGCCATCCCTTTTACTTATCAAGGCCAGCCAAAACTCTATCCTACTGGAGACTTGCTGTTGTCCTACTTAGCTTAGCCAACAGTGTAAGGATGGACATGTTCCCATGGTGGTGGAGCTTTCACGCAAGCTTAATTCATGAATCCAAGTAGAAATCAAACCGCCTTAGCCTTTGCCTCTTCACATTCAATACCTGAGTGTCAAGATCTTCATGAAAGTCAAAATAACAGCCATAGAGAGAATCTTGACTGTGTATGTTATTTTGTCATTCTGTCTTTGCATATTTCAGTATATTGTATTTTGACTGGTTTTTTTCCATACAGTTTTTTTGATATGATATGACTTTGGTAATATTTATAGAATTTCTGTACGTCACAGAAACTTATGTACTTGATTTATTTTAATCTCATACATTCATGATTCCATGGAGTCATCACTCCCATTTAAGACATTTGACTGTGCATTAAGTTGTGGTTCTAGAGAAGGATAATAATCTAGTTATAGGTATAATTTCTTTACTGTGCATTAAGTTGTGGTTCTAGAGGATAATAATCTAGTTATAGGTATAATTTCTGTTGTGGTTATAGAGAAGGATAATAATTTATAATTTTTTTACTGTGCATTAATTTGTGGTTCTAGAGAAGGATAATAATCTAGTTGTATATTTAATATCTTTTATCCTTTATGTATATATCCACAGGCAGTGAACTCGGAGAATTCAAATTTCAAGCAACAGATGGCACCAATAAAGATGAGTTTCACGTGTTTGTTGTGAGGGCTCGCCCAGTAAAGATAACAGTGTCATCCAATAGTACTGTGATGTGCTTCCCAAACTCCATTCAACCCATTAATAACAGTACTCTTTTGGCTGTGACATCAGCATCTAATTTTACCCATCCGGTAATTTTTTCTATCGCAGAACCCAGACCAGTGAAAGGTAAGGTGGTGACCTTCATCAATAAAAGGACCGTGGAGATAAACTCTTTTACTCAGGATGAAATCAATGATGGGAAAATATTTTACCAGCACACTGGTTCTATGCGAAACTGGAGGGAAACAGAAGTAGTTTATTTTGAAATAACAACCACCTATGCCCAGCCACTGACTGGTCATGCCCTCTCAGTTGATATTTCTTTTGCAAATATCAATGATGAAAACTTTCAGGATCTCTTTAAAATGAACCTTTTTTCAGTTGAGGAAGGAGGTAAAGCAACCATCACAAGGTCCTACTTTGATTCAACTGAAATGGTTCAGAAAATTCGTAGTTTCAGATCTGGTGTAAGTATGACTTTTTCATTTTCATCTAGTGTCAGACATGGATACCTGTGGTTTAAAGACAAGGATGCAGAGATTGGGGAAGAGTTTACACAGGAGGATTTGAATAATGGTGCTCTTGTCTACAAGCATGATCATTCAGACAGTAAAAAGGATTTTTTCCAGTTTGTGGTTAAGCTTCTAATACCTCGAACACATTCCGAAGCCAGCATGTCCGTCGCTAAAGTCTTAAATTTCACAATTGTTGTTGAACCTGTGAATGACCAAGGATTTGAAATTATAACTCGGCATCCAAGAATTCAGGTCAAACAGGGGACTGAGGTTGTGGTGACAGCTCAGAATTTAACAACTGTGGACTTGGACACAGGACCTGAGGGAGTTGAGTACATAATTCAAACACAACCTAGCAATGGCATGCTGGTTAGACTTCCTGATGTGCAAAAGAGACTGCAGTCGTTCACTCAGAAGGACATAAATGATGGGATAATAATGTTCAAGCATGATGGATCTAAAGAAACCAGTGCAAATGTATATTTTAAGGTGTGGGACAGGCGGTTTGATCCGAAGTTTGCAAGCTTGGAAATCACAGTTGTTCCAGTTACTATTAAAGTTGCCAAAGACAGACATATACCTCTGATTCAGGGGCAAAGCTATATTGCACTCTCAAACAATTACCTCAAAGTTTCAACCAATGGAGATCCAGATGCTCTCATCTATAATGTTACTCAAGCGCCACAGTCCGGCAAGCTAATGAAGTACAGTTTGCAAGTATTCAGATTCAGCCAAGCTGACATAGACAGCGGGCAGATTGTGTATACTCAAGATCATGATTCTCCTGGCGATGACTTCTTTGTATGTGACATTGACCATATTAACTTAGACTGCTCATTGGACACTGTCCAGTTTGATATAATAATGAAACCACGTGTTACACAAGGTCCCCTCATAACATCACCTGGCTCTCATGTGGCGATCACAAGATCTAGTTTAGATGCCAGCGAACTAGCGCAGATCACCAATGACAACCCGCTTTTTACCATTACTGTACCTCCTCGACATGGCCAGATCATGAGGAGACATCGGCAGCGACGTCAAGCATCTCAAGAAAACAGTTTTCAGCCAGTATCAGATTTCACATTTGAGGATATAGTTTACACTAAAATTTACTACGTACCAAACAGTCAAGAAAGACATAGCAGCAGCGATAAATTCATATACACCCTAACTGCCAGAGGTGTTCCACCAGCCAGAGGAGAGTTTCTTATCCAGCTGGACACTCCAGATTTTGATGATGACAGCAATAAAGAAAAAGAAGCCGTGGACAAAGACACCCATGACAAAGATCCTTTAAGTCCAGATGGTGATATACCTGATGCTGAAAGTGGGCAAGCGAAGGAAAGTGATGTAGCTGCTGATTCAGTGAGCTCTGATGATAACAGTCTAACTATAATAGCCACGGTTGTGCCATTGATAATCTTTACGGTCATAGTAATAGTTCTGGTTATTCTGTTTCTGCGGTGGCGGAGACAAAATCAGGCTGCGGCTCGGGAAGTCAAACCGGCAAAGCCCAGGCCAATTATCAGCGGTCCTTTGCAGCTGGAACAGGCACATGTCCAGATAGAGCGGAAACATGAAGTACTAGGATCTCCAGCAAGTGGGGATGGCACAGCTCTTGTGTCCCGAGATGAAGAAGAGAACCAGTATGTGAATACATCACTCATGAATTCAAGTCAAGAAGCTGATTCTTTATTCCCGCTTACCAACAAACCCTCGTCTTCTCAGTCCCCCGATGTGACAAGGGTTGAATACAGCCAACCAAATCGAGCGGGTAAAGTCAACCCCATGCCAGACTCACAGTCTGACCAGGTTTCTGAGGACACAGATCGCCGCTCCACAATGACAAGTGGCAGAGGATCTGATGCTAGCGCTGATCTCTTAGACTGGACATTAATGGACCCCGATTTGCTTCAGCAGTGCAGAATCACAACTCCTGTACTTCGTAACAATCAGTATTGGCTTTAGTCTCCACACACTGAAGATCTTATCCTTTGAATCCAAGGGCATTTTTAAGATCCATGTCACGGTGCATTAAATTCTTCCTAGTGTACATCTATTGGCCAAAATATGTGATAAATATGTGACAAACTGGTGAATATATTCATGAGCCTGTTTATCTAGTCAGTATGGTTATTTTGATAATGTACTATTTACACTGTCTTGCTTGAAGGACACAAGTGGCATCAAAATATTTTAATAGATTTATATTTGCTACAAAATTTTGTGGCAGTGAAAAACTTTTTGTTTCTGTTTGTGAACTTGCTTCATGTATTTTAATAGAAAATGATATAGGTTATTAGAGAAAGACTTTCTTTTCATTATTTGTACTGCATTAATTGTATTTATATCTTGTTAGTGATATTATTTTTTTTTTTCATTTTTTTTTGTTTTGAAAGTGATATGGAAATTTTATTTCCCTTCAAGCCGGTTTTTTTTTTTCAAATTTCTTTGAAGCCGGTTTATGTGATTTCTTTCAAATATGTAGCGCTGTACTACAGTTTATTGTGTGGTGCTTCTGTGGCCGGCAGTAACATATTTCTTTTTAATCTTAAATGTATGGCTGCCCATTATGGTCAGTGATACATTATATATATATAAGCTCATTGTAATTTAAAATGAGCATTGCTTTTGCAGTTAGTGTTTATTGAGTGATTATGTATATCGCTTTTAATATCATAATCAACATAATCATGAAGTACATTTTACTCAGAGATTAAGTCTGTAGGTTGCCACATTGATTTTTACCTAGCTTATAAATCAAATGGTCAATGAAGTTTTTGAATTAAAAAAAAACGTATCCAAATTAAGTGATGTTTATATATATAAAATGTATTCACTGTTCATTTTTTGTTTAAACAAAGCAAATGAATTTCTTGTCTTACTGGGGCAAGATATACAAACTGTATCTCATTACACTGTGCCCATGAAGGAAGACTGATATGTCACAGTTGTTTTATGTCTTGTAATGGTGTGCCATTGAAGCAAGACTTATCTGTCTCATGTGTCTTTTTGTCTTATCATCGTGTGTCATTTGATCAGGGCTAATCTGTCACATATTCTGTGTCTCATCACAGTGTGCCATTGAAGCAAGACTAATCCGTCACATGTTTCTGTTTTTGGTCTCATCATGGTGTGTCATTGAAGAAGGATAATGTCACTTTTTTTGGGTCTCATTATGTGTCATTTAGTCAGTCAGTCATTAGCATATCCCTTTCGGAACTTTTCCTCCTTAACAGCTCTCCTGAAGGCAAGATGCCCTGCTGCTGATGCATCCATGTGCCATTGAACCAAGACTAATCCTTCACATGTGCTTTGGTTGACTTCCTGTTTGTCTACATTCTCTCCCCTGACTTTTTTGTTAATATCTCCTCAGCTTGATAAAGAAGTCTTTACTCACCATTTCAGAAGTGATGTCTCAAGATTCATTTCCACTTGGAACAATCATTGTACAGCACATAATGGCCATCATGTCCACATCTTGTTTGCAAACACATAAGTAGTAGTCATGTGCAGACAGCTGAAATGTTGCCATTTTGCAGATTGTCCTTAAGGAATCTTTTCAGGGATCCCATTGTTTGTACTGTGGAAAAGTTGATATAAGTAATGGTATATTCATAACAGTAACAAGGTTAATCTTGTGAAGTGATAGTGCTAACTGCAGGCTGAAAAGTTAACTTCTTAATATTAATGCAGCAGGTGTATGGAATTCTCACTTTACACTGAAAGTAGACATTTGTGTAACACATCTGTGAAGTGAACATGGCACCAAGCTGGTGGTTTTAAATGGAAGAAAAATTTATGATTTTAGAGATGTAGAACTGTTCCAAAAGCCTCCACACACAGCTAAAGGAGTGTGCTTGAAGTGTAATTATGTGCATAACACTGGATGTGTTAACACAAGTGCACTTTGAGCATAACACCAGATGCGTTAACACAAGTATGCTTTGAGCATAACACCGGATGTGTTAACACAAGTGCACTTTGAGCATAACACCGGATGTGTTAACACAAGTGCACTTTGAGCATAACACCGGATGTGTTAACACAAGTGCACTTTGAGCATAACACCGGATGTGTTAACACAAGTGCACTTTGAGTGGGAGAGACACATGCCGTGTGTGATCAGAAAGAAATGGTAGTTGTGTAGAGACTGATTGGGAAATATGAGAAGAAAAAAAAATAGGGAAATATGAGAAGAAAAAACATTGGGAAATATGAGAAGAAAAAAACTACAGTTGAAAGCAGTGGTAAAAAGAAGCCTGAATACTTCATCAGAAGTAGCAACTAAAATACATTATTTTTGGCAGTCTCTTGAGGAACTTTGCCTCCCTAACAGCTCTCCTGTAGATCTCTCGGTTGTAAGCAAGATGCCCTGCTGCTGATGCATCCATTTGCAGATCATCAACGATGTCTTGCAGCCATCTTCGCCTTGGTCTTCCTCTCTCTCTTTTTCCCATTATGTACCCTTCCAAGACGGTTTTCTCTAGATTATCATGACGTTTAATGTGTCCAAAATATTTAAGTTTTCTCTGTTTAATCCTCTTTACTAGCCAGCCTTCTTCAATATTAAGCTCTTGTAGTATGGATATAATTGTTCTTTTTTGTGTCCATGATAATCACAGCAGTTTATGTAATTTGTTGTTTGGTTTAGTTGACTGATGATATCTGTGTAAGTGTGAATTTAGCTCTGTCAGTGTGAAGATCTTCAAGCACAAGCATCATAAGCTGGACATTGTTCTACAGACTTTTAGATCGTTCTCAGGATGAGAAGCTTGCACCTGAATGTGAGGAGACATGTCAGGCCTTATCATCCAGATCAGAGCAGAACAGCAGCCTATTTTCTGGAATTCCTAGAACAGCAGGATGGACTCTTGTCCAGATAACAGAACCACCATTTTTGTTCCAAGCATTTGGTCCAGATAACAACCACCATTTTTGTTCCAGATAACAGAACCACTATTTTTGTTCCAAGCATTTGGTCCAGATAACAGAACTGCCATTTTTGTTCCAAGCATTTGGTCCAGATAACAGAACCACCATTTTTGTTCCAAGCATGTCCAGATAACAGAACCACCATTTTTGTTCCAAGCATTTGGTCCAGATAACAGAACCACCATTTTTGTCCCAAGCATTTGGTCCAGATAACAGAACCACCATTTTTGTTCCAATCTCCAAATGCTTCAGTATAAGAATCTCTTCTGTTATCATCATCACAGAAACAGGCTAGTAACAGTGAATGATAAAATAAACATCATAGCTTCACCATGTAGATAAAATAAACATCATAGCTTCACCATATCCCTTTTTTTTCCTGTTGTGGATGGTGATACTTTTCTAAACATTTTATTGATGTTTGTTAGAAAAATTTGCCATAGACGAGGTTGCAAGTGAAGATGAATTTTATGTTTGCTCCACGTTATTTCTGTTTTTCAAGCATTTCATGACGAAAGGTTTTTAACCCTAATTGAAATACTCGGATAAATGTTTTTAGAATCTTTATTAACTCTGTTTTGTTTGTGTTGGTAAAACAGTTTTAAAAGTATCACGTTTTTTTTGTATAAAATGTAAATATATTTCATTGCAGTGAATTTTAAAAAATTTTGATGTGAACATATGCGAGTGAGTCATTACTTTTACATGAAGAAATTTGTGTGTAACATTGCAATATTTTTTTTATAACCACCATTTAAAACATTTTTTTTTTTAGTTATTTGGGACCAGGCATTACAAATAATATGCATGTCCCAGACCAATGACATGCCAGGGGTTCATGAACTGTGAACCAAAGAGATATTTTTTTTTACTAAAAGCTGAAGAATCCTGGGAGATGGACGGAGCAGCCAGTGTTTGTGAGATTGCCACAGATAGCCAGCTCATGTACATCGTTTAGCTAATGTCAGTTTGGTAGCAGAAATGATAATAAAACCTATTTCTATTCATTGTTTCATCAGAAAATGAAAGAATACAAACTGGAAGTCACCATAGGCAAGATTTATGGACTGGTGTGGCATTAGCAAGTAGATCGATGCCATCTTGGCAAATGTTTGTGTTATTGTTTCTATCTTTCTACATATACCTGATCAAGGCATTGTGAATTATTGTGTTATTGCAGGTGTAGACATTTGTAAATGTGGAAGTGTTACCAACTCATTCAGGTAAAACATAAATGTAGACTGAGCTAAGAAAGAACAGTTTAAGAAAAAGAAAAGTACAGTAATACATTTATGAAGCATTACTTTGACTCTTCTGCCTGAAATGGACATAACATGATGATGCACAGATATCAGTGGTTAAAATGAGCTTAGTGCTATGGCACCACTATGAGCTGTGAACTTCATATAGACAGCATTGATGGTTCTTAGTTATGTCTATAAGGCCAGTTGTGAACTATGGTCTTTGTGTGTCCTGGTTCAGTTTGGCGCCTTTGCTACAGAGTTAGTGCAGAGAGCGACACTGACTAGTTTCACATGTGGACTGTTTTAGTTTCTAAATGGCGTCCTCACTCTAGGACTTATATGAAGGACCATCAATGAACATTCTGCGAGATATTCACTGCCACAAGTGGTGGAGCAATTATGAGAATATCTCGTTCGCGATGATACTGAGAGCCTAATACTGAACTCAACTGAAATGGTTAAAACTGACAAGTGACAAAAATTATTACAGCCAGTGGTTATACCATTTTCAAAAACACAAAATTCTGAATACAGCTAACTGAAGAAATGTCTGTAATAGTAAAAATGTTCTGATGTATTTGAGGGCCTGCTGAAACTTTGTGGGCCCTTTTACTACAAGTGTACAGATTTTGATGTTGCCTGTACTTGCACAAATATATTGTATAATGATGATAATATTTCAACACAAAAAAAAATCTGTGGACAGTTGTTTTTGTGTTGGTAATGGTGCTTGCTAATGTTTTCATTGTGTTTTGGCTCATTAATGATTGGTTGAGTTTGATGTGTTTCTGTCATTTTGGAAATGTTGCCCATTAACAAATTTGTTCTATCGATTGCCAGTAAGCAGAGTTTTATTTGCTGTTTAAGACAATGTTGTCTGTTAACATACTTTGGTTAGCTTGTATTTGAAATGTTGCCTGTTAGCACATTTCTGTTTGCTTGTGTTGGAAATATTGCCTATTAATATTTTTATTGGAGTGCCAGTAAACACAGTTTTGTTTCACTGTGTTTGGTAATGTTGCTTGTTCACACATTTCTGATTTGGGTAATATTTGCCAGTTCACACATTTTTGTTTGCCTGTATTGGAAATGTTGCTTGTTTACATAGAAATGCCTTTAGTCTTTGTATGTACTTCTGTTCCCGTGAATAAACTTCAATTACAAATATATAAAATGGTTCTCTTAAGTTTTGTTGCATCTATGAGATTAAAAGTAGGGGATGGCCAGTATAATTCTAAATGACATAATCCATGAATTTTGCCCATTTAATTCCTTCAGTTCCCTAAACTGAATCTTAAGAGGCCATTTAATTTGCATACAAATGAGTGAGGACTTGTTCAGTTTGTCTCTTGTGGGCCATCTTTAAAGTGCTCTTTTAACAACATAAATGATAGGGCAAAGTAATTCTATCACTCATTCTTGTATGATATGCCCAGATAAAGCAACAATATAAACTGGGCATCTGCCCAAGATGTTACTCAAGGTAGGGCTCTTTGTCAGGATGGAGCTACTGAGTGGTCTGATAGGCTTGCTAGGATGGCATATCTTCTTGTACATGCTGCAGGGAAATGAAGAAAGAGCTTGCTGTGTGCATGGAATCCCCTGTGAAGAGCAAGTCACTCAGTTCTATAACCTTCAGAAAAAGAATGAGATGAATAAGAATTCTGCAATTAATAAACCAAGGAGCCTGTGTATTTTTCTGTTGGTGGAATATATGCTCTCTCTGCTGGTCATTATTTGCTTTCTATGCACGTCATAACTTGGCTACTATTTGGTTTTCATATGCACCTTTACTTGATCATTAAATGCTTTCTATGCTGGTTTTTACTTTCCTTCTCTAAGCTTTGTATGCAGCTCTTTACTTGGCCTCTGTATGGTTTTCATATATGTGTGTCTACTTAATCATTATAGCTTTCTATGAAGGTCTTTACTTGGCCTCTGTATGGTTTTCATATGTGTGCCTACTTAATCATTACAGCTTTCTATGAAGGTCTTTACTTGGCCTCTGTATGGTTTTCATATGTGTGTCTACTTAATCATTATAGCTTTCTATGAAGGTCTTTACTTGGCCTCTGTATGGTTTTCATATGTGTGTCTACTTAATCATTATAGCTTTCTATGAAGGTCTTTACTTGGCCTCTGTATGGTTTTCATATGTGTGTCTACTTAATCATTATAGCTTTCTATGAAGGTCTTTACTTGGCCTCTGTGTGGTTTTCATATGTGTGTCTACTTAATCATTATAGCTTTCTATGAAGGTCTTTACTTGGCCTCTGTATGGTTTTCATATGTGTGTCTACTTAATCATTACAGCTTTCTATGAAGGTCTTTGCTAAAATGAGCATATTTTGTGGGTGTGGGGTTGAGGGGGAGGGGGGCCCGGGCAGAATCAGATGTGCTTTTTTTTTTCCCTCTCAGAACCAGAATAACACATCTCACTGATACATTAACACAAAAAAAGTCATTGCACATATACTTTTACTGTATCTTACAAAAGAACCTTGTCACAACATAAGCACTGCACCGAAGGAAAGATTTTCTTGTAAGTTATAATTATCTATACAGATCACAAAAATTATAACAAAGAGAATACTGCACAGAATGAACAAAGTTATAGTGGAATGTAGATGCAAACATCAGAACATATAAAGCCTTATTCCACGTAATTTCAACAAAAATGCATTATATTTCATTGTTTCAGCTCTCTATAAACACAAACTGCCTCCCATAATGTTGAAAAAGCAGATGTGTGATAGCCATGTTGATTAATGCACTGCTGTCTCATGGCCAGATCAGAGTCCGTGTTCAAGTCCCATGTAATTCTAAAAGTGATTTGTTTATTATTTCCCCCAAGGTCTAACCACACAGTGCTATATTCTATTAGTTTGCTGTGTGAAAGTTTCCTTGCTTCCTATTTATAAACATTTGCTCCTCTAACATTCTGCAGCCTTGGAATACAAGGAACAGACATGATATACAAGATCTCATCCTACAATACTTTCAAATACTGTGCCAGAATGTATTCATTATGTGCTATGTAGTAAGTATTGATGATCTCTATTTTGTGTTGATCCATTTCTTCTTCTTGTTCTGTTGGCAAGTCCATCAAGATTTCCCCCCCCCCCCCCCCATTTTCCTTTCAGAGTTTCTGTCCTCCCATGATGTGCCTTAATAATTCTAAATTATTTTGTTCTCAACTTTTGACATTTTTTTGCCCAAGCCTACATTAGACAGGAAAAAAAAAAAGATTTTTCTGAGTCTGTAAGAAAAATATAAACAGATCGAAGAATATGAAAAAAACATTTGTTCTGAGTCGTATATTTTTTACAGGAGCCAGGATGTGGCATCAGTGAAACAGTCCAAAAATAAATATCTGATGTGATGAGGTCTGTTTACATGCTAAGAAAAACAGTAATCAGCAACTCATATCAGGATAAGCTGGACAGTTATAATCTTCTACAACTAGGAAGTAATAAAAGCATTATATTTCAACTTAATGAGACACCAGCACCTTTCTTAACATCATCCACTCCTTCTTAACAGAACTTTCCTGGTAGGTGAATCTGAAGATGACCTTGCTCACTGATCTTAAGACCCTGGGCTTTTTCCTGACCTTGCTCACTGATCTTAAGACCCTGGGCTTTTTCCTGACCTTGCTCACTGATCTTAAGACCCTGGGCTTTTTCCTATCTTACTTTCATACTTTCTGTCATTTGTGTTTTTTCTCATTCTCCTCACTCCCTCTGTCGCTTTGTAAAACTGAACCTTATACCTCTATCTACCTTTTTCTTTTTGCAGTTCATGTAAAATGACCAAGTATACAGCATATACCAAGTAAACACTGTCAGAAACATATAATAAGTGTTACCAGACATCTGGCAGAAGGTAGTCTACAGGTTTCAAGTAAGCAGAAATATGTGGAGTGTTCATGTTAAAGTTTTTTGCATGGAAAAAAATCATTTGTAAAATAAAATGAAATTAGCTTTCAAATTTTTGGATTTAAAATAAAAATGAGTTTTAAAATTCCTGCAATCTCTTTGGGAAACTCAGACTGTCAAAACTCCACACGGTTAATGACTAGAACAATTTACATTCTTCTTAAATTTTCCAAACTACATCATGATTTTCTTAAAGACCAAACAACACTCGCATATCTGCAAGAGTCAGTTTCTGGCTGTTGGCTCCAGAGCTGAAATGAAATTATAAAATGAAATTAGCGCACGCAGAAATGCTGATCTATAAACAAATGTTTTAAAATATGTATACATAATTTTTAAAACTACAAGAACAAAGAAGAGAATTTAGCTTCACTGCTCTCAAAACCAAGAACACAAATTTAGCTTCACTGCTCTCAAAACCAAGAACACAAATTTACCTTTTCTTATGAATTTTTAAAATGTAAAGACCAGATACAGAACTCACGGTAGAAATGGCTGTGTGCTCCCCAAGAACATGATTACAACAGCCATGCCATGGACATCTGCTAGAAAAAGAATGAGAGGATGGCCCAAGGCTACCTGGTGGTGTGCCATGGACACCCGCTAGAAAAAGAATGAGAGGATGGCTCAAGGGTACTTGATGGTGTGCCATGGACACCCACTGGAAAAAGAATGAGAGGATGGCCCAAGGCTACCTGGTGGTGTGCCATGGACACTTGCTAGAAAAAGAATGAGAGGATGGCCCAAGGCTACATGGTGGTTTGCCATGGACACTTGCTAGAAAAAGAATGAGAGGATGGCCTAAGGCTACATGGTGGTGTGCGATGGACACCTGATAGAAAAAGAATGAGAGGATGGCTCAAGGGTACTTGATGGTGTGCGATGGACACCTGATAGAAAAAGAATGAGAGGATGGCTCAAGGCTACATGGTGGTGTGTGATGGACACCTGATGGAAAAAGAATGAGAGGATGGCTCAAGGCTACCTGGTGGTGAAATGTAAAAGTGGAAATGAGTAGCATGCAGAACAGCTGAGGCACAATAAAAAAGCTTGCCAAAAACTCTGAAAGGTGGAGAGAATTTGTTGCTGCCCTTGAACATGCCACAAGACATACTGGGCAGTGACTGCTCAGCCGATCGCTGACTAAGGAGGACATGGATGGGTGGGATGGGTAGAACTCAAGTTATTTACATTTTCAATTTACAGTTTTAAAAATGATTATTTCACCCTCTCTTTAGTTCTGATAGCTATGTGATACATGTATAAAAAATACTTTTGATGCCCAACTCAAATGAATAACTTTTCCTATATACACCAAATACTACAATGTATGATAGAAACAATCTGTTTATCTCAGAAAACACTGATACAGCACTGTAAAATCAAAACTGGTTTGCATATGAAATCTTTTACAAAGGATAAGAAATGGTTAACACATAAACATTCTGTAAAACATTCAACATCACTTACCTGATTTTCTAATCACGACCCCTAACACTAAGATATTTTATTTAAAATGTCATGTCATGATTTCTAGATTAAAGAAGTTTCCATAATTTAGCATGTAATGCTCAAAATCTGTGTTGCACACTTAATCCTAATAATCTATCAACATTTCAATCTGTGTGTACGCGTAACAATAATGAAATAGCTGTAACACAAATTTAAATAAGACCAAGAACTAAATTCACATTTAACTAAAATACGCAACTTCAACTCTGAATAAATGTTTTCAATGTCCAAAAGGACTTCAATGTTTCCATAAAAGCAATTAAAAGATTTTAACGTTAGAGTAAAAATAATAAAGGACAAAAACATAACCAATTTATACAGAATATTTACAAGGGACATACTAAAAGTCGTGAGCAAAATTTTTTTTTTAAAATCAGAATTTATAGATAAAATATAAATGTATCACCTTAATCTCCTTTTCTTCACTTTTCAACATAATCTCCATTTCTCTGTGCATATTTTTCCCATCGCTCTGCAAGTTTGAAAATAGCCTCCTGGTAGAATTCTGTTCCAGCTGACCGAAGGCACAGACGTACTGCTTTCTGGACGTTCTCTCCTGTGTCGTAGTAATGGCCTTGCATTTGTTCTTTCACAAAACCAAAAAGATGGTAATCACTGGGTGCCTGGTCGGGGCTATAGGCAGGGTGTGGAAGAATTTCCCAACCTATTTTCTGAACGTCATCAGTTGTCCGGTTTTTCTCACAGCTTTGTGATCTTCAGTTAACAAACGTGGGACCCAGCTGGCACAAACTTTTCTATAGCCCAGGGTTTCAATCATTTATTTTACTGCATTGTGTCCCATTTCAAGATTTACAGCGATTTCAGATACTGTGATACGTCTGTCTTCTTTAATGATGTCGTCAACCCTTTCCATGTTGTGTTCAGTGGAGGCAGTTCGAGGGCGACTGCTGTGAGGTATATCTTGTATGCTCGTGTTTCCATCTTTGAAATGTTTCACCCACCTCCTAACACTGCTAGCACCCATACACACATCTCCATAAGCAAGTTGAAGTCTTTGGTGAATTTCAGCAGCGGGGATTTCCTCTTTAATGAAGAACTCAACAGTAGCACGCTGACGAAACGAAACTTCAGCACCTGCCATTTTGTTTATGATCTGTGTGGTCACGTGACACTTGACGGTCATGTAGCCTCTACGTGAAGTGCAAAGGGTGCAGTTAAGGTGATACATTTATATTTTCTCTATCTTACAAATTCTGATTTAAAAAAAATTTTTGCTCACGACTTTAAGTATGACCCTCATATGTAATAAACAGTTACAGTAAAAATAAAATCACTTTTATCACAAGCAGCGGCAGATTATTCATGAGGCTGAAAGGGCCAGGAAAAGTTGGGGCCTGACATCACAGAAAAAAATGCAAATACAGATTACTGTTTTGTGAATTTTATAACAGGAGATGAATCATACATGGAGGGTTCCCATCTGAAGTTTTGCCACGGAGACTGAGCAGTGGGCAACTCATCACTGACGACAACAAATAAATCTTTTTTGTTACTGGTCCTGTTTATAACAGTTCCAGAAAATTTCTTCACCGCCAGTTAAATGCCTTTAAAGTGTACTGAAAATTTTGCCAAAAAGTTCTTTAACCTCCTTTTGGCATTAGCCTTGTTATATGAGTCGTGTTTTTCATGCTAAAATTATTATCCCTGTATGTCACGTGAGCCAACCTGGTTTTGACACCACAAGCAATGTTATGTCTAAATAACGTTTGAGGTAGTACTGTGATGGAATGAAGTCAAGTTTCTAAAAATAATTATAGGTACTCCTAATTAATATTCATCATGGTGTTTAAGCAATATTTTCAGCGGTTTTTTTTTTTTTTTTACCAGAAACATAACGCTCAGGAGATTAACAAAACACTGAAGAGGTTTCCTGTTGATGTCATTTAGGACTAAGAATTCAGTTTAATTTCTGCTTTTAAAATACTTAAAAATTCTTGAAAAAAAAAATTCTCCAAGTACCAGAACTGTTTTAGATCACATGAAATGTTGCATCTCCCTGCAGCTGCTAACATGAGTTGTTGGCAACTATCACAGGGAACTATCACAGGGAACTATCACAGGGAACTATCACAGGGAACTATCACAGGCATCAAGGTGGCTGATGAGTGGGTTATATGACTTGCTTGAACATAAATTTAATTCTGAGGTGAGAAACTGTTCTTCATACTAAAACAGAGAAACATAAATCTATGTCCGTGCTCTTCATTGTTTTATCAAACTCACCCGGACAGAACTGATTTTGCCAATGACTTCTTCCTTTCCTGCAGGGCTGCAATCTTTTCTTCAATTGTGTCTTGGCAGATAAATCTGTCAATGAAGGACAAAGGCAACATTAAATATCCTTATTTTATTTATCTGTCAGATGTCCTGGAACAAAGATTTTTATTTTTCTCTCCTGTCAGAATGAGACTGGTCACTGCCTCAACTTTCCCCTCATGTCCCATGACATGCTCAGAAGAGGAGCTATAACACACATTTCAGTCAATCCTGGATCATTACAATCTCTACTCACTGACTTGGCTGTTGTGACACACAGGGAGCACTGCAAGGAAGAGAAATACGATTTCTGCCACGAAGGTTCACTACCCCTTACAACAGCACAGCACCCTGCCCCAACCCCAACCCTCATTCTTTATAACTTAAATCATTTCAGCTAAAGAAAACTGGTAACAATTAAGCAACAATAACAAATAACATTTTTATAAAAACATAAATTAATTCATTATTCTCAGCCTCCTGTCCAAAAAAAATGTGAATTTCACCAGCTGACATAAGATGACTAAGTAGTGTTTATTGTTTAATGAAAATGATGACACCAGAAAAGAAACTGGTGCTAGAAATGTAGGCATGTGCAAAAAAAAAAAAAAAGGTTGCACTTCATATACAGAAAAAAAAAGTGCTGGAACAATTACAATTCAAACTGGTTTAAAAAAAACAAAACAAAACTGCACTTCAAATCCAGACAAGTGAAGTATTTTAGACACAATAGCAAGAGTAACAATATATAAAAATCATTGTGCTTACGGGAAGAAGCCGAGCATGTGCAGAGAGCATCAGGAGATTAACTTGTCTGAGAGTGTTATCAAGGCAAAGAGATTCTCTGCAGTGTTAACTGGCTTTGGCTGATGATGAGTATCAAGAGATTAACTTGTCTGAGAGTGTTATCAAGGAAAAGAGATTCACTGGCTTTGGCTGATGACGGTTAAGATGAAACTGACACAGCATTAGTGAATACCTGTAAACAAATGTGCTTTTCTTTTGTCCCATTCTGTAAATACGGTCACATGCTTGCTCTTCCAAAGCTGGATTCCTGCGATCACAAAATTTACATCACAGACAACAAGTAAATGCATCAGTAGAAGAACTATGCCACAGATTACACAAAACTAATGACTGCTTGACAATAAATCTATAAGATTATTTGTTAAAACTTTTTATCAGTAATCATGACAAATGGATTTTCATTCATATTTTTTGTAATGCACTGCTGCACATCAGTCAGTTTCCAAGGGAGAAATTGGGTTTTTTTGGTGAAAACTTTTTTTTTTTGTTTGAACAAAGAATCAGTCGTTCCACTGGAAAAATAACACAACCACAGCATGAAGCAGTAAATGTTAAATAAACCAACAAAAAAAACATATATTAACTATCACAAGTGATACCATTTTCCTGGGTCCTTTGCAAAAATCTAAAGCCAGGAAACTTACTCACTACATGGTTATTTAATTTTAGTGACAAAAATGAAAGAATTAGCTCACCAGTGGTTATCTAGCAGAAACAGGTGGTTCCCACCAACCAAGTTTAACCCTACTCCTCCAGCCCTGAGTGACAGAAGCATAACCTGAAAGTTAGAGCACAAACTGTCAAAACATCTGCTTGGGCCTCTCAAGATGATGAAGACTGTTCAAGTAAGTCAAGCTGATAACACTGTCTAAGCTGACTCTGAGCTGATCAACACTGCCAGAGTCAATCAAGTTGGCAACAATATCTGCTGACAGCATTGATCATGTGAGTTAAGCTGACAGCACTGCTCAAGTAAGCTGACAGCACTGCTCATGTGAGTTAAGCTGACAGCACTGCTCAAGTGAGTTAAGCTGACAGCACTGCTCAAGTGAGTTAAGCTGACAGCACTGCTCATGTGAGTTAAGCTGACAGCACTGCTCATGTGAGTTAAGCTGACAGCACTGCCCATGTGAATCAACCTGACAGTACTGTTTGAGTCTCAATGACAAACACCAACTATGTATTATACAATAATACAATCTGTTATTTTTCATACACATACAATTTTACAGTGCTCATCTTCATTAATCTCCATGAAACTTGAACTTGTCCATGATATTCTTGAAAAATGGTGTCATGTCAGATATGAAAAAAAAAACCCCACTAAATTCTTCAAGTTTAATAAGAAAGGCCTCTTGGCAGGCTCCATCGTCGTGAACAGCATGTCAAGCTATAAACAGTTTACCCAGGCTGAAAGCCTGTTACTTCCAGCACTTTACAGATGTGAGATAAAGTCTTGGTCACCTCTTGCATGGTAACTGTAATGTCTCCTAATCACTGTCAACCTGGCTCCCCAAACTACACTAGAAACAACAGAAATGAGTTTTAAAGAAAAACAATTCATCTGATTCTTACAATTTATTACAGATCTTTTCTTGTCAGTCCATTATGATTACCTCCTGTAACATTGAAAAGATAGGGCTCAAATGAAATTACCATCTTTATCTTGCTTAACAACCATTGTACTCCTCTTTCCTCTGTCTTCCCCCCTCCATCTCTTTTTTACTACTAACTATTCAGAATGTCAAATCCCTCACAGATCTTCATATAAGCAATTATGACATTTCACAACCACACTTTCTTAGACACAGCTTCATAAGTCATGATATAAGTAATCCTTTTGTTTTTCATTTTTTATGCATCCTTGTAAATTTAGACTTTTCTTTTTCATACTTCTTTTTCTGCATATTTTTGTATGAATAAGATGCAAGCCAAACCATTACAATTTTATGCTTTGTTAATGAATAAAGCACTGTTCAAACTTTTTTTGTGTGCAGAAAATCTAATTATTTGTTATCACAACTTTACTGCAGTGGCTTTGTATTTACGAAGTGGTATCAGAAAGTTCCCTGATTGGTCCTTAAAAAAGTACAGGCGTATCTTATTTAAATCTGGTTGCCATCCCCTTCAAGGTAGTCTCCTTGGGGATATACACAGCAATCTCAGTGCCTCTTCATTATCTCAAAAGCACAGTGAAAGCCATTTACTTGAAGGCCATCCAACACTGCCCACAATTCCATTCAGACTTCATGTACAGTGTTGAAATGGCACCCCTTCAGCGTCATTTTTATTCTGAAGAACAAGCCAAAGTAGCAGGGGCTAGGTCAGGTGAAAAAGAGGGTGTGGGACAACCATCTTGTTTTTTTGCCAAAAACTGCATCATCTTGTGGGAGGTGTGAGCAGAGAGTTGTCATAATGCAACAGCAAACTATAGCTGCATCACAGTTCTGGTCTTTTTTTTTTTTGTCGCACATCTTCTCCCATGTACTTCAAAATGTCATAGTGAAAGTCAGAATTCACCATACTGTCATGATGAACGAACTCTTGGTGAGCATAAAGGGGGAAAAAACAACCAATGAACAAGCTTTTAGTTGCACTCCGGACCTGCCTCATCTTCACTGGTCTTGTGACTGCAAGCGCTTCCACTGTGATGAATGTTGTTTTGTCTCCAGACTGTAGTGGTAAACCAAAATTTCATCATCCATGATGATCCTAGAGATAAAACTGGGCCATCATTTGCCACCTCATGAAGCTCAGGGCACATATTAAGATGCCACTCTTTTGATTAGGTGTTAAAAGCAAAAGGATGAACCTCATAGGAACATGACACATGTTCAGGTTCTCCACGATGATCTCCTGGGAGTCTCCATAACTGATTCTAACCATGTGAGGGAGCTAATGGATTGCTCAGTGACAGTCCTCATGGATGAGTTCCCTAATTTCTTCCACACAGTCTAGCATTTTGCTGGCGATTGGCACCCTGAACACTCATCATCTTGAACAGATACCAGATTGGCCTTGAAACATGCATGCCACTCACAAACTTGTGTTCAACCTAAAGAATGTTCATCAAAAGCCTAAGAAGCATTTCAAGGATCTCAGAAGTAAATCTGCTGAGATTCACACAAAATTTTATGCCGGCACATTGCTCTAACTTGTCAGTCATTGTAACAACCACAATGCGGTCCTAATGTAAGGTCACAAAATTGCCAGTAGAAAATGAACACATGTAGACTGTACAATACCAAGTTAACAGACTGATCCAGCAGGTTTAGAAGTAACAACCATCGGCATCCTGTGTGTGTGTCAAATGATATAATCATGGCAAGTAGAGTACAGAAACTTTCCATCTTGTATTTACATATGTGTTTTTATATACTCATGCCCAAAAATTGTTAGTGTGTAACATCTCACCTGAGCTCCCTTAGAATTAGTGTTGAAGTCATCCACAATATCCATGCGTTTCTTGGCCGGGATGTCTCCTTGAATGATACAGTATGATATACCAGCCTTCTCTAGATGATGTCCAACTATCTTCAACATCTGAGTCCACTGTGATACTATCACACTGAAATCATTAATAACTTTAGTTTGTAAAATTAAAAACAAGTTACCCATTTAATAAATTCATATAAAAATAAATTAACTGTTTGTAGCCTCTGAATCTCATGTAATATCTGCCTCCTCTCAGATAAGGAATTAACTGTAACTTCTGAATCTCACATGATTCACTAGAGTTAGTTTCCAGTTACATGGATAAATCATTAAAATTTGTTTCCAGTTTCTGGACATCATGTGACTTGGAACTTGTATTAATTTCATAAGCAAATTTGAAAATGCAGTTGTCTATCTTGAGCACATGCCCAGCCATCCTAGCCTATTTGTTGTCAAGTAATGTCATCTGATTTTATACCACCAATATGTTGTTGGAATATGTTGTGCGTTGTTTATAAGGCAACAGTCAGTTATAAACAGAAGCAAATGTGTCTGAACCTCAGACTATCAAATGTGCAACTAAATAGCTGCTAGTGACAAGTTTCAAACAAAATGGCATTTTTTTAGCAGCATTAACTGTCCAGCAAAAGGCATTATTTATTTTTTTTTTTAACGGTACAAGAAATCATTAACATCCTGAGCCATCTCCCCAGAGAAGGTCTGCTCTTTTAAACCATCATCTTTATCTGTGTCCACCTGAAAAATGAGAAAATAAATACTCAAGTGACTGATAGTACACGTTTTACATCCTTCCTCTGCCATTACATCTCACATAGGGCTCACATGGTAGTTTGCCAAGTTTTCCTGTTTTCGGTGAGCTTTTCAACCTCATCAAGGGATGTTATGCCCATTAAACTGGCTTCTCTTAACAATGTCCTCTTTATAGATTCATGAAGTCGACCTATTTTTCTTCAGCTTGTTGTGTCCACTTGATAGCTTGTTTTGGGATTCTCTGACTGTTTCTTCTCATCACGTGTTCGACATATGTCCATCTCCTTTTTGTGATCACCCATGAGTCAGGTTGTTGTTTGCTCATCTGTCTTATCTCTGTGTTGTTCTTGAATTCGTTCCACTTTATACAGAGTATTCTCCTGAGGCATTTGTTTTCAAAAGAGTCTAATTTTTTGTCTATTTCTTTAGATGTTTTCCAGCTTTCACATGCATAAATGAGGGTGGATATTACATTTGAATTGAATAATCTTAGCTTGGTTTTTGTGCTTATAACTTTTGAATGCCATATGTTCTCAAGATTCTTGAAGATCAATGCTGCTTTTACAATTCTAATTCTAACTTCCTATCTGGTGTCACCATCCCATTCTATCTAGCTGCCGAGGGTTTACTTCTTCAACAGCTATTCCTTCTACGTATATTTTTTCTTCGTGAATGAGCAGTTTCATTATTTTTGTTTTTTCCTTGTTAATTTCAAGTCCTAATTTACTAACCAGTGAAGACAGTGAATTACATTAATTTCACACTGTCAATGATAAAAGTTATGTTATCTGCACAATCAAGATCTTCCAGTTGGGTCTCATGTACCCAATAAGTGCCCGTTTTACCTGTGCAGCATTTTTTCATTATAAAGTCTATGGCAATTCCAAAAAGCAAGGGAGATAATTTACATCCTTGTTTCACTACCCGTTTCAATCTGGAACCATTCACTCACTCCTGTGTTGACAGCACAAACATATCCATTGTAGAGATCCTTAATGATGTTGAAAATTTTGGATGGTATTCCACATATTCTTAAAATTCTCCACAATTAATCTCTGTGGATGCTACCAAATGGCTTTTTAAGGTCTATGAAGTTCAGGATTAATGGTTTTTCCTTTTCAATATGTTCTTCAAGTATTATTCTTAAGATGTCGAGACAGCTTCTCCCTTTTTTAAATCCTGCTTGTTCTTATCTCATTGCAATATCCACTATATCTTTAATTCTATTCAGAATAACTTTGCAAAATACTTTTAACACAACTGATAGTAAGGTTACTCCTCTCCAGTAACAGCAGCAGCTAAGGCTGCCTTTGTTTTTTTTTTTTTTGTTTTTTTTTTTTAGTATTTTAACAATGATTCTTTTTTTTTTTCCATTTAGAAAGGACCTTTTCTTCTTTTCAAATTTTATTAAACATTCTATGTACTTAGCTCATGTTGTCACTGTTAACAGCTTTTAACATTCTGGCTGTTATTTCATCTTCACCTGCAACTTTGTTGTTAGCTATTAGATTCACCGCTGTTTCAATTTCATTCAATGTAATTTCATCTAGGTTGACATTTAATTGTGGGACTGGTAAACTGGTTTCAAGATTTATTAATTGATTTGGGCGTGGTCAATTAAGTACTTCTTGGAAGTGTTCGGCTCATCTTTGGTTTTGGTCTTTACTTGATGTTAATAGTGTGCCAGTTTTTAATGTGACACTGACTGCCTCTTAATAAATTAAAATAATAATAGCCAGTATTTTTGTGTAAATACCTCTTATCATTTGCCTGCAAGTCCCCATTTCTCTGTATAGAAGATACCTTGTCCATGATGTATTTCAACTACAACAAAGAATGCCTTTCAATTACTATTACAAATTCAACAGCCCTGTATGTTTTACAACAACAACAACAACAACAACAATAACAACAGAGGAAGTAATATGCTGATCAAAGTCAATGGACAAACACATGAAAGCAATGCCACAACTTGTACACAGACAAAAATGTCAGGCAGAAATACAGAAGCAACTAGACTAGCAACTTTCTTATACTTTCACAAATATGTGGTCTGCAAAAGTGATTTTCTAACAAAACCCTTTATAAAAATGCATCATCACATGAGTTTGTATACAACTGCAACATTCTTCTCTGAGTGTAAAAGAAGAAAAATGATCAATTCTATTAACTCTTAATTCTGCTATTGGAAGAATTGTTGTGTATTCACCTGTTCTTTGGGCTTGTTTATGTTTCCATATTAGTGGGAACAAAGTTTTATGAAGAGCTAAACTGTATCAGGACCAGTAAACCAGCTGTCCATTATTCTATCCCACCTCTCAACTGGTGCACACTATAATAGGCTCCTATGGTGGTGGAGTGTGCCAAGATTCTTGCTTTCTGGGATAAAGCTCATCATTGTGACCTACTCCAGTTCACCATCTTTCAACACAGACTATGTTTCAATATTTTCGCACTGTTGGCTACTGAAAAAAAATACAACTTTGTGTTCCAGGAAGATCAAATAATAACTGAGTGATATACTATTTTCCCTTCATGCCCTAATGACAGTATGTACAATCAACCTACAGGCAGATATTCATCTCTTTCAGAAGCAGTTTCTCCCAGAACCAGTGTGATACACAATCACCACTGATACAAAAGTATCCATTTTTACAACCTTAGCATGAGAAGACAGTTCATTATTGGCTATATACTAGCACCTCCAGAAATTTTATATAACTGATGATTTAAATGTAAAAGAATTCTGATGAGACAAGCATAAACAAATTAGTTTACAATCCTAAGCACTTACCTTTGAGCTAAGTGAGGACTTGTGAAATAATGAGGAGGTTGTGAGTGAGCTGCTAATCTCAGTGCTGGCCCCAGTAAGATCATCAAGTACCAAACCCTTCATCTGCTCTTCCACAGACAATTCAATCCCATCAGACTCCACATTTTCTGCATCTACATCCTGGTTTACACAAAATGAAGCACAAAGTATTAGCAACATACTATATCTTCTGTGTTCATTTTCTGATACAAGGTCAAGGTAAAATTCCCATTTCCATGGCATCAAGGCATACTGGGAAATAGGCTCATATCTCCCATGACCTTCGGCACTTGAAAGTTTGATGTGGTCAGTATCATGTCTAGCCACATTTATCTTCCCAGATTTCTCTGGTACCCATTTTTATAGACTGGGTCAACCACAGGGCCTTTTCCCAGTCTTATACCAGAAAAAATCCCATTCCTGGGACTGAATCCAGCACCACCAGATTAGTAAACAGAGCGCCGCCTAACCACTCAGCTAACAAGGCCACCATTCTCTGATACAAAACTGATAAAAATTGTTACTTCTTGTTTTAAAATATCCAGACCATTTTCCTTCCCTGTGCTCTGTTATTAATTAATTAATATTTTTATCTGAGTTTAGCTGTGAAATATTTCAACATTTCTCCCTGAACTTTGCTATTTAATAATTTGTTCTCTTCTCTGAGCTATGTTTTAAAGATTTCTGTGAAACCTGAAATAATAAGGATGCAAAGTGAAGTCTAATGTACAAAAGAAACCACAGAAACAATATCAGAATTATATTCAATCATTATTATTATTTATTGATTTCTATTCTGTTACAAAACCATAACTTCAGGAGGCTGTTGTTGAATCTTAGGCTTCTGCAACACTTACTTCACCGCTTTGTTTTGTCTATTCTATGACAAATTGTTCACAATAAAGGCATCACCTTCACATTTCTCATATGTCATTTCATCACAAATGATGACATATAAAAAATTATAAAAAACATAACATGAAAAACATATTTCATTTAACTAATATGAGAACAGCATGATGTGGGTAAGCTACATATTTCATCTGACTTAGGATGATATACCATCTGGAAAAAGGAGGATGCAAGCAAAGAAACTGACATATGTGAGAAGCTCAATTATTTTACTATTATGGGAGCACGAAGATGGGAGGTACTTACAGACTTCATCAGACTAAGGTGGGAACAACACTGCCTCAGTCGTAGAAGTAAAACCAAGATCTGACTCCCACTGCTCCTCCCATGAGATGCGTTCATGACATTTAAGTCATCACCACTCCGACCAGCCCCATCAACTCTACCACAGTCTGTTATTTTTGAATCTGGTCTTGACTCAGTTACTGGCAAT
This sequence comes from Achatina immaculata, assembly GCA_009760885.1. NCBI lineage: Eukaryota > Metazoa > Mollusca > Gastropoda > Stylommatophora > Achatinidae > Lissachatina > Lissachatina immaculata. The sequence continues at coordinate 74,283,094 of CM019691.1, forward strand.
TTCATGTTTCCCATTCCAGACTCTTTTTCCACATGACGCAGGATGTACTCCTGAACTGTCGATCTATTGTAAAGAGTAGTTAAGCAGTAACTTGCGATATGCTGATAGAACAAAATGAATCTAATTTTCTAATAAAATAAAATTTTAAAAAAAAACAAACTCAACAAAAAATAAGAACTTTCACTCAGCCCATCTCATCTTCATCCTTGTAAAGATCAACATAGTCTTTCCTGATTTCAAACATTTATTACACAAAAACTATGCTATGTATAGACATATGGTTTTTTTTTTAAAATTTTACCTCAACTCAAAAAGTTTCTTTTTTTTTTTTTTAACTTTATTTGTGCATTTTAACATTTCAACATATGCACCATTTGTTTGCTGCCTGAAGAACACCTAAGTGATCTTCAATTTCTTGCATTTGTTCTCTAATGTCTCTTTAGTTATGGCACTCAAACATCCATTATCCTTGCCTTCAAAGTTTGCATATCAGAAACTGCTGAAGTGAACATTTTGTTTTTAGTATACCCTCATAAAAAAAACAGTCAAGAGAGCAGCAAACATGGTGGCCATAGTGCTATCCTCCCAATGACTCGAACATGTTAAAGAAAACTCAGGCTTGCTCTCTATGGCAACAATGGCTCGAACCCATGCACATATCACAGATCCATCAACAGATTTTCATTTTGTACCAGGCCACACAGGTGGAAAATGAAAGAGCAGATCAGTCGGTTGCACAGATATCATAGAGGAAGGGCAGGAAACGAATCAAGATACATCATCAGCCTATAAGGGAAACTGGCTGGACAAAATACTTCCCTGACAACTGCATTCCTGACACTGTCAGTAATGAAGGAAATGAGGGTGTAGCAAAACAATGAACAGGACCTCCAGATGGATGGTCAACCAAAAAGGATGGGTGTAAATAAGTTTTCATATACTGAAGGATATAATGAAGAAATGATTGGAGGACTATGATGTGTCCAGAATCCATGGATGATGGTTCTTGTTAACTAACTAAACATAGCACATGCAAAAATGCATGAAGTAAAAAAAAAAAACAAAAAAACTTTGAGATGAGGTAACATTTTTAAAAACCATATGTCTGTACCTAGCATAGTTTTTATGTAATAAATGTCTGAAATCGAGACCTTGCTTTATGCTTTGTTTTCAGTCATCATATTCAATTTTTATTATTACTTCCTTTTCCTCTTCTTTGTTTTTTTTAATGCCTAATGTGTTCATTCTCAAGAAATCAAGACATCAACTACAGCAGGTCTAGTGAACTTCATGTGTGCATAATCCCAAAAAAAGGTTTTGGAACCATTGCTTTAAACCAATATAATAAATCTTTGTTTAGATTTTAGAATTTTACATTTCATATTTCATTAAATTGATATAACAATCTTGCCTACATTTTAGCATTTTACATTTGTTTAACGTTATTGCTTATCTTAAAGAACTGTTTTTCTCACTTTCTACTGAAATCATCATTATACTGTACTGAGATCACAATGTTCATTAAATTCAATTAATGTTCAGTTTGTTCTGCCTTTTCCTCTAATGGTACACCTAAACAAACTGTCTCATGGATATAAATTCTCCTGTCCACTCATATGTACCAGTGTCACGTCTTTGTGTTTTAAATTGACTCTCCAATATGTTACGCCGTTTAAAATGTTCAAGATTCTGTAACTAATTGACTGAATGTCCTAAATACTTTAATGAGTTGACTAAATGCCAGAAACAGTGTGACTGACTTAATACCCTAAATGCTTTAACTGACTGACTGAAACTTCTAAGTACTTCAAAGAACTGATTAAATGCGCTAAATTCTTTAACTGATTAACTGAAAGTTCTAAGTACTTCAAAGAACTGATTAAATGCCCTTATTTTTTATTTTTAACTGACTGATTGTCCAAAATACTTTAGCTAAGTTATGAAACAATTGTACTTTGCTTTTCAATTAAACTATTCCAAAACAATATTATATGTTTTCTTTCTGTTGAAAAAATGAACACATAATTTGAAGACATCATTTTTTTTTCTCTCTCTTTCTATTTTCTCTTTTAGTTCTCATCATTTCTGTGTCAAAAGAACTACCAAAAACATGTAACAATCCAAAACTTTAGCCCTCCGCCCACACACGTAACTGAGATGTAGCCATATATGCCTAAGACTAACACGAATGTCTGTTCATATAACTCATGCACTGGTAACTTTGTGTAGTTTTCAACTCAGAAAGGGTGGTGAGAAACTCCTGCATCAGAGATATGTGAGGATATGAACAGAGAACACCAGTCTTGTTTCAAGAGCACACACTTACGGTAAGAAATAATAGTAACCAAACATGTATCAGCACTCACTGAGTTTTACGAAACAGCTTTTCATACACAGCTCTCTCCTCACTGGACAGCTGAACTTTGATGGTCTGACATGTCTTGCTTGGAAGGGAAACAAGAGGCTTACCCTCAGTATTTGTTTGTTCCTTGGTCCGTCTTAAAAGCAGCGCTTTCACAATAGTGTTCAGTCGCTTAGTATTCCCTGGAGAAAAAAATCATATATGTATATATGTATCTTGTGAATCACCTGAATTGTCTGATTTAAAACAAACAGTATTCTGAAAACTTAACATCACCTGTATAACAGTGGTACTCTATTGTACTAGAAGAGCCAGAAGCTACATCAGACTTCACCTCTAGCTAAACCCTATATAGGAAACCATAGGTCTTCAAGTAAGCAACTGTATCTACATCCCACATACTATGATGTCATCACAGCATCATATGCTAGCAATATCACAGTTCTAGAGAGATAGAAGAATGAGATTTTTTTTAAAAAATCTCCCATGAACTTTTTCAAATGTCACTGAAAATTATAAAGTCTCTTCATATTTCTAAAAAATTCCATTAATGTCCCCTGAAACATATACTCTGTAAACCACTTAAAGATGCATTATCCTGTTTCCTGGTCAAAAATTAAAAACCTGCAACTGATTTCTAAGTGTATGTTCTACTACTACTTGCTTAAGTCAGATAGAGAGTGAGGGGGGATGATGCAGATGGAGAGAGAGAGAGATGAAGAAAGAAGGGGACAGAGAGAGCTGGAGAGTGAAAGAGTGGGAGAGAGAGAGAAAGAATGGGAAAGAGAGAGAAAGAGAACTAGATTACACAGAAATTATTTTCCTGTTGCTTTCAATTTGGGTGGCTGCACAGTTCAATGTGGCTGGAACTAATACTCAAATGGATAATTCTTTATATTCTTCATGCACTTGCAGCTGTGTATTCTGGTGTGCCTTACCGTGCAGGCAGAAGTTACATTTCAGAAACAGTTTTCTTTAAATCACTGTGACAGGTGCCACTTTTACACTAGGATCAAATGGATTATGATGGCACCAGGAATTGAGTTTACTATCGTTGCATGAAAAATCAGTTCGCCTTAAGTTTCACTACTTTCACACATTAAAATTTGTAATTTGTGTAAACACGAGTGTTGGATATAAAAGTTTCTGAATGAAAATGTTAATCTTTCCTTGAAAAATGAAACTCACAGTATTCACACAAAAAATATGTCTGAAGCCATTGTGAAAACAAAGTCAGTTTTTCAAGACAAATGGACTGGTTCTCCATCTGCTCTTGCTATACTAGCTTAAAACAGATACCTGGCATTTGTTTTAAAGGAAAAATGAAGTAAAACTGACAGCATGTTTTTCATTTTTATGTGAAGTTTCTAATACTTCAGCCTCTATAGCACTTAATGTAATATAGCGCTGATTTTTTTTTTTTTAGAATGTTAATTGATTTAAAGAAAAACCCTGATATTTTCATATCTCTGTATCTTCCTCTTCGTACACATTTTCTGTCTATATCTGCAGTCCTATCTCTTGGATAAATTTCACTGGTTTTTTTTTTGTAATTTATGCATGGAACCGAAGAGCGTATCTTCTTTAGTGGTTTCATTGGGCCAGTAATTGCTTCTCAGTGTCTCATAGTTGGTACTTTTTTGGAGGATATGTTCCACAATTTGGGGCACCTGGGTACATGTACAAAGAGTAGTAGCACCAACTTTCAACTTTGTATACATATGACTTTGGAGTCAGCTGTGTCCTGTTTGGAGATGGAAAATGCTCCGCAAAGAGTATGTTCTCTAGTTCAACCTTTTTTTTTTAACTATAGCCATCTCTAACACTGCTGACACCCTCAGCATTCCAATGCATTATTTTAAGTTCTTGCTTTCTGGCAGTTTGTTGATGTTGTATTTTCTGGCCAGTTGCTCTACTCTCATGTCTCCACAAGATGAACTGAGAGGACCTCCAGTAGCATTGGGTGGACCTTTCAAGGCAGGGGGCCCGGCACTGCACCTGCCTCGTTAGTCTTCACAGGGCGAGCACCATGTTAAAAAACTGCAGATAGAGACGTTTCATTAGTAATGTGTGGTACCCTGATTTTTGCGATGCACCTTTTGGCTGGGTACCTCCGACTTCAGCACCTTTCCTTGCTAGGGCAGACTGTGGTCTTGCTCAGACTGCCAGTGGTGTAGGCTGGTCTGGTCAAAACTTTTGTTTTCCAGCCTCTGGTGGCTGTATTTATGCCCCTTCTCCATGTTAGACCCAGTATGCAATACTGGTTGGCCAGACAACTTTGAGACAGTTCCACAGAGACACTACATTCCCCACCACCTATAAACTGCTGGCTCTGTTTTGTTTACCTAATTCTGATAGCCATTGTTGTAGAGACCCATAGGCTTGTCACATTCTGGATTCATTGGTTTCATATCAGATTTTCCTCATCCCTGCCTGCGATCTCCATGTCCCCATCCGACCACCAGTTTTTAAGCAACCAGATCTATGTTCCCTGTCTCACAAAGACTATGTTAAGAAAAGTGAGTTCTTAACACAGTTGTTCCCAGGGAAATATCTTTAATATTATATAATGTCTTTGTCCAAGTCATATTTTTACTATTCAAACTCCATGCGGCCATTGAAAAAAACAATGCAATAGTTTTTACCTTTCTCAGAGTCAACATGTTTCTTCCACACCTTGTATTCATCAAATGGACTGAATCTCAGAAACCTGGATACATGCAGACAAAATGATATTTCACTCTTAACCTTCTTCAGACAACAAAAACATGGTGCGAGGAATCAGGTACATAAAAGTGAATGTTACTCATCACATATGTACCTGGACATAGTTCCACAGACATGGAACTGATTTTCATGCACATCCAGTTTCCTTTCATGCACTAATAGGTAATCCAGTGTGCCTCTCCCTGCAGGTATATTTTCTTAATCTTTTATAGGAAGTTTTCCCCCCAACACAAATATAAACCACTCATTTCTATAACCAAGTTGAAAGCAATGTGCTGGTTGTAGATTTCTAAACTGTATTTTTTGCATAATAAAACAGTCAGCCATTCTCTAATGCCCTGAACCTGGCACCTTACTTAACCGTGCAAAAAAGACTTCAAAATCCCTGATAAAGATTATCCCTAATGTAATATATTACAGAAGAGAAAGGAAAGAAAGAAAGAAAGAAAACTAAACTTAAGACTAGATCTTCCACTAACAAGAAAATAATTTTCAGTAACAAATATAACAATCACATAATGAGGCAGTACAAAAAAAGAGGAAAAAAAACCTCAGAAGTGAGTACATATCCAGGAGGTCATTCTGTATGGGGGTACCAGTAAGAGCCCAGCGATACACAGCTCTAAGACGACATACTGACTTTGCTGTTCCTGATTTGTAGTTCTTGATATTGTGGGCTTCATCCAGAACAATCCTCTCCCATCCTATCCTCATCAGCAGAGGCAAATCACCTGCCATCTATATTTACATGGGAGAGAATAAACAATCTACAGTGTCATGAATCAAGAAGTCTTCACATTACAGGTAAATCTAGAATCACCACAGTACTAATACTTCATTCTTTCAACGTGTAACGAATTTTACATGTGAAACTGTTTTGTTTTTTTTTTAGCCTTCTACATAAAATACTACCTTCGGAAAAAAAATTCACACACACACTATTCAAAAGTTTTTCTTTTGTTGCTAAAATAACCAGATGTACACTTGGGTAATGTACTGTAAAGAATTAAATTATTTTTATACAACAATCTATCTTTCCAGTCATGAACTGACAGACATGTGCAAGATGCGCTCCATTGTGCTTACAATTCAATTTTACATGTTGATTGAGTGTGCTGATAATACAGTTTTGAAACAACAACCCTTTTCAAGAGAAGGCAGACCACTAACAACTTACAAAGGGTTGAAACATTAATACAGACAAATGACATAATGCATTGCGTTATTTATCTTCAAAATTCCTGCAGTCTTCATTATTGGTTGCTCTAGCAACTGCTGTAAATTTCTGATGCTTAAAGAGCATCCATTAAGTAAAAGATCTGTTACCATGGATCTCTAGGTGGAAATGACCTACCATATCTATTTTTAAATATCATGTATCTGCTCATACCACTTTCAAGATCAAGTTATATGATATATGAATATAGTCACCAATTAACTTTATGAACTAATGGTAACTAACCTCATTGTTTTTTGTCTCATCTTTCTTCTCATTGTTTTCAGTCTCATCTTCCTTCTCATCTTCTCTGTCTTTTACAGGATCTTCAGCATTCTCTGATTTGTCAGTTCCAACTTCTTTGCTCACTATAGTGTATGTTGTCAAAACAATGTCACTGTCTATCAGGCTGTACAAAGATATACCAGAAATCTTTATTATCAGGCTGCACAAAGATGTACCAGAAATCATTATTATCAGGCTGTACAAAGATATACCAGAAATCATTATTATCAGGCTGTACAAAGATGTACCAGAAATCATTATTATCAGGCTGTACAGAGATATACTAGCATTATCATGCTGTACAAAAATATACCAGAAATCATTATTATCAGGCTGTACAAAGATATACCAGAAATCATTATTATCAGGCTGTACAAAGATATACCAGAAATCATTATTATCAGGCCATACAGAGATATACCAAATATTGCCACTGTCTAACTGGCTGTACAGAGATATAGTGGTCTGTCTATGACCTGAACTAAAATATATCACATATCACAACCGAGTACAGAATTAGGCTGGGATAAAATTTATCAAATTGGGGGGGGGGGGGGGGGGGGGAAGAGAAGATGCAGTACTGGTCAGTGACTCATAGAATGCTTCACAGTTAGTGAACCACTGCTGACCAAGACCCTAGTCTACCTCCACATAGTTGTTAGTATCAGATGATAGTCTGAGTTAATATGGTTTGAAACAAAAACAAAAAAGGCAAACCCACACCTAACTAAAGCCATGCCATAATAGATGTGTTGGGTGGAAAGGCAAAAATATTACAGACCAGCTGCACATTGTGACACAAATTAACCAACACCCCTTTGAGAAAAAATGCAGAAAAAAGAAGAAATAATAGCATTGTCTGCCATCTGCATGGAGACAATAACATCTCTTAAACTGACCTGAAAAGAAAAATTTGTATAATATTGTCAAGTTGTAAAGAGGTAATTTTCAGAAGAGAAATTTGTTTTTCTGATCAAGTATCAACTATGTATATTTTCATCAAGTCAAAATAAGAAAAAGTATATAATACCCAGTTTAATGGTTGACAAGGATGTATCAGTAAAAGGACCATATTTGATCATATTTTTCAGTAGTTCTGAAAGCTTCAAAACAGAGTAGTCTTCTTTGTCCAGTAATCATCATCATCAGGTGCGATGTCAACTGATGTTGGCTATTATGCTTCTACAGAGTACACAATCCTTCATACAGGCCATCAGCTCAGTTGGTGATCTCCTCTAACACCATCTCGTCATTTCTCTCGGTCTTCCTCTTGATCTTCTTCCTTCTATTTTTCCAGCTGTTATAATATTTTCAATGCCCCCTTTTCTCATTGCATGTCCTATGAAAATATATTGTCTCTCTTATTTTTTTGACAAGATTCTATGATTTCATCTTCAAGTATTGGTGGTCCATCACAGTTTTCAGTATCTAGTGTTAATTCTGGTCATTCTCCTCCATATAGCTCATTGATGTACTTTGTCCACAATGTCTTCTTTTCCCATTAACATTCTACCTTCTTTTGATTTCAGGCATCCTGTGGTATATTTTGTCTCCCTGCCTGTGAGTTCACTAATTTGTTTGTGCATGTTTTTGCTGTCTTTATTATGGGAGTCCTCTATTTGTCAGTACTGTTCATTTGACCACACTTCCTTTGCTTCTCTGCATTTGCATCTTATTTCTTTATTTAACTATAATTTTCTTGGTTATTTTTACTCCTCCTTCTGTGGTCCATCAGTCCCAAGATGTCATCTGTCATCTATTTTTAGGGGCTTCTTTTTTCAGTGGTATTATTCCTTAACAGTTTGGTGGATAGAATCTCTCAGCGTTGCCCATTGTTCATCTATACTATTTATCTTTGCTACTGCACTGTATCTATTTGCTATAATAACTCTGTATTGTTCTCACAGTTCTTGGTCATTTTTAAGGAGTTCTGTATTCAGTTTGATATTTCTCACTTTTCTGTATGCTTTCTTTAGCTTTATCTAATTTTTCCACACAGTGGGCCGTGGTCACTATTGCAGTCAGCTCCAGGCATGGTTTTTGTTGTCAGTAATGCATTCCGGAATCATTTATTGATTAATACGTAGTCTGTCTGGTTAAAAGTCTTTTTGTCTGGGCTGCACCACGTTGCCAGTTTTCAGGGATGTTTAAAGCAGGTGTTTCCTATAACCATGCTGTGTATTTCTGCTCATTCAATTAATTTACTACCTCTGTCATGTCCAGTAATAGTAATGACAAATGATGATGATGATGAAAGCAGGAAATGATGATGAAAGCAGGAAATGATGATGAAAGCAGGAAATGATGATGAAAGCAGGCAGTGACAGGGAATAAACATGAAGATAAGACAATGCCCTCCTAAGTCAGTTTTCAGTGCCATCATGTCTGAGACAAATTCAAATGCTATTTCATATGTCAGGCCGTGGCACTAGCTGCTACTAGGGAGGACTGTGGAAGAGAGAAAGGGACTGCTAGCTTTGCTCTGTCAGTCCTGGCATCAATGTAGAGATAATATAGCATGACACAACACAAACCTGGAAGAGAGAAAGGGACTCTAGCTTTGCTCTGTCAGTCCTGGCATCAATGTAGAGATAATATAGCATGACACAACACAAACCTGGAAGAGAGAAAGGGACTGCTAGCTTTGCTCTGTCAGTCCTGGCATCAATGTAGAGATAATATAGCATGACACAACACAAACCTGGAAGAGAGAAAGGGACTCTAGCTTTGCTCTGTCAGTCCTGGCATCAATGTAGAGATAATATAGCATGACACAACACAAACCTACAAATTTATACTTGAAAATGAATTGTGTTCAGGCAGCAGATGTTACCTGTCTACACTTTTCTCACGATTAGGGCCATGATACACAATGAACTTGAGAAGACCTGGACGGCAACGACGCTCTATTTCTTTAGCCCACTGATGAACAAGTGATGCTGGAGCAACAATCAGTGTGGTACTGGATTTCTTAACAGCTCTGCCCACTGTAAAATCATCACAGATTCACTTCTTACTATCAAATTATTCTGAAGCTCCTTTTCAAACAAACTAAACTGTTAATATTTTGAAACAAGATTATTAAGCCTTAAAGGGTTACTTAATTCAACTTGTACTTGTACAACTCCCTGTAACTGCGAGCTGTTGTTCTTTGCAGCCAATGCTGCAGAGGCGTTGAGGCACAGCATCGTATCAGCGTGGAAGCGGGTTATGGCAGCTATTTTTTCAGTCCTGGAGTACAGCTAAAAAGCAGGGGGTATGCATTGCTTCCTTAGCAGACTCCACCACCATGGGGACTATGGCAATCCCTGCCCCATTAGCCAGGCTAGGCCTGTTACTAGGGGTACCATGGAGAGGTGGGACAGGGTCTTGGTCAGCTATGGTTTACTAACCCTGATGCTAGCATATCAACTATGGGTCGCTGATTGCCTTATAGGACAAGCGTATTCACTCCCAATTAATTCAACATAAATGAATGATAAATACATCGATACGACAAGAACTTAACATTGAAGAAGGCTGGCTAGTAAAGAGGATTAAACAGAGAAAACTTAAAATATTTTAGACATAATAAACGTCATAATAATTTAGAGAAGACCATCTTGGAAGGGTATATAATGGAAAAAAAGAAAGAGAGGAAGACCAAGGCAAAGATGGCTGCAAGACATCGTTGATGATCTGCAAATGGATGCATCAGCAGCAGGCGTCTTGCTTACAACTGAGAGGCCTATAGGAGAGCTGTTAGGGAGTCAAAGTTCCGCAAGGGATATGCAAATGACAGACTGACTGAAATGAATGATTCTGGTAATCAACTTGCTACTTTTTCTCACTTCACTGTTGTCTTAATGTTCAAGCTACAGTCCAATAAGGACAAAACCTGTGAGCTGAAGGTGAGCCACAACTGTTAGGTCCAGGATTAAAGATAGCCAAATTTCTTTCTCTTTTATAACTCTCCTTCAGTCCCCAAACAAAATAAATATCAGTTTGCAGCAGTTAATAGTTTGATCTAAATCTTTATATTTGAAAGGCACATTTGTTTTACATTTTATTCTGATAATAAAATTAATGAGATGTATCTTTTCCATGTAAACTATTCACTCTCTCAAGACTGAAGAGGTGAACAATAGGATAATGCAATACTATAACACTTCCTGGGCCAAAGACGAGAAAATCTGTTTTCCGGTTTCCATGCGCTGTTGGCCGAAAGCCGGATTTGCCATTTTCGACAGATGTCTTATTCAAACTGTTTCTAGGTTGCTATTTATAGTAATTTTTGGTTGTCTGTACTTTTATTGTAAAGTTAATATAATAAAATATTGTTTTCAATCTTTGTAACTTAAAAAAAAAAAAAATATTCTCGCGTTGTGAGCTGTTGGGAACACATGTTTACAAGATTTTAAAAAGTTGATATTTTCTTGAAATGGTGGAGCACGCTTCTCTCGATGAAACTGCTGTTGGTGCTGAATTATGCTATGATTTGTTGTCAGACTGCCCTAGTGATGATGAAAAATCACTGTTTAATGATTCTTGTAATGAAACTGATGTGTTTCAAAGTGATTCCTGTGACGGTGATCGGACAAGACCTACGATAACTAGGCAGAGGGTCGCTGCGTCAGAAAGTGAAAGTTCTAGTGACAGTGATTGTGATTCAACTTCAGGATATGATGCATCAACAGCAAGTATTTTACACTTTTCATGTGATATAGTTGGCAGTGATATAAGTGTGTGGAGTAACACTGATTCTACACCAGTTCTTGAAAAATTATAGGAAATCCTGATGTTTCAGTGAATGTAAACAAACCAGACAGCACAGAAGAAATTTGCAGTATAATGTTTGGGAATGATTTTTCTGAACTGTTAGCTCATCATGAAAATTTATACCCAACATATGCATAAACCTACTGCCTTTTTGTCTGAAAATATAACACATTCAGACATGAAAAAATTCTTTGGATTAATCATTTTGATAGGCTATACTAGGAGGCCACAATGGAAAGATTACTGGACAACAGACCTTCTTTTGGAAACACCAATATTTTCAAAAACAATGAGCAGAGCTAAATTTGAGCATCTTCTGACACTTCTGCATTTCTCTGACAACTCTCAGACACTTCCAGAAACAGACAAATAAAACCTCTGCTGGATTATTTTCTGCCTAATTTTCAGGAGTTGTATAATCCAAAATAGCAGCTTTTGCTTGATGAAGGAATAATTCCTTGGAGAGAAAGACTGAAATTTAGGACACCTAATCCTTCAAAATTAACAAAGTATGGGATCCTTGTGAGACTGGTGTGGGAGAGTGACACAGGCTACATACTAAACATGGAAATATATACAGGAGAAGGAAAGAAGCTAGAAGAAACAGTCCTCTCAGTTCTGAGCCCTTATCTTGGAATGTGGCACCATGTATATCAAGACAACTATTACAACAGTATGTCAATGGCTGAAGTTCTTCTGTGGAACAATTAGGGAAAACAGAGGATTGTGAAAAAGTTTGAAAACTGGTTCCAAAGTAATAAAGAAAAGTGAAAGCACATTTTGTTGGAAAGAACAAACGCTTCTTCAGGTCTAGATAGACAAAATAAGGTAGATAGAGGTGTATGGTGCAGTTTTACAAAGTGAGGGAGGAAGTGAGCAAGGTGAGAAAAAAAACGAATATAAAGTATGAGAATGTATAAATGAAAAACATACAACATCCGATATTTCGGCGTGAGCCTTATTCGAGGATACATACAAAATGAAATACAACATATATAACTTATCTGAAACGTCTTGCTCTCAGTAAAGCGGAAATATGTGTGGAAGAAGGAAAAAAAAAAAAAAAAACAACGCTGCCTACAGACAAAAGATTCCCGATATAGCCAATCATAGCGAAGAAGCGGAGAGAGAGGAGGAGGAGAACAAGTGGGAGAAAGGGGTTGGGGGAAGGCAATAGAAACATGATAGCCGCTAGAGGTGTCGGGGGGGGGGGGGGGGGGGGGGAGAGAAAAGAGGACGCGAGAGATAATGAATGAAGAACTTAAACACCTACAGGGAGGAAATGTAAAACTAGTGAATGGGACAAGACCAATATGTTGGCAGAGAAGGAAATAGGATGGTGGTAGGGAGGGGTAGCATAGAGAAAGAAAGTAGAGTATAAAAAAGGCCAGTGGAAAAATAAAGAAGTTACAGAAAGCTGAAGACATTGTTAATTCCAGCTGGGTGGAGACAGCCAGTCTGGAAAATAAGGCGCTGTTCCCTAAACCGCACTGTAGCTCAGACAGAGTGAAACTAGTACTCACGTACCACCCTCATAGCTTGGCAGTTAAAAACATACTGTTTCGCCATCTCCACCTCCTCCAGACCGAGCCTGAGACACGTGAACTTTTTGGGGAACCCCCATTGGTGGCTTACAGACGGGACAAGAACCTCAGGGACCTTTTAATTCGTAGTCATCTTAAGACAGATGACACTTTTTATGGTACCAGACGTTGTGGACGCCGTAGATGCAACACTTGTCCGTTTGTTGTCGAGGCCAGCCAGATCTCTTTCCCTAAATCCACGTTATCAGTACAGGAGGGTTTCACCTGCACTTCACGAAATGTCATTTATGTTATCATGTGCAAACGTTGCGGTTTGAAGTACATAGGGGAAACTGGCTTACGGTTAGGAGATTGATTTCGCCAGCATCTCAATGATATTTCTAAGAGGGCCTGGACACCTGTGGCTAAACATTTTTGCCTTGGTAACCACAGGGGCAAACAGGACATTTCGGTTAGTGCGATCCGCTCTTGTTCCACAGATGTACGATCTCGGAGGGTCCTAGAACAGCGCCTTATTTTCCAGACTGGCTGTCTCCACCCAGCTGGAATTAACAATGTCTTCAGCTTTCTGTAACTTCTTTATTTTTCTACTGGCCTTTTTTATACTCTACTTTCTTTCTCTATGCTACCCCTCCCTACCACCATCCTATTTCCTTCTCTGCCAACATATTGGTCTTGTCCCATTCACTAGTTTTACATTTCCTCCCTGTAGGTGTTTAAGTTCTTCATTCATTATCTCTCGCATCCTCTTTTCTCCCCCCCCCCCCCCCCGACACCTCTAGCAGCTATCATGTTTCTATTGCCTTCCCCCACCCCTTTCTCCCACTTGTTCTCCTCCTCTCTCTCTTTTTTTTTTCCTTCTTCCACACACATTTCCGCTTTACTGAGAGCAAGACGTTTCAGATAAGTTATATATGTTGTATTTCGTTTTGTATGTATCCTCGAATAAGGCTCACGCCGAAATATCGGATGTTGTATGTTTTTCATTTATACATTCTCATACTTTATATTCGTTTTTTTTCTCACCTTGCTCACTTCCTCCATCACTTTGTAAAACTGCACCATACACCTCTATCTACCTTATTTATATTAACCAGTTTTACTGCAGTCGCCATACCTTTTATCTAGATAGACAAAAGAGTTGTCCACATGATATCAACAATGCACAATTCAAGAACAGTTGCTTCTGGGAAGACAGATAGAAAAACTGGACAGCCAAAAGTGAAACCAATTTGTATTGTTGGTTACAGCAAGAACATGAAGAGAGTAGACAGGGCTGACCAGTATCTTTCATACTACTACTTCTTGAGGAAGACAGTGAAATGGAAAAGAAAGTAGGATTCTATCTCATCATTTGTATATTGTTTAATTCATACATAGTCTACAGTGCCTTAGATAAGAACAAGAAGACCTATAAGCAATGTTTGGTTGAAGTGGCAAGATTCTGGCTCTCTGAAACCAATTCTACTGTTCAAGAAATCTTGGAAGCAGGTGATGAGAATGAACCTACTACCAAACTGCTTAAAAGGGCCCCAAGCAAGGATCATCCAGGAAGATTATATGGAATAGCAAAGGATCATGTCCTGGTGAAGCTTGAGGGTCAAGGCACTAAGAAAGCACCATCTAGGCAGCGCAGAGCGTGCTTAGTCAATGGGAAAAGAAGTGAAACAAGATTTATTTGTAAAAGTTGTCAAGTCCCACTGCACCCAGAAAATTGTTTCACAAGATATCACAACTCAAGAAGTACTAGAGGGTCTTGGGAGTCTGTCTACCAAGTTGGATTACATTCCCTAAATGGTGAGTAGAGATACGCATGTTTTCCTAAACCCACTCAAAAAACTTCATTTTTCAAAAAATATACCTGGGAACTGTGGGTTTTTCAGGGTAGATAACTGTGGTCTACAAAGTTTTAAAAGTGTCCACCCAGTCTGATTTAAAACAACAGGAATGAGATGGCAACCAGAAAAATGTGCACACAGAAAAATTTTGCACATGGAATATTAGGCACAAACAAACCTACACACATGGAAAATCCCACACAGAGAAACTTGCTTGCCTAAGAAAATTCTCACACAGCAAAAAGTCCAGAGGCAAACAAAAATAAAAAGAACATCATGTGCCAGTTGTGTGTAATACAGGATGAGGAAAATTGATCACATAGAAAAAATTCTCATTAAAAAAAGAAAAGAAAAAAAAAGAGAAAAAATTGTGTAGCAGCACAAGATTGTGAGCTTTGTTCTGTGTGAGCTATTGTCCATGTGCAGAACTTTCCATGTTTAGAATTTTTTGTGTGCATAAAATTCCCTGCGCAGAATTTTCTGTGTATGAAATTTTCCACCATAGAATTTTCTGTGTGAGAAATTTTCTTGTTTGCATTTATGACTATGGGGATTTTTACGTGCACAATTTTCTCATGGGGTGTATTTGTGTGTGCATTTGTGTCAAATGGGAACTGAATTACAAAGCTAGTAGTGTTGAGCTTAGTGTGCTCCCATAGTTATGGAGTATTTTTGTGTACGTTCCAGGAATTCACACAAAGCTCTGTAATTCAGTTCCTATTTGACTTGCTGCATCCACTACAAGAATTTACACCAAGGAATGTGCTACAAGAATTTACACCAAGGAATCTGGAGTTTAAAAAAAAACCAACTTTTACAGATACAGGAAGACCCCCACAACGAAACAATTCAAAACTAGGAGCAAGTGATATCACCTTAAACAAAATGTGCTATCAGAAATATAAGTCTGGTGCGAATAAGAAAAATAGAATGGGATTTGTGTGTGTGTGTGTGTATGCGTGCGTGCATATATGTGTGTAGGGGTGAGTGGCACCAGCAATGGTAGTGGTGCAGCTTAAGATATACAGTACTTTGAATGAAATAGCAGTCAGCGACCCATAGCTTGTGTCACAGTTGACAAATCATAGCCGATCAAGGCCCTATTCTACCTCTCAGTAGCGACCCCTAGAAACAGACAATAGTCTGGCTGAGTGAACAGGGACTGAAATGGGAAGGTAAATCCAGTCCTAAAAATAAACCATGCCAATGCTGAACATGTCAGGTTAAGTTTTTTAAAACATATGGAGAAAAGTGAAACAGTTAATTTTCTAGACAATAAGGCTAGAAAATAATTATATGGGAGATCAGTTCACACGTCAAACAAGTTTATAACAGTACTTCTTGCATGACATCACATGGAAAGAAAAGAAATAAACAGAATAATAAACTAGTGATTTCAACAAATTAGTAAGCTGACCACTAGCCTCCTTAAATAAACATACTCACATCTGTCAACTTTTTTGTCCTTGCTCAACCACTCATCTTTGTTGTGCTCAGCTCTTGCAGTTTTCTGCTTCAGAATGTGGGATAATATGGTCAAAGTCTTCCCTAGGCCCATATCATCAGCTGCAAATTGTAAACACTATTCATCAAATCTCATTTTGTTACATGACAAATGTGCACACAAATATTCCTCATGTGAAAATTGTGCAAGGAAAAAATCCCCCCAGTCATAAATCATCATCATTGCCTTTCACTCCCTTGAGAGCATAGGCCACAGATAAAGGCTCTCCAGTCATCCCTGTTCTTGGAATTATTCTATGTTTCCTTCCATGTGGATCCCTTGTCTTTGAGCACTGTCATAACTTCTCTTATCCAAGTAAGTATAGGTCTTCCTCGTTTTCTATTTCCCTGAGGATTCCATGTCAGAGCCTGTCTTGTTATGCTGGTGTTCGATTTCCTCAGAGTGTGGCCAATCCACCTCCACCTCCTAGACATGATTTGTAGGTTCATAGGTTCTTGTCTTGCCCTTTCACAGACCTCTTCGTTCCTGATCTTGTCCCGCCATTTAATGTTTAAAATCCTCCTCAAGCAGTAGTTCATGAATGTTTGTATCGTCTTGGTCATAACCCATGTCTCTGAACCATATAGCAGGACAGTCTTTATGTTTGTATTGAAAAGCCTAAGTTTGGTTCTTGTTTTGATGTTCTTAGATGAACATATTTGGTTAAGTTGGATAAATGCTGTTTTGGCCTTGATTATTCTAGCTTTAACATCCTTTTCCATTCCCTCATATTTATCCACTATGCTGCCTAAATATGTGAAACACTCTAGTTCCTCAACTGGCACTCCCTCAATTACCATGAGGCTATTGTTTGCACTATTACTTTTCATTATCTTTGTTTTTTTTTGTTGTCTGTTATGTAGTCCCAGTTTAGCTGAATTCTTGCTTAATACCTGAAGTTTCTCTTGCATTTGTGTGTGGCTGTGTGCCAGAAGTACCACATCATCTGCAAAGTCAAGATCTTCCAATTGGTTCCACAATGTCCATTGTATCCCATTTCTTTTCCATCGTGTGGCAGTTTTCATGATCCAATCAACTGCTAGAAGAAATAGGAATGGTGATAGCAAACATCCCTACCGCACGCCTGTTACCACTTTAAAACTTTCTGTAAGAGTTCCTCCATGCATGATTCTACAAATTGTTCCTTCATATACAGTCTTTATAAGCTTTGTTATCTTGGCTGGGATACCATAGTGTTCCAGTAGATACCATAGCATTCTATGATCTAAACTATCAAATGCCTTCTCGTAATCAATGAATGTAACTAACAGTGAAGAATTCCACTCCATTGACTGTTCTACTATTATTCGCACTGTAGCAATGTGGTCAGTACAGGATCTTCCTTGCCTGAAACCTGCTTGCTCTTCTCTTAGTTTACTATCTACTGATGTTTTAATTCTATTTAGCGAAATCTTGCTGAAGACCTTGCTGGGTATTGAGAGCATGGAGATGCCTCTATAGTTCTTACATTCTAATAGATCTCCTTTCTTAGGGAGTTTTATAAGATGGGCCTCCTTCTAGTCCTCTGGGACCTTCTCTTCTTTCCAAATCCAGCTAAACAGTAAGAGTAGTATTTCTGTTGTTATTTCTTTGTTCGCTAAGTGCACTTTTGCTACAATTTCATCTGGACCCGGTGCCTTATTTCTCTTCAACTCTGAGATAGTGTGTTCAATTTCGGCCTTGCCAGGTGGTTCTACATTGATGTCTAGAGTATTCTCTGCTGCTGGTACCTCCTCTGTTTCTGTCAGTGCTGTCTTGTTTAGGATTCCACTGAAGTATTCCACCCATCTTTGCATCTGCTCTTCTTCTAATGTTACTACCTTACCTTGCTTGTTTTTGATGGGTTTTTCTATCCTACATGGTCTATTTGCCAACTTCTTGGTATTTCATACAGAGGTCTCGTATTTACCAGCTGCCTCTTCTGCCTGTCCCACCATTATTATTGAAATAGGCCTGGCTGTCTTTCTTTACACTTTTCCTAACTTACTTTTGGGCCAAATTGTATTCTATCTGAGCTGAAGCCTTTGCTGCTCTTGTTTTACTGTCATTTCTTTTTGCTTTCATTTCTGTCCTTCTGTCTATTTTCTTCAATGTTTCAAACGTAATCCAATCCATGTGGTGAGGTTTCGTAAATCCCACTGTCTCTTCACATGATTTGCTCCACACTTCTTTACCGCTATTCCACACAGTGTTCACACATCTGGTGTATCTTCTTCATATAACTCCTGCAGAACCTGAAATCTGTCAGTCATAAATGCCTACAAGAAATTTTCTCACATAGAAAATTCTGTGGGCGGAAAGTGTCATACGAAGAAAATTCTGCACATGGAATTTTATCATCATGGCCTTTCACTCCCTTGAGAGCACAGGCCACAGATAAAGGCTCTCCAGTCATTCCTGTTCTTGGAATTATTCTGTTTCCTTCCATGTGTGTCCCTTGTCTCTGAGCACCATAATAATTTCTCTTCTCCAACTGTCTAGGTCTTCTTCATTTTCTACTTCCTTGAGGATTCCATGTCAGTGCCTGTCTTGCTATGCTGGCGTCGGGTTTCCTCAGAGTGTGACCAATCCACCTCCACTTCCTAGACATGATTTGCAGGTTCATATTATGGAATTTTATGTGCACAAAAAATTCTGAACATGGAAAGTTCTGCACATGGACAATAGCTCACACAGAACAAAGCTCACAATCTTGTACTACTACACAATTTCTTCTATTTTTTTTTCTTTTCTTTTTTTAATGAGAATTTTTTCAGTGTGATCACACCATGTATTACACACAACTGGCACATGATGTTCTTTTTTTTTTGTTTGCCTCTGGACTTTTAGCTGTGTGAGAATTTTCTTATGCAAGCAAGTTTCTCTGTGTGGAAGTTTGTGTGAGTGTAATATTCCATGTGCAAAATTTTTCTGTGTGCACATTTTTCTGGTCACCATCTCATTCTTGTTGTTTTAAATCAAACTGGGTGGACACTTTTAATTAGTATTACATCATCCTACTGTTCACTTCTTCAGTCTTGAGAGACTGTGAATAGTTTACATGGAAAAGGTACATCTCATAAATTTTATTATCAGAATAAAATGTAAAACAAATGTGTCTTTCAAGTATAAAGATTTAGGTCAAAATATTAACTGTGCTGCAAACTTTTACTTCTTTTGTTTGTGGACAGGAGTAGTATGGCTGATAATGAACTATCCTATCATGAAAAGGCTGCGGTTAAGAGTAACTGTAGTCAAAAAGCTGACTAAGCTGTAAAATGAGTCTTGCATTTGTACTGGGAAAAGCTATGAAAAAGGTGAACATCTGCCTTCATGGCACACAAGCCTGTCTGGACATGAAGCAAAACAGGACAGCATGTGTAATCAGCTTCAGAAATAATAGAGCTATACCTGAGTCTGCAGCTTTTGAACATGCAAACAAAAAAATTCCATACATCTTTATCTCAGTTTTATAATACCTACTTACTGTTATTAATGTTATTTGCAGATATGCATTAGATCCTTCATGTAACCAACAAACAATGAACTTCTGTTCTAGTGTGATTTAGTTATGGAGTACTGAAATAAAAACAAACCTAAAATCCCTCCTGGTGGAATCTGGTTCTCCCTCCAGGCTAACCAAGCAAGTGCCTGTCGCTGATGAGGCATCAGCTTCACCTTCACACCCTGTGGGTCAGGACACTCTGTGTCTGCTGCAGGGCATGACTCAAGCTGCCTGAATGAATGGAGACAAAACAGGCTTTGAATACAGCAAGAAAGGCATTATCTGGCAGTCTTTTATGTAACACTGAAAATCCAATAATCATTCAGAGCATTATACCAAACTCTCATGTCTCTTGTTCCGAGGAAAAAGTGTTTCACAATGAGTTCTTCAAAATAAATAGTTTAACCAGAGGCCCTACAGAACATTTGAAACATTCATCAGCGTTCACTGAAGAGGCATGTGTTTATCTATTAATGTGGTGCGAGACAGGGTTTTGTGAGTGATAATAAGCACTGATAAGTCATAATATTTCACCGTAACACTTTCTTTCAAAGTAATCCTCACCACTCTTACTAACTAGATGTAACTATGTATCTCTCACCACTCTTACTAACTAGATGTAACTATGTATCTCTCATCACTCTTAATAATTAGATGCAACTATGTAATTTTTACATTTCTGGACAGCAAATGCATGTATTTATATGTATTGTTAACAACAGACAGCAAATGTATGTATTTATATGTATTGTTAACAACAGACAGCAAATGTATGTATTTATATGTATTGTTAACAACAGACAGCAAATGTATGTATTTATATGTATTGTTAACAACAGACAGCAAATGTATGTATTTATATGTATTGTTAACAACAGACAGCAAATGTATGTATTTATATGTATTGTTAACAACAGACAGCAAATGTATGTATTTATATGTACTGTTAACAACAGACAGCAAATGTATGTATTTATGTTTTGTTAACAACAGACAACAAATGTATGTATTTATGCTTTGTTAACAACAGACAGCAAATGTATGTATTTATACGTATTGTTAACAACAGACAGCAAATGTATGTATTTATATGTTTTGTTAACAACAGACAGCAAATACATTTCCCGAAACAGCAAAGAAAGAAGCCCTGGACAAGAACACTTACTTGTGTAACTTGTCAATAGCGTCTGTTGTTATGGAACCAACCTCTCTCAGCCTCTGGGCAGTCATTCTTCCCCCATACAATGTTAAGGCTTGTGGATTTGCTAAATGTGACACACAATAATTAGTGTATGAGCATATAACTATACACAGAGCCACTGTAGTAAAGCTGTGATACCAAAATATATAAACCAGGAAAAAAGTAGGAACAGCTTTATTACTTGTGTACTCGTCAAGTAATAAAGCCGTTCCTACTTTTTTTCTTAGTTTATACATTTTGCTAAATGTGAGAACAGTTACATTATTATAGGCAAGGATGCAACATTTACAATAAAGGAGTGCTGTTCCTAAGCAAGAACTAAAACATTTTTGATATGTGCTTAAATTAAAATATAAACAAACAAAATACAGTTACTGATATTTTGGTGGAAAACTTACAAGCAAAAAGTTGTTGTAAATGCTGAGGATGATGCATAAAATCTGGAACGTAATATGGCTGCTGCAGCATGTTTGCATGTGAAACAGACATCATGGCTTTGTTAGCAGGATCAGACTTGATGGATGCTGCGCCTAAAGATACATTGGCTGTATTCATATTCAAAGGCTGACTGTGGACAGTGTTCTGGAATTCAAATAATATTAAGGAAAAAACGCATGACAACAATCAAAGTAAGTGTTTATGTCCAGTTTGTACTTTGAGGAAAATGGTGTATGATTTTTTTGTTTATACATTTTAAATTCAGGCAGTTTCATGCAGATGGATCTTGCAACAATGATTTTTCCAGGGTACTTGATCTTGTGGACATAAATTCTTCACTTTCAAAAGTTATCACATGATCTAACTACCCCATTCAAAAAGAGAGAACATGAGACACGTTAGACAGCATTTACCTAAAAAAAAAAAAATCCTAGCACCTGGAGGATCTGAACCCATTGATATTTGGTTGGCAGGAGGTTGCTCTGACCCAATTTCAAGCCCAACTGACTTCTAGCACGCTCCTATATGATCAGAAGTCACATACTTCTAAAGCATGTAGGAATGGTTCCAGATTGAAACAGGTGTTAAACAAGGATGTATACTGTTTCCTTTACTTTTTGGGATTACAATAGATTTCATAATGAAAAAAATGCTGCACAGGTAACACAGGTATTGACTGGGTACATGGGACCCAACTAGAAGACCTTGATTTTGCTGATGACATAACTCTTATCAGTAATAATGCGAATTCCATGCAAGAAAAAACAGATAGCCTGTCTTCACTGGCTAGCAAAATAGGACTTGAAATTAACAAGGACAAAACAAAAATAATGAAAATTCCTCTCAATCAGAATGGAAAAATACACATAGAAGGGACAGATATTGAATAAGTCAATCAATTTGTGTACCTTGGCAGCTACATAGACCAGGATGGTGACACTAGAAAGGAAGTTAGAATCAGAATTGCAAAAACAGCATCAATCTTCAAGAATCTTGAGAACATATGGAATTCAAAAGTTATAAGCACAAAAACCAAGTTAAGACTATTCAATTCAAATGTAATATCCACCCTCATTTATGCATGCGAAAACTGGAAAACAACTAAAGAAATAGAAAAGAAATTGGACTCTTTTGAAAACAAATGCCTAAGGAAAATACTCAGCATCAAGTGGAACGAATTCAAGAACAATGCAGAGATAAGACAGATGACTGGACAACAACCAGTCTCATGGGTGATCAGGAAAAGGAGATGGACATATGTTGGTCACTTGATGAGAAGAAATGATCAGAGAATCCCAAAACAAGCTATCAAATGGAACACAACAGGCCGAAGAAAAAGAGGCAGACCGCGTGAAACTCTGAAGAGGACATTATTAAGAGAGGCCAAATTAACAAGCATAAAATCCTTTGATGAGGCTAAAGACTTGCCGAAGACAGGAAAAATTGGCGAACTACTTTGCAAGCCCTATGTGACGTTTAACGGCACAGGAAGGATATAAGATATAAGATGTAGGCATAAAGATCTTTAAACACTCAGATAAAGACAAAGAATGGACAAACAACTCACAAAAGGCTGGATGTAGAATCATGGAGCTGGGCATGACAAAGCATTCATCAGAATGACATGCTTCACAAGTAGAACCAGGGAAAGATGTTCACTTATCCTGAGGATATCACATGAATTTCACAAACAGTCCCCAGTTTGAAGTTCTAGGTAAGTGAATACTATACCTGACCATAGTCTCCTCTGTTGTTATGACTAGACCCAGATCTCTGATTCATCATATGAGACCCAGCAACTGATGCTCCACTATTAACATAATGGCTGGGTCTGCCGTTAAGATCCACATGACCTACAGAACATAAGAAATGACAAAGATTGGACCCAAAATGTTATTAATATTATGAAGCATGAGGATTTTTTTTAAAAAATCACTTGTCATTTATTGTGGTGCAGATATTTACAGCTGTGTTTCTTATATTCCACATGGTCTTTATCTCTGGTGAAATTTGTTTTCATTTTGTTTCACTTGTTCATTTTCATCTTTCTGCCCTGAGGTTTCTACCGACTGTCAGTTTATCCAGCTGGTTTCTTCCCAGAATGTGGCTAGACAACAGTTTTTTTTTTTTTTAGACCTCAGTGAGCATGGTGATCTGTCTCTTCTTTTAGCTATTTTTTCTTTTCTTTCTAGATATTTTCAAATAATTCTAGCATCTTTCTCCAGAACCATGTATGTTTCATTTTCATTTTATTCACTCATTTCTTCATTTATAGATTATATTTCACAGTTGCAAAGTCATACATTTGTATGCAACTTTGTATTACCTCATGACAGTAATTCATACTTGAACATTCTTCTGCTGTGTTCTGGTTTTACAATTTTTTCCTTGGAGAAATAACAGGAGCATTGTTACTTTCTGGCAAGTCACAAAAAAACACTATAGGCTGCTGACATGTAAAAAAAAATATCTAACAAATATAGAAAGAAACATACCATGCACCAAAAATTAAAGATAGTTAACAAATTAACGGAAGAATTAGTCCGAGATCTTCATTCAGATACCATGTGAAGTAAATCTGTGCTTGATCAAGAAATCCTGTAATAGGCCCTGTTTTTCTGCACAACGGCTAGATCTCAGTCAAGTCCTTGCATTTTTGTGGGCAATCAGGTACATTCTGTAGTTTCAGTCTGTAAAGGCGTGCCTTCATTTAACAATGTCCTGTCTACTGTTTTCACTTCTGGAGGAGTTGCATTTTATCTGACCTGCTTCATGATGCTTCTACCAATCACTGATCCATAGCTTCTGACAAACTCATTTTTATTTTCAAGAAAAATGTACTTGGAAGAAGTGGAGAGTTTTGAATATCTTGGATCATTAACTAATAATGGAGATACAATGAGGGAAATTAAAAGGAGGACATCTACTACTATTCAGAAAGTAAAGCAACTAAAGAATCTGTGGAGAGGAACAGACAGATCCACAAAAATAAGATTTTTAAGGGCATACATCTTTCCCGTCACAACGTATGCATGTGAGACCTGGACATTTAACAAAACAGCTGAGAAACACATAAATGCCTTTGAATGTAAATGCTACAGAAGAGTTCTTCAAATATCATGGACACGAAAAAGAACAAATATATCCATACTACGAGAACTTAATATTGAAGAAGGCTGGCTAGTAAAGAGGATTAAAGAGAGAAAACTTCATATTTTGGACACATTAAATGTCATGATAATCTAGAGAAAACTGTCTTGGAAGGGTACATAATGTGAAAAAGAAAGAGACTGATTGATTGATTGATCTTTATTTCAAAAGGGTTAAGAATTGGGCACGCAGGCCCGTCTGACATTCTGCCCTTTATCATACATCTTTCACTCTATTCCAGACATTCTACAAATATGCTGTTCATATAACAAACATAACTAACATTGAAGCTGAGAGACATAAAATAAAATATAACATTTACGTTTTGCTCTTAAACATTCACTCAGTACAGAAGTAACTACATACATTATAAATGACTATCTACTAAACAAAATTTTCGGGACTATTCAGAAAACAATTAATTGTATTCGGTGTCCATAAAAGCAGTTTAAGATAACTTTTAAGTTTTATAATTCATGGAGGCATGTAGTCGACATCAAATAGATATTGGGAAAGCTTGTAGTTGTAGGAGGGAGTATAATTTATATTTTTTATATAGGATGGGAGGGTATTCCAAAGATGAGCAGCAGAATAACTAAGGCTTTTCTTGTAAAGATCAAGTCTAGGTTTTGGAAGACATATGATGTTCAAGCGTTGGCTGCACTTTGGGCTAAACTTAAACAGGTTCCATAGATAAGGTGGGGCATGCCATGAAAGAATTTGATGTACTAACTTGGCTTTGTTGAAGAGGAACCTGTTCTTAAGAGATAGTATTTTGATACGTTTGTGATGGTTAGTTGTTTGTGCTTGATCTTTGTCACTAATAAGCTTTACTGCTCACTTTTGGAGTGAGCAAAGCCTCTTTGTATTTGACACTGAGCAACCATCCCAAACTGTTGAGCAATAGTCAATAATAGAGAGGAAGACCAAGGCGAAGATGGCTGCAAGACATCGTTGATGATCTGCAAATGGATGCATGAGCAGCAGGCCATCTTGCTCACAACCGAAAGCCCTACAGGAGTGCTGTTAGGGAGGCAAAGTTCCGCAAGGGACACGCAAATGAATGAATGAATAAATGTACTTGATATAGCTGTGGGAAAAACAGCCTCCAAAGTAATAAACTGTCTGCCTGCAGGGTGAGAAACACCAGACAGCATTGCACAAATAGCCAGCAGTGAATGAATAAAAAATAGGATATCATATGAAATTCAGTTCCATGAATATGAGACTTCACTCAAGTCTACAGCTGCTGAAAGCAAATAATAACAACAGGAAAAATAATGAAAACAATTCCCATTACTTTTTATTATATACACCCAATGTCAAAATCCAATGAATGTAATAATTTTCTCTCAGAACTGATAAAGTAGACAAAAAAAGTACAATTTCCAATGATACAACTACAGCACAGTTGAAGATGAAATATCAGATCTCCAATGATTAGTAAATTAACATCAATGTAACTATAGGGTTATTCATACGTCCGTGAAACATTTTAAAAATTCGCAGCAAATAAACCACATAATGGATCATGATTATTCTTATGCCAAGAGAGAGAAACTCTTCAAGTTTAAAAAAAAAAAAAAAAAAACCATGTGCAGAGCTCCTGTGGTTTGCTGCTAGGAAGAACCTCATCCGTTGTGACTGTACGGTGAGAATTTCAAGTGGAATTCCAAAAGGTAGAATCTGTTTTCAACAGCATGAAGAAATGTTATGCAAAATTCCGGGATGAAGGCGGGGGCTTCTCTGGTAGGCTTCTCTAACATGACTCAGTTTCTTCGCTTGGTCCTGGACATCCCTGCCGAGGAGCTGTGCACAGACAGCCTTCATCCTGGAATTTTGCATACCACTTCTTGATACTGTTGAAAACAAGTGCTGCCTTCTGAAATTCTGCTTGAAATCGTTGCTGCACAGTCACAACAGATGAGATTCTTGCATAATCCAAAACACAAAATGACTGCTCACATTTACTGAACGCCTTATTTGCTACTGCTGCCTCCTAGCGGCAAACCACAGGAGCTCTGCACACGAGATTATTTCTTTTAAAAACTTAAAGAGTCTCTCTCTTTTAGCGTAAGAATAATCATGATCTGTTATGTAGTTTATTTGCTGCAAATTTTTTAAATGTTTCATGGACGTATGAATAAACCTGTATTAATATCAACTGGGTCGACTCTACCCAGCACAGTTGTGCCATGATGAAGATATCGACTGAAAAAGATCATAGAACTATCAAGTACTTACCAATATGAGAGCTGGCTTTCTTTATTTCATTATCAATGGCTTGTAAGTTATCCTCAATATTTTCAATTTTCTGTAAAATCCGCTGACCCTTGTCTGGTAAAGAATTAATGTTGATCGATCGGATATTTGACTGAAAGACAATGGTTATATTTGAAATATTTGTAATGTTCCTGTTACATATTTTGTAACTTCAGACAGGTTAATCAAATGTCAAATATTTCTTAAATCCTGGTATAATACATCAAAATATTGCAGAAATTTTGACACAATCTTTCACTTTTTAACTTTAAATTATATTGTATCAATATATAATAACGGTTACTTTACTTCCAAGCTCGAGTAACACTTTGTTTTTATCCTGTGCAACTAACAAGTTTTCCAAGTGTCTACTGAAGGAGTAATGGCTGTTTACTTAGAGCAGTAGCCATGGAGATGGCAGATGGGTTTTTACTTTTGCTCCCAACCCAATACTTTATGATGATTTGGACCTGGAGTCATATGAGAAACTGGTGTTCAAAGTGCACCGCCGTGTATTAACCAACAATCAATCAATAAGATTCATGCAATGCAATAAGACAGCAGCACTTTTTGATGGCCTGAATTACCCTAGAATTTATTTTACTACAAATACTCCCCCTGGGAACAACCAAGTTAAGAACACACTTATCTTAACATAGTCTTTGTGAGACAGGGAACACAGATCTGGTTGCTCAAAAACTATGACCTACTTCTGTAGCCCAGAAACCTATAGCAATCAACACTAATTGTAATTGTTATTTTTGTAAAATGTAATGTCAGGTAGGTGGATGGATAGGGACATGGAGATCACTGGCGGGGATGAGGAAAATCTGATGTGAAACCAATGAATCCAGGACGTGACAAGCCTATGGGTCTTTACAACAATGGCTATCAGAATGATGTAAACAAAACAGAGCCAGCAGACTATAGGTGGTGGGGAATGGATATCACTGAAGCACTCATCGGAATCCTTGTCTCAAAGTTGGAGTGTCTCAGTGGAACTGTCTAAAAACCATTGGGCCTGATGTGGAGAAGGGGCTTAAGTACAGTCACCAGAGGCTGGAAAACAAAGCTTTGGCCAGGCCAGCCTACACCACTGTCTTCATGCCAGTCTGAGCAAGACCACAGTCTGCCCTAGCAAAGAAAAGTGCTGGAGTTGGAGGTCCCCAGCCAGAAGGCGCACTGCAAAAATCAGGGTACCACGCATTATCGCTAAAAATGCGTATGAAGAAGAAGAAGATTACAAATACTTTAATATTTTTTTTTTTAAACCCAGACTATCTCCTAGGATATCATTAAGCTTTTGTGACTAGTTTTGGATAAATATATAAATTTTAATATGACCTTCCAACCAGTCTAGGCCTCCTTGATATATTCATCATGCAAGATGACAGAACAGAAAATTCTCATGCAAGCTGAACTTTCAAAGTTAAAATTCACAAATGTACATTATTTAATCTTATCTTCTTCATAAATGTTTCATAAAGTTGTAACGTAAATTAGTAACACCTTACCTTCATCTTCTGTAATTCACTTGTGAGCACTTGTTTTTTACTCAACAGCATGTTTAAAGACTCCACTGTGTATGACATCTTTGGAAATTCATTTGTTGATTTTTGTTCTGCATTTTTACATTCTTTTTCCTGGTGCAAAATCTCTAGTGTTCCTTTTGTTTTACTGGTTACCTCTGACATCTGAACATGGCCAGGTAAAGGCTGTTTACCTTTTTCAGAACTTTCACCTGAGAAATGCTCCTGCTTCGCCTTTATTTGTAAAGGAACATCTCTTTTTGAAGCATCCTCTTTGTCTGATATATTTAACTTCTGAATACCTTTTCTAGGAGCGTGGCTCTTGTCCATATCTGATTCATCACTACTCTCCTCAGAATCAGACTTGATGGCTATTTTTGAAGATGGCTGGTCTGATTTTTTATTTCCTGTTTTAAGCGGAGACTCCCTGTATTGCTGAAATGATTTGTCTGCATAACTTGAGCTCATTTCTGAAGATGAAGACAACTGTGCAGGTCTTGATTTACTTAGACTAGCAAAGCTCACTTCCATTAATGATGAATCATTACTTTTCCTTTCCACAGAAATCTCTTTCCCTTCATCATCACTAACTGATTTGTTTTCATTAGAGGGACAACAATTTTTCACAGCAGAACTTCCCCTAGCTGTCCTGTGGTCATTCATAAATGGCTCATTAACTTGGGATGTTTCTCTTGCTGTGCCAGATTCACAATGTCCTTTCTTGTGCTCCATTTTACTCTGATTCCTGTTCAAATCTGACACTTTCAAATCATGAGTTTTGTGATCAGTCAGAACTGTTGGGGCTTTCTGAGGACAAGAAAATAATAAACTATGAAACATGTTTTTTCAAAATAAAGTTTCCTTTGAGATTATGGCGGATGATAATCTGTTTGGTGATATTAAATGTGCTTTTACAGCATAAAGTAACAAAGATTTGCAACATTTTCAGTCAAACTAATCATCACGCTTTTTTTTTTAATAACAGAATTAACTTGATTTACATTCATTTAAAAAAATTTTCTGAAATTAAAATGAATCTGAAAAGGTAAGAATGAACACTTTTTTTTTTTTTAGCTGTTACACATCTACATAAATTCATCACTACATTCCTTAACTCTTTCCGTGCCACAGGAAAAAACATGGACGTTCAGTTGGAACTGGAAAAAAAAGCGCGAGTCTTGATCTGTATAGGGGGTATAGTTGTAAAATGGAATGGAAAACAGTATTTCCATCTACTTCCATGTACTTATTATGTTTCAAAATATAATTAATGTATGAAGATTTCATAAATGCAGAGTTTTTTAGGAAAAAAGAGGTAATATGATGTTTTTAGACATTGATTGTGCTCAGCTTACCATCAGCTAGGTCTAGATCTACACTACTTACCATCTGAGATGTCTAGATCTACTTGTCGATATTGTATTGTGACTCTATGTTGCATTCTCGCTAAATTAATGTCTGAAATAACCTCCTAACTGCTTCTCCAGTCACTTAACATGTCTAGATCTACTTGGGATACATTCAAGAACATTAGTCTGGTCACAGGCCATGTCCATACCCCCTATCAACATCATTAAAAATTGAAAATTTTCAATGTTTCTCTTCCTTTTTCACGCTTGGCATCGCTCGTAACTAAGCACTCTTTCACCATTTTGAAAAGTGTCACCGGACACACTGATAAAATATGTGCAATCTAAACATTACACCGTTTTTTTTTTAAAATGAAACAAACCAAGCGTCATTATAATGATGATACGTACCATGTCGGAAAACCAGAAGCGTCACTATAGTGCCGAAAGGCACGGGAAGAGTTAAACATAAAATTCAAAAATTTTACATTATGAATGCACAGAAAAAAAAAAAAAATGGGGGAAAAAAACAATACCTTTTCCACTGTAACGTAGCCACACCAAGATTCATCTGCATTCCTCCCAGGACAACGAAAATACCGCCTGTTGATTAGAAACAATAAAAGTGAAAACCAATATTGCAAGAATGCTGACTGCTTAAGGTTATATTCAAACCAATATTGCAAGAGATGTTGACTGTTTAAGGTTATATTCAAACCAATATTGTAAGGATGCTGACTGTTTAAGGTTATATTCAAACCAATATTGCAAGAAATGCTGACTGTTTAATGTTATCATGATGTCCATTCTATTGTGTATGACAGGTTTAGGACTCAATATATCATGAAACATCTCTAGTTCTGCACTATAAAAAAAAATCTGTGATACATTATCACATAAAACAAAACAAAAACAAAAAACAGCACAAAACTATAAAACAGGAAATATTCATAATTCAATAAAATCACACTTACCGCAAAAGATCTGAATTGTTTTTCACATTAACAATAGACTGTAGTTCAACTGTCTGAAGTTCATGAATAGAACAATGAACTGGTGCCAATCTTAATGGAAAACCATATAAGCATAGTTAAATAAATAAATATATAATTAAGCTGTCTTTAAAAGACAATACAGCAATTAGTTTCATGTACAATCAAGATTTCAATACTGCTGCATTATATCTCCACTTTTCTTTTTACAACAAACTTGATAATAATGGCACTTTCTATGACTTCACAAGAAAACATGGGGAACTGAAATTTTGCACATTATACTGAACCACTGTCGCGCTCTAAAGACAACAATACAGATGTGGATAAAATGAAACATGCAACCAAAAGAGCAGATCCAAAGATCAATAGCCAAGGAACAGTCAAGAGCATAAACAACAAGAACAAGCAGAACTGAAAAGCTGAGGAATTACTACTGGAAGAAGGAAATGAACTCATCTATCTCTGGAATTAGCTCACACAGTAGATGTTCATAAAAACAAGCAAGAATACAGTTATGCACCATCAGATCATTTACATCTCTTGAAGAGAGCTTGGGTAAAGATGGGATGGAATGTCATCATTATTAAGCTAGAAAATTAAATTCATCATTTACAACATTATGGTATTATCTCCTCAATATGTATTTTGTAGGTCTGAAGCACGGAAAACAAATGCATCAAGTTATATGAAATCACGAAGTCTTTTCAAATCCTATGGGAACACTTGGATAATAAATTCAAATACTACTCAGATGCAAGGAGTTAATAACATTTACAATCAGGAGGAGATAGAAGAAACATATTTAGCTGCAAAAAAAAAAAAACAAATAATCCGTGTTCACATGGAAAATAAAAAGAGAAAAAAAAAACATGAAAAGATGTCACAGAACTGACCCAAGACAGTTCTGAATAAAGAAACTTTATAATATATTTATAAGAAGGAAGTATACAATTAAGGGTTTTATTTCTTGGGGCACTGTTCTGTTATCTTCTCTGAAGTCTCTTTCACATACCAAAATGTAAGATATGCTGGCTAAGATATGGCATCACAACCCCAACCTCTGTCAAGAGAAAAAACAAGAGGTATATGGAGGATAACAGAAAAGTACCTTTTTTTTTTCCCCTACAATTCTACTTTATACTGCATTTAATACTTATGTACAGCAAATGCCATATATTTCTGAGACTGAAAAGGAAAGTAATTAGTGCAAAGATTTCTCTTGATGATATTTTTAGATTGATTCTGGAAGGAGATCTGACCCAACTGTTTTAAAAATAGGTAGCTGGTCCCTTCTGCAGCTAGGGCCAAACATGACACTGACAACATCACCTTTCAGTGTGCTGACACAGGCCAAAGAACATACTGTGAAGACACAGGTCAAAGAACATACTATGCTGACACAGGTCAAAGAACACACTGTGCTGACACGGGTCAAAGAACGTACTGTGCTGACACAGGTCAAAGAACATACTGTGAAGACACAGGTCAAAGAACATACTATGCTGACATAGGTCAAAGAACACACTGTGCTGACACGGGTCAAAGAATGTACTGTGCTGACACGGGTCAAAGAACGTACTGTGCTGACACGGGTCAAAGAACATACTGTGGTGACATGGGTCAAAGAACATACTGTGCTGACATGGGTCAAAGAACATACTGGCAATGAATATGCATTCCAATAAATCTCAGTGACATAATACAGCACTGCTTTGTACTACATAACTCCAGAAATGACATTAGATGTTATTAAAATTTACATTTGTACCTGTTCTTTACTTTGAAACACTTGTTTTGTTAATACAATATTTGGTTCCCTATACTTTTTTTTAAATGTAAAATTAAACACATTTTACAGACATCAGTGAGAATTAAATGTTTGCATGAAAGTTTTCTTACCTTATTTGATACAAGATTTACCATTCACAAAATGCTCACATGCTGAACCAAAGGCAAAATGGCTCCTCCATGAAAACTGATCATCATTAGCCTACTGGCTGATTATCCTCCAAATGATTTCTCTGGTTGCTTTTTATAAAGTTTTTTTATAATATAAACTGGTTACTGTAACAGATGACCTTCAAAAGTGAGTTTTCATTGTTTTTTTTTTTTAAAATCAGTAATGTATCTGTAATTGCCAGATAAAGTGATCACTGCATAACTCACTATGTTGAGTAAGCCTAGCACTCTGGTTAAATTTTTGGGTCTAGCATTTGATGCAAAATTAATATGGCAAATACTAAAAGACAAAAGGCATCACACAGACATGATATTTATTATAATTCATACGAAAGCAAAAATAACATAAAAGAAAACCTCCTATACTTACTTTGTGGGTGCGCTGAACTGACAATGTCCACACATGTAAAAGCTGGTACCTTTTGTGGGGCCTGGTTTAGTTCCAGTCTTCAACATACAGAAAGAACCTAAGGATCATCCGTTAATTATGTGAACAATTTTTAATCAATTAAAAATTGATTAAACTCTCCCCCCACCCCCAAAAAAAAATGTCTGACTCCCCACCCCCCCCTCAAAAAAATACCACAAATTCTGATGAAAACTTACAATAATTCTATAATTAACTTTCCAATAACGATTTATTTATTTACTGTACAAAAAAATAATGTTGATGTCAATATGTCTTGAACCCTCTTCCTCCCCCTGTCACATTTTTGTCAAATCCACCACCATTCTTTTGTTGGTATAATTAATGGAAGACCCCCTACAAGAAAATTAATTCCTTAACAATCTGTTACATGTGAACAAGCTCTAACCTGCCAAAAATAATGGGCAGAAAAAAAGGTAAATATGACTTTACCTCAAATTAGCTGCCGTAAGCAATTAAATTTTACAATACCCCAAGAATAACATTGAGAATTGTTCAGTGGAATAATTCAGTGTTATATATTGTTTGATGTTGTTTAATTCTTCTATTTTGATAAGCCCATTGCTCATCTTTAATTTTCACTTTGCTATTTCTTTTGTTCTTCTAATTATAACTGTCAACAATCAGTTTTCAGATACAAAAGGTGTTTGTTAGAAAACCTTCACATTAATTGATCCTATTTTTTACAGCATGGAGACAAATTTGGATTTTATTGGAATGGTGACACCAGAACTCAAACTAGATGAAACTACTTGCATCAAGGGTAGCAAAGCAAATCAAAGCCAACCAAGATCCTATTCCACTTCCCAATGGAAATGGAGTAAAATCTGACTGAATGAACAGGGACCAAATGGAAAGGCAAAACTGGTCCCAGAAATATGCCATGTTGAAGATGGGTGTTTCAGGGTGAAAGTGCAAACATCACAGCTTAGCTGTAAACCATAACACAACACACCAGGTCCTTTTTCAGGGGGAAAAAACACAATGAAGGATTTTAATAGCTCGCAGACACACTCAGAACTGTATCCATGTTTTACCTTTTATACTACACTTTTGAACTCTACTGTAGTGTTATCTGCTCCAGTCAGTTTCTCACTTATTCCTGTGGGTTTGTTTTTTTTTTGTGTGATCCATCTAGAAATGAGAATTGTTCATCTCTATGCAGAAAATGTCATGACGATGTTGGAGCACTGACAAGATCTTGTCTCGTTCCTCATATACCTTTCGGTGTTGACCCAACAAACATACATCTTGAAAGGCTTGGTGATTTGCTTCATGTAACAGGACACTGAAGGCTTGCAATTTTTGCCTATGTGGGTGGCCTCTCCCCCTGTTTCCTACAATTCTCAGTGTGAGTGCTTTCTGCAGTATATTTTTGAACTGCTATTGTGTCAGATTGTAAACGAATTATTTGAAGCAAATCCATGAAACAAGTTTCATATAGGACACCACCAGTATAGGAACACACTGAATCCCCCCCCCCACCCCTTTTCACCCTTTAGACAGGCTGAGAGAGCAAAAAATGGTGGGTTGTCTCGGGCTGCAGTGGTTTTCTGTGCCATCGTGTTGATCATCAGCTTCCCTTTCTAGAACGTTTTCTGCTATCTACAGCGATGTATTCGGTTTTGCTATTTGTACTTTTTTTTTTATCGCTGAATAATGCTCCCTCATCTTCCAAGCAGTCTATCAGTTCACGTATCTATTTGTAAACAATTTTAGCTCTGATGCAATGTTGTAGTGGTCATTTTCAAAAGAACAAAAGCATTGTTTTTCTAAATGTTGACAACTAACTTTTTACTTACTTATGTGGTAAGGACAGCTAAATAGCTCCATCTATGAAAGATTTCTAAAAACTATCTCTGGCAGGAAAAATAAAATAAAAGATAATCTTTAGCCTTCTGTTAAATTCCTATCTTTAAAACTTCCAAATCTTCGTAACGGTGTCGAGCAGACCAACTTAAAGGCTTTTCTGATTGGCTGCATTAACATATACATTATCCAATAAGAAGGATTTGTCATCGTGAAAAACGTCATAGGTTCATTCATTTCTTATAAAATTATTATTTATCAGAAACCTAAGATATGCAGGTGACACCGTGCTGATGGCAGAGGAAAAAAAACAAAAAGAAAAAAAACACCTACAGAATCTACTGACGGAATAAACGAGAAAAGTCAAAAGTGCAAACTGGAAATAAATATCAGAAAGAATAATGTTATAGTAATCAGCAGAGAAGTGAAGGGAAGCTACAGGCTCTTCTGGACGTCGTGGTTCGCGAAAGTAAAAGTAAAGGTCTCAGCCTTAATAAAAAGAAGACTGAAGTGATGGTCATCTCAAAGAAAAGAATACCACCAAAATGTAGCATTACCATCGATGGCATAGAATTGAAACAAGTTGATAGATTCATGTACTTAGGAACAATTATAACAGCTGATGGGAAAAGTCACAACGAAATAAAAAGCAGATGTCCTCAGGCCAAATCAGCATTCCAGAAAATGAGAAACATCTTGTGTAACAGATCCATATCAATGGAAACAAGATTCCGAGTACTTAAATGTTACATCGAGCCAATTTTTGTGTATGGATGTGAAGCATGGTCCATGAATAAGAGGGTACAGCCAGAAATGGAGGCCATGGAAATGCGATTCATAAAAAGGATGTTGAAGGTACCATGGACAGCTAAGAAAACTAATGAAGAAATCTTAAGAGAGGCTGGAGTTAAAAGGCAAATTATACAGCAAAGATCGGAGGCAGACAATCAAGACGTGTATGACATTTTCTGAGAAGAGGAAAATTGGAACACATTGTGGCAACTGGAAAAATTTAGGGAAGAAGAGACAGAGGAAGACAGAGAGAGAAGTTACTGGATGGGCTGTCAGTGTGGCTAGGAAGAAAGTCACCGGAGGATCTCATAATCAAGTCTAAAGACAGGGAATTGTGGGGAGAAATGATCGCCTACGCCACGCGGCACGGCACTTGATTGATTGAATCAGCAGAGAGGAAATAATCTCTCTCTCTCTTTCTCTCTCTCTCTCTCTCCCCTGGCCCATGCCAATCAGGCGTTGGTTGTCATTTATTCCCACAATCATCTATCCTTTGCTCTTTCTATAAGCTGTGGTTTGGACTGTGCTCTGTGCCATTTTTAGTCCGTCAAGTATCTTGTTTCTTTGTCTTCCTCTGTCCCTTTTCCCTCCAGTTTTTCTGTTGTCATTGTGTTCTAGTTTGCCTCTTTCGTACAAATCTGGACTGTCGTGTTTCGAATTTTGCCATAATTTCTCTCTTTTCCCGAACTTCGCTTATAACCTCTTCATTTGCTTTCTTGGCTGTTCGTGATATTCTTATGATTTTTTTTTTTTTTTTGTGAGCCACATCTCTGCCGCTTCCAATAGATTTTGAGTGCTGTTTGTTGTCGTCCATGCTTCACATCCAACTAATAATATGGATTCGTTGTAACACTGAATAATTCTCTTTCTGGTGTTCATCGACAGAATTTGATTGTACAGTATGTTTTTCATTTTCATAAATGCTCTCTTGGCCTGGGCTATTCTACTCCTTAATTCAGTTTCGCGCCTTTTGTCTTGCGCTATTATTGTTTCTAAATACTTTAAATTTGTCCAGTTGTTTGAATTATGTGCCTTTTACTTTGATGCTACAATTTGCATACGACGTAACTGGGGACACCAGAGGTGTGACCTCGTCCCGTAGGGATGATCACGTACCACATGTGATACCAGACTGTCGGCAAGCGACTATGCGCAGTATTAAGAACAGTATAAAGTTTGGAACATGGAACACCAGAACTTTAACAGAATTTGGAAAGTTAGACAATATAAAGAGAGAAATGAAGAGAAAATACATCAACATACTTGGATTATACGAAGTAAGATAGAAAGATAAGGGATTTATAATGTCTGCATGATATAAAATAATATACGCAGGATGTAACAAACACGAACATAGAGTAGAGGTCATTTTGGATAAAGGGACAGAAGGGTCCTTTAAAGGATTCTGTTGCACATCAGATAAGGTCTTACTAGTAAAGATAAAAGACACTCAGCAGTCACAAACTTCATCCGCATACACGCACCAACAGCAGACGGTGTGGGGACAGACAGAGAGAAATTTTATAAGAATGTGGATGAAGCAATGAGACAGTGTAAACCATATGAGGTCAACATAATGTAAGGAGATTTAAACGCAAAAGTAGGGAAAGGTCAGGAGGGAGAAGCAGTAGGGGAATATAGACTAGGGCAAAGAAGTGAACGAGGGGATACATTAATAGAATGGGCGGAGAGCAATAGGATTATAATTGGAAACACATGGTTCCAGCACCGCCCCACAAGGCTATGGACATAGGAATCACCAGATAAGAAAACACGGAATCAGGTAGACTATATCATGATCAACAATAGGAAATAATACCAGCTGTAAAAATACAAATAAATGGAGAACTACTTGAAAAGTTTCACCTACTCGGGACACATGATAACAGAAGATGGAAATGTGAAACGGAAATGAACAGGAATGGTTAAAAAAAAATCATTCGACTAAATGAGAAAGATCATTATGCCAAAATAAATATCACAATTCATCATTTTTTTAAAAATATCAACCAACCCTTCGCATGAGACTGATCCTAAATTTGGCACTCCCCTCTTCCCAAGTAGATAAGTTTAGACTTCATTCTGGCACATTTTTTTTTAATTGGCATTCAATAATCGCGCTAGGATTTTTTTAAAACCGGTACAGTGCCACCTGTCTTTCACCTTGCATGAAGTACTTTTTCCAAAATATTAGTTTTGACATTACAATATTCGGTACCTTGTATTTACATGTAAAATTAAACATTTTATAAACATCAGCGGAAAGTAGACGTTCGTGTGGATTAAAAAAAAAATTACCTAATTTTGCTGCGAGATTTAATCTTTACAAGATGCTTACATATTGTACCAAAGTCAAAACTGGCTGTTTCTCCTCCATGCAAATTGAGCATCACCATCCTACTGATTATCAAACTGATTTCGTTGGTTACTTTTTACTAGGTTTTTGATTATATAAACTGTTTAAACAACGACTTCCAGAAGTTTCGGCCTTTCTCTGTTTTTTTTTTAAAATCGGTAATTATCGGTTAACGCGATCACTGTTATATTTCGATATATTCTCTAAATGTCAACTCTCTTGATGACATCTATTTCTTCTTTGTGGCTGTGACCTGGGCTAAACTTCTCTTCCCTTGAACATTCACCCAGGGTCAGTAAGGAATTACTTTGCAGGCTACGGAGTCAGCTAATTTGACAAGTTGCCCCAACATACATACATACATACATACATACATACATACATACATACATATATACATATATACAGACACACAGAGACACATACGCACACACAAACACATGCACTTTTAATTAATGTGCTATTTCATTGTGTGAATACAATGTCTGCCTGAAACCCCATCTTTGTTGTCTAGGTTATCAGAACGATTTAAAAGTTGCGTTTCGTCACTTTTGCATGTTTTTTTAAAGGAAACGAGCGTTCAAACGAAATATATCGTTTGTTTATTTAGCCAGTTATTTCCCGTGCCTACTTTTACTGGTCTTGTTCATAAAGTAGCCGAGGCGCCATAACACTCACCAGAAACCTCTAGTCTCTTATTCCACACGCTTTTTTAAAATAATAATTCTGATACCAGCTTTCGATACTTGATGTTATCCAACAGTATAGATATGAGCGAGGATATACTCCCTACACATATCCATATAAATAGATCAATGATAGGCTTGAGGGTGGGGGTGGGGAGGTGGGGAGCAAGGACTGAGGACTTCTTTCTAAATCCAGTCATAGAAAAAGCAGAGATATCTATATGGGAAAGTAACATTTAAACCTTCCTACAACCTTCTTGTGCCTTTAAACGTCACGTAGGGCTCGCATAGTTGTTTGCAAAGTTTTCCTGTTCTCTGCGAGTTTTTCAACTTCATCAAGGGATGTTATGCCTGCTAAACTGGCTTCTCTTAACAATGTCTTCTTTAGAGTTTCACGTGGTCGACCTCTTTTTCTTCAGCATGTTGTGCTCCACTTGATAGCTTGTTTTTGGTATTCTCTGATTGTTTCTTCTCATCACATTACACATGCCTACATATGCCCATCTTCTTTTTCTGATCACCCATGAGACAGGTTGTTGTTTGCTCATCTGCCTTAACTCTGTGTTGTTCTTAAATTCATTCCAATGTATACAGAGTATTTTCCTTAGGCATTTGTTTTTAAAAGAGTCTAATTTCTTGTCTTCTTCAGTTGATTTCCAGCTTTCGCATGCATAAATAAGGGTGGATATCACATTGGAATTGAATAATCGTATCTTGGCTTTTGTGCTTAT
The DNA here is from genome assembly GCA_009760885.1 of Achatina immaculata. Lineage (NCBI taxonomy): Eukaryota > Metazoa > Mollusca > Gastropoda > Stylommatophora > Achatinidae > Lissachatina > Lissachatina immaculata. The sequence goes on from CM019691.1 coordinate 74,322,496, forward strand.
AACGTTTGAATTCCATATGTTCTCAAGATTTCTGACGGACAATGCTGCTTTTGCGATTCTAATTCTAACTTCCTTCCTGGTGTTACCATCCTGGTCTATGTAGCTGCCAAGGTATGCAGATTGGTTTACTTCATCAACAACTGTTCCTTCTATGTATATTTTTACTTCTTGATTAATGAGAAATTTCATAATTTTTGTTTTGTCTTTGTTAATCTCAAGACCTATTTTGCTAGCCAAGGAAGACAGAGAATCTGTTTTTTTCCTGCATCGATTTCACATTGTCACTGATAAGAGTTGTGTCATCTGCAAAATCAAGCTCTTATATTTGGGTCCCATGTGCCCAATCAATGCCGGTTTTACCTGTACAGCATCTTTTCATTATAAGGCAATTCCAAAAAAAGGAAGGGAGATAGTATACATCCTTGTTTCACGCCTGTTTCAGTCTGAAACCATTCACTCATTCCTTCTTCTGTCTTGACTGCACAAAGATATCCGTTGTAGAGATGTCTAATGAAGTTGACAGTTTTAGACGGTATTCCATATAGTCTTAAAATTATCCACAATGATTCTCTGAGTATGCCATCAAATGCCTTTTTTAAAGTCTTTAAATTTCAGGATCAATGGTTTTTGCTTTTCAATATGTTCTTCAAGTATTATTCTCAGAGTAAAGATCTGGTCGAGACAGCTTCTCCCTTTTCGAAATCCTGCCTTTTCTTCTCTCATTGCAGTATCCACTACATCCTTAATTCTATTCAGAAATACTTTACAAAACACCTTTGACACAACTGATAGTAAGATTACACGCCCTTCCACATGTGAAAGTAACATGCAACATATCAATACTCCACAAAGCACACGAAGATCATTCAAAGTCAGCAGAAACAGAGTTCGCTGTGAATAACAAGTCTGAGCTAGAATTTAACAACAAAATTATTTCTTAACCTGTTGCCAGGAAATTGGAGAGGAATTTTTGAGCGGTATTTTCTGTGCCAATACTAACTTTCTGATCGAACATGATTGGTCTATGTACTCCTGCAATCTGGGCCAAAATAGGGGAAGTAATAATTATTACTAGTCTAATTATAATTAGATACTTTCATGGTTACTATTGATTCGCTCTGTATGATGAATTGATAAAACGACCAAGCATATTACAACTTTAAGAACATGCCACTTAAAAAAAATGTAAACACCGCGTGGTGCTTATAGATAATTGTACCACCTCGTGGTGGTGAGTGTTTTTAGCTTAAAATCTTAGCCTGGACGGAAGGACCACCTTGTTGATCATTATATCTTCCGTGCCAGGTAAGTACTTACGTGGCACGGAAGAATATACCACTACAGAACTTAACACTTATAAAGAAGTTCAAGAAGACTCACGCCTGTAAAATTAAGTGTCATTTGTGCATCAAAATAACCACGGTTATTTTCTTCTGAGTTTTCGGTTTAAGTAAGGCAAGGCAAACATGGATGCATACACCCTTAGATGTGCACCTAAATGATGTATGCAAATACTTTAAAATATACATTTAGATACAAAAATGTATGCCTCTTAGGTGCACATATAAGAATAACCCTTTGCTGCACATTTAAATGAGTGCATGCATATTATGTACACTTAAAATAGTACAATTATACGAGGGAAGGGAGGCAAGACGGGTGAGCATATATTGCTATTATATTACTGTCTGTTGTACCACAGCAACAGTGTATTATATAATATCATCTCTCTCTCTCTCTCTCTCTCTCTCCCTCTCTCTTCTCTCTTCTCTCTTCTCTCGTGGAACAATACATCAGATATGTTCTTTCACACTGGCGCACAAAGTTACCTTACATCTCTTGCCTCTCTTCTTGGCATGTATCTGGTTTGCGAAGTAAGGAAAGTAAAAAACAAAAAAAAAAGAGAAGTAGTCTTTCTCACAACATGATCATAAATGTCAGTCCTCCACCTAGAGAACGAGTACGCTCACATGTGTTTGCCAACTGTTGTTTCTGGCTTCTCATTAAGTCAAGTGGAAAAAAAAGTATAGAATTTTAGAGTCCTCCGGCGTGGAAGACTACTGCTCCCGCAGTAAAGACAAGAGCTATGGTTCATTGGTTCATTTAATACGCCCCACTGTCCTTGGTAGCTTCAGTAGATGTTAAAACAAAGCTTAAATAACTGCATTTCCAAGCTCTTCTTAAGCGTAAAAATAGTAACAGAAAAATCTTCCACATTCCTCTCTCGTTGTTTCGGGAAATGGTTTTATCACAGTCAGGACAATTCTCCCCCCCCCCTTTTCGGGTCTATTCACTACCTCAGAACGGGGGTCGCATGCAGTACAGACACTGTTAAGTGCCTGCGCCAATTCCTGTGGTAGATTTCCTACAATTTTCCAGCCTGCAATCTCCAACACACAAGGCGAATGTCCAAACCCAAGACTATGCACTGTCCTCCCCGAGAATATGCTCAGTAAAGCAATACAAATACATGTACTGGATAACAATTTTATTAGCAGTGAGAAAATCTCAACATGCAGGTGAGCAATGAGAGTGGTTGCAAATACTGAAAATGAGCCAGCGTGTGCACTGTTTCGACAGTTTGCCAGTGCTGGCACGTTTATTCCACTTAAAAAATGACATGAAGCCTGACAGTGATGTGCAGGCAACTTTCTTGTTTGCGAAAAATGCTACTTCCATCAGCGAATTTTCCACGTTACAGGATGGGGGTGTAGTTAATACTAGTGTGCCGGCCGAGGCACCTGTGGCACAGTGTAAAAGTTATTTAGGGTTATAATGCCCTACGTCATAAATGTAACATTCCATTATGATCCTAACCTGTCTGAAAAAGATTTTGAATGTTTACTGAGCATAGATAACAAATAATAGAGACTTACTTACCCAATACCAACAAGAAGACGTGCCTGAAATTGTAGCAACATAACTAAAACTGCCATGCAAGGACACCATGGCCGATAAAAGACAAGCTGTAGCAGAGCTGTAGAAGCAGAGATGAATAGAACGCAACATAGTTGAGATACCATACAAAGGCAGGCTGCAGATCGTGAGACGTGGAGAGAATTTTTGCTGCCCTGTATGAAGCTATGAGTGTTGTACGGTGATTGCTTAATCGATCTTGTCAGCTTGACCTGCTGGACTATTGATCAGTGATACCGAAGATGGTGCTGGGACAATGATGCTTTGATTACTATTCTAAAACTGAAATGTTGAAAGGAAGATTAAGCTCCTATATGTTTAAATTGTTTCATAATTCACTGTATCTTCATTAACATCTCCATCTTCCCAAGATGATGTTTCATATATCTGGAAAAAAATTTCGATAAAAGAATGCAGGAAACTGTCTACTGTAGAGAGCGGAACAACAACACAACTCCTTCAGATCATCAGAGGAAGACCCCCCCCCCCGACAAGTGTTTTGGCCCTACTAAACTCCTGACACTGTAAGGGGGGGGGGGGAGTGGGCCCCTCTGGGTCATGACTCCCATAGGTCTTGTGAGTTGTTGCTTTTTTTTTTTTTGTCCCGGGATTGAGTTGGCTCTTCAATTTGAAGTGCGTATTTAGCGATTTAGCCATGGAGGACTGGTATTGGCCGTGACAAACGAAATTATTTATGTTCTCAATGCTTATTTCGCATACTCCACAGTCAGCATGAAGCCTTTTCTGCTGTTTCTGAAAGGCTTTTCAATCCCCTTGCTCTTGCTTGTCCCTTTATGCCCAGTTGCTTACTTAGGTCAAATGCTGATGTTGCTACCTCTCGCTCCCACTTCTACAGCTATCACTTTTGCGCTGACTCCTGCACCCTGCCCCAGTTGCTTGACCAGGTCATTGCACTTCTCACATTTGAATAGATGTTGCTCCTCTATTCTTGTTTCGTAAGGAACCATAAGCTCGATCATTATTATTTCATGTTCTTCTATGGAGTACACTACAATGTCTGGTCGCATTCCTGTGTTTTTAATGGCAGTCGGGTATTCTCTCTTCCCGGTAGGTCCGCTATCACATCCAAGTCATTTCCACTATCTAGCAGTGATATGAAGGGAATGTCCCTGATTTCAATATTCAATGTCGTACCAGCGTCTATGAAGTATTTAGGTGGGACTTCAACTCTTTTGCTGTTATTTGCTTTATCTTTTTGCCCTGTCTACAATGGCTACTAGTCTCTGCAGCACTCTGTTGTGCCTCCGGGTGTAGCGTCCTTGACTTAATGGTACTCTGCATGCTGACAGCACATGTTCCAGTGTTTGCCTTTCGTTGCAGAGAGGGCACTTTGTGTCTTCTGATAAACCCCATTTGTATAGGTTGGAGCCTGTAGGCAGAATGTCATAAATAGCTCTGATGATGAAGAAGAGTCTTAAGGGTGCCATTTTCCAAATGTCGTTCCATGTTAGTGATCTCTGCAGGACTTCCTCCCATGTTGTCCACTGACCTTGCTGTGCCTTTTGGACTGCCTTCTGGACCCGCTTATCATCCTCTGACTTCCTTACTTCGCTAATGATCATATCTCTTCTTTCCTTACATGAGGCCTTTGACCACCATTTGATTTCACCATGACCAAACCCCCTTCTGTTGGTCTGGGTGTATCCTATTACTTCTCCTAGCTCCTGTGTTTCCCTGGCTGTGGTCACTTCCTCACTCACTGTCCACTTTCGTCCAGTTTTAAGTGTTGGCTGCACTTCTCGTACTACTGAATCTGTAGATTCTTGTAGCATCATTGCAAGCCTTGTCTTTCCTACCTTGTATTCTTCGACCACAGATTTGAATGGTAGCTGCAGTTTGCTCTTCTTGCAGTACAGCGCTACATCAGTTAATCCTGGTGGTACGCCCAGGCACTTTTTTATGGCTTTATTGATCTTTCTTTCGACTGCCTCTGCGGTGCTGGTACTTACTTCGTAAATGAGTAGTGGCCACATCAAATTTGGGATCAGCATGAACTGGAGGCACCATATTTTGAACTTCCCCGGTAGCTTGCATTTGTCTATAATGTTCAGTCCATTCTGTGCCATTTCTATGACCTGCTTTACCGCGTTTAAGTCTTTTATGGAAGCATCATATACTCTGCCAAGGCTCCTCACTGGCTCTTCCCCTACAGTTGGGATTATTTGATTTGCCACTGTATAGTTCTTTCTATCACTTTCCCCTTTCCGAGTGACAGACTTCTTTGGCTTGAAGCTCATGCGGCAATATATGATAAGGCTATCCAAATGCTCTAATATCTTTCGTGCCTGTGCTTCACTGGTTGTTATTACTGTTTTGTCATCCATGAATGCTTTCAGTGGTGGCATCTGATATCCATTTCTGAACATCGGGCCTTCTGCTGCTTTCAAGATTACTTGCATGGCTAGTACGAACAGTATGGGAGATATTGTACAGCCCATTGCAATTCCTACCTGGAGCTCAATCCATCTTGTAATATATCATGATGTTCCAAATCTCATGAGGAACCCTGTGAAGTACATTTTCAGCATCTTCGTGATTTCCTTTGGCACATGATACATGTCTAGTGCTAGCCATATCATCTGGTGTGGTACATAGTTCATTTCTTAATTATTTTTCACGATGTAGACACTATACTTTCTTCCAACACAAAAACGTCGAAGATATATTACCTACATGTTTCATGTCAACAAGACCTACATGAACGGTAGTGCTGACATTGTCTGCCGCAGATTATTGGTTGCCAATCCATGCGGGGAGCAAAAGCATTACTTATTTCAAGCGTTAAACTTTAAAGTAATGCAAACTGTAGGAAACCACTATATCCGAATAGTTCAAAGAAGTGTTTGAATCATTTTCCTCGAAACGCAACCCAGTCATGGTAAGAATTAAACGCATTATAGGGGTTTTATTTTCTCTGTCGGAGTTGGCTCACCTAATGCGCTCACAGTATCTTCTTCACTTACATTAACAAATAGAGCACAGGACACAATATCTTATGTAAATAAAGGGAAAGGCTCAGACATAGGTCATAGATGATTGTCAGGTAAGGAAAAAAGTGGTGCCGGTAGGCTGTTTTCATATGTTATCTCTGTTATAAGATACTGGTGCCTGACTGCATTGTTTAATTTAAAAAAAAGCCTTCTCAATGGAACGAAACTGTATCAGTTCTTATATATCACTTACAGATAGTAGTCAGCTGAAGGTCAATACTCATGATGCGACTTACCAAGAGCGTTTACTTTGTCTGCTTCCTGAACCTGCGTTTTATCTTTGCATTTGGTAAGCAGTCTTCACATCGTAACAATATTTGTGAATTTGTGCGTGCGTGTGTGCGCGCGCGTGCGTGCACGTGTGTATGAGAATAAGAAGTTTGGGGTGATAGGCGTAATACTATTTTTAAGTAAAAAAAAAATGTATGGATAGTTTTATAAAAAATGCAAGAAGAAAATAAAAGAGAAAAGAATTAAGGGTCAAAACAATCAGTATTTTGTTCACAAAAGCCTATTCACAGACAACTACATTAATTTAATGCTAAGATGGAAAAAGTCCTATCTGTTAAACAATCCACGTTCAGTATTTGGGCAGTGAATGAAATTATTTAACCAATGAAATTTAACCATTTCTCAGATTTAGTGCACTGATATATTTTATAATACTCATTTTTTGCAAGGCATTTTCTTGCAGTTTCTGATCTATATATAAGATTTTTGTTACAATAAATCCATAGTTCTGATTCCTGTTGATCACTATATTTGTCTGCTTATTGTGCAGTATTAGTCTGTTTACAGACCAATATTAATTTCCATGAGTTCAATATCAGTGCATCTCAAAGTCATGAAGCTTTGTTCCTTTTTGTGCCACATATTGGTACCATGTTTATATGCAGCTAGAAAAAAAGATATAAAGATAATTAAATAAATAATTATGGTAATAAAAGTTTAAGGTGTCTCATGTTCTCATTATTTAAATATCACTGAAAAATAAATAAATAACAGAAGTAAAATGAAAACATTCTCACAAACATCTAGCCTTAGACTGAAAATGAAATGTTGAAATTATATGATTATATTGAAAATGTGAAAAAAAATTATGGTCATTCATTTTTTTCTTTAAAACATAATTTGTTAAAATCCAAAATATCATCTATGCTTATATCCTAATTGTTCTTCATAATCTCCATATATTTTTGTTGAAACATCAAGAATCTTATTATTTGTGACAAGCACAGCTCTATTTATTATTGTACAAGAAATATAAATGTTTCCTGTACTCCCAGAATCAGTGAACAAAAGCCAGCATTTTATTGAAGTAATCCCTGGAAACAGGTTATATTATTATAGTTTAATGAATGAGACAGGGATAGTACGGACCTCAGAGTGCACTGAGGAATCTGATACCTGGCGGGCACTGACGTATTTTCCTGTATGCTTACTGTGAGATCAAGGAAGCAGTGGTAGCCTGGTGTCATCATCGTTGATGAGAAAAGAAAAAAAGCAAATGGTATTTGACATTATGAAGTACAAATAACTGCACATCTCTCTTACCACTATGAAGATTTGTTTCTTGATTTGTCCGATATTAATGCTCAGCATAAATAACTCTAATTTTTTCATTTACAGGAGAGAAGTGTCGCAGTAGAGATATTCACAGAGCACTGGCCAGCTCTGAGGAAAGATTGATTTATTCTCCAGGTTATCCTCAGAATTATGAGATGTGAGTACTCAGAATTATGAGATGTGAGTATTCAGAATTATGACACATGAGTCCTCAAAATTATGAAATCATAGTGCTCAAAATTGTGAGATGTGAATAAAGTACTTAAATTACTAGTAAATTCAAACCACAGGGTATGAGATAAAACAACTACCATATGTTTAATACTCGGCATCAAGTGGAATGAATTCAAGAACAATGTAGAGATAAGACAGATGACTGAACAACAACCAGTCTCATGGGTGATCAGGAAAAGGAGATGGACATATGTTGGTCACTTGATGAGAAGAAATGATCAGAGAATCCCGAAACAAGCTATCAAGTGGAACTCAACAGGCCAAAGAAAAAGAGGCAGACAGCGTGAAACTCTGAAGAGGACATTGTTAAGAGAGGCCAAATTAACAGGCATAAAATCCCTTGATGAGTTTGAAAGACTCGCCGAAGACAAGAAAAATTGGCAAACTACTTTGTGACATTTAACGGCATGGGAAGGACATAAGATATAAGAAGAAATGTTTAAGCATATAATTTACACATTATACACAGTTTTTGCATGTTAAAACCATATACGTGTTCTACACAAACTTTTTTTTTTTTACAGAAAGTAGAAGTTTATGAGTAAAAATAAGCATTTGTTTGGCTCATGTCCTTTCAGTGAACAACAACAGAGGAAGGGATTTACACAGAAAATTAAATTAAAGCAGGAAAAAAGTTTTAAACATTTGACTTACAAGATGCAGAAAACACAAGCAGATCAGTGAAGAATGAAAACTGAGGTACCAGATAAATCCAAATTAACCCTTTTTTTTATCCAGGTGGATAATGGTTAGCATGTCCATGGATGACCAAAATTATGGGGACAGTTTTTCAGTAGGGGTCATTGTTTCCACTGCTGAATTTTTGCCAAGAAAAATAATCAGAGCAGTGCCTCTTTGACACTTCACACAATGACCAGTTTATCAATACCTTGTTTAAAAGTTTGGGTAAATTCTTTGTTTTTTTCAAGATTGTATGTGAAATCTCCCAGTAACCATGATTCTATTCTCTCTTTTTCTCTCTCACATACACCATGCCATAAACATCCACACACATATATACAAGTACATATGTGCACACTTGCATGTTATACACATAAATGTTGTACATGGTTTCTACATAAATTTGAGTTTTCCACATATGCATGTTATACTCACATACATGTTATATGCATGAAAATACAGTAATTAAATTAATAAAATTAGTTCAGCTGTAGCAGATTTGTTAAAATTGAAATAAAAAAATGTTGCAGAAAAGCAGCATAGATTATATAAGGCAAGAGTGTGTTCTCTCATCATGTTTCTTCAACCTGTACACAGAGAGTATCTTCAGACATTCTGAAGAATTACCAGGACTGATTGGGGGTAGGGGGGAGATAGAAAGAAATACCAATAGGTTAAGGTTATGCAGATGATACAGTCCTTTTAGCAGAGAATCTACAGGATCTATAGAAATTATTAGGTAAGATAAACAAAACAAGTCAGTAGTGGGTACCAGAGATAAATTTTTAAAAAATACCGCCAACCTGTGCTTTGAAGTCAGCACATGATGAAACAAATTCAGTTTCTTTAAATAACAAAATTTGCAAAAGGATTACCTTAGATTTAGTTTTTTTTTTGGTGGAGATGGGGAGGAGGGGGGGGGGGCATGAAAATGCAGTGTAATAACATGGATTCTGCCCCCTTCAGAACTGTCACAATTCTTTGGATCCTGCTTCACTTCCAACCTTATACGTTTAACACAATGTCTTTAAACAAAATTTTTTTAAAAACAAAACTAGACTTATAATTTTTAAATGAATGCTTTGTCTTTTCTTTATTGTTTCTGAGTATTTTTTTCATTTGAGTGTTTATTATTTGATTAAGACTTATCTGAATAACGTGTGAGCAGCTGTCATATAAGATTGTTGGGACAATACTGAATCAAATATGGAAATCTGAGAGGCACAAAATCATAATGGCTAAAGATTTTTTAGAATAAAAACTCACAGAAAAAAAAGAGACTAGTAAAAGAAGAGAAATAAGGACAAGACAGAAATAACATGAAGTTTTTCAGCGCCCCCTTGTAAATTTAAATCATGAGACCAGAATTATTTTTTGTGGGTGTGAAAAATAAAATAAATGATGAAACAAGTAAAATATAAATTATGGCTTCAAATTTTTATAGTTATGATAAAAATGAGAAAAGTGAGTAATGAAACTTGTAGTCCAACATTTTTTCAGTTAAAAAAAGGAGGGAAATAAATGACAAAACATCAGTGAAGTCATTTTGAATTGTAAGGCAAAAGCAGTGAAAATAGTTAAGAGGGTGAAAACCAAATGAATTTCTGTGACTGTTGAAATATCCAATATTTTGTAATTTTATTGGATATTTTGCACAGAAATGACAACTGCACCTGGACCATTTCAATTCCATCTGAGGGTACTGACCGGATTCTTCAGTTGGTTACAGTGGACATTGATGTGAATGATCGTAACAATGACTGTAACACCGATTATCTAGTTGCATATGAAGGCAAGTACTTTTAACATAAGGTATATAAACTATGTTAGGTCATGAGTGTGAATTTTGTGAGCGCTGAAAAATTTCTCTTATTGTTAAATGTCATCATAATCATATGCCATGACTGGAGGCATTGGCCACCATTTCTCTGCACAGTTTCAGATCTTTCCTGTTATCCATCAGTTCTGTTGTTGTGTTTCTCCTATGCCATTTTGTCAAGTCATCTAAGATTTTCTCTCAGAGTCTGCCTTTCCTTTTCCTGCCTCCTATTTTCCCTGTTGTCATGATATTTCATCTCCTCCTCTTCTCATTATATGGCAAATGAGCCTAGGCTGTCTCCCTTTAGTGTGTTCATTAAAGGTCATTTCTCATTGGCTTTTCTTAGGCATTCTTCATTTGTTATTTTTAGCTGTCCATGCTACTCTTAATTAACATTCTTTGTAGGACCTACACTTCAGTTGCCTCTAATGCTCTTGTTGTTTTTTATATTAACAACCATGATTTGCTCCAATATAGTAATGCTACAATTGTAAATTGTTAAATTTACTCATATCAAATTGTGTGAATATGCTGTACTTGGTTCTTATAAATGCACCATGGAATAATAATGACTCAATGCATCTTGGAAGATTGTTTTGATGCAGATAGATGTCAGCAGTTCATAGAAATTGCCATTGTTTCGCCAAACAACTCTCAAGGCTAATTCTGTCAATGTTTGATTGACATGGTGATGATAAACTTGAAAATGTAGTGGACAAAATTCTTTGTTATAAAGTAAAAACATAAGTATAATGATAACTGGGGTAAAACTGATAATAATGAAGAAGAGGTAGACAGTGATGTATAATTCAGTTTTTACAAAGAGGGTGGAAAATTGAGAACTGGCAATGGGAGAAAACAAGAACAACTTGTGGAAATGAAAAACAATAAAACAACCTAATATTTCAACAGTGAGACTTTTATCAAGGAGAACCTAAAAAAGAACAATACAATAGATCTGCTGCAGCTCCAGATACATCAGATAAATACACAAAAAATGTTTAGCTTAGCTAACGGAAATCTGCTTGGTATGGAAGAGCATGCCTAAATTCAAAACAGAAACATTTAAAAAATATTATTTCATATATTTTGTATTATTCATCTTTGATTTGTACATTATATGTTTTAGTAAATAGTTTTCTTCTGTGTTTTTTTTTCATTGTGTGTAATTTTGTATTGGCATAAAAATATGCAAGAATGAAAAAAAACCTGCAGTGGTATCATAATAAAGCGCAAAAGCAGATCAAAGCAACACTAAGATTACATTGACCAACTCACTTCTTATAGTAAATGAAAACAGTCACATGCTCACATCTCATATTCTTAGAGTGTATATGAATCTATTCATTGTCACCATACTCTGTACAGTAAATCTTCTTGCCTCCCATAACATCATGACCATCCTGTAAGTGGTACATGGATATCAAGAGACACTGAATATCCTGACAGATCAACAAAAGATGGAGCCACTGTACCACTGCCTCACATCCCCATCAACATGAGAACAGTTGAACACATTACACTTAACAAATGCAAGCACCAGTGAACCAGAAGAAGCCTATGTGCGCAGCTGCCAAAGCCCAACCTCAGAGACCACACCAGCAGCAGAGACTAGCACACAATCTTCAGGCTGCATACAGGACACACCCATAAAACTGGGGTCTAGCTCTGTTGATGGTCATTAGGTACTTGGAAAAAGTTGCTTTGCATTTGTTCATCAAGGTGTTGTTTGACTGATTTGTGTAGGTCCAATTTGTCCATTTTGATGAGGCCCTCTGATTTGGCCCATGCTGCTAGCTGGTCGGCTTTGTTGTTTCCGTCGACTCTGGCATGGCTTGGACATCCATGTGATGTTTTTGATGTGGGATTTATTAATTATTTCTTGCCATTCACTTCTACTATTTTTTTTTGTTCTACCTTCCTTAATAGATTTTGAGAGTCGGTAATGATGGTGATGTGCCGTGTTTTCTGTGTTGCTGCCCATTTTAATGCTTGTGTGATGGCCTCTGTTTCCATGCACATACTTGAGCAGGTGTTTGTATAAGCTGTTTATAAAGTGTTTGAAAGGACACACCACTCTCAATAAACTCTAGCACAGAATGACAGAAGACCATACACTATGCACTGCAGTAGACGAGAAGAAGAAACCGTGAAACATCATCTACTGGACCGAAAGATTTTTGAAAATATTCTACTACTAAACACCTTTATCACAGACTTACTGTACAGAGATATAGAACAATTAATGTGCACTTTCCACTTTCTAGCACAAGGGAAAAAGAGTGAAAAGTCATAAACCCATGGATCTGAAAAATCAAAGCCATACAGGATTACCTGAAGTACAGACCTAACACTGTATCCCCAATATGGCTTAATGGCTTGGAAGTGGGAATTTTACCTTACCTTATACAGGGTCACAATAAGTCCATGGAAATAACTTTTAGATTAAAAAAAAAGGATAGGAACAAATCTGTGTCAGTTATATTGTTAAGCTAAAGGCACATTATACTTGTATATACTGTCACAGAATATATTGTCACTATTAATATCAATAGTAAATATCTGTGAGATTTTATTCATTTAAGGGACAAGTTTAGCAGGTCCAGTTATTGCAAAATGGTGTGGCAATGACAAAAAGATAATCAAGTCAAGTCAGTCTGTCACACTCAGATTTCACAGTGATGGGCAGTACACAGGAAGAGGATTTGCTATAAGCTACTCTCTCATACCAATATGTAAGATACTTTTGTGTCTGAATTTATATTCATATATCTCCTCCTCATCATTCCAAAACATGATCTTGCCTCTTAAACTTGCTATATGAATGGAAAGAAAATTTATTTGGTAGATTTATTATTGAAGGGAGAGCAGTGAACCACAGGTTTCTCATATAGGAAACTCAGGTTGAGTCACAGTTAGGCTGGGTGTACCTCTGTTGGGGGAAAACAGCCTTTAACTCCTCCTCCTCCTCTTCCTCCTTCTTCTTCTGAAATATGAAAAGAAAGTTGACATTGATCTGTACATGTGTTTTTTTTAGGTTAACTATCTCAAGGCCACACCTGTATAGGCAAAAGAACAAATTCTGCTTTGATTATTGCACCTGACATTGTCAAGAATACTCCCACACAGTTTGTTTTTTTAAATCTAACCAGAGATTAGTATTTTCAATTTTTATTCCAATATTTGGAGTATTAAGTATGATTTGATTTGTAGAAATTCCATCACTAACTGACCAGAGTGAAATGCACATAAAAGTTAGTACTTACATAATCTACTTCTGTTCTACTTCTGCTGAGGGAAAACAGTGTCAATTCCTCAACTTCAGAATACCTTTACACCCCTTCACTCTCTCACAGACACTGAAAAATAAGTTTATGTACTGTAATTTAGTTATTATTTTATTATTAATCTTGAATTTTTAAAAATGTTTGATTCATTATTGAGCATGTTTACTTCCAGATATAGAAAACTTGAACATAAAGCTGGAACATGCAGAAAGCTGGAACATGCAGAAAACTGGAACATAAAACTGGAACATGCAGAAAGCTGGAATGTAAAACTGGAACATGCAGAAAGCTGGAAAATACAGAAAGCTAGAGATAAAACTGGAACATGCAGAAAGCTGGAACATAAAACTGGAATATGCAGAAAGCTGGAACATAAAACTGGAATATGCGGAAAGCTGGAGATAAAACTGGAACATGCAGAAAGCTGGAACATAAAACTGGAACATACAGAAAGCTGGAAAATAAAATTGGAACATGTGAAAAGCTGGAACATGTAGGAAATTTGAACATAAAAGGTGCTGAAAGAGAAATTAAAAATTCAACCAAAATATACAGTTAAAATTGAAGATAAATTATGGAAGATAAATAACCTGGTTAATGCATGGATTTCTTAGACATTTGCTCACTCCATTAAATTAACAAGTTCAAGTGTTGTTCATACTTTTGTAGTTTCTTTTTTCTTATATGCAGGGACAATTTACAAAGCATTCACCTTTGCACTTCATGTTTCAAGTTCTTGTTACCTATGATAACCTCGAGCTTCCAATGATTTGTCTCTTAATGAATTTTTATCAGCTAGATCAGAATGTAAAGAGGGACAAGACGGCAGAATACACGTGGGACCCAGTCCAGTATATGAATATTTCCAGGGAAAATCCTCACCTCAGAGGTAACTCCATACATAAGTAATTTCATGTTTCATAAGTGTAATATTCCAATATTTTCATTCATAACTAGAAAAAGAAGTGTTCCTTATTTGTCAAAAAAAAAAAAAGAAAAGAAAATCTGACCTTTATTCAAAGAATTGAATAGTTGATTATATATGGAATAAAGATATTAAAAAAGTTAACTATCAATTTATCAAATGAATGACATTTATGAGTAAAAAAAAGTTTTCTACTTCATATCTTCTAAGAATGTTGTCATTTTTTTGCAATGAAAGATAAAGCAGCTAAAGCACAAAATGGGATGAAGTCAAAACAAATGTAATTATTTTTATTGCCAAGATTATGATGCATAATTGTTTTCAGAGTAGAGATTTTTATTTGATTTTTCTTCTTTTATTTAAGTTGTAAATGGGAGATAATCAGTACAGATCCACAAAAGAAGCTTCTCTTTGAGCTGTTCAAGCCATCAAATGTTTCATGTAATGATGGATCTTTTGAGTTCTATGATGGTATGTTGTGTTTGTTGACAAACCTAATGAGAGGGGGTGCAGCCAGTGTATTGGTTCAGAACCTGAAGGACTTGCCTCAATTTAAAAAGGGCCAATAGTGGATGCAAACAGAATAGCCAGTCAGTAGCGTATGGAGTCTGAAAATAGTTTAGCATTGCTTTGTAAAGTGCCTATCAAAGACACAGTTTACTCATTTCATATGATCCATCTAATGTTGCTTTAATTACAAGTATTTATATTTTCCAAAATTCTGTACACCAGGTGTAACTTAAACTGAGAGGAAATAATTAAGAACACAGTGAACTTTGTTATGGTGTTCAGATCATGTTCACTTACCACTTGTTATGAATAGATAATAAAAGTCCTGTAGAAGTGGAATAAATACCAGAAACAAAATGTTAAATTAATGAATAAAAATATTTAACCTAAACAGTTAAAGTGTGAGTTACATACTGATTTACACTGAAAATTTTCACCAACATTAAGACAAGAAAATGCTAAAAAAAATGAGGGTACAGAAGATCATGCTGTGCTGCTAAGAAACCAGTTACCTGCAGATTTTAATGCATTGCTTTGAAATGGTCCTTAGTGTTTCATATATATATATATATATAAACAAACTATGCTCCAAATGTCTGATTTTTTTCTTTGCCTATTGTATTTAATATCAACATTCATTTGTTGGTTTTTGATGTTCTCAGTATTACAAGATTCAAGTATTTTATTTATATGCCCAGTGAAGATGTTGTTCCAGACAGCAGTGATGATAATAGCAGGTTGTCATGGTTTTCTTGATTTCCAGGAGCATTTATCATAGATAAGTCAATGTCCAAAATAAGATTTTTAAGGGCATGCATCTTTCCCATCGCAACATATGCCTGTGAGACCTGGACACTTAACAAAACAGCTGAGAAACACATAAATGCCTTTGAATGTAAATGTTACAGAAGAGTTCTTCAAATATCATGGACTTAAAAAAGAATAAATATATCTATACTGCAAGAACTTAATATTGAAGAAGGCTGGCTAGTAAAGAGGATTAAAGAGAGAAAACTTAAATATTTTGGACACATTAAACGTCATGATATTCTAGAGAAGACCGTCTTGGAAAGGTACATAATGGGAAAAAGAAAGAGAGGAAGACCAAGGCGACGATGGTTGCAAAGCATCATTGATGATCTGCAGATGAATGCATCAGCAGCAGGCCATCTTGCTTACAACTGAGAGGCCTACAGAAGTGCTTTTAGGGAGGCAAAGTTCCACAGGAGACATGCAAATGACTGACTGACTGAAGTCAGTGTCCTCCTAGTGAGCTGCAATGCCCAGCTTCTCAGTAAACTTCACCACAATAAGGGGGTGAAGACGCTTGCCCTATGAGGCAATCGGCGACCCATAGCTGATATGCCAGCGTCAGGGTTAGCGAACCATAGCTGACCTAGACCCTGTCCTACCTCTTCGCGGTACTCCCCAGTAACAGGCCTAGCCTGGCTAAAAGGTCAGGTATCACCTTAATCCCCATGGTAGTGGAGTCTGCTAAAGAAGCATTGCACACCCCCCTGCCTTTTAGCTGTACTCCAGGACTGAAAAAGTAGCTGCCATAACACGCTCCCATGCCAATATGATGCTGCGCCTTAACACCTCTACATCATCAGCTGCAAAGAACAACAGCTCGCAGTTACAGTGAGTTCATACAAGTGCAAGAAGCATCACAATAGGGATCATTTAGATTCCTCCTTCATTCACAAGGTTGTCACATAACCTGCTTCCAGAGAGCACTGTGTGGAGTGAAATGATGTCTTGAGCATCTGTGGTTCATGAAATCAAGTATCTGTTTCCATCAGATTTCATATAAATTCACAAGTGTTTTGATATATGCAGGTGGAGATACTACAAGTCATGTTTCATTTCTATACTGCTCAACGAAGAAACCATTTTCACTCATGTTTCTGAAATCAAACAAAGCTGCTCTAGTCTTCTTGAATAAAGTAAGGAGAGAACCTGACAGTCTGGCACTGAAGATCTCCATTTATTCTCCATTATGTGAGTATAAAAGTCTTTGATACACATTAATTTCTGTTAGATGTGACACAAGTATGGTTGAATATGAATCACCTGAAAGATAATCAAATTTTAATGGTTTCTCTCCTGTGTGTGTTCCATCTGTTTTATCAGCTTCATTTTTTAAATTTTTTCCTCATATGTAGACTTCTCTTTGTAAAGAGGCCACTTTGTTTCTTCTTTGATCTGTCATGGAGATTATATTATACTGCTTGCTTTTCTCCACCTTGTGATATATTCCTTGATAGTTTCTTTTCTGAACAGACTGTATCAGAGTTTACAGTTTAATATTATCACATCATCCATTCAAGGAGAACCACTGTTTGCCATAAGCTTTCTCAGTCCAATTTTTCTGTTATTTTTGTCATTTCTTTTATCTCTTTGTATTCTGGGCTATCCTCAGTTTATATTTTGCTTCTCTTCTCTTTGGTGTGCTTATCTACTTTTTTGTAGAAGAACATTTATTATAAGCTGTTACATCAAAATCTGTTAGGATAGAGAAGTGAGTGTCCAAAGAGAGAGATACAATTTAACTATCAGACCAAACCTATAAAATGTATGATGATAAAATAATTTACAGCTGCAATTGTCCTTCCTTGAAATTTCATTTAATCTGCATCAAATGTTTTTTTGCTGTTAGATATCTTGACTTGATCATAACATAAATATAAAACTGGTAAGTAAATGTATTAATAATCTTGTTTGTCTTGCTACTGTAATGACACATTAAACGTCATGATATTCTAGAGAAGACCGTCTTGGAAAGGTACATAATGGGAAAAAGAAAGAGAGGAAGACCAAGGCGACGATGGTTGCAAAGCATCATTGATGATCTGCAGATGAATGCATCAGCAGCAGGCCATCTTGCTTACAACTGAGAGGCCTACAGAAGTGCTTTTAGGGAGGCAAAGTTCCACAGGAGACATGCAAATGACTGACTGACTGAAGTCAGTGTCCTCCTAGTGAGCTGCAATGCCCAGCTTCTCAGTAAACTTCACCACAATAAGGGGGTGAAGACGCTTGCCCTATGAGGCAATCGGCGACCCATAGCTGATATGCCAGCGTCAGGGTTAGCGAACCATAGCTGACCTAGACCCTGTCCTACCTCTTCGCGGTACTCCCCAGTAACAGGCCTAGCCTGGCTAAAAGGTCAGGTATCACCTTAATCCCCATGGTAGTGGAGTCTGCTAAAAAAGCATTGCACACCCCCCTGCCTTTTAGCTGTACTCCAGGACTGAAAAAGTAGCTGCCATAACACGCTCCCATGCCAATATGATGCTGCGCCTTAACACCTCTACATCATCAGCTGCAAAGAACAACAGCTCGCAGTTACAGTGAGTTCATACAAGTGCAAGAAGCATCACAATAGGGATCATTTAGATTCCTCCTTCATTCACAAGGTTGTCACATAACCTGCTTCCAGAGAGCACTGTGTGGAGTGAAATGATGTCTTGAGCATCTGTGGTTCATGAAATCAAGTATCTGTTTCCATCAGATTTCATATAAATTCACAAGTGTTTTGATATATGCAGGTGGAGATACTACAAGTCATGTTTCATTTCTATACTGCTCAACGAAGAAACCATTTTCACTCATGTTTCTGAAATCAAACAAAGCTGCTCTAGTCTTCTTGAATAAAGTAAGGAGAGAACCTGACAGTCTGGCACTGAAGATCTCCATTTATTCTCCATTATGTGAGTATAAAAGTCTTTGATACACATTAATTTCTGTTAGATGTGACACAAGTATGGTTGAATATGAATCACCTGAAAGATAATCAAATTTTAATGGTTTCTCTCCTGTGTGTGTTCCATCTGTTTTATCAGCTTCATTTTTTAAATTTTTTCCTCATATGTAGACTTCTCTTTGTAAAGAGGCCACTTTGTTTCTTCTTTGATCTGTCATGGAGATTATATTATACTGCTTGCTTTTCTCCACCTTGTGATATATTCCTTGATAGTTTCTTTTCTGAACAGACTGTATCAGAGTTTACAGTTTAATATTATCACATCATCCATTCAAGGAGAACCACTGTTTGCCATAAGCTTTCTCAGTCCAATTTTTCTGTTATTTTTGTCATTTCTTTTATCTCTTTGTATTCTGGGCTATCCTCAGTTTATATTTTGCTTCTCTTCTCTTTGGTGTGCTTATCTACTTTTTTGTAGAAGAACATTTATTATAAGCTGTTACATCAAAATCTGTTAGGATAGAGAAGTGAGTGTCCAAAGAGAGAGATACAATTTAACTATCAGACCAAACCTATAAAATGTATGATGATAAAATAATTTACAGCTGCAATTGTCCTTCCTTGAAATTTCATTTAATCTGCATCAAATGTTTTTTTGCTGTTAGATATCTTGACTTGATCATAACATAAATATAAAACTGGTAAGTAAATGTATTAATAATCTTGTTTGTCTTGCTACTGTAATGATTTAACTGAGGCCTTCCATGCCAGACAGGCAAAACCTGACTGCTACAGAACGCCTCAGTTATCATCTTACTGTTCTTAATTCATCCTGAAAAAGGTTGATGCTTGCATTTTCTCATAGTTTGCAGTACAATTTTATATACATATTTGCCTTTTTAGCCTATCATGATCACCTTCTGACTGGTTTTTTATTTTTAGGACCAGATTTGCCTTTCCATTCATCCCTATTCACTTGACTAGAAAAGGGCACCGTATGGAGTTAGAATAGGGTCTTGATCACCTGTGATTTGCCAAACTTGAGATAAGCGATAGTCAGTGGGTCACTGGCACTGTCTCATCCAGTGTGAGCCTTGTGTCTTCAGCTCTCCCATTTTTACATACCATTTTTACATACAATTTTTACATACCATTTTTTACATTTAATTTTCTTTCCACAGTGTTACAGTAGTGATTGTGTATGTTTGTGTACACATTTGTTGAACTATGTATATGCCTTGATATTTATTATCATAAAACTATTTTGCAGATGACTGCACACTCTCGCATATGCCGACTATTGAAGTTAAAGATGGTCCAGCTATTTTTGCTCTACCACTGGCACATAATAATTGGTAATACTTAAACTCCAAAGAGATTCAAAAGTAAAAAACAGCTGTAAATTATACAGAGCAGACTAGCTAGAAATAATATATACTTTTACTTTAGAAACATCTGTGTGGTATCAGGGTAATGTGCATATGGTTTCTAATATATATGTCTGTGTAAGAGAATGAGACTCATTTTGATCAAAATTATATAATTCTTGACATCACAATATGCTTATGTGACTGATTTGTTATGCTGCCATCACTATAGGTACTGTTATATTACTGTTAATTTTAAAAAAAAGCATTAATTATTTATCCAGATGAATTCAGTAATCAAAGAAGAAAATGCAAATTTCATAATTTATTATATTCCTAAATTATCTGAAGAAAACTGATGTGACTTGAAATTATTCTATTCTGACAGCAAAAGTGTTAACAATGTTTACCACTATCACGCATTACTGTCATAATACAAAAATCATAAGACACAGATTACCAATGTTAAAACATCACAAAGACACCATTTCAACATTTTTCTAGAGTGTAGAATCATGACAGCACCTTCTTTTGTGATCAAAATTCAGGTCACTCCATGTCCCATTTCACATTTATATATGTCATTTTTGATTGGCATTAATTTAAAATTTAACTGCACATCTGTGCTTTCAGAAGAAATCATTGTTCATACACCACTTTGCTGTTTTCCCAATCCTGTACTTAAGTCATGCATAGAGACAGCTGCATGTTTGACATTAAACTTGTCATCAAAAGATTCATTCATTTAGGAACACTCCTTGCCCGGTAAGGCTGTTGATTCAAGATAAACAGAAGCATCTCCGTCTTGATGTGATGGGCACAGATAAAGGGGAATCTGACTGTAACACTGATGTCCTCGATGTCAAAGGTAGAATTCATTATCTGTAATGATATATTTCAAAGATCACACTAATTCTAATGTAATGAAAAAATAATAAAATTTGATAAACAAGATATGGATATAACTTTAAAAGTCAGCCATGGAAAATGGGGCCAAAAATTGCTACATTTCATCAGAATCTAAAGGAATGAGGATGCTGTCCAATTTGGCAACCAGCAACCCATAGCTGACATGCTAGTGTTAGGATTGGTGTACCATGGCTGACCACGATGCTGTCCCACCTCCCTGTTGGTACCCCCAATAACAGGTGTAGCCTAGCTAATGGAACAGGGCTCGGATTGTCATAGTCCTCATGGTGGTGGAGTCTGCTAAAGAAGTAGTGTACTCCCCCTGCTTTTTGGCTGCACTCAGAGACGGTGCTCTGACCCACTCCCAAACTAACACAGTGCTGTGCCTCAACATCCTCACTGCACTGACCTCAAAGAACACCAGTTCACAGTTTCAGGGGGACTGAAGAAGAAGAAGATCAGAAACTATTTATCAGGATGGCCACAGAAAAGAAAAGGAAAGAACTCATCATGTAGAGCTCATTTAACTTTCATTTCCACAGAAGAAAATTCCCAAAATTCTGTTCAGAGGTCATGTAACAGAGGAAAGAATCCTGTTTATCATCAGAGTTCCAGTGCGGGTTTTGTTGTTACTTCCAAGTTGCATGCTGAGTCAAATGTGTACCTTCGTGCTGCTGCTGTAGGTGAGCTCATTTTTGCTGTTGGAATACCTGCAGTAAATTTAAAACAAACAGCATTAATTAAACAATGTGTAAGACTACTTAAAACTTTTAAAATTTAGCTGTTCCTAGATTTGTTTTAAATATTATGTTATCACAGCTTTACTGCAGTGGCTTTGTGTATTCTTATATATTTAGTTCTGTATATACTTATACCTAAAGACTATTTTGTGTTATTAAATAAAGCAATAATTCACTTTTTCTTTCACTGTATATTTTTCAGCTTCCAAGCACAAGGTCTTGCTAAATCTAGAGCATGTCACCAAGATAAAATACATAACTTTCTCTAATTTCCAACAGCAGCCCACGAACTGTTCTTTTAATCTAAATACTTGTCAGGTATAGTTTATAGATTCACATATCCTGGAAACTCTCATCGTATATGATCAGATACGATCGGGAATCAGTATTTTACTTCCACATGGGCACTCCTGTGTGTGAAACATCTTGAGTCAAATTATGTAACTCAGTAGTCTGTAATAGCCAGTTCTTAATAAAAATAAGATAATCTGCTGATGCCTCTGTGCAGGTGAATAGAGTCAGGTTCATTGCTTACATCCAGCCTATCTCATTACAGTCAGAAATGACTTTATTTATTGTAATCCTTGCTTTCCTGTTTATTCCATTCCATTGCAGTCTACCCTTCATAGTTATAACTTTCAGCTTGGGCAGAACATATAAAACTGCACTGTTCTTTATCATAATATTGTGTTCAAACGATTCATCCTTGTGAGCTTTTCTTAAATAATTAGTTATAGTTATGTACAATAAGAAGCATTCCTTCTCTAATCCAGATGCCCTAGAAATATGTTTAGAAACTTTACTTTTGCCACAGCTGGAAATGAAAAGAATCTCATAAGTTCATATTTTGTTTTTCATTTTTTAAGTCAAAGTCATTTCATTTTTTTTTTTTTGCAACAGATATTGCTTCTTCAGAGCATCCCAGTATAAATATGTTACTACATCTATGTCTGGTGCATACGCTTATGATGATTTATGTGTGGTATTTTATGCTGTGAAGATAGTGTAAGTCAGATAATTTTGATGGCTTCATTTTGATTATTGTATTGTAATATATTTTATTTTACAGAAAGTATTTTCAGTGGATAGTTTATTAACTGATATATGTTTTTTTTCATTCTCCCACACACACCCCTAGACTGGCAGTGTGATGGCAGCATCATAAGCAGAACTGCTTCAGATTCTATAGTCCGTGAGGAACTGATTCCAGAACATGGAGACTATTCTGAGTAAGTTTACCTTTTTAAACCATGGGCAGTAGAATGTGAGGAACATTGGAATATTGCAGCTGTTTCATATGTGTATTGTGTTACAATGCAGCATTTGGTGAAAGGTGTTTTTAGAAGAAATGAGAGTCAGACTGAAAGATGAAAGAAAACGAAAAGGAACCTTGTAACACAATGTGACTTACTCATAAAGTGGCTGCTTATATCAATCAAGTACTGACAAAATTATATTTGAGAAACATTACTTAATAAGACAATATCTGGTGCTTGATATATCCATATAGGTTGTATTTAGTAACAATAGCCCACAGGTAGCTTAATCTGATTTTAACATTTGAAAAATGTGAAAAATCATGACTGAAATGTTATAATTTAAAACAAATGAGGTTTTGACTTAAATTTTTGAAATGAATTGTGTGGGACTGTGGTCAAAGTGATGATAAAGGTGTCCAACAAGTTAATATAGTTGGAAGTTAGTTTATAATGATTAATTATCCAGTATATCTAGAAAGGAAGTTAGAATCAGACTTGCAAAAGCAGCATCGATCTTCAAGAACGTTGAGAACATATGGAATTCAAAAGTTATAAGCACAAAATCCAAGTTAAGACTATTCAATTCAAATGTAATATCCACCCTCATTTATGCATGCAAAAGCTGGAAAACAACTAAAGAAATAGAAAAGAAATTAGACTCTTTTGAAAATAAATGCATAAGGAAAATACTCGGCATCAAGTGGAACGAATTTAAGAACAATGCAAAGATAAGACAGATAACTGAACAACAACCAGTCTCATGGGTGATCAGGAAAAGGAAATGGACATATGTTGGTCACTTGATGAGAAGAAATGATCAGAGAATCCCAAAAGAAACTATCAAGTGGAACACAACAGGCCAAAGAAAAAGAGGCAGACCGCGTGAAACTCTGAAGAGGACATTGTTAAGAGAGGCCAAATTAACAAGCATAAAATCCCTTGATGAGGTTGAAAGACTTGCCGAAGACAGGAAAAATTGGCGAACTACTTTGTGAGCCCTATGTGACGTTTAACGGCACGGGAAAGATATAAGATATAAGATATCTTGTATGTTAAACAGCTTTCCAGATTAATGTCTACAGATACTTTTTAAAATAGGCTGTAAGAGGCCATTAAAAATACTTCATAGATGGAAAAATGTATTGCATATTGAAGACTGTAAAAGTTCAGTGCATGTTCAAAAGTTTGAACAAGTACCCAGTGAAACTACCTGAAAAAAATACGAAGCAAAATTGGAAGTATTGCTGTTTCAACTGATTAGAGAGCCTAAGCACAGGATTAAACCAACAGCTGAGGTCAGAAGAATCATTAATGAAGCAAAATGTATCTTACAAGTAACAAAATCCACTTACTACATAATCGTTGAATATGTGTGTGAATGGCAGGGAATCTTATACATGAAATTGATCAAATTTATAAAACTCAACAGAACTGACAAAGAAGTTTTATAGAAAAAAATTATATTTGTGTCTAATCCTACTCACAGCTTTTGCAGATGATAACTAACTATTGACCACAACACATGCTGATAAAAAGTAATAAAATGATGAAGACAGTAGGCAATGTCTTTATGAATGCCCTGTTCACATATGTAGTGCTTTTTTCCTGTTGTGTGTTTACAATTAGCAAACAGTTTTAAATCCCACGTGCTGAATAATGACACAGTATTACTGTCCACAGCACAAAAAAGGAATGGAAAAACTAATTATGTCAGTCCGTAAGAACAGTGAAGAGCAGAACCTCTATCTTAATGCGAAGAAAACTAAATTGATGACAAATGACAAAATAAATAAGGCAGCTGAAATATATATCAAAGAGGAAAAACTGGAAGAAGTGGAGAGTTTTGAATATCTTGGATCACTACTAACTAATAATGGAGATATAATGAGGGAAATTAAAAGGAGGACATCTATCACTCTTCAGAAAGTAAAACAAATAAAGAATCTGTGGGGAGGAAGAAACAGAACTACAAAAATAAGATTTTTAAGGACATGCATCTTTCCCATCACAACATATGCCCGTAAGACCTGGACACTTAACAAAACAGCTGAGAAACATATAAATGCCTTTGAATGTAAATGCTACAGAAGAGTTCTTCAGATATCATGGACACACAAAAAAAACAAACAAATATATCCATACTACAAGAACTTAATATTTAAGAAGGCTGGCTGGTAAAGAGGATTAAACAAAGAAAACTTAAATATTTTGGACACATTAAACATCATGATAATCTAGAGAAGACCATCTTGGACGGGTACATAATGGGAAAAAGAAAGAGAGAAAAACCAAGGCAAAGATGGCTGCAAGACATCGTTGATGATCTGCAAATGGATGCATCAGCAGCAGGCCATCTTGCTCACAACCGAGAGGCCTACAGGAGTGTTGTTAGGGAGGCAAAGTTCCACAAGGGACATGCAAATGAGTGAATGAATGTACTGAATAATACACTATTTTACACAGTGTAGAAATTCTGCTGTTTGGGAAGTACTGTATTGGTAAGAAAGAAAACATAAAAAATAAGATAAATAAAACTAGACCTGCTTCCAGTTACTCTTTCCATGCCATAGGAAAAGACGTGGACATTCCATTTTTGTCAGATTAAAAGCACGGGTCTTGATATGTATAGGGGTATATTAGTTAAAAATGAATGAAACACAGTATTTTCATTTTAGATGTGTACTTATTATGTTTCAAAATAACTAAATGTATGAAGATTTCATAAATGCAGATTTTTTTTAGGAAAAAAGAAGTAATGTGATGTTTTTAGACAATAGTTGTGTCCTACTTACCATCAGCTAGGTCTAGATGTACACTAAGTACCACCTAAGATGCCTAGAACTACCTGTTGATCTCGTCTTGTAATAATATGTGGCATTCTCGCTAAAATAATGTCTGAAATAACCTTCTAACTACTTCTCCAGTCATCTAATATGTCTAGATCTACTTGGGATACATTCAAGAACAGTGGTCTGGACACAGGCCATGTCCATACCCCTATCTACATTACCAAAAATTGAAATTTCTCAATCAAAAACTTCAATTTTCACGCTTGACATTGCTCATTACTAACCACGTTTCGGCCATTTTGAAAAGGGTCACAGGGCATGCACACTAAATGTTTACAATCTAAATGTTGCACCAGTTTTTTAATGAAACAGAACATGATTCACTATATTGACGCAAGGCACTCAAGTCAGAAACTGGAAGGGACACTGAAGCGACTCGAGGCAGGGATAAATTCTGGATTTTTAGCTCCAATTTAAAAAAAAAAAATTATACCTCATGAGCCTTAAATTTGAAAATAAATGCCAAGACAAACATCAAACATCACCTGAAGATAAACAAGTGGAAACTGTAATGTGAATAAGACAAAAGGGACTTGTCCAAAAACATTTAAAGCACAATTACCTTGGGCTTCAAAAAGCAGCTTGGCAAACTCTTGAGTGTTTGGGGAGAGAGACCAGAGAAGACACACAGAATGTAAACTTATGAGAAAAATTTAAATATAAGCAAGCACCTTGTATACATCTCGGAGTGAATTTTAAAAATTTGTACAGAAGATAGAGAAATGAGAGTCCACTGCAGGATTCTGAAGTTCACCAGGAGCAAAAAAAGCATTGAGTAAAGTAACATATGCAAGGAAAAATATTAATTTACTTATGATCATGGCATATATATATATATTTTTTTTTTTTTTGTTCAATTGCAGCCTTGCATACTGCAAGTATTTGATCAGTGGAGAGGGAGATCATGAAATAATCCGCTTATCTCTGTCATGGAATGCAGTCAACTTTGAGCACAATCCTAATACACAGACAGCAGAGTGTCGTGGCGATTACATTAATATTTATGATGGTAAATTTATTTTATGCAAATGCAGTGTGTATAATTTGAAAAAAGTAGTGAAAACAGACATTATGTTTTTCTAAAATGAGAAATTACAACATGGAGTTCCACTGTAAAAGTTCACATTTGTTTTATTGCTTCTTTCTAGTACTGACTTGTAAGGTGGATCCATAAGTGCAACAAGCTGTTCCATTTTGTTTTTTTTTTGGGGGGGGGAGGTTGTTATCAGATTATGTGTCACTTCATCACTCAGTTTGACCAGTCCATTCAGATGGGTTTTCTGTATCTTCTGTCTTCTCACGACCTCCATGAATGGTGAGAAGTAGGAGAAATGACAATTGCGTTAAAATTGGTTTTAGTAATAGAGGTAGACAGAAGTGTATGGTTCCATTTTATGAAAAGTGCAGAAAGTAGGCAAGAATGAGAGTGGCAGAAGAAAGATGAGTATGTATAAATGAGAACATACAACAATCCAGTATTGCAGCTAAAGCTGTTTTTCAAGGATCACATACAAAAACAATACAACAGATAAAAGCATGAAAAATAGATGAAAAATTAAACACTTTGTTTTGTTTGGTATCCTCTTGAAGAAAGATGGGCACAAAATGTGCCCAGATAGATATAGGTGAACACAAAGTGGAAGCAGACAATTGACGGAGAAAAGAGATAAAAAGACTATGACAGTAGGTACTGGTGAACAAACAACATGATGTCAAGCCCCAGATGGCCATCATCTCATCATCCATGATTGATGGTTTTTATAACAAAATTTTGATTGTCGTTTCCTTAAGGATTTATTAGTTTTAAATGTTCTGTGACTTTTCTGAAAACTCCATTTATTTATTTTTGTTTGGCCATCTCTGCAGAGATAATGGCGGAACTCACACTTATGTCACAGCTCCATAACAGAAACATTCATAAATATAGCATGAAAAAATCATACGACACATAACAACAGATGTAGTGGGACTTGTTCACCAACCCTGTAGTTCACAGCAACAAGGAGATCTACGAGGGTTGATTGATAAGTTCTTGAACATAAAGTACAAATACTTGAAACGCACAGTTGATATTAGGTGCATTTGTAGATAAGTTAATGTAAGATAAAACACCAAGAAATTAACTGCAGCCAATTTTTTTTTGCAGGCTACTGAAGTGGTAAGGGGTGGCAGAAATTGAGAAAATGGATAAAATTTCTCATTGAGCAGTCATTCGCTACCTCTGCATCAAGGGCTTATCATCGAAGGAGATCCATGAGGATATGGTAGAGACTCTAGGGGAGAGTGCCCCTTCTTACAGCACAGTGAAGAAATGGGCAGCTCATTTCAAACATGGAAGGGAGAGTCTGGAAGATGATCCCATTCCAGGAAGACCAAGAACGGTGGCCACCGATGAAACCACCAGCAGAATCCATGACATGATAATGGAGGATCGATGATTAACTGAGCGGTACAAATATCGTGGACACAAAAAAGAACAAATATATCTATACTACAAGAGCTTAATATTGAAGAAGGCTGGCTAGTAAAGAGGATTAAAAAGAGAAAACTTAAATATTTTGGACACATTAAACGTCATGATAATTTAGAGAAGACCGTATTGGAAGGATACATAATGGGAAAAAGAAAAAGAGGAAGACGAAGATGGCTACGAGAAATTGTTGACGATCTGCAAATGGACGCAGCAGCAGCAGGCCATCTTGCTCACAACTGAGAGGCCTACAGGAGTGCTGTTTGGGAGGCAAAGTTCCACAAGGGACATGCAAATGAATGAAATGACATTGCTACTGAGTTGGATAACTCCCAGGAATGTGTTCATGCCATTATTCACAATGATCTTCAAATGACAAAGGTCTCTGCTTGATGGGTCCTGAAACTTCTTGGAGCTGATCACAAATTACATTGTCTCAACATGTCAAGAGACAATCTTGGCCATTTTTCTGCAGATCCTGAAAAGTTTCTTCAGCAATTTGTGACTGTGGATGAGACTTGGGTTCATCATTTTCAACCAGAAAGCAAAGAACAGTCAAAGCAGTGGAAACATCATGGATCCTCACCTTCAAAGAAAGCAAGGGTAGTTCTGTCTGCAGGCAAAGTGATGGCTTCTGTCTTTTGGGATTCAGAAGGTGTGCTATTGGTAGACTATTTTCAAAAGGGCAGAACGGTCACCAGGGCTTATTACACTAATCTTGTGAAGCAATTGCGGGTCAAACTGAAGGAAAAGTGTCAAGGGAAATTGACGAGAGGAGTCATTTTTCATCAAGACAATGCTCCAGTTCACAATTCAGTGGTGGCAATGGCTGCTATTCATGAATGCAGCTTCAGCTTCTTGAACATCCTACTTATTCCCCAGATTTGCCCTCTTCAGACTATTACCTGTTTACCAAACTCAAAAAGGAGCTCAGTGGTAGCAAATTTGCTTCAGATGATGACATCATTCATGCTGTAGACCACTTTCTACTGGCACAAGATGCTGACTTGAAGGGATCCATATGCTCCAGGATCGCTAGACTAAGTGCATAAACTTGCAAGGGGACTATGTTGAGAAATAACCCAAAAAAGTTGTCCACAAATAATCCATTGTACCTTATGCAGAGAACTTATCAATCACCCCTCGTACCATAGTCAATTGCTGGACCAAAAAAAAAAGAATTAACTCAAGTAATACAAAATTTAAATCATGAGGATCTTCAGTTTCATTTGAAAAATACAGGAACTGGACAATATTGTCATATTTAACATTTTATTTGTCCCAATAAGGTAACAGTGAAGCATTTCCAGTCTTGTTTTCTTCATGTTGGCAACACCCTATAAAGGACATTAACACAACAGTCATCAGCAGTCAGAGACATCTGCTCTTGGTTCTTAATGCAGATGCAAAGATTCATGGGAAATCTGCTAGAGTCAGATACCACTCAGTTCCAGGTTTGTCTTCAAATATTTTGGTTGCTAAATATGTATTGATGTTTATATTCTTTTCATTATCATCAACTGGCTCTTTTTTTCCCTCTGTTAGGTGCTCATTGCTGAATGCTCCATGTGGCTGGCATGTTTACTTTGAATAACCTGAAGTTTTATAACTATTCCAAAGGTCCTTAAATAACTTAGCACGGGACAGTGGGGTAGGACAATCATTCAGTTTCCACAACTGGAGATAATGATTACGATGTTATCTTACATCCTTCCCATACCATTATACGTCACATAGAGCTCGCATGGTAGTTTGCCAAGTTTTCCTGTTTTTGGCGAGCTTTTAAACCTCATCGAGGGATGTTGTCTACTAAATTGGCCTCTCTTAACAATATTCTCTTTTTTGTTTCATGTGGTCAGCCTCTTTTTCATCGACCTGTTATGTTCCACTTGATAGCTTATTTTTGGGATTCTCTGTTTCTTCTCATCACATGGCCATAATGATTAGCAGAGATAAATATGAACATTTATTTTGTGTGGTGCTAGGGCTGAAATTCTTGAACCACGGAAAGATGATCAAGCTAAGAATAATGTCCTTAGCCAAGAGCAGTAACTCTTGTGGTTCAGCACTGAAATGAATGAAATACCACTAGCATCTTTGCATGGTGCAGAAATCAAACCAGAGTTGAGGTTTTTTTGTAAGGCACAGTGATTTTATAGAGAAAACAGAATATCAGTTACATAGAGATATGCTGAAGATTTAGCTTTGAATTGTTTTTCCATCTACATTATGCTTCACAAGTTGTTGTAAAGTTCACATTAATTTTTATTATTTGGGTATCTTCATTTACTTTTGATATGAAAATTGCCATTCTTTGCAGCTGATGAGCATTGTTCCAATGTGACAGAAATTTCTGTTACAAGAGATGTCCATGTGATAGAATCTCCCAACTACCCTGGCCGATTTTATATGTAAGTAATTATATAGCTGTTAAATGCTTCTTTATGAAATAATGGTTGTAATCATCACTGCAGTATTTTATACAACTAACTTTCTTTTGAACTCTTCAACAAAAGCAGGTTGAAGAAATTTTCCTGAAATCTCCCAGTAGTAGGATTTTGGTATTCTTGGACCAGTGTTATGAGCCATCTAGACTGTAGAGCTCTTGAACCTATTTTATAAGTCATCTAGACTGTAGAGTTCTTAAATTATGAGCCACCTGGATGTAAGAGCTCTTGAAGCTATATTATGAACCACCTGGATGTCAGAGCTCTTGGGTCTACATTATGAACCACCTGGATGCCAGAGCTCTTGAAGCTATATTATGAACCACCTGGATGTTAGAGCTCATGAAGCTATGAGATACTTTGACTGTATAGCTCTTGGATCTACAATATTATGAACCACCTGGATGTCAGAGCTCTTGAAGCAATGATCTGCCTGGATGTCAGAGCTCTTGAAGCTATTTTATGAGCTGCCTGGAAGTCAGAGCTCTTGAAGCTATGAGATACTTAGACTGCTTAGATCTACAATATTATGAACCACCCTGACTATAGAGTTCTTGTATATTATGAGGCACAAAGATTGTAGAGCTAAATGAAAATGGATTAATGAAATTTTGCACTTCTTTGAAATAAAGTGAGCTTTGATCAAGAAATTAGTACCACAAAGTGTATATATGATCTCAAACCCTCCTCCTTCTATTTCCCAAGATGTGGAGGATTTGTGGTTTTGCCCGCTTGGGCTAAGAAATTTATATTAGATTAAAATGCACTACATGTGATAAAATTTTGCATGTAAATGAACATTGTGTTGTAACAGTGTCAAAGTATGGCCTATAACATAAGTGCAGTACTAGTGCAGTAGGCTGTTCTGGTGACAGAAATTGATGTATCATTTCTGTGGTCCCCATTGTGAGAAGTCTGGCAGTGAAGTTCACTTGGAGAACATCAACCCATCTTTTGTGTATACAGTTCAAGATATGCAGAAAGCCATAACAGATAAGCTGTCCTTGTCATCAACTGTCACAACCATCTTCATATGGGAGAAGAGGAGGCCACTATTTCCAAACATTCAGACAAAAAACACCAATAATTGTTATCTTTATTAACACAGCATGAATTTTTATCCTCTTATTTACTTACTTTACTTTATCCTTACTCTTGTGCCAAGTGTCAAGGGCCGATGCAATTGGCATTTTGGGGGGAAAATGGGTGGCCTCAGTGAAGGTCGTGACATAATTTTTTCCTTGGCATGTTCAATCATTGACCTTCTTCAGATTCAAGTTGTTAAGACCATATCTACATAATGGTTTCTTAAGTTTTATTTCCAGATGCTGTCAGACTTGGCAGTCATTGACACATAGCTAACATGCTAGTGTCAGGATTGGTGAACTGTAGTCAACCAAAATCCTGTTCCACCTCTCCATTGGTACCCTCAGTAACAGGCCTAATCTGGAAAATGTTGTCCCCATGGTGGTGGAGCCTGGTAAAGAAGTATTACACTACCTCTTAAGCTCCACTCAACCATTTAAAAAAAAAGCTGCCATAATCTGCTTCCAATCTGACATGCTGTTGTGCCTCATCTTCACTGCATCTACTGCAATGAACACCGGCTTGCAGATCAATGGAGGTATATGAAGAACAATTTTATTATATTTGTTTGAATAGCTTTATATTTATTTTGTGCATTTATATGTTACTGTCTAAGAGATTCTTAGCCACTTTGTCCATATCATTCCATGATTATCTTCAGTGGCTTCTTGTGGGAATTTTCTCAACAATGTGCTTTAATGCATTAAGGGACTTACTGATTTCTGGTGCAAAGATTTATGCACAACTATGAGGCACAGATTCTTACTTGAGCATCCATTTATCCCAGTGCATGCTGTGATGTGACTCATCTTGCAGGCAGACTCTTATTTATTAGTGCAGTTAGAAAGAAATGGATGCTCTGTGGGCTTCAGTTATTCATCCTATTGAAGTCTGTGGTTGTGCTCTCATTCTTTTGATAATTTTCTGTGTCTGGTTGTCTGTGTACTTTGTATAAAACTTTCTGCCTCAATCCTAGTTTACTCCCCTGCTCGACAGTTTCATATCATGTCTGATGCTGAAGTTAGTCCACCAACTCCCATTGCATGAGGCTACTCCAATGTTGCTGTCACACTCTAGCACCAGAAGCGTCTTTTCTTCTAACTTTTTATTTAAATTTTGTATTAGGAATCAACATTGTGTGTACAGGCTAGTTTCTGAGAACCCTGAAGATATCATTGTAGTCACTGTAGTTGAAGCTAATTTCCATAAAAGATGCAGGAGCATGCTTACAGTATATGATGGTAAGTAATCTATTCTTTAAAACTTTACTAGATTATAAAGTCATTTTACTGAGTAAATCAGTAGGATCAAACTTCCTAAAGCTTGTTATTAATTTATGAGCATTTAAATTATGCAGATTTAAAATTGATGCAATGCAGATGTGTTTATTGAAAGCTCTACTACTGATTAGCCTAGTAGCCTACCATTTTCTAATTTTAATTTACTGAAAGTTCTCAAGTGCTTGTCTTTTTGGAAGTTTCTTCTTCTTCTTTTTTTTTTTTAACTCTTATTTTCACTTATACTGTATTTGGTAAAATACGTAAGGCTAGGAGTCTTTGTAATTTTATTGGAAAGTTAAGAGCTGAAAGGGATGAAGTTGAAGTTAGAGGAGAAGGAGAATAAAAGCAGCCCAGAGGGTGAACAATGGTGGAAACTGACAGTTAAACATTTAAAAAGTTCTGTAAAGTCTAAATGAAACTGAATCTATAAGAAAAATAAATAAGGATAATAAACTTTTATTTATTGACAAAAAGAAACTGATGTAACCAATACTTTGGCTAACAAATTCGGACTGGGAAGAGGCATCATGCATGCAGTATACAAGTTAGGACATACAAGTATTATATAATGTTGCTAAATGTATGTCATTAGCAGACAGCTCTGATAGTTTCTCTCATGTGTAATTCTCTTCAGGGACATACAATGTTGATGTAGAAGGAAAGATTGTCGGTCAAGTCTGTGGAAACTACAACACTACGTTCAGAATCTCCAACACAGAAGCCACACTAGTAGTGGTGTCTGATGAACAAGGTGATCTTGATGGCTGGAAAGTAGAAGTGCAAACAAAGGAAGGAGGCCATTCTGCAGGAGCAGATTTAAAGTTCATCATGACAACTGTCATCATGATGCTGGCCACACAGCTTCTTTCTAACCAGCTTTATATTTAACAGTTGCTTTAAATATTTTTCATCATATTAATGGGATTACTTACCTAGTTTATAACTGAAGTGCAGGCAGTTCTGCTGTGTGTTTACATTAAGGCAATTTGAGGGTTTTTTATTAAGAAAATATGTCTGAGAATAAAACTCTTGTAAAATAAAATTATGCTGCCTGTATTGATATAACTGAAGTTCCAAAGTTAAGCATCATTTAGTGAATTATTTTGTAAAGTTTTGTGACTGAGCAGTAGACTGAGGTGTATAGCTCAGTTTTAGTGTGCAGGAACAAGAATGGCAGAAAGTAAGATGAGCATGTGTAAGTGAAAAAAATACAACAATCCAATATTTCAGCAAGAGCCCTTTTCAAAGATCACATACAAAAACAATACAACTGATACAAATAAGAAAAACTAATGAAAAATTAAACACTTAGCTCTTTTTGTATTCTCCTCATGAGAAAGGCGATCACAACATGTGCCCAGATAGATACAGGTAAGCACAAAGTGGAAGAAGGTGACTGGCTGAGAAATGAGATAAACGGATGGTGGTAAACAGCACGGTGTAAATAACCCAGATGGTCCCACCTTGCTCCCTTTGGATAACTATGGACTAGATAGAAGCTAACCAGATGGTGCAGATAATAAATGTAATTTAACAGTACGAGAATGGGTGGATAAAGGAAGGTTCAGAATGAATAGAAATTATTGAAAAGACTGCTAGGTCAGGATGTCCGACAAGGAAGTCGTCAAGCCTTCCAGTGGCTAGAAAATGATAGAAAGGGCTGGAAAATTAACTGCCTGCGTCAAGAACAAGAAAATGCACCGAAGTGAGCAGGGGTAAGACAAGGAAACTTGCCATCAACAGCAGAAAGAATCAGCAAATAGGTAGAAATGAAAAGCAGCTCAAAGACAGCTGAATTGTCTGAACAAGCATTGGTACTTGTGATATGTACCAGTGATTTGCCTTCACAGTTCTCATGTTGCTTGTTTTGTGCACATTAAAAAAAAAGTTTTCTGAGGGGGGAAAAAAAAAGTCCACACCTTACACCTAAAGAAGCATTCATCACATTTTTCAGTTATTTGTCTTGCAATACCATGTGTTTTTATGTATATTTTATTTACAGCTGATAACATTATTACACAGATCTGCTCACTTTAAAATAAAATTTCATTTCATGGGCAAATTTACTGCACATACTTTTGAAACTAACCTCTTTTATTTTGAAACTTTTACGCACTGCTTTAGAAATCATTATATATATTCTGAAGTTGATATTTGGAGTGACTAAAGATTTCTCATATTCAACCAATAACCTTGCACTGCTAGATTGTTTGTGCAAGTGTGTGCGTAAACCATTTTGCAGTTTAATTTTTTCCCCTTGTCTTACAAACCTAAATAAATGTATTTTCCTCACTCATTTCATATATACTTTGCTGCAGTGTGGTGGAGATCATTCATATTTCAATTGTTTGCTGTGAGAATTATATAAATAAAAAGTTTTATGAATTCACTATTATGTCAACGTTTTAGTCTCAGAAAATCATAGCAGTTTCGGTCCAAAATTAGTGGCATCTCATGCCACGCTGTACGACATATACATGCAGCATATAACAGTTGTAGCCACTCTTTAAGTACAAGATCAAACCCACAAATCAGCTTGCTTCAGCAGATAAAAAATAATAATAATAAACATGAACCATAAAAATAAAATCACAAAATGAACTTTAATAATGCTGATCTGGAGTAATATCATTTTTGAATTTCACATGAATTGACTGTGAAATCTGACAATGTGTTCTTGAAAGAACCAGATACTAGAGTTATAATGAAAAAAAGTTAACAGCATACATGGTTCCAGCACAGATAACCTGGAAGCACCATAAATATTTTAAATACATATTAGCTCATATGCTTCCATAGCTATTACTATAGTAGATGCTAAAATACATAAATAAATGACAAGGCAGATATACATACATAGTGACAGATAGGCATCACACATTATATGTATATATGGCTTTGTTCATCTTACAAGATGTTAAGGTACTGCTTAAGTGGGTGCCAGATTATACAGAAACTACAGAGCATCTTCTGTCATATCTGATTCAATTAATGTTGGTATAATCAATTTATAACATAACAGACACAAATACTATTGCAACTGTAAACCAATCATTTATACGAGCAACACAGCAAACTGCACTTGCCATGAGTCAGTCAGGGAGTGAGAGATTCAAATATAACACGTTTTAACAAACTGAAAACATGAACTGTTTGTGCAAATTATCCAATCTTTGATAAAATATAAAATTCTATATTTATCTTGTCACCTGAAAAATACAGAAATTAATGCACAGCAACATGCTGCCATAAAATAAAAAATTTTACCATTAACCAACGGACTGAAAAACTTAAAATTAAAATCAAACATTATATAATAAATACCACAACGGAAGAGAAAAATATAGATAATTCAACCCTATATAACAAGCAGATGGACAACGGAAGTCTTAACTGCAACACTATATAATATTTGTCTGTGGCTTAACTCTTTCCGTGGCACAGGAAGAAACACGGACATTCAGTTGCTTACCAGAGTAAAAGCACGGGTCTTGATATGTTAGGGGGCATAGTTATAAAATGGAATGGAAAACAGTATTTCCATGTACTTCTGTATATTTATTATGTTTCAAAGTATAACTAAATGAATGAAAATTTCATAAATGCAGAGTTTTTTAGGAAAAAATAAGTAATGTGATGTTTTTAGACACTGATTATGCCCAGGTCACCATCGGCTAGGTCTAGATAAGCACTACTTACCATCTGAGATGTGTAGATCTACTTGTCGATCTCATATTCTGATTCTATGTTGCATTCTTGCTAAATTAATGTCTGAAATAACCTTCTAACTACTTCTCCTGTCATCTAATATGTCTAGATCTACTTGGGATACATTCAAGAGCAGTGGGGTGGTCACAGGCCATGTCCATACCCCTATCTACATCATCAAAAATTGAAAAATTTCAGTCTTTCTCTTCCTTTTTCTCGCTCAGCATCACTCATAACTAGGCACTCTTTTGCCATTTTGAAAAGTGTCACTGGAATCGCGGATGAAATATGTACAATCTAAATGTTACACCGGTTGTTTTATTGAAACAAACCAATGATCACTAAAGTGACCATTGGTACGCATCGGGTAGACTGGAAGCGTCATTATTATGACCAAAGGCACGGTAAGAGTTAAGTACCAAAAGTGGCACAAGAAAACGAAATAAATTAAGAAATGCAAATATTTGTAAAGATTTGTAAAAAACAAGTAATGCTTTAAAGCTTCTACATAGCAAAAAAATGGCTGGCATGGAGCCAATATCATTCAAAAATTAAACTAAGCAAAAAAGAGCTTCAAAGTTGCAACATTCACCCAGTCGTGGAAACTTGATCAGACTGGCATCTCTTCCTCTACCTGCTCAGGAATTCTTCTGAGGTAGCTTCACAACAACCTGAAAGAGGAATAAAGAAACTTAAAATGTCATTCAAAGTTTGTTTAGTATAATAAAAATCTTATTTTGGTGAACAAATTCAAATTTGACAAAAATGACACCAAAAACAAAAATATATCACAAACAACTATTTCTCCATCTAAAAAAATGCACTTCTGTCTTTTTTCTTCCATTATTTACATGTAAAAATAATGATAGTTTATTCTGGACAAATGTAGCAAATATAGAAATCATCTAGCTGAACTGAAAATGATGACTCCAAATTCCCACACTTAAGCGATGAACAAATTAATTTAAAAATGTCATAATAGTGATCTAGGCTCATTTTGGTACGCGAAGCATCAAGTTTATACTCTCTCTGAACCTTAAGTGCCCAGGGCACATGGGGCTTCCGCAAGGTTTTTCCACAAATGCCTGTCTTTCGCCTTTTTTTCTGCTCTTGCCCAGGTGAGCCCTCTACTGCTCAACATCCTTTCTGTTGTTCTTCTCCATGTCTCTTTTGGTCTACCCTTACTTCTGCTCCCCTGTGGTGTCCATCTTAGTGCTATTTTTGGTAGTGAGTTGTCAGTCATTCGGAGCACATGTCCCAACCATCGCCAGCGTCTTTCCTCAATAATTGTTGTCAGTGGTTTCATCTGCATTTGTGCCAATAAGATGTTATTTCTTATGGTGTTTGGCCAAAATATTTTTTTAATCCTACGTAAACATTTAGTCTGGAAGGAATTTAACTTGTTTTCTATGGTTTTGGTGATTTTCCAGCATTCACTTCCATAGAGTAGTACACTTAGAACATTACTCTTAAATATCCTGATTTTCATATTTATGCTTAGTTTATTTGATTTCCATATATTCTGTAGCATTGCAAAAGCCTGGTTTGCTCTAGTAAGTCTGCTGTTGATGTCCTCTGTGCTGTCTCCATTTTCTACTACTCTGCTGCCAAGGTATACAAATTCGTTGACCTCCTCCACTAACTTGTACTCTGAGTACATTTTTGTTGTTCACATTTTGCTTCATTAACTTTGTCTTTCCTACATTGATCTTTAGTCCTATGTTGTTTGCATTCTGGGTTAACTTGTTTATTTTATCTTGCATATCTTTGTGATCAAGTTTATACAGCCACATTAAAATGTGCAGTAAACCGTTTTTAAACCTATTTATCTCTGAGATCACAAATCTTTCGAGATAGTTCTCTGAGAGAAGCAGCACATGTTTTTTTTTCATTCATCTCTTAGAATTCTAACAATTCAGGATTTAGGTGAAGCACAGTCATAGTGTAGTTAGGGTTAGAAGACAATCTCATATGTGAACAGACAGTTGAAAGATAATTCAACATATGAACTGACAGATGAAAGTTGTATGAACAGGCAGCTGAAAGATACTCTCATGTATGAATGACAGCTGAAAGATAATCTCATACATTAATAGACAGTGTCTCATACATATGTAATACGCATTGATCCTGAGACCTTAATACAACTATACTTACATTCTTCACCTCAACATAGTTCTGCAGGCCGTATTCTCCACTGTTTTGTTTTTTTTTTTATAAAAAAAAAAAAATTAACGTGATGAAATATTTGGCAATTCTATTACAAAAACAGAAGCAATTGTCACTGACAATAAATATCAAGTAATTGTTAATGTCACATGGCTTGAGCAGTCTCGCATAAAATTTTATAAATACTTTAGAGATTTTTGTTCAGATATTTATAATCTTTACTGCTATCACAGACACAGACAATATTTATGCCAGCAGGCATTATATATACATGAGAACTGCTATGTATTAACTTGATTAATTTGTTGTGCAACATCCCCAATGGTTAGTTCAGTATTTGATTGACATGTCTGCCAGTCAGATCAAGCTATACTTTTTGCTGCATGGTCCAGCCTCTTTCTACATGTCTGCCAGTCAGATCAAGCTATACTTTTTGCTGCATGATCCAGCCTCTTTCTACATGTCTGCCAGTCAGATCAAGCTATACTTTTTGCTGCATGATCCAGCCTCTTTCTACATGTCTGCCAGTCAGATCAAGCTATACTTTTTGCTGTATGGTCCAGCCTCTTTCTACATGTCTGCCAGTCAGATCAAGCTATACTTTTTGCTGCATGGTCCAGCCTCTTTCTACATGTCTGCCAGTCAGATCAAGGTATACTTTTTGCTGCATAGTCCAGCCTCTTTCTACATGTCTGCCAGTCAGATCAAGCTATACTTTTTGCTGCATGGTCCAGCCTCTTTCTACATGTCTGCCAGTCAGATCAAGCTATACTTTTTGCTGCATGATCCAGCCTCTTTCTACATGTCTGCCAGTTCCATGATTATTTTTTTCTACAGATGATGCAGTTCTCCTTGTGCAGTCACTCTTCATGTGGCAAGATCTTTAGCCAGGTCTTTCCACCTGTTCCAGGGGCCCATCTCTCTCACTGCCCCATACATAAAACATGTCAATTAACAATAACAAAAAAATTATAAGCATTTTAACTAGTCTTGCACTGTTATGGTGGAATCAATGTCATCATAGAAAATGGGCAGTACAGTCTGCAGAAAAAAAAAAAATTAAAAAGGAGAATAATTCAGAAAATTTAACAACTTACAGTTCTCTTCCTAAACCTGACATTTTGAATCCACCAAATGGAGACTGAGGGGACACATGAATCTGTCCATTGATCCTTTAAAGAAATGCATTAATTTAATCCTGCATCTCTGCAGAAATATTTCTTCCTTAAAATATTTCAAATGTTTTCAGCTACAGGACATTGTGCTTTAATTTTCTGACCAATAATAATAACAATGGCTGCAAAGATGTTGGTAAAAGACAGCTGCTCTGAAGAGTTCTCTTGATTTCCCAGAACATGCATTAAATGATGTAATATTCCCCCAGCCACTTATTAAGCTTCTGATACCTTTCTGCCAAGCTCACACTTCAAAACATTTTGGAGAAGTGAAGTAGGGTGTTGGATGACCAGGCATCAAAGCAGACACACCTGCTCCCATGTTTCAGCATAATATTCCCTACAGAAATCATATTGCACACAATATCTGCCTAGTAACCAGTTGACAAATATTATCCATTTCACTCTCATTCTGTTCTACACTGACAACTTTGAGTTATCAATAAACAAATTTCTCCATTTTATGTAGTCTTTACTTATTCATAAAATGGTGAAACATAATTTACTAGAGAAAATGGAGCACTGGTTTACTTTTTTTCCTTCAGTCTGTATGTTTTCTCTTATAGTATCTGTATACAAAGTTGTGAGTCAGCAGGCTCCTGTTCTGGACCACTCTTGTTTATCTGGACACTCACAGATAACCTCTGTATGTTTATCTGGACACTCACAGATAACTTCTGTATGTTTATCTGGACACTCACAGATAACCTCTGTATGTTTATCTGGACACTCACAGATAACTTCTGTATGTTTATCTGGACACTCACAGATAACCTCTGTATGTCACAGATTTAGCTTAGGACAAGGCTTTTTCTAATGGGCAATTCACTATTCTTCTTATATCTTACATTCTTCCTGTGCCTTTAAACACCACACAGGGCTTGCATAGTAGTCTGCAATGTTTTCCTGTTTTTGGCGGGGTTATCAACCTCATTAAGGGATTTTATGCCCACTAAACTGGCCTCTCTTAACAATGTCCTCTTTAGAGTTTCACATGGTTGACCTCTCTTTCTTTGGCCTGTGTTCCACTTAACAGCTTGTTTTGGGATTCTCTTTTTCTTCTCATTACATGACAAACATATGTCCATGCCCTTTTTCTGATCACCCATGAGACAGGTTGTTGTTTGCTCATCTGCCTTATCTCTGCACTTTATACAGAGTATTTTCCTTACGCATTTGTTTACAAAAGAGTCTAATTTCTTGTCTATTTCTTTAGTTGTTTTCCAGTTTTCACATGCACAACTGAGGGTAGGTATTA
Organism: Achatina immaculata; assembly: GCA_009760885.1. Lineage (NCBI taxonomy): Eukaryota > Metazoa > Mollusca > Gastropoda > Stylommatophora > Achatinidae > Lissachatina > Lissachatina immaculata. The sequence continues at coordinate 74,363,868 of CM019691.1, forward strand.
CATTTGAATTGAATAATCTTAACTTGGTTTTTATGCTTATAACTTTAGAATGCCATATGCTCTCAAGATTCTTGAAGGTCTTTACTGGTTTTTTCCAGTTCTAACTCTTAACTTCCTTTCAGGTGTCACCATCCTGGTCTGTGTAGCCGCCAAGATTTACAAACTGGTGTACTTCTTCAACACCTGCTCCTTCTACGTATATTTTGTTCTTTTTTGATTAGTGAGAAGTTTCATAATTTTTTTGTTCTTTCCTTCTTAACTCTTTCCGTGCTGGAGGAAGAAACATGGGCGTGTCGTGGCGTGCGGGAGTAAAACGCGGGTCTTGTCTGTAAGGGGGTCTAGTTGTAAAATGGAATGGAAAACAGTATTTCCATGTACTTCCGTATACGTAATATGTGTCAAAGTGTAGCTAAATGAATGAAAATTTCAGAAATGCAGAGTTTTTTAGGAAAAAAGAAGTAATGTGATGTTTTTAGACACTGATTGTGGCCAGCTCACCATCGGCTAGGTCTAGATTCGCGCTTCTTACCCCTATTTACCATCTAAGATGTGTAGATCTACTTATCGATCTCGTATTGTGACTCCGTATGGCATTTTCGTTGAATGAATGTCTGAAATAACCTCCTAACTACTCCTAACTACTTCTCCAGTCGTCTAAATCTACTTAGAAAACACTCAAGAGCAGCGGGGTGGCCATAGGCTATGTCCATACCCCTATCTACATCGTCAAAAATTGAAAAATTTCCATGCTTCGCGTCCTTGTTCTCGCTTGGCATCGCTCGTAACTAGGCACGCATTCTCCATTTTGAAAGTGTCACTGGAATCGTGGACGAAATCCGTACAATATAAATGTTACACTGCCTGTTTTAATGGAACAATGATTGTTGAATTTTCGACCATACGCACGCACAGGACCACCGGAAGTGTCGAAAATTCGACCATACGCACGGAAAGAGTTAATTTCAAGTCCTGTTTTACTAACCAGTGAAGACAGGATATCCGTTTTTTCTTGCATTGAATTCACACTGACACTGATAAAGAGATATGTCATAAGCAAAATCAAGATCTTCTAGTGGGGTCCTATGTATCCAATCAATGCCCATTTTACCTGTGCAGCGTTTTTTCATTATAAAGTCTATGACAATTTAAAAAAACAAGGGAGATAATATACATCCTTGTTTCACCCGTTTCAGGAACCATTTGCTCATTCCTTCTTCTGTGTTGACTGCACAAACATATCTGATGTAGAGATCTGTAACGATGATGACAATTTTAGATGGTATTCCATACAGTCTTAAAATTCTCCACAATGAGTCTCAGTGTATACTATCAAATGCCTTTTTAAAGTCTATGAAGTTCAGGATTAATGGTTTTTTGCTTTTCAATATGTTCTTCAAGTATTATTCTAGGAGTAAAGATCTGGTCGAAACAGCTTCTCTCTTTTTGAAATCCTGCTCTATTAGCAGAAAAAAAATTCAATATAACAATCTACAAATCTTTTGGCACATATAGTTTTTCTGCTTACAAAACTACTACAGGAAAAAAAATTAATTAAAAATAATTTCTGAGCAATCAGAACTGAGGCATTTCCGAAAACAGAAGTTACAACTTTATTTATACTTCTAAATATCCACAGAAATGTTATCTTCCAAAGGATGATACTCATTATCACTATAATCATCCTGTGATCCAAACAATGAATGGGTTTCCAGTATGCTGTGCCTCTGGGCAAACTGTTACCTGTCCTTTCATGTCTCTTACATATAATTCATTTGTCATTTTCATTACTTTGTCATTTTAATAGCTTTTTTTCCACTACTTCAAGACTTTCAGTTAAATTTTATATCTCTTCAAATGGTTGGTCACTAACATTTTAACTCTGCAAACATTCTTCATAAATGTGAAAAATTATCATTTAACCACATAAAAATGTTTTCTAACATTTCTAAAGTGAAAAATTCATGAATTTCATCAGAAAGAACAAACTCACCAGACAGTTCCAGCCTGCACACCATGAGCAAACATGAGGGCCTTATTAATGTCATTAGTGAAAACATAAGCTCCCAGACCATAAGTGGTGTCATTGGCACGCCTGAGAACATCATCCAGGTCCCTGAACTTCAAGATCTGTTGCACAGGTCCAAAAATCTGGGACAGAAAGAATCATCCAAACTGCTATAATACAAAATATTCGGTGAGGCACCTTACAATAATTTTTATACTGCCAATATTGTTTTTAGCCAGTGTCTTATAAAGCATCACCTACTTCTCAATATGGTGGACTCTATTTAACTGGGTGACCATTATCTATTACAGTGACGATTACACTTTCCTTATTTTACAATCAAACATTTACTTATATGCGCTCTTAACACTACTGATAAACGTTTGGATGTAAATAAGGAAGAAAAGCCACACTTCTCTCTCCCCTCCCCTCAACCAAACAAAAATGTTCTTGACATTAGAGTAAAAACTTGCAAAAAAAAAAGGAATGAGAGTAGCACATCATACTACAGCAGGAAGTGCAACTGTTTAGCAACAATACAGCACCACATTAAAAGCATTAGCCTCAAATCCAAATCAAAATAAGATGTCAGGATTTTTTTCAATTTGACTTCTTTCTATTTTTCACCCTTTAACTTCTGAAAAACTTGAATCCTCCAACAATTTCTGACAGTTATAACTCTGTTGTTTTTTAAACTAGACATCACTTTACTATACCAACCTCTTCTCTGGCAATTGTCATATTGTCTGTGACATCAGAGAACACTGTTGGCTCAATATAGAAGCCTTGATCACCATGCCTCTCTCCTCCAACTTCCACTTTTGCCCCTTCCTTCTTGCCACATTCAATCAGGCCAAGAATTTTGTTAAACTGCTCTTGGTCAATCTGTGTTATGAATATATAAGTTTTTCTTATTTTAAATCAAATTCTTATTTTAAAATCGATCTATGATATGAATACATAAGTTTTTCTTATTTTAAAACAATCTACATACACTATGTATTATTTTTAATCTGTTCACGATATGGATACAAAAGCTGTTTTTTTTAATTTAAAAAACTACCTCTGATAAGAATATGTAAGACATTTCTCATATTTAAACTATTTCTCATATTTAAACTATCTATGAAGATTAAAAATTCTTGTGTTACCTAGTTTGACTGTTTAGATGTTTACACTAGCTTAAACATCACAGACATATATGATACATGTTCAAATCTCTACTTTATATGTAAAGAAAATTATCTGTTTGCAATTGTTAATTTTATATTTCTTATACATTAAAAAAATGATAGAAATTAAACACTGGTACTGCTGCTTTTAAAAAAGAATATTTGACTCTTAAAGTACTTGCATGTTAATATGAATAGTAATAAAGTACTTGCATGTTAATATGAATAGTAATAAAGTACTTGCATGTTAATATGAATAGTAATAAAGTACTTGCATGTTAATATGAATAGTAATAAAGTACTTGCATGTTAATATGAATAGTAATAAAGTACTTGCATGTTAATATGAATAGTAATAAATATTTCTAGAATATTTCCATTGTGGTTCTGTATCTTTCCCTTAATTAAACATATTTATGCTTGCATCAAATTCAAAGCTATTTTCATGTGGAAAAACACTGAAGCTTTCTGTTTGGTATGCAAAAAAATGAATACAGAGGAACTGGAAAAAATGAGCTTTTATGCTTCATTCCGAAGAGTCACAATTGTAGTAATTTCTTTTCCCATCATTTTTTATGGGTTACAGCTAGCAAAAGACGATGACTGAAAACACGAATCACATAGAACAATTTTTTTTTCGTTCACCTGTAGTTAACTCATAGATTATTATTCAAAATACCTGATGTTTGCATGAACATCTGATTTTGCTTTCAACACACTAATCTAATGTGCCTTGACATTCTTCATCTTCAGAGAGTGTTCCCTAACACAAATGTATCATGTACTTATTTTGTATAACTTGGTTGACTGGGGCTAAACAGAATTGTGTGTCCAATCTTATTTATGAGAAGTGAGTTCTACATGACTATACCACTCCAGCACTTGAGACAAAGTATATAAAAAGGACAGAAAATATCAATAAAAGATTAATGTCAAGATTTCCTGATAAGATAGCATACATATGGAAAAGATGACAATGCTATATAGAACTGAATTTAAATTAATACATAAGCATGATTTCTGAAGTAAGCATTGTAAAAAATAGTACCAGAGTGTATTTATAGCTTAGTATAACTGAGAATATGAGGTTCATTTGATATCTTATTCTTTCCATGCCATTAAACATCACATAGGGCTCGCAAGGTAGTTCGCCAATTTGTCCTGTTTTTGGTGAGCTTTTCAACCTCATCAAGGGATTTTTATGCCTATTAGTTTGGCCTCTCTTAACAATGTCTTCTTTAGAGTTTCCACGTGGTAGGCCTCTTTTTTTTTTTGTCAGCCTGTTGTGTTCCACTTGATAGCTTGTTTTGGGATTCTCTGACCATTTCTTCTCATCACATGACAAACATATATCCATCTCCTTTTCCTGATCACCCATGAGACTGGTTGTTATTCAGTCTTTATACCTACCCCCTCTTGGTGTTTCCTGTCGTCTATGCCCGATAAGTCACTTGATAAATAAGGTTAAAAAAAAAGGCTAGATAAATGCTGTTTTTTTGCAAAAATTTATGTTATTTCTCAACACAGTCTCCACGGTCCAGCAGGTTTCCAACTTTTTTATTTCATTAGCATAGTAGTTTTTCTCAAAGCCAGCAAAATACCAGTTTATGGCAGTGATGACATCTTCAACTGGCGAGAATTGTTTCACAGTGAGCCTAATTTTCAAGTTTGAGAATAAGAAGTCACACAAGGCCAAGTCAGAAGAATAGGGTAGATGTGGAATCATTTGGAAACCTAATCCATGCAGTTCTGCTACAGTGACAGTTGACTGCGAGATTGTGAAAGAGCATTTTTCTGTGTGCCAGTCTTGGCCATTTCTGTTTGAGCTCTTCTTTCAAACAGTCAAACAATACTACATAATAGACTGCTGTTTTTGTTTTACCTTTCTCTAAATAGTCAATCAGAATGATCCTTAGGAATCCTTAAAAACAATGGCCATCACTTTACCAGCTGATGGAACAGTCTTTGTCTTCATCAGCACACTTTCATCACTCACTGTTCACTCCTTAGACTACTGCAGGTGTGTAGTGGTGGATTCATATTTTGTCCAGTCACAATTCGATGCAGAAAGTCCTGCAGTCTGCGGTTAAACATCAATAAACATTGCACTGAAATGTCCTTTCGTATACATTTTTGATTGACAGACAACAAATGTGGCACCCATCTCACACAAAGCTTTTTATGTGCAATTTTTCATGCAGGATGTTATGAACTCACTCAGTTGAGATGCCTACAGTCTCTGCTATCTTTCACACTTTCACTTAGTGATATCTCCGATTTTTTTTTTTTACAATTTCTGGTGTGGTGAGCTCCACAGGTCATCCAGAGTATGCTTCATCTTCAGTCATTGTTCAGCCATGTTTCAACTCATTTATCTTCAATGATGGAGCAGAGTCCCCATGCACTTCAACCAACTCTGCTTTGATCTGTGGTCCTCTCCACATCTTTAAATAAAAATGTTTTATCACTGTATGGAACTCTTTTGAGCTCATTTTCTGAAGCAACTGCTACCCTGCTCAATTCAAATGGCTGCTGAACGTTAACAAAGCATCGCTATTGACTGAAATTTTGCATGATGTACTTTAAACAGAATACTTTCCTGCAGTGACATCACTAATTGATTTGTGGCACCACTTCATCTAAATTTATCTTACTTATCAAATGACCCTCAAAAAGCTATAAAGTTGCAGAAACTGCAATATAATATTTTTTCACACTAACAATACTAAAAAGAACTTGTCTTGTGGAGAAATTAATTATGAAACATCAGCATCAATGGAATAAGCAAAAATTATCAAATTGCTAATTTTTTTCTGTATTAAACAAGAGATTTTCATTTAACAACAACTGAAGAAATATCAGAAAGTGTTCCAAACCTGTGGCCCATTCAGGGTGGTTGAATCAAATGGGTCCCCAATTTTTCTTTTCTTTGCTAGCTCTCTACTCTTGGCTACAAACTCGTCATAAATGTTTTCATGTACATATGTCCTTGTACCCGCAACACAGCACTGGCCCATGTTAGTCATGCAGACTTCCTGGGCATCTGCTGCAACACGCTCAACTAGCATAACACAGAGAGGTTAGAGAATCATTGTTATACAAAACCAGCTTTTTTTTTTAAAAATAAAAATAATTTTCCTTTTGTAAAAAATAAATATCAGAATTTGAACCAACCATCATTTTACAAAAATAGAGTTTTAACATTATCAACCAAGGTATAGAGACTGACTCAGAGAAATGGCTTTTCCATTTGTTGTCCAAAGATACTAAAAACTTCTGGTCTATGACAACATGTCTTCCTACACTGACAGTTATATAAACACATAAGGTTGTGCATTCAGGACCTGCCATTAGTATCTTTAAGTTAACCCAGCTGGAGAAATGGACACAAATATATTGGCGCTTTATGGTTCTGAAGTAGGCAGACATCAACAGTTGTGGATTTTGCAAATCAAAATCTTGCTGATCAGCTCCTCTTATGGCTGACTCTACCAATGTTGGATTTCTGACACGGTAATGTTTGGGAAAACACAGCTTCTGAAGACAGCACATTTGCTGGAGGACAATACACAAATAACTACCCTGCATACAAAGTTGTCTGAGTGAAATAAGGGAAAATAAGATGCTACTTGAAGTTTAGTCAAACCTTTAACAGACTACCACAGTCCACAGTAACTGGAAAATTAACATTTTCATACTTTTCTTTCTGCACCTTCCAGTTCCCGGCAATTCTTGTTTTCTAATACTTGTTTAGATCCATTCACATGTTTTACATATTTTCAACCTTACATGCTGGCATGTATGTTAAACATTTATGGTGCCAAAGGCTGACTGCTTATACTGTACTTATCCTGTTTAGTTTATATAGGACCTTGCTTTCTTCACATTATCCATTTGGCAATATTTTGTTAATCTTAAATCCTGAGTTGATTTTCCTCCATGTTCTAATTTTCTCATTCCGTTTAACAAATGCTCTCTCTCTGAAGTACTTGTGTCCAAATGAAAACTTACCGTCAACATCATCAAAGATGACACATGGACTTTTACCACCAAGCTCCAAGGTTGTTCTCTTGATATTTGAAGCACCAGAAGCTTGCAAGATAATCTGACCAACCTAACAACGAGACAATGAAATAAGGAAGTAGTCAATGGCCCAGTTCAAACAGGCATTATGTGGAGAGGTAATATGTGTAAAGTTCACCATGTTTTAAGTGATGCCCTCATTTGATAAATGTGCATTAATTTATAAAGCAAGAATTTTCAAGATGTAACTGAAAGAAGCTTGCAGGCTCCAGTGACCATTCACATCACTTGTTTTAATATAGGAAAGTCAAAGGAAAACCTTGAATATTTTTTAACCATTCATAAATTCCATGGAACTGCTTAACATCATGGACAATATGGCATGCTGATACATGACTCCTAGCAAAACAAGAGGCTATTTCCTTCACTGTTACTTGCAGATTTTCACTAACAATGGCTTCCACTGCTGCAATGGCCTCTGGCTCTCCTACTCTGGTCGAGGAGTCTGTCACACAACTAGCACCCTCTCGAGACTACCTACTCTATCGGTACACTTGCTGCAGTAACAGACATTCACCATACTTCACTTTCATTCTTCAATGAATTTCGACAGGTCTGATCTCTTCATCATCCCAAAAAAAAATGAATAAAAGAACACCTCTCTTCTTTGGCACATGCTGCAAGATGTGTTGCCATTTTTATACTACTGCCCCGGCCTCACAATTACTAGTACTGACCTCTGCCTCACACTCTTCCCCAGTGTTAAAATTAGATCTATCTGGCCTGGGGGCCTCACCACCAGATCTTTTTCCTATTTGACTTTCCATAATTGCTGTTTGGGTTTCTTGGTATATTTCCAGAAGATAGTTTAGCATTGCTTTCCATCCGGGCAGTGACTGTACTAGTCTGCGATCGTAGCCATTGTCCCTACATTGAGATCATCTGCCTACCCTCATAGAATGGTGACCATAACCAACATTATCTGTCAGCTGCTCTCCCATTCCATCCACCACCTGCTCCCATGGCTTCACGTCACCCTGATCGGGGGGGGGCTATACGGGTACTCCACCTTGCCCAAGGGTGTCCCGTAGACTGACGGAGGTAAGGAGGCGTCTTACTTCTCCTTTGATAGGGGATACCACTACCCACTTAAGAAAACAGCTGAGAACTGGAAGGATACATAATGGGAAAAAGAAAAAGAGGAAGACCAAAACGAAGATGGCTGCAAGAAATCGTTGACGATCTGCAAATGGACGCAGCGGCAGCAGGCCATCTTGCTCACAACCGAGAGGCCTACAGGAGTGCTGTTTGGGAGGCAAAGTTCCGCAAGGGACATGCAAATGAATGAATGAATGCCCCGGCCTCATGTAGCGTTCTATCTTTGTGCTGCCACCTATTGGCCAATCTTCAAAACATGTCAATCACTGTTACCAACTTCCAAGACAACTGCTATCAGTTTCTAAATTTTATTGCACTTTTAAGACTTTCATTTTGACTCTCCCTCACATTATCACCAAACCTTTATGTAATACACAACAGTAACTATAGGTGAGAACAGGTGCAAAGATTACTATATCAATGATGATAATGATAATTTTGTCACTTCTGCTGAGGTGTGTGTGCGTGCTAACCTCAGTAGATCCTGTGAAGGCCACCTTGTTTATGAGTGGATGTGATGTAATTGCTGCACCTGCAGTAGGTCCATATCCTGGAAGAACATTCACAACACCTGGAGGGAATCCAACCTGAACAGGTAAAGTAATTTAGCCTTCAGACAGAATGTAACACACATACTCTCATGTAATTAACAGACTAGAAAACTATATCCGTAACATGTGACTTTTTTTTTGCAATTAAAAAAAAACTTACAATGTTTTACAAAGAAATGACACAATGTCTATTAAGAACTCCCTACTATGGAACACAACCACAGAAAAAGTATAGATAACTCCACAATCATACTTCTTCTCTCCTAAGTTCTACTCTTTCATCACCTGTAACTTATATTCCACAACTCTCACTGGACTAAATTACAAACCCTCCACTCCAACAACAATCATCTATTCCACCAGCCCTTTTCTTGGCTTGATTACCACTGTATCCCTCTCTCCCCTTTCCATCTTCCCCATCCCCTCTTTACTATCAACCTATCACACCTCGTAAGTCTTCATCTAAACATTCACAATACCTCACCACTTGCACTCTCAGATGCAGCTTCTCACAATTCACAGCTAAGTATTCCTCTCTTTTTTTTTTATACTAATTTTTTTTCCATCCTTGCACTAACACCATATCCCTATGTGCCTCTAAGGCATGAGAGGATTACTTTTACCTTTTTTTTTATTTGTTGTATATTATTCATGTGAACTTGTATTTATCTTCTTTCCCTGTTTCTTTGTCCTGTATATGAATATGATGTAAACTGAAACATTACAACTGTGTGCTCATTAACTAATAAAACTGGCCCTACTTCTGTTTTATACAGTTTTAACATTTTGTTATCACAGCTTTACTGCAGCGGCTTTGTGTTTATTTATATATTTAGTCTCATATAAACTTATACACAAAAGATTTACTGCTTAATACCTCTTTTGGAGTACTTATTACGTTTGGTTTATCACCCCTTCTATGATAGTGTGATACTGATAGTAGACAGAGTACATCCTTTGTCTAACCTAAGTTTCCACATTAAAGTTTACATAGCTTTAATCAACCCCTAAGTGAAACTGACAGAAATGTGTTATTTTTGTTCTGTGCAACAATGACTGTCACTACTTCCGTCATACCTCTCTAATGAGAGCAGCTAGGTACAGCGCTGTCAGTGGTGTTTGTTCGGCTGGTTTAAGAATCACCACATTTCCTGCAGCGACTGCTGGAGCGATTTTCCAAGAGGCCATAACTATAGGGTAGTTCCACTAGAAAATGTTTTGTAAGTGGTTTAATGAAGCAAATACTTCCAAAACTTTGTGTTTTTGCACAAAAAAGCATAAATTTAAAAAAAAACATAGCAAATATTAAATTTTATGTCACTATTACCACAAGGATCAGTTTCTAAATTACAGCTCTTTGGAGCAAATAAAACCATGGCATCACTGATCCATTCGTGCCCTGCTCAATGATTACTCTCTGGGGTAAATTTGTATGCCCACAGGAATGAGCATGACACTATGAGTAAATTATGTCATAATGAGGTGTTTCTGTAGAGTATGTTAGTTAGATTTTTTTCTTTCTGAATTCTCTACAGTTCCTTTCAAGAGCAAAGATCATTCTTTTAGAGACTGTAGGTATCAGGGCTGAGAAATCTCTCCTGTCTGTAAGCACAGCACATGAAACAGTAAATGTTACCAAAATAGACGTACTTAATACTGAGTATTAACTAATAATGGAGATACAATGAGGGAAATTAAAAAGGGAGGACATCTATCGCTCTTCAGAAAGTAAAACAACTAAAGAACCTGTGGAGAGGAACAGACAGAATTACAAAAATAAGATTTATAAGGGCATGCATCTTTCCCATCGCAACATATGCCTATGAGACCTGGACACTTAACAAAACAGTTGAGAAACACATAAATGCCTTTGAATGTAAATGCTACAGAAGAGTTCTTCAAATATCACAAACATAAAAAAGAACAAATATATCCATACTACAAGAACTTAATATTGAAGAAGGGTGGCTAGTAAAGAGGATTAAAGAGAGAAAACTTAAATATTTTGGACACATTAAACATCATGATAATCTAGAGAAGACCGTCTTGGAAGGGTACATAATGGGAAAAAAGAAAGAGAGGAAGACCAAGGCGAAGATGGTTGTAAGACATCGTTGATGATCTGCAAATAGATGCATCAGCAGCAGGCCATCTTGCTCACAACCGAGAGGTCTACAGGAGTGCTGTTAGGGAGGCAAAGTTCCGCAAGGGACATGCAAATGAATGAATACTGAGTTTTAAATATTCAGTCCAATATCAACATATGATTTTCTGGACTGTTTAAATGCAATTTCAAATACATATTATGGATTCATGGAAACAAGATTACTTGGTTAAAGTATGAATGCTAAAGTGGTCCTCTAACTGGCATCAGAAATTTGACATTTAATTATTTATTACACACAATCCTGCACTACAGTAAAAGTTTGCTGATACAACAGTTACTAATTATAAATTACGAGTTTAATACTCCAATTTCTCGCTTATATCCATTCTGTCCAAAATATTAATTTGGTGCCAGTCTAGAAGAAATTTGTTCAAGTATTTAAATTTTACTATTCAATTTTTTTTTCAGTAGTCCAGTTTTATCATTATTCAATTGAACATGAAATGAATATTCAGTACATCTCCAGTTCTCAGTTCAGTAGTGGTGGAGCCTGCCAAAATGCCTTCTCAGATCTTCTCTGGGAATTCAAGTAAACCACTATACCCTACTCCTCTGATTTGATCAACTCTTACCACAATAACTGCCAAAAACTCAAGTTCCAACAGAAAGTTACAGTTAGCTGACATTTTACATTTTCACTGATGGCTAAATGGATATAATTTCTTGTATACAGGACCACATCAGAGTTGAATGTTTTTGAAAGAAAAACATAATTTTCACTGCAGCACTTTTACTGAAAGGCCACTTCTGAAAAATTAATGTTGCTATATCTCTGGTACTGTGAGCTGTATGTTCTTTGCAACCAATGCTGTAAAGATGGAAATAGAAGACAAGTTTCTTGGCAGCCTCTGCCATTATATGGACCAAGATGAGCAGTACCTTGTTACCCGAGTTGAGGTGTTTCTAGGAGCACCAGTACAGAAGAGAGATTTGGTCTTGGCCATCTTTGCTTTGCTGGCCTGATGACTGTACCACAGCTGTAGCACAGTTGTCTTCATTCATTCAAAAATAAAAGCCAACTATTTACTTTTTATGGCAGTGTTTCTCAAAGTAAGGATCCATCACTAAACTACAGAACATTATTTACAACACAAGAAGAAGGGGAGTAGGTCTTACTGGAATAATCTGACCACAGATTCCTACAGGTTCGTGTCGTGTGTAGCTGAAATAGTTCCCATCTGGTAGGACAAAAAAGACACAAATTTTAAAAATAATTTATTTTGCCATGCTCAGATGAGGTGAACTATATAGTACATGTCTCACTGGATTTCCAGTGGTGGAGTTCATATACACAACTAACAGAATCACATTTTCTCTTTGGACAGTCAGCAAACACACACTTCCCTGAATGTTGGATCTATAACCAACACCATCATAATTCACTTGCAAACTGGCAATATAAAGAATAATTATTCTGTTCCTCAAAATTATTTCCCAAACTATTCTGAATTGAGCTATGAAAATATCTTACCAATAGGAATTGTCCTACCACAGATCTTGTCAGCCCATCCAGCATAGTACCTGAACACGCTTGCAGCAAAAAAGACATCCCCAACTGAGCCATGAAGGGCAAAGGTTTTTCCATTGTCCAGGGTTTCTAGGCTCTAAACATTTGAACATAATAAGTGGCTGGTCTAAACAATGTTAAACATCCAACAAACAAAAAACCTGTAGGACAAGTTTAACTGAAATTTCACATGAAATATTATATATGTATCCAAATTAAAGCTTCTCTTGAAATCCCACACTATGTAAGTTTTGTACAAATTGGAAACAGGTGATAGGCTGAAAAATGTGATAATGGAATGATGACATCATATGGTGAACAACATGGCATTTTTCCCCCAAATGACCCCAGTTTGCTTCCATCGGATAAATATCACCTAAACAAAAGCCACACAGATGGCACAAATAATCAAAATGAGAAAACAATATGGGGGGGGGGGGGGGTGGGGGTGGTGGATGAAGAAATGTTCAGAATGAATAAAGATCACTGAAAAGACAAAACTGCTCTATAAGGATGCCTAGACAAGGATGCTATCAAAGCCCTCTAGAGCACTGCTTCTCAAACTTTTTTCAATCATGGTACACTACTTCGCCAGAAGAATTCTGCGGCACATCTGGACAACAGTTACCGGATTAGTGCCACATACTGTGCTATTTATTCAATGTTTTTTACTGGATTTTCACAGCACTTCCATGGAAGTCTTATACACACCCTTTGAGAATAAGGACAGAAAGGGATGGAAATTAAACCTTAAATCACCTGTGGCGAGAATGAGAAAATACAGTGAAGTGAGTGGGACTAAGACAAGAAAGTTGAGGCAAAAACATCATGCTGTTTATCATCTAGTACTGTTTGTCATTGTCCGTTATCTCATTTCTCAGCCAATCACCTGCTTCCACTTTGTGTTAACCTACCTCTATCTGGCTGCATTTTGTGCCCATCTTTCTTCAAGGAGGATACCAAAAAGCTACATGTTTAACTTTTCATCTATTTTTTGTTTTTATCTGTTGTGTTGTATTTGCATGTGATTTTTTTTTTTTTTTTTTTAATTTGAATTGTTGAATGTTTTTTATATATACATACTCATCTCACTTTCTGCCATTCTCATTTTTTCCCACTTTCCATCCTTTTTTGTAAGATTGAACCACAAACCTCTGTCTACTTTTTCCCCCCTAGTTTTACTGCAATCATCGCTTCTTTTAGTTCTTATGTTTTCCGTCATTCCTCTTTTCAGCTTCAGCTGCTTTAGGACCTCTTTAATTGTTTTCTTTTCTGTCCACGGAATTTGCCCTATTTTTCAATATAACCACATTTCATGAGCCTCAATTTCTTTTCCACTTTCTTATTTAATGTCCATGCTTCTATATCATAGAAATGTATGAAGTATATATAGTATTTAATGACTGCCAGCTATAAATAAACATCCAAATTTAATTCCAAGTAACTTTACAGGCTTTTAAAATAAAACTTACAGCTATGTAACCAACATCTCTCTCAAGCAAGTCAGCAAGTTTGTTGAGAAGACGACCTCGTGCACTAGCATCCATTGTTCTGTAGGGAGAGCCAAGAGCAAAAGCAGCTTGTGCTGCCTTAACAGCAAGGTCAACATCAGCCTGCAAGAACAAAGTTGCTACTTTAAATGTCCTGTAGCACCCAAAGAAAGAATATATATACTGTGAGAAAAAGCTTCCACTGATCTTGACACACTTCAATGGAAACAACTCTTGTTTTTTATGTCAATATCCTCAACATTCTCTTTTGAATTTTGTATTTTGTAAGAACAAATGATTCCGGAATGCATTACTGACAACAAAACCATGCCAGGAGATGACTGCAATAGCGACCATGACCCACTCTGTGGAAAAATTAGAATAAAGCTAAAGAAAGCATACAGAAAAGTGAGAAACATCAAAGTGAATGCAGAACTGCTTAAAAATGACCAAGAACTGCGAGAACAACTCAGAGTTATTATAACAAATAGATACAATGCAATAACAAACATAAATAGTATAGATGAACAATGGGCAATGTTAAAGAAATTCTATTCACCAAACTGTTAAGGAGATAATATCACCGAAAACACAAGCCCTCAAGAATAAATGGATGACAGATAACATCTTGGGACTGATAGACAAGAGAAGGAGTAGTAAAAATAACCAAGAAAAATATAGCAAGATAAATAAAGAAATAAGATGCAAATGCAGAGAAGCAAAGGAAACGTGGTCAAATGAGCAGTACTGACAAATACAGGACTCCCATAATAAAGACAGCAAAAACATGCACAAACGAATTAGTGAACTCACAGGCAGGAAGACAAAATATACCAAAGGATGCCTGAAATTAAAAGAAGGTAAAATTTTAATTGGAAAATAAGACATTGTGAACAGGTGGACAGAGTACATCAGTGAGCTATATGGTGGAGGAAGACCAGAAATAACACCAGATACTGAAAACTATGATGGACCACCAACACTTGAAGGTGAAATTATAGATGCAATCAAACACCTGAAGAAAGGAAAAGTGACTGGACTTGATAATATAACAATAGAAGAAATAGCGGTGCCAGAGGAGATGGGAATAAAAATAATAACCAAGTTACTGAATGACATTTACAACAGTGGTTATATGCTCAGAGCCTGCTTAAATCCACATTTATAACACTACCAAAGAAACCAGGTGCAAAAGATTGTGATGACCACTGGACTATCAGCCTCTCATGTCACATAACAAAGCTACTTCTGAGAATTATTATGAAAAGAACAAGGAAAAAGATAAAAATGGAAATAGCAGATGAACGGTTCGAATTTGTTGAAGGAAAGGGAACATACAATGCCATTTATGTTTTACAAACACTAAAATAAAGAGCTTTAGAAGTACATAAAGATCTCTACTTATGTTTCATTGATTACACCAAGGCATTCGACAAGGTGAAACATGATGAGATTATTAAAATGCTTGAAGACATAAACATAGGCTGCAAAGACCTGAGGATTTTAAAACATCCATACTGGCAGCAGCGATCCGAGTTGAAAAAAAAACTGGAAAATATCAACCAATAAAACATGGAGTGTGACAGGGGTGTGTGCTATCTTCAGACCTTTTTTATCTGTACAGCGAGAATATTCTAAGAATGATCATTACAGAACCAGGTATAAAAGTAGGAGGGTACAATATTAACAACCCTCGGTATGCTGACGACACAGTATTGACAGCTAAGAACCAACAAGACCTGCAAAATCTCTTGGATAAAGTCACAAAGTGAACAGAAAGGCCTTAATTTGAACATCAAAAAGACAGAGACTATGGTCATATCTAAGAGACAGAATCCGTCAACATGCAGTATAAAATTAAATGGAACTATTCTAAAGCAGGTGCAGAAATTCAAATACCTTGGAGCAGTAATAACTTCAGATGGGAAATATAAAACAGAAATTAAGAACGAATAGGCCAAGAAAAGACTGCATTTCAGAGAATGAGAAACATATTATCCAACACATCCTTATCAATGAATGTTAGAAAACAAGTCCTAAAATGCAATATTGAACCTATCTTGTTATATGGAAGTGAATCATGGACAATAGGCAGGTCTGCACAAAAGTCATTGGAAGCAGCAGAAATGTGGTTTATTAGAAGAATGTTGCAAATTCCCAGGACAGCAAAAATAACTAATAGAGAATGTGTAAGAAGAGCAGGTGATAGAAAAATATCTTGCCAAAAAAATAAGAGAGAGACTATGTACTTTCATAGGACATGCAATGAGAAATGGGGGCATTGAAAATATTATAACAACAGGAAAAACAGAGGGAAGAAGAGCCAGGGGAAGACCAAGAGAAATGATACTGGGCAGTCTGATGAGATGGTGTGAGAGGATATCACCAAATGAGCTACTGGCCTGCATGAAGGATCATGTACTCTGGAGAAGCATAATAGCCAATGCCAGTCGACACTGCACCTGACGATGATGATGATTAAGAACAAAGAGTTTTTAATTACATTATTCAGGTCAGTGATATATGTAACATGACCCTATCAAATATCATCTGTACCAATTTATTTGTTACATAGTAAAACATCCCTACTGCACACATTTTTTTGCTACCATACAACAAATACAGAACATGTCTTTATAACATAGCAATATTCCATCAGACAAAATGGTCAACTCTGACTATAATGATATCATATGAAACATATCCAAGCAAAATCCATCTGTCTCACATCACTTGCTGGCAACAGGCGAGATCACAACATCCTAGCTATTGAGGTTCTTCCTCTTTTTATTCTATCATCCTGGAACTGTGAGCTGGTGTTCTTTACAACCAATGCAGTGAAGATGTTAATAGACAGCACTGAGTCAGGCTGACAGCACTGAGTCTGACTGACAGCACTAAGTCAGGTTGATAGCATGCTACAGCAGATATTTCTTCAGTCCCTGAATGGAGCTAATAAAGCAGCAGATGTGCAAGGCTTCTTTAGCAGACTCCACCACCATGGGGACTATGCTGATTCCTTCCCCTTTAGCCAAGCTAGGCCTGTTAATGTAAGTACCAAAAGTGAGGTGGGACAGGGTCAGCTATGGTCCATTAATCCTGAAACTAGCATGTCAGCTTTGGTTTTACTGCCAAATCAGAAATTAACCATTATCTGTGCATTCCAAACTCTAAGAATCAGAAACTCTCATAACGTAATTAGTGCTAGTATATATCTCAATTGTCTCAAATATTTAGCTGCATATTTAATGTTTATATTTATTTCTTCAGTTGTGCACATGCTTCTTTTAATGTTCCAGATCTCTAGCAATCTGTGACCAGAATTTATGACTACCTTCAATCACTCAAACATTTTTTTCTGAGACTTTTCTCACAAATGAAACCTAATTTTCATCTGACACTCTCAGGAGGTTCAGCCATGAAAAGACCAAGAATCCTTGTTTTAAGTAAGAACACAGAAACCTGTGTAACCACACAGAAGGTTGCATTACACATAGAAATGTATATAAACACACTGAAACCTATGTAACCAAAATAGAAAACTATGCTTGAAAGTTGTGTAAATACATAGAAATGTATTTAAACATATAGAAACCTATGTAATCAAAACAAAACTATATAAGAACAAAAAAAATCTATGCAAACACACAAAAACCTGTGTAAATACAAAAACCTATGTAAACACAAAAACCTATGTAAAGACATGTCTGTACATACTCAGAAATCTATGTAAATAAACAGAAACCTTAGCAGGCACATATAAACACAAGAATACCTAAACAACAAAGCTACCAACCTTGTCTGCTTCCTGAAGATCAGCAATTTTCTCGCCTGTTGCTGGGTTGATAGTTGGGAAAGTCTTCCCATTAACAGAATTCACAAACTCATTATTTATGAACAACTAGAAAGAAAATGTATGTAAAAACTCATTACATCAAGCACATTATTCAACATTTCTTCACAAAACATTTTTTAAAAATATAAACCCAAGATTAAAACCCCAGATAACACAGGTGCAGATGTCTGAAAAGGGGGTCCAGCTGGTGGTGCATTGTTCTGCGGCCTAGAGATTTTCCATGTTTTAAGAGTGGGCCCAGAAAGTTTTCCCTGTTTTAAGGGTAGGCCCTGATGATCTCTGGGAGCCTTGCTATTTTTTAATTTTTTATATCTCCATTTAAACATTCTCTACGCTCCACCACGCTCATTTCTGAACAAACGTCAGACAAATCACATCTTCTTACATGTTACAGCTGAGTGCTCGATTCATTTTATTAATTTTTTTTTTTTTAAACATAGCATTCATGTGAATCTATACTTTATCTCCTCTCTCTATTTCTTCATCCTGTATGTTTTTGTATAAGGGTCATGCCGAAACATCACAACCTTGTAGTCATTAATTAATAAAGCTGTTCCTACTTTTTTCCAAGTTTATACATTTCAGCAATGTTAAGAAAGCTTGAACATATACTTGTTACCACTTTCACATCAAAGAATGGTTGTAAAAAGTAAAGATAATGTGTTTTGAGGATTAAATATGATGATGGCTGGAGAAAAACTGGTTTTATTACAGTAGAATTAGACAAAGCTGATTGGGGCAGTTTTACATTAAAAAAAAAACAAAGAAGAAATAAAAAGATAGACAGAGAAAGGAAAATGGGCACACAGCAACAGAAGATGAGAACACTGAAATGCCTATGAAAAACAATAAAACCCCATATTTTTCACAACCAGTTCACTGTGCTTTTTTCACTGTTTTATTGCCTATGTTTACCTCTTCCTTCCTTTTTCCATTTAGGAAAACTTCAAACTTCATCATACACTTTTATCCAACTCTACTCTCTGAGATCTATGAGCTAAAGTTACCATAGCCTCGGGCAAAAGACAGCCAATATAGCGTTTTAATGGACAGGTGTGGCTTAATATGTTGGTTAAATGGCTTATATATAAAAATATACATGGTAGCATTTTGCGGATACTAAATATAGGGAGATTCACCTTTTACAATGTTATCATGATGCCTTAATTATGACTAGCAAGCAGTGTTACATTATTTGTAGCAGACCTTATATTCACATTTTCTGCATGTTTAATGGCATGTTTTGTTATTTCTTTATGCAGATATTTTTCTGTTTTCACTTTCTCTCTGTTTGTTAGCAGATCTGCTATATCCTATTTCCAATATAATTTTTTATCAGATCCACAATTCCTGTCTTTTGTATGTCTATTATCATATCTACTATTCCTGTCTTTCTATGTCTGTTATCAGATATACTGTTCTCAGCTTCTGTATATTTGTTATAGCCTGTGCTATTCCTATTTTCTGTATATATGTTCAAATTTACCACTTTCTTGTATATAAGATGCACTATTCCTATCTTCTGTATGTGTTATCAGATTTACTACTGCTATCTTCTTGTGTATCTGTTTTAAGATATACTATTTCTATCCTCTGTAAGCATGTTATTTTTATCTACTATTTCTATCCTCTGTAAGCATGTTATTTTATCTACTATTACCATCTTTTGTATCCCAATTTTTTTGTTGTTGGTCTGCTAGTTAACCTTCTGTTATGGCTGACCTGTTTCCACTTCTCATTCACTCTAGTCCTTTCATCTTTCAAAATTGTTCATGTCTGCTAGTGGTTTTCATTCCATTAATTCCACATTTTGTTAAATGCCTGTCCTGTTTACACATTTAGCTTATAGCACAACTATTATTACTTGAATAATTTGTGTGAGAGATAAGAGAAATGATGACTGCTTTAAAACTAGTTCCTGTAATGAAAGTAGACAGAAGTGTATGGTTCAGTTTTACAAAAAGGATAGAATGAGTGAGGAAAGTGGACAGAACAATTTGTGTGTAAAAGGCTTAATAATTATGTGAATTAAAAACCTCCCACCTAATCATACTTAATAATTATGTGAATTAAAAACCTCCCACCTAAATATACTTAATAATTATGTGAATTAAAAACCTCCCACCTAAACAACTAATAATTATGTGAATTAAAAACCTCCCATATGCACAATGAACATTCCAGTTATCTTACACCTTACATCCTGTGCTGTTAAACGTCACACAGGGCTTGCATAGTTGTCTGCCAAGTTTTCCTGTTTTCAGCGAGTTTTTCAACTTCATCAAGGGATGTTATGCCCACTAAATTGGCTTCTCTTAACAATAAATTAACAAAAACTGAGTACTAGTTTAAAAAAAAAATTAAAATACTAACAACATCAATGACATTTAGCAAAAAGAATGCAAGTAACATAAACGCTAGATAATCAGTTTTCATTCAATACAGCAAGCCACACAGTTAAGTTAGCTTGTTGTGAAAGTTAAATGCACTTAGACACTGTATCTGATTATAAGCCTCACATGCCTGGGTATATTTAATCTCAGGGTTGCGAACTGGCTTCAAGTCCTCCATCATAGGTAAGTGTTGCTGTTGTACCCAAAGCAGAAATATGTGGAAAGTTTTGTACCCAAAGTGTGCACTGAAAAGCTGGAATCAAACTCTGAGGGGAAACTGAAATAAATGTTAAAATAAAAAAATAATTTATCTACAGAAGACTCTTTCATTGATGATTTCGGGGTATCTCTGACTTTCACTTATTAGGGTTAACATTTTAAAATGGCACAAATTTTCATGACAGCTTGCTGGGGTCTGAGTATCTTAGAATTTTTCACGAAAGCTCATACATCTGCAGCTATACATGTCATGACCACAGACTGTATCAATAATGGTGGCTTCTTACAATAATTCTGACCGTGATTTTATGTGTGCTTTGAAACATTTTTCATAAGGCATTCATTTTTTTTCTTTTTTTTGTCTTCCCTCTGTCCTAACTCAAAGGGGTTGAATGGCAAGGTAAACTTGGTCCTAAGAATAAGTTGTGCCTAAGTCAGATGTATTGAGCTGAAAGGTTCTGATATCACAGCCTAGCTGCATACTGTGACACAACATAACCAGTGCCCTTCCAGGGAGGAAGAAGAACAAGAAAAACAAGAACTGCAGTCAGTCATGCTTGACACAGGTCTCTTGGCAAAGCTCCACTACTATGTAAACATGTTTGATCCTTTTGTTCAGGCTGATGAACAGTCTTTGATTCATGGTCTTGATGAGGGCAGTATCTCAGACACAATCACTTTTGACTTCTAGTGAGTGTTTCAAAACTACTAATAATAATAATATTGGTGCTCAGACTTCCAGTATGTCTGTCGGGTCTTCTAATGTTGGTATACACCACTATCTACCTTTATTAATGTTGGCATACACCTCTGTCTACCCTATATTACTCTTCGTATGACGCTCTAACTTCTAGCAAATTGTATTCACTATTTAAAAATTGCGAGCTACTTTATTATGCAGCCTGAAATATTGGAATAATTATTTTAATCTTTTAAGCTGCACTAAAACTACCATCCACAATGATGTTGCATACAAAGGCGAGGACTCCACCCAGGAGGTCGATATTCGTGTTCGGCAGTTTCTTATGTCTTAAATATTCCTTACTTTTCATCCATACATGATCAATATACATTATGTTTGTAACTGGGAGAGTGATATGCGCCCGATAGATCAATCTTGGTTACCAAATAAACATGTCTGCATCTCTCAAACCGTAGGGGTTAGTAATCATAAACATCTTTTTTGCTCTTCTTGTTATATACAAGCTAATGATATTTAAAAACAAATATACACTGTGCCTTTCAGTGACACACCAACAAAGGCTGCAGCTTAATGCACAACTATAAAGAAGGGATCGATCTGTTCTGTGCTTCTCTTCTGAACAAATGTGTTCGTTACCTTCGTTAACGTACAAACTGCGCAGAAGTAAGCTCCGGCTTTTGCAACGACTTGAGGTCAAAGATGGTTGGAGGTCAAGGCCAGCAGAACAGTTGTTGACTTGTTAATGGGCTATACAGATGCCAGCTCTTCTCAATCCTTTTGCCCACGAGGAACCCCATGGATTTTTTTTTTTTGTAAATCTCCGAGGAACCCGTGCAGTAAACTTGTTAGCGCCGCTCATTTTTCGCTTCATATGTCCTCTCCCCTGCTCCAAAGCTATCACCAACCCCTTCCCTTCCTCTTCCCCGCACAATGTCGGTCATTTGCATGTCCCTTGCGGAACTTTGCCTCTCTAACAGCGCACCTGTATGCCTCTGGGTCGTAAGATGCCCTTCTGCTGATGCATCCATTTGCCTATCATCAACGATATCTTGTGGCCATCTTCACCTTGGTCTTCCTCTTTTTCACATTATGTACCCTTCCAAGGCTTTTCTTTAAATTCTCATGACGTTTAATATGTCCAGAATACTTAAGTTTCCCCTGCACCATAAAATATACAAATTCTAATAAAGTCACTAGTGTAGGCAAGGAAAAAAAATCCTTTTCGTTTATCCAGTTGCTTGCCACCGAAAAGAAGAATAACAAACGCGTAGCACACAAAATGTTAATTAGGTGTGGCTTGCAGTATATGACATACGCAAAAGTATTTGAAAATGTTTAGTTTTGTCTTGTCTTCTTCCTCATATACCTTTCAGTGTTGAGGTAGCAAAGAGACGTCTTGAAAGGGCTCAGAAATTTGCCTTTGAATGTAAATGCTACAGAAGAGTTCTTCAAATATCATGGAAAAAAAAGATCAAATATATCCATACTACAAGAACTTAATATTGAAGAAGGCTGGGTAATAAAGAGGATTAAACAGAGAAAACTTAAATATTTTGGACACATTAAACGTCATGATAATCTAGAGAAGACTGCCTTGGGAAAAAATGGGGAAAAGAAAGAGAGGAAGACCACGGCGAAGATGGTTGCAAGACATCGTTGAGGATCTGCAAATTGATGCATCAGCAGCAGGGCATCTTGCTTACAACAGAGAGGCTTACACGAGAGCTGTTAGGGAGGCAAAGTTCCGCAAATGACATGCAAATGACTGACTGATTGATAGTGGGATATTTGATGTTTCTGTAATTTCCTCCCTCCATCTCATGAAGGGAGTTCCCCGTTCTCTTCTCTCTCTCTCTCTCTCTCTGGTTGTAATCAAGTATTGGTATTGCTCCAACCCTTGCTCTGATGGTGTCATTTCTGATTTGATCACTTATTGTTACATTTAATATTCTTTTTTAAACATCCATTTTCCTTTGTGATGGTTTTCCTTTTGTGTTTGTTTGTTAGAGTCCATATCTGAGACTAATAGCACAGAGTTTGGAGGGAAATTGTGTTGTATAGTACTGTTTCAATTGTGATGTATTTATTTTTTCAGTAAAAGTGTTACTTGGCATTGTCCTGATTTGTGTTACTGATTCTGTTCTCAGTTTCAGCATCGATTTTCTCACAAGATGATACTGTAATACTCGTACATGAGTATTTAAAATGCTTCGTTTGTTTCAAAGGCTTCTTGTCCAGGAAAAACTTTGTTGAGATTTCTTATTTGGCAATGGTCACGGCTTCTGTTTTTTCGGCATTGATTTTCAGGTTGTCGTTTTTACGTGCCCTTGCTAAGTTATCCATGTTCCAGTGTAGGTCTTTCTATGATGCGACTATAAATACTTGGTTGTCAGCAAAAAGGAGTTCATTTATAGTGCACCTCTTGGTATGTTTTCTTAAAGGTGTTGAGAGTTTATCGGCAAAATGTATTGGAGTTAGACTGTCTGGTAGTTTCGCAATGGAATTTTTACTATGTAAGTTACATTCTTTACAGATGTTGAAGATGTAAGTTACCTTCTCTGTAGATGTTGAGGATATAAGTTACCTTCTTTACAGATGATGAGGATGTATGTTACCTTCTCTGCAGATGTTGAGGATGTATGTTACCTTCTTTACAGATGATGAAGATGTAGGTTATGAATAGTAAGGAAGGATATAAATACTTACGACAAAGACCTGAGAATTAAAACATTATATTGGAATCAACAAGCATTCATCAGGGCAGGAAATATGGCAGACAAATATCAACCAATAATGCAAAGAGTTAGGCAAAGTTGTGTCCTCTCACCAGATTTTTCTTATTGTACAGTGAAAATATCATGAGAGAAATAAAAAATAAATAATGAATTCGAGCTGGAGGCTACAATATGAACAATCTACGATATGCAGATGATATATTACTGGTGGTAAAAAAAAAAATGAAAAGAGCCTACAGAAATTATTAGATATAGTAGTAAAAGAGAGTTAGAAGAAAGAACTCACACTGAATAGCAAGAAAACAGAAACTATGGTTATATCACCAAAGAAGAACTCATCTAAATGTATACCTGAAACAATCATGAGACGTGTATACATATAGATATTTGGATAGGCAAGTAACATATGATAGAAAATGCACATCTGAAATAAAAAACAGAATATTCCAACCCAAAATAACTTTCAAACAAATGAGAAACATCTTGTGCAATGCATTTCTATCACTGAATATCAGAGAGTTCTAAAATGCTATACTGAGCCTATTCTATTCAGTGGAAGTGAGTTATGGACAAGGAACAGATCGATATGAAGATCACTACCGGCAACAGAGACGTACTTCCTTATGTTAAGAGTATCACGGACACTAAGCTAACAAAGCAGAGAATGTCCAACAAAAGCAAATGTAGAAAGAAACCTAATTAAATCTATAGTAAAACGGGACATCATTTATTGGACATACAATGGGAAAGGAAGGGCTTGAAAATATCGTAACAACAGGAAAGATAAATGGAAAGAGAGGTGGGGAAAGACCAAAAAAATCATGGACAGTCTAAAGCGATGGCACCATAAAAAAAAAAAATCACCAATTAAACCGAAGGAAAATATTAAGGATCGAGATTTATGGGGAAGCATAATGGTCTGGGTGGCGAAGTGGTTAGTGCACAATTCTCTCATGGCGAAGGTCGGGGGTTCGAAACTGGCACTCACCAAGCTGTTGAAACGGGCACTCGACCTCTTCTGGAGCTGGGGAAGGAAAGGCAGCTAGGCGTGATGCTGACCACATCCCTGTAGTGTGTGGACAGGTCAAGAAGAATATGGACCTATGTGCTTCTAGGGCATGGTAGGGTTATCCATAATGACCAGCGTCTACCGCCACGGCACAAGAAGAAGAAGAAGAAGAAGAAGAAATATTATATTTATTTATCATTTATCAAATTTTATCAATGGTTATAGACGGGGATGAGACCAATCTTCGAGATTTCGCGGTTCCTTGGTCAAATTTTCTATAATGTGTGCTATTTAAAAAAATGTGTGCAAATGAACGTTGTCATATCAAATTACAGAGTGTAATTTAAAATTCTCACTAAAATCCTAAGAAATCCTGGAAAAACTCGTGTAGTGCCATCGCATTCTTCAGGACTTCACTGTAGCACGGTAATAAAAGTTGTTTTGCTTTTTTTTTTTTTAACGGCATAGAAAATTTCGCTCACGACATGATTTGTATGTGTGTGTGTGAGCATGCTTGCATGGCAGGCTGCCGTGCAGCTTAAGGGAACATTATTTGAGTCTGTTACATGTCACAGTGCTAAAAAAAAACAACATTGTTTGAGTCTGTTACATGTCGCAGTGCTAATACTTACAGGGCATTCATCATTGTCTAAAGCAATAAGAAGTAAATGCTTTAAAAAACCTGTAAAAAAAAAACAAACTAGGCGCCTGAGTAGAGATCTTGTCAGTGTAGTGAACTTGTCAGTGTAGTGAACTTGTCAGTGTAGTGAACTTGTCAGTGCACTCTTCTCTCTTAGCGAAAGTCACTGTCTCGAGTCTTGCTGATGATGCCCTGTAACCCAACTGTGAAACTGGTTTCTTCTGGCGCTTTCCCCCAGATGGGGTCCTGACCACATCACACTCTACTGTGCCAGCAGGTCAAGGAAAATATTGTCATCAAGACCATATCCTTCTAGATCTTTCTGTGGCATGGTTAAACTTATTTCAGTAAAAAGAGCTGATGATTCTGTGGCATGGTTAAACTTAATTCAGCAAAAAAGAACTGATGATTCTGTGGCAGGGTTAAACTTATTTCAGCAAAAAGAAATGATGATTCTGTGTCAGGGTTAAACTTATTTCAGCAAAAAGAACTGATGATTCTGTGGCAGGGTTAAACTTATTTCAGCAAAAAAGAACTGATGATTCTGTGGCAGGGTTAAACTTATTTCAGCAAAAAAGAACTGATGACTTTTAAAAAATGCTCCTTGATGTAGTAAAGTCATAGACAAATAAACCCACAGGAAGTAAAAGGAAAGACTTTACAGAATAACAGAGAACATGGATTAAAAAATAAATAAATGAAACAGAAAATAAAAAGATGAATGCACAGAGAAATCAAGAAGACTCATGACAAGCATTAAAAAAATGAATAACGATGCATTATAAGCATACAAAGCCGTCTTGTAACAGAGCATACGGGTATAAAAGAAAGTTGGATGGGAATATAAGCGAGTTTTTTTTTTTTAGAAGAAAGACGGCAATATTTCACTTTTAATTCAGGAATGATGAAAATACACTCCATTCTCAGACAAAGAAGGGAAACGCACAGAAAAACTCAAGGAAAAAATATACAAAAAGTGTTTTGTCTCAAGCGTGCATGATTTCATGATATGACTGAAGTTTACTAATACTGCAACTCAGTGTTAGATCAAGGATACCACAGACTTCGAAGAATATTCAGCCAGTCTTCAATAAACGCAGACTTAGATCTTTCATACATGTAAAGAAAATGATGATATGTATTATAACTTTATGTCTACGTTTCAGCTTGTTTCATATAATCTGGCCCAGATATCAGGTAACATGAAAGTGCATATGCATCTCACTATTTCAGAAGATATCAGTTACCGACTGCATGTATCTGAAATGTAAATCAGCCAGTTCAGCGCTCTCATTTTCACACCACACTAAACATCCAAGTAACACACACACTTATGACATACACGCTAACATAACGCGACAGATTGCATTGTTATAACCCCCCCCCCCCCCTGCCGGTGATGTGCGGGTATGTGAAAGAGAGAGAGAGAGAGAGAGAGAGAGAGAGAGAGAGAGAGAGAGCTCTTCTAAGTCTAAATCCAATGTTTGTTTTTGCGACACGCTTAATGGCTTAGTGGTATGGTGAGACATTTTCTGTGTGAAAAATTCCTATTGAATTACATTGAATACACGAGTAAAGTTAGATAACGCATATATGCGGTTTATCGTTGCATGCATTACACATGAATACGTAAGACTGTATAAATGGTGTAGGCAAGTTATGAAATGGTGAACAGCAGTCACTGACTGCAAAACAGAATGAGTATTTTTTTAAAGCATATTACTGAAAAGATTATTTGGGCACAGCTCTACTAATATATATATATATATATATATATATATATAAGGAAAGACGCTGGCGATGGTTGGGACATGTGCTCCGAATGACTGACAACTCACTACCAAAAATAGCACTAAGATGGACACCACAGGGGAGCAGAAGTAAGGGTAGACCAAAAGAGACATGGAGAAGAACAACAGAAAGGATGTTGAGCAACAGAGGGCTCACCTGGGCAAGAGCAGAAAAAAAGGCGAAGGACAGGCATTTGTGGAAAACCCTTGCGGAAGCCCCATGTGCCCTGGGCACTTAAGGTTCAGATATATATATATATATATATATATATACGAGTATAGTCACTGAACCGCTCCATATGTTTAGGCAGTGGGTCGGGACTGTGTGGTTTCCACCTGACGGATTTAATATCCAAGTCAAGTTAATAGATAAAGGAGGACACGCCACACTTCGCTTGACGCAGCCACGGTACATGAGTAGATGCTGAAACTTTGCATGCAAAAGATATTGAAAGGGTCCTGGCATTACCCGGCTTTAAAAACTGGTACCTATCATACTTGTGATGGGTGAGCTGAGGACTGTGGTAAAATTGGTTACCTAGTAGAGAAAGATATGTACGGTGCAGTTCTGCGAATAAGACAGAAAGAAGTGAAGATGAGAAGGAATGACAAAAGAGGCAATGATATGAGCACATATACATTTTGTAAAACAAAAGGTAACAAACCAGAACTTTTGTACGTAGTTTATGTTATATATATTTGTACTATACACTCTGACTATCTCTACCCTACTCGTGATGGGGAAAGGTATACATGCAATAGGGGCTTATGGAGACGCCTGGAGTTGCAACCTGCTGGGTAGATGCTGAACAGTAGACCCGTAAATCATCTGGGTAGACGACGATCAGTAGACCCTGTAAATCATCGAGGTAGATGCCGATCAGTAGACCCCGTAAATCAACTGGGCAGACGTTGATGAGCAGACCCTGTAAATCATTTAAGTAGACGCTGATCTGTAGACCCTGTAAATCAACTAGGTAGACACTGACCAGTAGACCCTGTAAATCAAACAGGTAGACACTGACCAGTAGACCCTGTAAATCAAACAGGTAGACCCTGACCAGTAGACCCTGTAAATCAAACAGGTAGACACTGACCAGTAGACCATGTAAATCAACTATGTAGACACTGACCAGTAGACCCTGTAAATCAAAGGACACTTTAGAATAACTCACAACAATCTTGGCAACAATATTAGTCACGATCTCTCAGTCCCCTGGCCATTGGAACAAACAACTTAATCTCATTACATTCTCAAAGAGAGACATGAGACATGGTGTTTGGTGGTGTGTTTCGGCCAGCCATGGAAAACCGAGGCATGATTCACCTGTGCATGATTTGTATGAAGCTTGCTACTTTAACACCTATGGGCAAGACGCTTAATATAGCGACGAAATGTTTTATGGGTAAACACACAAAAGTTAATATTGAGCTGAACAGCGTACACATTCTAAAGGATAAATACCCGGTTTTAAGACGAGTGATCACACTGATGTATAGGCTTCGTTATGTTGTATATGATGTGATCTCTGGCCCTCAGATCAATGAAAGCTGTCGCAACAACTAGTAGTATCTAACAAGTTTCAACTGTACGTGTAGGCCTCGCTGGTTCTGCTACATAAATGCGTTTTTATCCTTTATATAGTCAGAAACTGAAGTTAACTGCAGATTTAAATGTTGCTTGCCGTGTGAAACAAACTTCGGTTTCTCTGTAGTTCAAAACTTTCTGGTGTTTGAAAATAGTATTTGATCTGCTGTATAGCTCGGATATCTGCTACTGTTTAAAGCAAACTTTGACTTACCATACATATCAACATTAGTTGCTGAGTTTTATTGTTTTTGTTTTCTGTAATAAATATACTGAACTGTCAGCTTAGAAAGCAATAACAACTGTGCTGGAAGGATGAAGTTTACATGAACGCCAGCGAACTAAAAATGGTGAAGATCACTCTCACTACCTCACGCTCTTCAGCAAAGGCTTTTGTTTCCCTTCAGCTCAGCTGAGCAAGGACCGGTGTGTTCCCGATCGAGCTGAAAACTGCACAGAAGACTCTTTCTTCAGTCACTCTGAAATTTTAATACTTAAAATAAGTCAATGTAATTCACTCTCCATCCCACGAATTTCTGTTTTAACAAATCGTCACGACCACATTGGTATGAGGAACTGAGCTTGGCTGTTACAGGCAGATCAACAACCGGCCAATCATCCAGTCCATATATTTAGAAATATTCGCAGTCACACAGCAACTGAATACGTGTACAAGAAAACAAACATGTGTATTAACGTTAACAGTGAAAGAAGTTAGTGCAGTTTTTAATGTAGCAAGACCGATAAGTAATGTAACGTATGACCGATAAGTAATGTAACGTATGACCGATAAGTAATACCTGGATTAGATTCATATCCCTATATGTATCTGTTTGCCAGTCATTCTAAACGGATAGATTTTTTAAAATTTATTTTTGCAGTTCAATGAAGAGATCTCAGGACTTGCTTAACCTGTTTGTATTTAGCTAGTAGGCTTATATTCCCAGGGTGTTTCGCAGAGTCTGTGCCTCGTTCGCTGGGAGACGGAAGTTTGATGAACACATAAAACAACAACAGTGTGCTTCGATTTCTTCGTGTATGTCCCCGCTTATAATCACGCCAGCATGTTCGAGAAATCTGTTGTTCAAGTACAAAATCGGCAAGGCTTCTTTCATCGCCAGGTAAAGACGCGAAATAGTAACCGTTGTAATAGATTAGAGGGAATATGTGTGCAACATTGTGAATTAGTAATAACAGAACAATAATCAAGGTTACTGATTAAAACAGGAGAAGAAATGAAAATTTTTGTATTACTTTCTGAAATATTACACAAAAGAGTATTAAATGAATGTTCGTTCTGTGTTAAGTATTTTGTAGACATTGTGAAAGATTCATTTGAAGTAGTCACTAAAGCAAAAGTGTGTGCTAGGATCTGTGAAACATCCTGAAATAAGAATTAAAACAACATCATTTTTAACCAGGTTATAAATCGAGAAAACAGAAATTACAAGTAACATGATGTGTTTTTTTTTAGATAAAGATGCAGTGTTAAACTTATGCAGCTTGAAAAAAAAACAACGAAGAACTCTTAGAAACACAGCAGAGAATCTTGAATCTAATTCAACCCATTAAAAGAGAGAGAGAGAGAGAGAGAAAGAAAAAAACCTGCAGAGACGAACAGTTAGAAAGGAAAAGAAAGACAATTCACCAGAACTGAAATACTTGGCACTGCACAAAACAGAGAACTACTAATGGCAAGGCAAAACAGCAAGCCGCTTAACAGTAAGACGCTTAACAGCAAGACGCTTAACAGTAAGACGCTTAACAGTAAGACGCTTAACAGTAAGACACTTAACAGTAAGACGCTTAACAGTAAGACACTTAACAGTAAGACACTTAACAGTAAGACGCTTAACAGTTTAACAGTAAGACACTTAACAGTAAGACACTTAACAGTTTAACAGTAAGACACTTAACAGTAAGACGCTTAACAGTAAGACACTTAACAGTAAGACGCTTAACAGATGAATAAATACTATTTATAAAGGATTCTGTGCAAGACCATGACACGAAATGATAAAGCAATAGCACTTACTGCAACATTCTGAAGTAATAAACAAAAGCAAGAGTACGTGTGGTAGCATTCTCCTAATTTCTCGAAAGACTGAAAGCAAATATGGAACATCCTGAAATACAAATTCATGAGTGAGTTCCAGTCATGACATACAGTGCAATGGCCTTTGTTTTGAGTTTAAAAAAATAACAATTTGTATCAACTCTATAAGCAATGATGATGCTGTTAGTGATGAGACATCTATGACACTAGTCAAGCATGATGATAGCTGCGATGACAATGTTCGTACAGCTGCCTCTGTGCTTATCTAAGGTCATGAAAATATATAATAGAAAATTATCAGTTTACATACAACTTTTGCAGATATTGTTTTGTCTTCTTTGCCTAAACCATGCATGCAATCATCATCACGATCATGTTTATTCTACACAGAGTTCAAGACAATTGTCTCACCGTTCTCATCAGCTTGCTCTGGGTAGATGGCACATAAAGTCTGTATTAATAACAGCAGGGCTCTTGCTTATCGTCTTCTATTATGTTTATAAAGCTGAGACACATCCAGGTACTATAACTGTAACACTGTCATCATCATCATCGTCTTCATCATCATCATCATCATCATCATCATCATCGTCACTGTTATTATGTAAATGCTCGTTAAAATAGATGATCAAACACTTCTCGAATTTCTTCATATTAAAAAAAAACATTCATCAAGATCTACATCTACAGATTTTTTTTGTGGGGGGGGGGGGTGAAATTCATTGTCTTAGCCTCTCTTTCAAGGTCCGTAGAGTTCAGCTTCTGAGCTTACTCTGTGAGACAAATTAGTATTTATTCTATACTATTCTATATTGTGTTAGAGTATATGCTAAACTATTGTCGCTCTGCCTACTGGAAGTCTCGGGCCAGTTTGAAAATTTTGTGCACGCTGTGGGCCACACAACAGACTAGATTTAATATCCTTTAGGCTGGAATTCAGAAGCAACATCTAACGGAAAATATGTTGAATAAAAAAAAAAACCCACTTAAAACAAAGGGTAGTCTTGTTCCATTTACTTTCCTATAATGTGATTTTTGGCATCAAAATATTTCCATTGGGAGTTGTTTCCGAATTGGACTCCGTGTATTTACATTGCTTTGTAAACCTAAGGGTTTATTTAAAAGACCGAGACCAACTAAGCACCATGTTTCAGTACAGTATCAATCAATTAAGTGCCTTGCCGTGTGGCGTAGGCGACCATTTCTCTCCACACTTCCCTGTCTCTAGACTTGATTATGAGGTCCGCCGGTGACTTTCTTCCTAGCCACACTGATATCCCATCCAGTTAATTCTCTCTCTGTTTTCCTCTGTCTCTTTTTCCTTCAATTTTTCCGGTTGCCACAATGTGTTCCAATTTTCCTCTTCTCTGAAAATGTCCTAGAAATCTTACTTGTCTGCCTCTGATCTTTGCCTAATTTGCGTATTAACTCCAGCCTTTCTTAAGACTTCTTCTTTGGTTTTCTTAGCTGTCCATGGTACCTTCAACATCCTTCTTATGAAACACATTTCCATTGGCTCCATTTCTTGCTGTACTCTCTTATTCATGGACCATGCTTCACATCCATAAAACAAAATTAGCTCGATGTAACATTTAAGTACTCGGAATTTTGTTTCCATTGGTATGGATCTGTTGCCCAAGATGTTTCTCATTTTCTGCAATGCTGACATGGCCTGAGCACGTCTGCTTTTTATTTCGTTGTGACATTTCACTGATATTAGTGAGTTACTGAATCTTCTTTTGATCATAATATAATCTATCTGGTTACGTATGTTATTATTTGGGCTTTTCCATGCCCATAGTCGCCTAAGGTGTTGTTGAAACCAAGTATTTCGTATTATCATTTTATTCTTTTCTGCCCACTCAAATAAACATCTCTCCTCTTGTATTTCTGATACCTAGTCCATTCTTGCCAGTAGCGTCATAGTCTTGTTCAGTCACTACTTTCGCGTTTAAATCACACAGCATAAAGTTTATTTCCCATGGTTTGCACTGTTTCATTGCCATGTCCAGATTGTTGTAGAATTCTTTTATCCATCATCAGAGCTTTCTGAAGTTGGTGCGTATACTTGGATGAGATTTGTGTCTATTTGGGTGGCCCTGTAATTTAACAGTTAACACTCTGTCCGTTATGCACCAGAAACCTCTCACAGTTCTTGTTGTCTTTATATCCAATATTATGCCAACTCCATTTCTACACTGGTTTCCCCCAGAATATATTATTTTGAAGTCTTTATGATCTCTGCTTCCTGCTTCAGTCCATCTCATTTCACATAAACCAAGGATGTTAATTTCCATTATTTTCATTTCTTGTTCGATGTTTTCCAGTTTTCCATGTTCTATTAGTGTTCTAATGTTCCATGTTGCAATTACTGTGGCGTGTACAGTACACACAGTATAAAGCAATGAAAAATTCAATGTTATGAACTATTTCTGTGGTATCTAACTGGAGACAGTGCTATAGATGACAATCAGTCATTTTTGTCCACAATTTTGTCTTGTTTTTCATTCTGGGAAACATCCAATCACATATCACATGCTTCCGAAGAGGGGCGATATTCTAGCTATATACATTCTTAAATTAACACATTTTTCTGTTCAATATACTTGAGGTAAAATTCTGGGAGAGGCACTTCTTGAAATGTTACTTTCAGGCCTGAGTCGTGCTGAAGGTCTATGATTTTCGTTTAGAGGTTCACTGGCGTCTCCAACACATTCTCAGAGAAGGGGTTAGATACCATTTTTGTGTTCCTTTCGTGAGTGAGGAAATTTTGGAATCTCTCTTGGAACTCTGTCTGGAGGTGAGATATTGAGCCACACATACAAAGGAGTATGTTCTGCAGAATTTCTAAATTAGAATTTAGAAATTAGCTACTTTTTAGTCTTGAAGGTACCACTTAAAGAGCCCCAGTTTTATCTGAAAAACCTTGGCGTAATTACACACGAAATGCACCAGTTGATCTTTTGACTGAAACTTAAATTTAACTGATTCAGATGAAGAAAAATGTCCGTATGGAAAGCAAAGTTGGTCAACTACTTTAGATTGTCAAATTCTGGACTAGCTTGCTTTTTGCTGTTATGAACTATTGAATAGTATCTTTGAGGTAAAAAAAAATCTTCGTGAGCACCTTTGACTGGCTTAGTATCGCATACCGAAGAAGTAGACAGCATCGCCACGATCAGCATCCCATTCTGTCTGTAGAAAACATTGAAACTGAATGTTTCAAACCTCTTTATCCGATGAATTTCATAATGTCTCCAAAATTTCATGACGTTTTCAGAAACAAGAGATTTATCACACAAATTTGCCTGGTGAATGATGCAATGTAGCTGGTAAATTTGCAATTTTTTTTTCATCAAAATACTACCAATTTCGCTTTTGTCTCAATCATAGCTTGGGCTTCATTAGTCTAGACCTTGCGAGGTTTATCAGACTGAGGTGATATCTAGTAAGAGTCGTTTTCACAGCTTCCAGAATGTCTGTTCCTTTTGTGGTTCCTTCCAATGAACATAGAGCCAATGTAGTTTATACGCGAAAACATGACAGCGCCACCTGTGCATGCTTGCTGAGAAGCCGAGCTTTTTTGTTTGACCGCTAGGTGGAGCAGGAGTTGCTTCGCTCTGTTCTGCGATAGACAGCAGGAAACAGTAACTTTCTCGTCGAATTCAAACTTTAAAAATGTTAATGTTTTACAAACATTTTTAGCTTTCGCGAGCAACAGTTAAAGGTTCCATGTGTCACAAGTGGCACGAGGGCCGTGCTTTGAGCACTTCTGTGCTAGACGATTTAGTAGACTTGTTCTTGGGTGTATATTGTTGACTTTCCGATTCAAATGTCGAATTCATGTTGCTCCTGAAAAGATTATTCTCTGTTCTATGGTGAAAAATATAATATATTTAATGTATATAACAATCAGGGGGTGAATACGCCTGATAAGGTAAATCAGCGAACCATAGCTGATATGCCAGCGTCAGGGTTAGCGAACCATAGCTGACCAAGACCCTGTCCTACCTCTCCGTGGTACCCCAAGTAACAGGCATAGTCTGGCTAACGGGGCAAGGATCGCCATAGTTCCCATGGTGGTGGAATCTGCTAAAGAAGCATTGCACAACCTCTGCTTTTTAGCTATACTCCGGGACTGAAAAAGTAGCCGCCACAACCCGCTCCCACGCCGATACGATGCTGTGCCTCAACATCTCTTCAGCATCGGCTACAAAGAACAACAGCTCGCAGTTACAGGGAGTTCGTACAAGTACAAGTACAATATAACAATCAATAGTCATTATTTAATCTGTATAAGTTACTGCCTTTCCTAGGTAATAAGTGACAGTAGAAACTGATTTCATAAGAACATTTGATTTCATATAACGTTACTTTAATTAGCTTTTGGATTTTCTCATTCCCTGACGCTCCCTTTTGAAGGAGATCTGCCGCAATTTTTTTTCAATAGTTTGGTCAAAGAATCCTTGTATTTCCTCGTATGTCAGTGCTCTTGGTGGCCCCTGATGATATACAGTAGTTACACAGTACAGACACATCTCATTAGATCTCATGCCTTTTGTGAGGATAGTTTACTCTGTTCTTTATATGAAGCTAGCTGAATATGTAGTTTTTCTTAGCTCTTTGGTCTAATTTTTTCCCTATACTTGACAGATAGTTCAAAAAACTCTTATTTTTGTTCTTCTTTGTCATTTATCATTATCATTATCATTATTATTATTATTATTATTATTATTATTATTATCATCTGTTGTTGTTGTTGTTGTTGTCCTCATGAACTATATGCCCAATTTTATATACCGTTTTTGCCTCTTTAAAAAGCACTACCGTTGAAGCTTCGAAACTATTTTTAATTTTAGAGTTATATAACTTTAAACGCATGTGCACATTTTCCCACCTAATTTAGTTATTAGATTAA
This sequence comes from Achatina immaculata, assembly GCA_009760885.1. Taxonomy (NCBI): domain Eukaryota; kingdom Metazoa; phylum Mollusca; class Gastropoda; order Stylommatophora; family Achatinidae; genus Lissachatina; species Lissachatina immaculata. The sequence continues at coordinate 74,399,848 of CM019691.1, forward strand.
TTTGTAATATATTCAACCAACAGGTACGAAAACAAAAAAGCGAGACTTGGTCATTCGTCCCTCTAAGCCTTACAAAAGCCCATACTCAAGACGGAGACACGCCAAGCAACAGAAAGACGAGAAGAATGGTTTACCTGTTAAAATCGGCGAACACAAGGACAAGAATATGAATAAAATGAACATTACATCAGTACACCAAATACCAAAACCAGCAGTGGCAAGAGCAGCTTCCACAAAAGCTTCACAACATAAAGAAAAGAGCAGTAATGTACTGAATAGAACAGTTCATCAGAATGCTTCAACTTCCCTGAATTTCATCACCGGAAAACTACATCGGGTGGTTACACCGAAACCCACAGTTAAATCAGGTGTTACAAACTCTTCTTTCATTGGGGCTGAACGACCTCCGAAAGCAGTACCAGGCTCAAGAATCTCTGGTCGAAGTGTAGCTAAGAATCCCCTCTCTAAAGACGGAGTGGTGCATTTTAAAGCAGATACTGCAATACATACAAAAACTATGCAATCTGGGAATAAACCAGTCATAGGTGAAGCGAAACACGTGAAGCTGCCGGTTGCCAATATGTTTTCTCCAAAGACCACAACCCCCCCCCCCCCCCCCCCCCAAGTGAATCCTAAGGTCTGAAGTATGCAGATTATAAAACACATCTAAAATCTGAAGTATGCAAATTATAAAACACATTTCTCCAAAGATGTCGAAAACAACGTATAAAATAATCATATAGGCAGAATATATTTTTATGTCCAAATGTAGCAGTGTATGAGTCATATTCTTGCAGTCTGCATGGGAAATTACGGTATAAATCTTAATGCACATATTTATCATATTTGGTATTAGATATCTGGATAGCAATCTAAAACAGGACATTGATATAGTTGTAAGCACCCATTTTCAACTCAGTGATGTATTTAGGATCTGAGTTACATCATCAAAGAATACACCTGAGGCTACTGGACAGTTCATGTAAGTATAAATACTTTGTAAGTACATCATTAAATAACGATGTCAATAGATAATTTGCAATTAAAATAAACATATTTGTTGTTCTGAAATTAATTTAATTATGCGACATTAAAAATTAAAACACTACTAGCTAATAACATGACACTGTAATAAGATTTTCGTATTAAAACGCGCGCGCGCACACACACACATATATATATATATATATATATATATATCTCGTCAGGGGCGTGAACCTGCTGAGATTGCACAGAAGAGATTTTTTGTTTATTTGCAAGATCCATTGAAGTAGAAAATACACATTTAAACATGGCTATGTCTGGAAATTTTGTTTGGATTTTCGTTCTGGATGATCCCAGTGCCACTTTAAATGTACCAGTGTATTGAAATGATCAAGATCTGCTGGTTATTTTGCAAATCGTTCATGCAGTTTTGTTACTCGACGCTGTAGCTGTCAAAAATGAGAGTGATGTATTAAGCTTTATTTGTTGGTGGCTTTTCACGGCCTATGTTGACATTTGGCAGCTTTCAGAGGTGCGGATGACATTTGGTGACTTTTGAGGATGATATATTTTGTAATTCATAGTGCAAAGATGAGCATGTTATACTAATCTAATTGCTCACTCAAAGAAGACAATGCCATACTGTACAACATTAGTTTGTGGTTTTCAACTATGAAGATGATATACTATGCATATCCGTTTATGACTTTAAAAATGACACATTTTAGTGTCCTGGAAGCTTGTGACATGTTAGATGGTGGGACAAATTAGTCTGCGTGTCGTGCTACATTTCATACCTGACGTTATCAGATCACTGGGGAGCTTTTATGAGAACTCATTCAACGTTTCTATTTAGCGACATTGTTATTCGGTCTGCTCCTTCTTAAAATTTTGAAGACCAACATTTCTTCTATCTCCTTTTCTTATTCGTTCACTTTCATATGCTCAGTCATTCTGACAAAAGAGACCCATTCGTCTTCATCAATCCCACTTTAGCAAGAGTTCTTTGTGCGTGCTTCCATAGTTTTACACCTGTGCTATGTCGCTGTAACGGACATGTTGGGCTAGTGAGTTTTTACAGATGGCTGTCAACTATGATAACTCGCGAGAGATGCATGCATAGCAAGGCAAGAACTGCTTAAGAAAATCTAGACAATTGTCAATACGAGTATATTAGTTTTTCGCCTTGTTTTTTTTTTAATTTTGCGATCTTGGTATAGAAATAAAGAAGCAATAAAATAAAAATCTTTAGAAAAAAAAACTTACCTAAATGTTAGATAATAACTAAGATATTTTCATGTGACGATGAAGACCAACATTATTAAATCTACAGCATTTTTTTTTTGTTTGGTCTAGTTAAAAAGTGGATCATATCTTGTTTGCGACCAGAAGTTTGCGTAGGTTATTTGATCCAGGCTAGTACAGTGTCTGATAATTCGCTGGACTGCTTTTCAGGTTCTCAAAGTGTTTATACTCCTCCACCCATACGAACTTGTCTATATTCTTCTTAGATCAAAATCTAGTTATCGTCAGCACTGATCTAATCAACAAATCGTAATAACTAGATTCGACCCATATGAACTGTATTTTAACATCATCAACAGTGCCTTTAATAATAAATCTGACACAGAGCTAGAGACGAGTATCCATTGTCTCTAGCGTTTTGAGTTTTGAGTTTTGTTCAAGTTGAGTGTATATTATGTATTATGATGTTCATACAGTTCTGACCAATATTAGTGATAATGCACGTATCGCACCTCTGAATTCATGCATTAACGTCAATTTCTAGAACTGCTTTGTAATAAGTTAGAAAACAAAAAGGAAAGAAAAAGAAAAAAGAACTTCGTCTTTATGTTTTTGTTCTTTAATTTTCATGACTTATATACGCAGGAAACTCTCTACTGTAGAGAGCGGAACAACAACACAACTCCTTCAGATCATCAGAGGAAGTACCGCCCCTCAGACAAGTGTTTCGGCCCTATTAAACTCCTAATAAATTATAAAGTAAAATTTAAGGCACATTTAGACCTCTGATCACTTCTTGATTGTAAAAAATGGCAGCTTTATTTGTTAAAATTGTGTGCATGTGGTCTTGAAGTTTTTGCTTGCTAGCAGAAGAGTAAAATTAAAAATTAGAAACAATAAATTCTTGTCAAGTTGTTTTACTTCATTGTTGCTTCGTGTAACTGTCATGCGTGTTTTGGCTTGGATGTTGTCTCATGCACTTCGTTTGAAAGGATATTCTTGTTTTGTGTAACGCAACACACTGACCGTCCTTTACACATGATAACGCTGGTGATCTTTATCCAGGCAGCATTCGTTTGAATAGCCTAGTTTTAGTTTCCCTGAAAAGGTAATATTTTGTTTTAGCTGCTGGGTGGACTGGAGCGCAACAAAAGAAGTTAAAAAATGTGACTCTTTCGCCTTGAAAGCTAACAGCTACTAGCTAAGTGCCGCGTGGCGTAGGCGATCATTTCTCTCCACACTTCACTGTCTTTTGCGTTGATTATGAGATCCGCTGGTGACTTTCTTCCTAGCCACACTGACAGTTCATCCAGTAGATTCTCTCTCTGTCTTCTTCTGTCTCTTCTTCCCTCAATTTTTCCAGTGGCCACAGTGTGTTCCAATTTTCCTCTTCTCAGGAAATATCCTATAAATCTAGTTTGTCTGTCTATAATCTCTGCTATAAGTTGCGTTTTACCTCCAGCCTCTCTTAAGACTTCTTCTTTGGTTTTCTTGGCTGTCCATGGTACCTTCAACATCCTTCCTATAAAGCACATTTCCATGGCCTCCATTTCTTGCTGTACTCTCTTATTAATGGACCATGCTTCACACCCATAAAACAGAATGGGCTCGTTGTAACATTTAAGTACTCGGAATCTTGTTTCCATTGATATGGATCTGTTGCACAAGATGTTTCTCATTTTCTGGAATGCTGATTTGGCCTGAGCACGTCTGCTTTTTTATCATTTTGACATTTCCTTCAGTTATTATTATCGTTCCTAATTTCTTGAATCAATCAACTTGTTTCATATTGGTGCGATCTATGGTAATGCTACATTTTGGTGGTATTCTTTTATTTGAAATGACCATCACTTCAGTCTTCTTTTTGTTCAGGCTGAGACCTTTATTTTTACTTTCACGAACCAGGATGTCCAGAAGAGCCTGTAGCTCCCCTTCACTTTTAGCTTTCAGAATTGTGTCGTCTGCATATCTTAAGTTGATAAGATTGTGCCCGACAATTGTTATTCCTGGCATGTTCTTTATATTTCTCATTATGTTTTTGCTGTACAAGGAGAGAGGTCAGGAGACAGAACACATCCTTGTCTCAGGCCCAATTTATGTCTTGGAATGCTCCTATTTGGTTCTCAACCTTCATTGCTGCCAATGTATGTTTTTGATGAATTTCAGGTCTTTCCCGTTTATGTTGATGTCTTCCAACATTATTATAATTTCTGTGTGTCACACTTTATCGAATGCTTTAGTAATCTATGAAGAACAAGTATAGGTCTGTCTTTACTTCTGTTGATCTCTCCATCAATATTCTCATTATATAGATGTCATTACTTGTACCTTTTCCTTCGACGAAGCCACACTGTTCTTCAACGATTTCTGGTTTTATTTTGCCTCTGACTCTTCTCGTAACAATATGAAGCAGGATATTGGCAACATGGCTCATAAGACTAATGGTTCGATGGTCTTCACATTCAACTGCACCTTGTTTCTTTGGTAGGGCAACGAAAATTGAATGCAGAATGTCTGATGGGACATAGTTATTGTTATAGATGTCATTCAACAATCTGGTAATTATTTCCATGCCAAGCTCTCCTAATACTTCCAATTCTTCCTTGGTGATTTTATCTGGTTCTGGTGCTTTGCTGTTCTTCATGTGTTTGATGGCTTCTTCCACTTCTGCTTTTAACGTGTGAGGCCCTTCGTTATTATTTCGTACAGTATATCTATTTCGTTTCTGTTGTCCTCATAAAAATATTGCATTATTAATGGGGGATTTCAATACAAAGATTGGTACAAAAAGAGCAGAAAACAAAGGATATGTTGTGGGGGAAATTTAGCATAGGACGTAGAAATGAAGCAAGTGACAACGTAATGGCCTTTTACATGGAAAATGAGCTAATGATCGCTAACACACTTTTTAAACAACATCCAAGAAGACTTTACACATGGACATCACCTGGTGCGAAAACCAAGAATCAAATAGATTATATTTTAGTGTAAAGAAGGTGGAGACCAAGTATAACGTCAGCAAAAACTTTAACAGGTGCTGATTGTGACATGGACCATGAGTTATTAATAGCAGACATGAAGATAAAGATAAAAAAGACAGTTACGGGATCAAGACCACTCCGCTTTGATCTTACAAAAATACCAGAACAATACGGTATAGAAGTGAAGAACCCTTTCGAAATCCTGATGGCTGTATAGGAGGACATGACACCAGTTGAACTGGCTACGCAGGCCTGAGATATCTTAATAACAACAGCTAAAGACGTGGTTCCAGTAAAGAAAACACAAAAGAATGGATGGATTACATAAGGCACACTAGAACTGATAAAATAATGTAGAGAAATGAAGACACAATGGAAAATGATAAACAACAGCAAAGAGGAATATAAATCTTTAACAAAAGAAATATGAAGAAACATAAGAAAAGACAAAAAACAATACATACAAGACTGTTATGAAAGAACAGAAGAACATCAGAAGTGTGGAAGAGATAGTGAAATGAAGTCATTGACGAGAAATGTCACACCTAAGCTAAATGTAATTTGTGACAAGATGGGGAATACCTTGACAGAGACAGAGGTAATTCTAGAAAGATGGAAGGAATATTGCAGAGGAATGTATAAAACAGCTGACTGTGAAAGCAGAAATCAACAGCGTGAATTATTATTGGAGGAGAAAAAACCCAAACCGACAATAGAAGAAGTTTTATGGGCAATAAAGAATCTGAAAACTGGTAAATCACCAGGATGTGATGAGATAACAGCTGAATTTATTAAAGCAGGAATGTGCAAAAGTCTATCATGCACTATGTAAAAATATAAGCATTCGGGTATTTGGCCAAAAGAGTGGAAAAGAACTGTATTCATACCACTGCCAAAAAAGGGTAACCTGAAATTAGCACAAACTACAGAACTGTGCCCTGATTAGTCATGCCAGTAAAATTTTGTTTAAAAAATCGTAATGGGTAGACTTCGTAAGAAAATAGAAGAAGTCAATATGGTCCAAGCTGGTTTCAGGCAAGGAAGAGGATCAAGAGATCACATATCCAATATAAGACTAATAATAGAGAAATGCAGAGGGTTTAATGAGAATCTATATTTATCTTTTATTGACTACTCAAAGGCATTTGATTGTGTACAACACCAGAAACTTTGGGAAATAATGGAAAAATGGGATTTCCAACACATTTGATACAATTAACATCACTGCTGTATCTAGACCAACAAGCAGCAGTAAGAATAAATGGTGAAACAATAACTTGGTTTGACATAAAATAAGGGGACCGACAGGGGTGCATATTGTCGCCTTACTTATTTAATTTGTATAGTGAAAATATATTCAGGAATGTTAGAGAAGATGTAGACAAAGAATATTACGATCCCATAATAACTGGAGGTTATGAAATACCAGAGATTAGATATGCTGATGACACAGTATTACTGTCCACAACACAAAAAGAAATGGAAAAACTAATTATGTCAGTCCGTAAGAACAGCGAAGAGCAAAACCTCTATCTTAATGCGAAGAAAAATTTATAACAACTGACAAAACAAACAAGGCAGCTGAAACATGTACCAATGAGCAAGAATTGGAAGAAGTGGAGAGTTTTGAATATCTTGGATCACTGCTAACTAATAATGGAGATACAATGAGGGAAATTAAAAGGAGGACATCTATCGCTCTTCAGAAAATAAAATAACTAAAGAACCAATGGAGAGGAACAGACAGAAGTACAAAAATAAGATTTTTAAGGGCATGCATCTTTCACATCGTAACATATGGCTGCGAGACCTGGACACTTAACAAAACAGCTGAGAAACACATAAATCCCTTTGAATGTAAATGCTACAGAAGAGTTCTTCAAATATCATGGACACAAAAAAGAACAAATATATCCATACAACAAGAACTTAATACTAAAGAAGGCTGGCTAGTAAAGAGGATTAAACAAAGAAAACTTAAATATTTTAGACACATTTAACGTCATGATAACCTAGAGAAGACTGCATTGGAAAGGTACATAATGTGGAAAAAGAAAGAGAGGAACACCAAGTTGAAGATGGCCAAGAATCATTGATGATCTGCAAATGGATGCATCAGCAGCAGACCATCTTGCTTACAACCGAGAGGCCTACAGGACTGCTGTAAAAGAGGCAAAGTTCGGCAAGGGACATGCAAATGAATGCATGAATGAATGTCCTCAGAGAGTTCTCTAATTTATTCGCTCCATTTTGCCATTATTGTATGCCCCTCCTTTGAATTCAGCCAGTCTTGTGGTATGCCATTTTGTTTAACTCCCGCCTTGAAAGACCTACGCATAACGTTTAGCAGACGTAGCTTGTGTAGTAGTAGTAGTAGTAGTAGTAGTAGTAGTAGTAGTAGTAGTAGTAGTGGTAGTAGTAGTGGTAGTAGTAGTAGCAGTAGTAGTAGTAGTGGTGGACAACGTTTTTTTTTATATGCGATCGCAAGGAAGCTCAGAAAGAAATTTTGAAAGCCGGTGCCTCTCTCTGTCTCTCTCTGTCTCTCTCTGTCTCTCTGTCTCTGTCTCTCTCTGTCTCTCTCTCTATCTCTGTCTCTCTCTCTGTCTCTCTCTGTCTCTGTCTCTCTCTCTGTCTCTCTCTGTCTCTCTCTGTCTCTGTCTCTCTCTGTCTCTCTCTGTCTCTCTCTCTGTCTCTGTCTCTCTCTCTGTCTCTGTCTCTCTCTCTGTCTCTCTCTGTCTCTCTCTCTGTCTCTGTCTCTCTCTCCGTCTCGTCTTGACACTCTATGTATGCGAGCATATAATACTTTATAAAGCTGCCACAAATTATGTAAATGAGAACTTTTTTTAACTTTAAATACAATGAAAAAAATAGAATAAAATAAAACCTCAGTAGCTGGGAAAGAACTAATCAGAGAACTTCTTGCCTTCTAAGTTTTCAGCAATGAAAAATAAAAGATTATTACCATTTCCATTATTCACAATATCTTGTTCAGATTATCACTATCATCTGTAACATAATATCATTATTTAATCTTCATAAGCTACAACAGAGGTGTACTAGTCTGCTCGCGTGTCATAGCTTAATCAATCTTGCATCAACACATGTTTTAGCAGGGATGAGTGACTGAAAGCTGAACTAGAGTTTTCATAAGGGAGATGTTAGACGACAGAGCTCGGGTGTGGATGTACGTTTTGAATGAGAAACTGTGTTCGTCGTTGGTCGTTAGGATGTGCTGAGAGATGAATTCAAACATGTATCCTCCTACACTGGTCTTGAATCTGATTCTATAATCGATGTTTATAGAGGTTGTTCCTATCGTTGCAGAATCAACAACATGAAGTGCCCATCTATGTGGAGCACACAATATTCTGTGGCCGCTGTAACTGTGTCACCATGGTCAGAAAACGCAGCAGAGACATACATGAAGAAGTAGAAAGTATACGAGTGCAGAACTTATACATACATTTTTTAAAGTTATCTAATCTTCTCAGTATGCTATTTTTGTCCGTCCAATGCCTGCCATTTTCTATAAATTAAATAACTTCTGTACATAAAAACATACCATGAGATTCTATATTTTTTCTATTACTTATATCAATAAACAAGCGAGATTTGTAGGATATTTTCTGAGAAGAGGAAAATTGGAACACATTGTGCCAACTGGAAAAATTGAGCGAAGAAGAGACAGAGGAAGACAGAGAGAGAGAGAGAGAGAGAGAATTTACTGGATGAGCTGTCAGTGTAGCTAGGAAGAAAGTCACCGGCGGATCTCATAATCAAGTCTAAAGACAAGGAATTGTGGAGAGAAATGATCGCCTACGCCATGCGGCACGGCACTTTGAGTGATTGACTGATATCAATAAACAAAACTTTAAAACTATCCATAATTTGTCGTATAAAAATTATAGTTAGTCAAAACCTTGTCTCATATCCTAAATGCGCTCATGGAAACAGACTATCACAATAGCTCCATAAATGTATATAGGTCAGCATTATACCTGTTGCTGTGAGTTCACAGAGGAAGACGCTTTCGATGGAGTGGTTTACGACATAGAGGGAGGTAAACGCAGTTGGACAGAATATTAAAATTGGATAATGGAAGTGCCGCAGCGCTAAACAATGACACTCTCAGCTATTACACAAGGCCAGCGACTTCAACGTCCTTCTCTTGCGGGAGACTATGTTGCTTTGGTATCCTTACTATGATTGCCACATCAGTTAAAAGATTGCCAGCTGTTACGAGCAGGCGGTCCTCACTCGGAGCGACATGCCCTAATCTGTGCTGGATCAAGACGTCTTCAAATGCAATAGGGCTGAACTACAGACGATGTAAATTACCACTGGCTACAGTACATAGAATATAGTCGAATGTAAGCCCGTAATGATGTTTGACAGCGGAGGATAAATGTTGTTTTCCAAGGGAGCTGGGTTTATCGTGAGGTCTACAGAGAGATCTGGCATCGCATCTCTCAAAGAAGTCATCGATTCATCTTAAATCTTCTTCCTCTTCTTGTCTGAGCAGCTGCTTAATTCAGCAGCTTTCTGGGCCACTGAGGCTCGCTGCTGCAGACAAGACACGTCTTCATTCCTCTACGTTCTTGATCTTTTTTTTTTTTTTTTGCCATTTGTCGATTCAAGGAGCGCATATATCTTCTTCTAGGTTGTCTCGCCACCGTTGTCCAGGTCTACCTCTTGCTATGTCCCCTGTCATCACTTCTGTATAGGTCATCTTTCTTTGTCTGTCCTCCTGCATTCTCTCTAAATGTCCGAGTCACTTAAGTCGGTTGTTTTTCATAATGGCATCTTCTTAAATACTCCAAGAAAAAAGAAAGAGAAAGCAACGACAACCTACATCCATTATTATTATCACCGAGCGCTCGACTGAAATAAGTTCCAAACATATATTACTGGAAACAATAATAACATCCAGTCTGGTAATGTTAGAGTTAAATTTCTGCACACTAAATCAGCATCTCTGATTTTTAATAAACACATCCACTTGTTATACATCTGGTCAAAGTCTTGATCCTCTCTCTCTCTCTCTCTCTCTCTCTCTCTCTCTCTCTCTCTCTCTCTCTCTCTCTCTCTGAACCTTAAGTGCCCAGTCATTTGCCTTTTTTTCCGCTCTTACCCAAGTGAGCCCGCTATTGCTCAACATCCTCTCTGTTCGTCTTCTCCATGTCTCTGTTGGTCTACCCTTACTTCTGTTCCCCTGTGATGTCCATCTTAGTGCTATTTTTGGTAGTGAGTTGTCAGCCATTCGGAGCACATGTCCTAACCATCGCCAACGTCTTTCTTCAATAATTGCCTTGACTAGATTTCGGAAACTTGTAAGCTGAGATGCACAGATATGTCAGACTGTTCAGTGAGGGGGCTTTGAATATCTGGCAAGAGATGGTATTCCGCGGAGAGCTGTTTTGTACTGTGTCATTTAAGGAGGGTGAAAATAAGACAATGAGCTTTACTCTTGCAATGGTTCTTGTTATCCTGATCAAGCGTTAGTAAATAAGCTGTGAATGAAGCCACTCAGCAAAATGATGCTTATCACCTTCTACAGCTATTTTTTTTCCTGCTTCAAAACTGTTTTCCACAATACAAACGCCGTGATGATTAGACAGTATATAGGGAGGACGTCATTTTAATGTGAATGCTCTCATTATGTCCATTTTTAGGATCGATATCTGACCTTGATGTGTGAATATTTCCCGCCAAGTGATTATAATTCTATCACACGTAACATGGTGAGAATAATCGATTTTTAAAAAATAATTTAACCCAGCTATTTTACTTTTAACAAAGTAAAAAGTTGACAGATCAATGTACGTCCCGTGAGAACAAGAAAAAGACACCGGGGCAAGTCTTTCAACAGCTTCAGCTCCACCAAAGATAACATATTTTGTATGCACCAACTTTAACAGAAAAATAGCATAGATTTAAGGGAAGCCTACATAGACTGTCAAATAAATACGATCACAAAAGATGTAATCTACGTCAAATAAATGCGATCACACAATATGTAATCTACCAATAAATGACGGAATATAAAATGAAAATATAATTTGTACTTAAAACTGCTCAAGTTTTATTTAACCAAAACCAAACAAGGAAACAAAAAACAGTGATTGAATTTTCAACCATTTCGAACTGTCTACCCACTTAGCTTCAAGCAGCTCTTGGTTGACAGAGGATAGTCGAAGCTGGACTTTTAAGAAGAAAATCAAATCACTTCAAGAGCATGAAGTGAAAGAAAAGAGCATGAATTTATGTTTAAAAATTTACTTACACAATAATGTTGAGGCTACTTCCACGTACCATAAAACCGATGTAGACAGATGTAAATGTAGATGTTCTGAGTGTTCGAAAAAGAAAATTATATAAACAGATGACAACAAACGACAAGCAAGAAAAACTACAAGGACGAGATGGGAGTAGTAAAAGCTCAAAGAGAAAAAGTCCAGTGTGAGTTTTATTTTACATTATTAAAATTATGAATTACAATACTTATTTGTCTTTGACAGACCTCAGTTACAAGATTTTTTAAATTGAACTTTCGCGGACAAATCCACTCCTTTCATGACGTGATTCATGTATGTAATACTGATCTGAAACATAACAAAGCGAGGTAGATAACACAAAAATTACAGTGACAATCACAGATACCTGCTGCTAGCAACTATCATGCGAAGCAGCAAGATAATAAAGTAGAATAATCAAGCGACTCTAACTATATACTTGAACACAAAAATCAGTTTAAATGCAGTAAAAGTCGCAGTTATCTCAGCTAACAACAGCAGCAGCAACAACAACAACAACACAAAACAATAATCCAGCAAATTCAGCTTCCGAACACGTGAACATAAGCAGTTTTGCTGCGGCTGATAACACTTCGTTATCTCCCCTCAACATTCAAGTCCTAGAATACGTAGAAACATCTTCTGTGCGGAAAAAATAAACACAATTTTCAACAATTAAAAATATACAGTAAATACAAAACCGAACATGATTTCAATAAGTTCCTCATTTGTTCGTTTATTTCATAGTTCATATTTCATATTTAATGTCAGTACATTCAACAGTGAATTAAAAGAGTGTAGAAAGTTCCTGTAAATATGACAGAACATCCATGAATTTCATACATCTCGCTTTCTCTCTCTCTCTCTCTCTCTCTCTCTCTCTCTCTCTCTCTCTCTCCATCTCGCTACTTACTCTCATCAACACAAAGCTCAGAGAAGACCACTTCCCTACAAAGATTTATAAGAAAGATACATAGAAAGCTACAAATATAAATAGATCATTTTGCACCAAGATTTGGTTTTAACGTTCGCCAAATTCATTGCAAAAGTGTGCAGTGAGTCTTAAGCAATATACATAAAAATATCGAGTCTGGATCAATACAAACACTTTAACATTTTTTAAACTTCTCATACAATCTATATTCAGCTAAGACAAGCCTGGACACAAGACTATATTTCACAGTGCTCCATTTTTTTCTTTGGAAAACAATAATTATCCAAAGAGTTAACAATTTACTTATTGCAAAGATGACGTCAGGCTGATGAGTAAAATAACTGTCGAATAAAAAATTGTAATTAATATAAATGAATGAAGAGTCAGATAAAAACTATCCTTTTTAAAAAAGATCCACCCATCCACCTATCCTTCCATCCATCCATCCGTCCGTCCGTCCATCCATCCATAAACTGTGAATGGAAATTTCATCTTTTAGCACATTAAAATGTGAAGTAATATTTCACACAATATGCTGCTTGTCTTTTATAACAATTTTTTTTATTGTTCATGAAACTTTATTGTTCATTGCTCTTATTTCAGTGCTGGCTACTGTATGTATATATGAACTGTTTGAATTTCACTCATTCTGTCACACAGCAATAGACAGCAACAAGGATTTGTGAGACATCAAGATTATCCTTATACATCATCAGTTATATTCAAACTCATTTTCACAAGACGTTATTAATCCATTACATTTATGCGCTGATTCCACATCAAAACTTAGCAGTCACATGCTGATCTGTAAACTGAGATATCTTGACTGATGTGTAAACTGAGATGTCGTGACTGATCTGTGAACTGAGATGTCGTGACTGATGTGTAAACTGAGATGTCTGACTGATCTGTGAACTGAGATGTCGTGACTGATCTGTGAACTGAGATGTCGTGACTGATCTGTGAACTGAGATGTCGTGACTGATGTGTAAACTGAGATGTCGTGACTGATCTGTGAACTGAGATGTCATGACTGATCTGTGAACTGAGATGTCTTGACTGATCTGTAAACTGAGATGTCGTGACTGATCTGTGAACTGAGATGTCTTGACTGATGTGTAAACTGAGATGTCTTGACTGATGTGTAAACTGAGATATCTTGACTGATGTGTAAACTGAGATGTCTTGACTGATGTGTAAACTGAGATGTCGTGACTGATCTGTGAACTGAGATATCTTGTCTGATGTGTAAACTGAGATGTCGTGACTGATCTGTGAACTGAGATGTCGTGACTGATGTGTAAACTGAGATGTCGTGACTGATCTGTGAACTGAGATGTCGTGACTGATCTGTGAACTGAGATGTCTTGACTGATGTGTAAACTGAGATGTCGTGACTGATGTGTAAACTGAGATGTCGTGACTGATCTGTGAACTGAGATGTCTTGACTGATGTGTAAACTGAGATGTCGTGACTGATCTGTAAACTGAGATATCTTGACTGATGTGTAAACTGAGATGTCTTGACTGATGTGTAAACTGAGATGTCGTGACTGATCTGTGAACTGAGATATCTTGTCTGATGTGTAAACTGAGATGTCGTGACTGATATGTGAACTGAGATGTCGTGACTGATGTGTAAACTGAGATGTCGTGACTGATCTGTGAACTGAGATGTCGTGACTGATCTGTGAACTGAGATGTCGTGACTGATCTGTGAACTGAGATGTCTTGACTGATGTGTAAACTGAGATGTCGTGACTGATCTGTAAACTGAGATATCTTGACTGATGTGTAAACTGAGATGTCTTGACTGATGTGTAAACTGAGATGTCGTGACTGATGTGTAAACTGAGATGTCGTGACTGATCTGTGAACTGAGATGTCGTGACTGATCTGTGAACTGAGATGTCTTGACTGATCTGTGAACTGAGATGTCGTGACTGATCTGCCTGAGAGAGGTTTTTCTTAGCTCCTGCTCAGTTTTGAAAAGTTTTGTTTATTCTTTGCCCATCGGTATACAAACTGGCATACGTTGCCACCAGTTACATTTCACTGCTCCGGTTTTAGAATCTGGTCAGTCAAATTATCTGTTTAAATTCTGATCAACCATAGCCTAGGCAATTGACTAATACTGAGGTAATATTAGGTAATTTAAACTACACTAGCTTTCGGTGTCAAGGTTTTATCAGAGGTCAAAAGGCCGCTTCCTGGCTCCGTCCAAAAATTTCGCCTTGAGAATCTGTGCAGTGTTAAATGTCAGGTAGTTGCTGGAAGCAGAATCCTTGATTAATAAATGAGTTCTGTTAACTGTTACAATTTTTTAGTTTCCTTTTGGTAAAAGTAGTCACTCTCGACTAAGAGACAATTTTTTTTTTATAAATAGGAAACAAAGAGGCTTTGTCTTTTATAGCAAAATGTACCTCTGTCTCTTCTAGTCACATGTGCAAAACGTCCTATTGTTCTTGTAACCATTAAACTGCATAAACATTCGATGTTTATGACAACAGCAGTATCTAAATACACAGCGTTTCAAACCACAGTTACCACACTATTGCCTTGCCTTAACTTCCTGGGCTTATAAATCGTAAATAAAAGTTTCAAAAATGTGACTGACCAATGGGATCCACGAAAAATAAAAGGACATGGGGAAACAAAACACATTCACTTCTTTTTCTTTTTTTTCCCTCCCTTCCCTTTCTTTTCTTTTCCTTTCTCATGCTTTCCCCCCTTTTTGTCATCTCCGATGCCGAGACGTGCTATTCGAGCTTTCATCATCGGCGTCTTGTGGAACCATTTAATAAAATCTTCGTGTTCTGCCCTGTAGATGGGGTCGTACTTGGCAATCTTCTCCACGAACTCCCCGGCAGTGAAGGGTTTAAAGTTTGTGGCCGTCTCCACTCGTTCTTTTGTTATAACTTCAGCGCAGACATCTTTGATTGCTTGGGCAGTGAAACCTGTTGTTACCTGGAGAGAGATGGGTACAATGATGTCTGAGATCAAACTGGCAACAGTATGGAATTCTACTAGGTGTTTTCACGGTCCATGTGGCTAGTCAAGGGTTAAAACAGCGCTTGCAGTTACAAGTTATCTTTCTTGTTACACCTGGCCTTTTCTACCTTTTTGCATACTGTGAGCTCATATATTTTGCTTGGATCTGTGAGCTCATATATTTTGCTTGGATCTGTGAGCTCATATATTTTGCTTGGATCTGTGAGCTCATATATTTTGCTTGGATCTGTGAGCTCATATATTTTGCTTGGATCTGTTCATTTTTTAACTTTTCTGAAGGATTATTTCCAGTGGCGGATTATCCTTTAGGTTGAACACGTTTAAGCCTAGGGGCCCCGTTGGGAAAGGGGCCCAGGAGGAAGAAAATGGAAACTGCAAATAAAAGTTATTGTTTTATGAATTTTGTATCATGAGATGAACAGTCAAGGTCGCGGGAAACGAGGTCTTTGATAAATTTAGCCTATAGGGCGGGTTGGCACATAATCTGCCAATGCTTACCTCCGACAGAAAGTTGATTTTTTTCCCCGATGTGTTTTTATTTGCTTTGTTCTTTTCTATTTTCATTGAAGAGACGTTTTCGAAATATTGCTTCTCTTTTATTGTCCTTCCTCTTTTTGCAAAGGCGAACCAACATTTCATCCACTTCTGCCCCACTTAACATGAGAAGAATGGCAACTTTCACTAGTTTGAGAATTATATTTATTACGGACACTATTAAACAATGGTTCTCATTTATAACGCCAATGGTCCCTGTTGAGTGCTGATATATGCAGTGGGAAAGGATGATAGATTTAAGAGGGCTGGCTGTCAGTGGCCACGTGATGTAGTATACGATAAGTTGTCACAGATGTAAAGTATATGCGGTCCCTTCATTCCATCACGTTTTCCAAAAACTGCAGTCCCTCTCTCCACTCTGCAAGCGTCATGATATTTGAGTGTCCTGAACGCAAAACATATTTGTTCTCTTGAACGCTAACTAACGAAGTTCGTAAACATGAAGTCTTGTTTGGGAAGGTTTTGTTAGCTAAACGTGGCTTCAGAACGTCATCATCATCAACGCTTTTCATTCCCTTGAGAGAATAGGCCACGGATAAAGGGTCTCTAGTCATCCTTGTTCTTGGAATTATTCTCTGCTTCCTTCTATGTGTATCCCTTGTCTCTGAGCACTATCATAATGTCTCTTTTCCAAGTAGTTCTAGGTCTTCTTCGCTTTCCATTTCCTTGAGGATTCCATGTCAGCCTGTCTTGCTATGCTGGTATCGGGTTTCCTTTTTCAAGACAAAGTTTCTTGGTTTTCCTCTCCTTGTTTCAGTAATGCTGCAATTTTTTTTTTAAAGGGAACAGGTGGTTGGCCTATCCCCTAATCTCCTTAGTCGCCTCTTACGAGATAAGTGGAAGGTGGCAGTGGTTCTATTCTTTTCTCCCCAGATCTGGGTCCGGGTAACCGCACGGTTTCAGAACGTGGCTATTT
Organism: Achatina immaculata; assembly: GCA_009760885.1. Classification (NCBI taxonomy): domain Eukaryota; kingdom Metazoa; phylum Mollusca; class Gastropoda; order Stylommatophora; family Achatinidae; genus Lissachatina; species Lissachatina immaculata. Next base: position 74,416,768 of record CM019691.1, read on the forward strand.
TAAATTAGTGCCAGCGCACGCATGTTCGGTTCAGCGTTTTATGTAGAACCTAAAGGCTGATTAACTCGTATTTGAATTATTGACACCATTCATTGAAATGCCGGGTTTTACAAAATGACGGTGCGAAGAAAAAGAAAGATACGTTAACCATGAAAATTTTTTAGATTGTGGGTAGCAACGCTCTCTTTTAGTCAGCTGTAACTAGAAAGTGGTTCATCCCAAGCAAGTCAAATCTTTCATGCTACGTTTTGTATCACATTCCTTTCTTAGCACAGTGCTTCCGTGTGCCTGCTGCAAGATTTTCTCTACACGGTTCATAACATGATGATTCAGGATGCATCTGTTCCTGGTTTCTCCGCAAATTAATCCTCCCAGTAAGCTGTGCCAATCATTAGATCGACATGTCAGGAACAAGAAGCCAAGTTTGTTTTGCCAAGTTCGTTGCGCTTGTGTCTCTGTGTCTTCTACTTGGCACTCCAGTAATTGCAACTCTTCTGTGCAGAATCACGGAAACACTCCTCATGTGGGGCGACTTCTTGCCACTTCTTTGAAATCCTTTCTTTGTTGATGAAGATGTCGCTCCTGGATATCTTTTTAGATATTTTTTTAGAATCAGTGATACATGTAATGAAAATGGTGTATTTAACCATGTAAGCGGGATTTATATGGTTGAAAATGTCCCTACTTTATCAGGTTTTATAATACTAGTATTATCCCCATGTATGTGACGAATTCGCGAGGTGTATATGCTGTTTTATCGCGGGTGAAGACGCCCTACTTAAGCTGAATGACGAACCATAGCTGACCAAGACCCTATTCTATCTTCCAGTGGTGCCCCTAGAAACGGACAGTAGTCTGGCCAAGTGAATAGAAATCGCAGTGAGAAGACAAGCCCGGTTCTAAAAATACGTCAAGCCGAAGTAGGATGTGTTGGACTGAAAAGGCGTATGCTATAACCATTATACCAACGCTCTTATGAGGGTGAACGAAGAAGAAGAAGAAGAAGAAGCGATTTTACCTGGCTGTGTGGAGGGGGTGTTTTTTTTTTTTAAGGAAGAGGATGCGAGAGTATGGAGAGTAACGAATCTTTTCTCACAAACATATACAAACCTTTGTAAGTGAAGTGAAGTCCAATTTCAAGTCGTCGAGACCACTAAGTTTGGTAATGAAATGTTTCCATAACATATACCTGCATACAGAAGCCATGAACAAGTCATTTTCAGTCAACCGTACTGAATGTATGTAATGCTTCAGTACTTTTCATACTTTATCGATCTGTTTTCCACCAATAGTCTCACCAGTATGTATGTAGCTGATGATATTTGAAAACACACATGTACTACATATTTGATCAAGATGCAGAATACAGTGTTTGAGTGGCAAATGTAATTTGTTGTGACTGAGAAAGTATTAGTAAGTATACACAAAGACGCGGTTAACATAATCAAATGTAGATATGTATAAAGCATACACACAGGCATCCGCTTAATACAGTTACATGTAGATTATTATTATGGAGGCAACAAAGATGGCTGCAAGACATCGTTGATGATCTGCCCATGGATGCACCAGCAGCAGACAATCTTGCTCACAACCGAGAGGCCTACAGGAGTGCTGTTAGGGAGGCAAAGTTCCACAAGGGACATGCAAATGAATGAAATGAGGCAACAAAAGAAATAAGAGTTAAACTGGAGTCGCAAACATGAAGATCATGAACAGTGCAGCATAGTCATGGTTTTGCTATAATTACTCTGAATGTCTTTGAAAAGATGCTACAGCAGCCGACTATATCACTGAAATATTGCTACAAATATTGTTGCGTCATATAGGCCCAGTCTCTCTCTCTCTCTCTCTCTCTCTCTCTCTGAACCTTAAGTGCCCAGGGCACATGGGGCTTCCGCAAGGGTTTTCCACAAATGCCTGTCCTTCGCCTTTTTTTCTGCTCTTGCCCAGGTGAGCCCTCTATTGCTCAACATCCTTTCTGTTGTTCTTCTCCGTGTCTCTTTTGGTCTACCCTTATTTCTATTCCCCTGTGCTGTCCATCTTAGTGCTATTTTTGGTAGTGAGTTGTCAGTCATTCGGACCACATGTCCCAACCATCGCCAGCGTCTTTCCTCAATAATTTTTGTCAGTGGCTTCATCTGCATTTCTGCCAATAAGATGTTATTTCTTATGGTGTTTGGCCAGAATATTTTTCTAATTCTTCGTAAACATTTAGTTTGGAAAGAATTCAACTTGTTTTCTATGGTTTTGGTGATTTTCCAGCATTCACTTCCATAGAGTAGTACACTTAGAACATTACTCTTAAATATCCTGATTTTCATATTTATGCTTAGTTTTTTTTATTTCCATATAGTCTGCAGCACTGCAAAAGCATGGTTTGCTCTAGTAAGTCTACTGTTGATGTCCTCTGTGCTGTCTCCATTTTCTAGTACTCTGCTGCCAAGGTATACAAATTCGTTGACCTCCTCCACTAACTTGCTATCTACTCTCAGTACATTTCTGTTCTTCACATTTTGCTTCATTAACTTTGTCATTCCTACGTTGATCTTTAGTCCTATGTTGTTTGCATTCTGATTTAGCTTGTTTATTTTATCTTGCATATCTTTGTGACTGCTTGATAACAGACAAATGTCGTCCGGAAAGTCAAAGTCCTCCAGCACTGTGTCAAGGGTCCATTGTAATCCTCTGCGTTTGTCTGATGTTGCCTCCTTCATTAACCAGTCTACTGCCAAGATAAATAATGTTGGTGATAGTACACATCCCTGTTTCACTCCTGTTTGTACCCTAAAGCTACTGGAGGTATGTTCTCCACAGATCACTTTGCACTGAAAACCCTCATATAGGGCTTTGATTACATTTACTATCTTGCGGGGGAGGCCATGCCATCTTAGGATTTTCCACAGTGCATCTCTGTTGACACTGTCAAAGGCTTTCTCAAAATCTATGAATAATGCATATGTTGTGCTATGCCACTCATTTGCCTGTTTTAATATTTGTCTAAGTACAAATATGTGGTCTATGCATGATCTTCCTTTCCTAAATCCTGCCTGCTCTTTCCGAAGTTTTTCCTCAAGTGCTGGTACAATTCTGTTGATGATTATTCTGCAAAATACTTTACTGGTGAGTGGAAGTAGGGTAATGCCTCTCCAGTTCCCGCATTCTCTGAGGTCACCCTTCTTTGGTAGTTTTACTATAAGACCAGTTTTCCATTCCTCTGGGGCTTTTTCTAGGTCCCAAATTTGTTGTAATATCCGGCAAAGATGTTTTGGCATTTCTGTTTCTTCTGCTTTCAACATCTCAACAGTCACTTCATCTTCACCTGGTGCCCTGTCTGATTTTAGCTTCTTTATCGCCTCCTTTACTTCACTTATTGTTATTGGTCCTGTATTGATGTTTAGTTCCGTTTTTGCTTCAGGTATGTCTATTGTTTGTGCTGCTTGTGTTCTGTTTAATAGGGTGTTAAAGTGTTCCCTCCATCTTTCAATTTTTTCTCATTCTCCACTGACCAGTTGTCCATTTTGTGTCCTTACTGCACTTTCACATCTTGTGTTGAAGTTACCTGTCATCTACTTTGTGATTTTATATATAGTTTTCATGTCATTTGTGCATGCTGCTTTCTCTGCTGCTTCTGCTAAGTTGTCATAGTATTGACGTTTGTCTTGACGGCAAGATTCCTTCACTTCTTTGTCTTTTTGTGCATAATTGCTTAAAACTTGTTCTTTAAGCCGTTATGATTTGGTGTTCAGTAATTTTTTCTTGATTTCTTTTCTTTGTTCTATCTTTTCCCATGTGGTCTTGCTTATCCATTCCTCTTTTTTCCGTTTCCGATATCCCAGCACCTCTTTTGCTGTTTCCTGTAGTGTTTTATTGAACTCTAGTATGGACACTTCTGCTTCATCTTGTAGAACACTGAAGCAGTTCTTAAGTACTACTGAGAATTTATTTCTTGTTTGCTGGTCTTTATATCAAAACGTATCTTTCTGTGTTCTCCGATTTTGGCTTTCCTTAATTTTAGTTTTATTTTTGCAACCAGAAGGTTGAGATCGCTTCCTACATCTGCTCCTTTCCTTGCTCGCACATCTTGTAGTGACCGTTTCCACTTGTTGTTTATTAGTATGTGATCGATTTGGTTTTCTGTGTTTTTATCTGGTGACCTCCAAGTCACCTTGTGGATGTTTTTATGTTGGAAAATTGTCCCTCCGATGGTCATCATGTTTTCTTCACAGAAACTGCACAGTCTTTCTCCATTTTCATTTATTTCTCCGATTCCTTCTCTTCCCATGATTCTTCTTCTATCTTCATTTCCTTCACCTACTTTTGCATTGAAGTCGCCCAAGATGAGAAGCATATCATGCTTGGGTATTGTTTCTATTGTGGCTTGGAGGCTGTTGTAAAAATCTTCTTTTAATTCCTCTTCAACTGCTTCTGTTGGTGCATAACAAACTATAATAGACAGCTTCGTGAATCTTGAGTTGAACCGTGCATATAATAATCTCTCATTTATAGGGGTCCATTTCAGCAATGCTCTTGATGCTTCTTTTGTTATAATCAATGCTACTCCTCCTTCATGAAGATCTTCTTTACCTGACCATATTATTGTATCTTCTGTGTGCTGTGTTGTTAATTTCCTTCTGCCTTGTCCTGTCCATCTTGCTTCTTGTATTCCTAGTATGTCTAGTTTGTATCTGTGCATTTCCTTGATGGTTTGTGCTAGTTTTCCAGTCTGATTAAGTGCTCTTACATTCCAGCTGCCTATTTGCATCTTGTGTTTAGGTTCCAGGAGGTCTGCAATCGGGCTGGGGACTTCCAGTGGCTGGCTTTCATCCACAACCTTCATGGGCTCAGTTTCCTGATACGCATTTCTCCTTCCACCTGCATTTGTTTTTTCCCTTGCTTCTGTTTCTGTAGCAGTCTGATAGTTTTTTTACCAGATAGGGTTGCTGGCCCTATGCCGAACCCTCCTTAGTCGCCTTTTACAATCATGCGTGGTAGGGTACAGTGGTCCTATTCTTTGCAGATCCCGGGTACCACACGGGTGAGGCCCAGTCTAGGACATCTATATTTATTATCCAGATAAATTGTGCAGTCTTTTGGAGGTTATGTTTTGCACCTGGGAATTCGTCTTTCAGTGTGGCTTCCTGTGGTTAGAGCTTGATTCAAACTCCTACTGCTACAGTAAACGACTATGTCTTTGAAATGTTGCTACAGACAGACCTGAGAGAAGTTTCTCAACGACAAAGCAGACTAGAACTTGTATCTATCAATTTCAGTACCATATTAGGAGACGAAATGAAAGGACGTTAAAAAAAGTTCTTGGAGAGCTTCTCGAACTACATAACATTATCAGCTATTGAGCTCATGTTAATTTTACGAATGGTATGCTACACTAAGGGAGTTTTTTTTTTTTTGGTTCATTTTCCAGACAAAATAAACTTTGTGAGGTCTGTTTACAAAACCTAAAAGATCGCTGGCAGCATTGCGAGCTTGCAAAAAGATAATGCGAAAAAGTACAAAAGAATCACTCAGAAGTTAAGAGATTGAAATCATGATGAGCTCCTGACACTTATATATATTTCTTGATGTGTGGCCTGAAATATTAGGCCCAGAGATGTCAGTACTTGTAACCTATTACTGACCATGATATTCACGTTACCTGGGTCCAGATATTTTGGTTGCATATGATTATTCACCATCACTATCGTCTTCATTGTGAATATCATTAATTTTTCACTGCCTCATTTAATTTCTTCATGCAATCATTATCATCATGCCTTTAATTATATGATAAATATCGTTATATGTTGTTGTGAAGTTGTGTCTTTAAAGATTGTTGTTGTGGAATATTATTGTCGTCTAGTCTGACGACTGTTGTTGTGGAATGCCCTGATCCTGGAATGGATTATATGTTTGTGGTTGTAAGGCTGGTGTGACAGTCTGTATCGCGTAACACGTGGTACACTTTGGCCTTGAAGACCACAGAAGGAGAGAGCGCCAGAGTCATGTAGATTGATAAGTAAAGTTTCTCTCAGTACTTATGTACACGATCAGGAGACTCTGCTCCGCTTCCAGGTTCCGATGAACTACCAGGTATATGTGTGAAGTTGGCTGGAATTAAATAATCCACAGTTCCAAAACAGTTTCGTGGATATTTTAGTACATGCACCACCTTCTCAAGTTTACACCTTCTTATGATATTATGACGATGATGTAGTTGCTATATAATTGTATAGATTAAGAATAATAAAGGTTGTAGACACATGCCTGCTGCCGTAGTCTGGATGAGGTACAATGATTGTTCTGTGAAAGAACTTGTTCAGCTCTGCCTTGCACAGACTTGGGCGCCTCGTAGTTCCTATCAACATGATTCTGTCGCCATGTTTTACTTTCTGTTGAAATCAAGACATGAAACAGAGATTTAAAATGTCTGGATTTTAGTCGACAGAATTTATATTCTCGAGTGCGTTACTAAGGCTAGACTTCAGTTTTGAGAGTATTTTGGTGAAATGAATTAGTTGTAGCTTGATGCTGCTTAATAAAGGCTCCGGGGTCCACCCAGCCTCTAAGAATGGGTCTCTGAGAATCTGGGAAGGTAAATGAGACCACGCGTTATAATGACCACATCACACTTTCATGTGGCCAAGCTCTTGCAAATATAAGCCTATGCGCCTTGTAACTGGGGTTTTGCCTCTTGATACTTCTTAGCATATTTGCAGATACTAGTTGAGAAATAAAGGAAAAGAATACGAGAACGTGTTCTAAAATGTGTGTGCGTTCTTAATGGAATTAGACGGTTATCACGTCATGAGATGTATACAGAGTAGGTAGTGGGCCATACAAGACATGCAGTAGAGGTTTTGTCAAAACTCATACAATTTCAGCTTCAGGGACAGAAGGAATGGGGTTACACCGACATGTCTTGAAATGGAATCTCTATGAGAAGCAGAAGGTGGAATATTAGAAAGCTATTAGAATATTAGAAAGCAAAATGCAGAATATTAGAAAGCTATTAGAATATTAGCTATAAAAAAAACAACAGCAAAGTCCATACTTGGGACATGCCCAAGACCAGGAGAGCCAGGTGGGGCCCAGTTTATGGGGGCCCATTATCCAAACTGAAGGCGGGACGTTAATAAATGTTTTCCTGAATTTTGTCTCTAACAAGAGGAGAGGGGGGAAAGCGGGACTGCCGGACTCTCTCAACAGCCTTGGCCCTAATATTAGAACAAGTCCCTCCCCTCAACCCACCCATCTTCCGGTCGGGTGTGTACATGCTAAGAAGAATACAATGTATGTTTACCGTATTTACTGTTTTAAAAGCCAGTGATTTTATCAGAAACTGACTAGATGATTATAATGAGTTCATTCATTTCAGACATCAACAACATTATTATCAGTTTTGACTTTCTGTTTGTCAAACCTATCTCCCTTTAACTGTAGATTTTTCGCTCACTCTATTTCTCTTTCTAAATTTATCTCCCTTCAACTAGATTTTTTTCTAGTGTTATTTCCCTTCATATAATTACCTCCTTTTAATTGTAGACTTTTCGATCACTTTATTTCACACATAATACATACGGACTATATAACGTACAGATGAGAAGAATAGCTCTTTATATGACAAATTCTATCCTTCCCGTGCCGTTAAACAAGGCAGTTCGCCAATTTTGCCTGTTTTCGGCGAGCTTTTGAACCTCGTCAAGGGATTTTATGCCTATTATTTGGCCTGTGTTAACAATGTCCTCTTTAGAGTTTCACATGGTCTACCCCTTTTTCTTCGGCCTGTTGTGTTCCACATGATAGCTTGTTTTGGGATTCTCTGATAGTTTCTTTTCATCACGTGACCAAAATATGTCCATCTCCTTTTCCTGATTACCTATGAGACTGCTTGTTGTTCAGTCATCTGTCTTCTCTCTGCATTGTCCATATTTATACTTGTATGTAAATATTTAATTACCTTTAAAGTCTTTTTTATCGTCTTTACCCACTTGTGAGGCTTGGACTTATCATTTTTGTTTTTCTTCTTCAGAAACATATGCTCACAGTCGTCGATCCACAGCACTGATGGTTCTAGAGCTTTGCCAACCTAGCACGAAAACAAAAACCAGTACAGAGGTGAGAAAAACTGGTTGAATATAGGAAAGTACACACAAGTCAGTCATATTCTATAACACACAGTAAGAGGACGGGATCCAGTGTAAAATATATGCTAGTCAGATGGAAAAAAAAACGAAAGAATGAGATATATTAGCCAAGGGAAAGACTGAAAAAAAGAACCACTGAAAGTATAAATAAGGGGAGAAGAAAGAAAGAAAGAAAGAAAGAAAGAGGAAGGAAGGAACTATCTCTGAACTTAAATTACCTTTAATAACAAATGCATGATCATTTTCTTGCCGGCTTTTGTGTCGTACTTTCCCATCATATTGGAAGGCCGGATGTCAAACAAATTGGCTCCCACCTCAGTGCAAATGGCATTCACCAGCATGTTCTTGCCTGTCCCCCGCAAACCAGTTATGAGAACTGATCTAAGGACACATATTTTGTTTAAAGTTGAGAACGCTACCTTTATATGAAAAGAAAAGCAGGGACAATTTATAGAGATACAACGACTAGACAAAGTTTGTAACAGTACATGTGTGGTATAGGGCAGTGGTTTAGGGTCCGCGATACATGCCGTAGGGGTCCGTGACAAAAACTCAATGATTTTTTTTTCATTGTGAAATGTTTAACAACCCATGACAATTTTCAAGGAATGCAGACTAGAGCATTTCTGGGTGACGTTGTTCTGGTTACAAGAAGGCTAATATTCCACATATCTGTGAACGGTCACTTGCAATTCCCAGGAGTGTACAGCCTGGGAGTAAAGCGTCACCGTTCACGCGTCCGAAGGTGGAATGCCTATAAATATCGAGAAATGTGTGGCCGGAAGTGAGCAGTATAGCCAGAGGCATGGTAAGGGCTGATTTCGTCTTTCCTTTGTAGCCCCAGCTGACCTCATATTGAGATATAATGTGTTATGGAAATCATATGTGCTGTAGATTGATTATAGTATCATCGTGTATGGAGATTCGTGGATTCAGATTGGTATTCAGTGCATTGGCACAAAGGAGGAAGATATGTCGATGTGATATGATATTCGGTGCGTTGGCACAAAGGGTGAAGATATGTCGATATGTTGTGGTATTCAGTGCGTTGGCACAAGGGAGGAGTTATAAGTTGATATTTCGGTACATTGGCACAAATGGGGAAGATATGTCGATATGTTGTGGTATTCAGTGCGTTTGCACAAGGGAGGAGTTATAAGTTGATATTTCGGTGCATTGGCACAAATGGGGAGCTCAGTCATGATATTTCAGTGCGTTGGCACGAAGGGGGAGATATGTTTCGATACTCAGTGCATTGGCACGAATTGAAGATGATGTGTAGTGTGTGGTGAGGTGGGTTCTTAGCAGCAGTAGCTGGAATGTGTTAATAAGTGCGTTGACACCATTTAAGATGAATGTATGTTTTGCTCATAAGGGCCAGGAGAGCCCAGGCCAGTCAGTCCACATGATTCAGTTACATATTACAGTATTATGCATTATATGCTGATATCATATGTGTTTCATTCATGATGATGTATGTTGATGTCTTGTGCATGTAATGTTGTGTGACGTGATATGGTATGTAGTGTGTATAATAAATATTGATCTATTTTGAATGCTTGATTTTGTAACGTGTAATACATGTCATGTCATTGGTTGAATTAATGTAAATACGCTGCATGACTGGCATACATTATACTTGGATGGAAGATATTGGGTTGTAGATGAGATGGATTTATGCCTGACCACCCAGTACGGTAGTACATAGGCCATGGATTTGGGGTTGCAGTTGAGTTTCAGGTCCTGTCCCTGCCCTAAAGTGTCCACTATGTGGACTTAGCACCCCGCTAAGTTTACATACCTTTTGTGAACAAACTTTTTAGACATATTGTTACATGAAGAACAAGCACAGGAATTGGCTTGATGTTGATCTAGATTTTAGACTCAAAGCAGGAAATATTAAAACAGATGTGGAAGCGATCGTTCGGCATAAAAATAGACATGATTTCTCTCACTATTTTTAGGTTGGTTAACTGTCACACATTTCATATTCTGTTCATTTGTCTAGTTTTTCTTAAGTACATTATTGTTATTTTTTAAATTCACCAGGTTTGTACTTTTAAAAAAAAAAGTGTTGTGTAACGTTTACTCTTTAAAGGTTACCCACATTTTCTGATAAAAAAATTCTTTTGCGTTTAAAGCAGATAAACTTTTCCAAAGTGGGGGTCCGTGGCCTGGATTTTGAAACAGCAGGGGGTCCGCGGGCATTTGTTAAAAGGGAACCACTGGTTTAGGGTATAGAACACAACACGTGGTGTCAAAGTACCGCCCCCGACAGCTTTTTGTGTGGTTTTTGTTCTCTCATTCATGGCCCTAGAAAGAGAAGGTTACCTACTTTCTCCAGCTCAGGCACAGATGAAAGTCCCGTGAGCGCGTCTGGTTTAAGCTTAGCGTTGTGACAGGTACTAGATAGACTGCGAGTGGGTTTTGAGCCGAGTAGACTTTGTTAGTAGTCGTTATATGGAGAAACTAATTTGAGATATTTGCCGTCACAAAATGGGGGCTTGACGTGATATCATGTTCGAGTGACTAACAGGAACATTTTGTTGTCATTTGTCAGTAACTGTTGTTACATGTAAAAATCGTCTCAGGGATGGGAGCAACTCAACGCAGCTAGAATCAGCATTGGCGCTGTTAGATCTTGCCAGGAAGACCGCTTTGATAATAGGTGCAGCAACTGGGCATTACCAACAAGAGAGGGGCTCGTCAACAGCTGATACCACACCTTGGACAAACTGTCGCAAGGTAAAAATTAAAACCCCCACTTCCATGCCATTAAGACATACTGGAGATATGGTGTTAGGCCCGTATTTCCAAGTCTTTCGGCACATGAAAGTCTGATGTGCTCAGTATCATTCCTGGCCGCCTTTTACCTTCCCAGATTTCTCTGGCACTCATTTTTAGAGACCTAGTTGGCTCCGGGGCCTTTCTACGTGGGGTGGTACTAGGAAAAAATAATCCCCACTTCTGGGACTTGAACCCGGTACCACCAGATTAGTAAACCGAGCGCCTGACCACTCAGTCAACCAGGCCGCAAAACAAAACAAAAACATTATAATACAGTGCAGTTTTTTTATTCCTTGTCGCATTTGTTCTCACACACATATACACGCACGTACGCACACGCCACATATATTCTATATGTACCTTTTATGCATCTATTGTAAAACACCTGTATCTCTACACTACAGTACATGAATGCAGCAATAACAAACATGTTAGAGTAACAATGGTCAGTCTATGGTTTCCTAGATTGTTTTGTTTTGCTACACCTACAGCAAGAAAAAACATGACAAATGACCTTAGCCAAGTGCAGTAATTCATCTGCTAGAGGACTCAGTAGACCTACACATTCCTGGGTTAATATACGAGTATGTAGTTAAGCATACATTAAATCAAGCAAAAATTGTTAAAAGTAATTGTGTGTTCATGACAGGGCAATGTTATGGAACAATTCATTTAGAACAGAATACGATTTTTTTCCCTTATCGATTACTATTTTGTGCAATATAATATGATTTTTCCCATATCGACTAAGATTTTCACTATGTTAATTATTATTTCGTCCAGTAGACGATGATTTTTTTCCCATTCCGATTATGATTTTTGCACATATTAATTACGATTTTCTGAAATCGTATATGCTTTATATACTTAATTAAAACTTTAACTATGATAGTTAAGCTCGTACCTGTTCAATGGCGTCATGGTATGAATCTCTGAGGAACCAAGTGGAAGAACCGCGTACTCCAAGACAAGCCTCCTGATATCTGCCAGCGAGGGTAATGGATTTAGACCGGAATCCTGGGTAATACAGCCAGTGTAACTGTAATCGCCAATGAAATCCGCGAGACGAACTTGGTTTGTTTTACGGATAATTTCGTTCTGCACAAGTTCCTCGTAGAGGTCATCCATGGTTCGATCTTTCGTCAAATCTTTTCCCTTTTTTCCCTTCTTGCTCTTTTTTCTTTTCTTCTTTTTCTTGTCCTTTTTCTTTTTCTCCTTTTTCCCTTTCTTATCCTTCTTTGCTCTTTCAATAGCTACCTTCATATTTTCCAACTCGAATCTCATGAGCTCATCGACCTGTAATCTAATCGTCTCCGCGATCTTCAAGCGAATCTCTTCTTTCACAAGCTCTCTGTCGTGTGTCTGGTAAATGTTATCATTGTCATCTTTGTAGAACCAGTACTTCTGGTAAGTATCTCTCGCCTCTGTTAGTTCGGGTAATACTTTAGAGGCTGGCACGGTCCATTCAAACTCATCCTCGCCATCTTTCCCCCTTTTTTTCTTCCCTTTACCTTTCTTGTCTTTCTTCTTGTCCTTTTTCTTATCTTTCTTCTTCTTTTTCTTTTCCTTTCCTTTCTTTTTGTCTTTTCCCCCCTTTTTTCCTTTGGCATGTGCCTCCATGTAGATCTCGATATCATTCTGGATCTCTTCCAATGTTTTATTGCTGAAGAGCAGAATGCTGCCTCCTTTCTCTTCTGGTGGGTAGGCCGGAAACTTTCCCAAAATGGACTTAGTTTCTAACAGCCACTGGGTTATATTATATTTAAAATTCCAAGCCATATCGGGACCCTCGCTGTCTAAAATCTGATCTTCGAGAATTATTTTATCTTCCTCTAACTTGTCCTGATTCAGATTAGCTTTAATTTTATTTGTTTCCATGTAGTCTGCCAGCTTGGATACGTAATCGCCATTAGGTTTATGCAGCATTCCGATATCTTGCATCTCTTCTATTCTCATTCTATCAGCCTCTAAACGATTTATGAAACTCCGCCATTTGCTAATGTACTTTCGCATAAGCACTCTAATACCTTGTTTTTTTTCCAGTAACGCCGATGATCTGACCTTTTTGTAAAACCTTTGCCTTCCCAGAAAAGCTCTGTGGTTTCGCTGAATGAGAAGGGTAGAATTTTCAATCTCCGCATAATGACGAATTGCTGCAACTATCGAGCCCCTCGAAGATGTGACTTCTTCCTGCCTTTCGTTTTCTAACTTTTTAAGAATTGACTCTAGAAGGAGTTCCCTGTTCTGTAGTATAGAATATTGTTCATCTCTGAAAAACCTCGGGACATTTAAATCAATGTCTTTTGGCATTAACCTGAAATCTTGAACAATATCATCGAAGAAATGAAATTCTCGCTGATCGACTATAACCATTTGCTCTTTGACTTCAAGAATTCTTGCTAGCACATCAGTCAGTACAGTTCTAACAAGAAGACGTTTCTGGGGATGTATCATAAAGTTGTAGATGTCATCCAACTTCTTGGCAATCATAATGTAACTCACATATCTGAAACAAACATGTAAAGCTTTGTTACAACAAAAACGTTTTTGCTCTTTCGTTATTCTTTTTTTTTATTCAGTCTCAGTGACAATGGTAGCTTGGTTTCCGTGCAGCTGATGCCGTGGTGATTTTGACTTTGTATCGGATAGGGAGTGAGTTACAGTGGTGTGTGAATTTTCGAAGTAGATCTAAAAAGACAAATTTCAAGGGACAATTAAAAACCAATGGTTCAAGAAAAACATAAAGAGATAGTGTAAACTATATGGGAGAGAAATGTTCAGGCATACAAGGACTGTTACAACATTGTACACAGATTGGCAATAATTAGATAAGGATGGGGAAATGTTTATCACAGTGTACAGAGAATAAACGAACAAATGAATTTCATTTCCAAAGGGTAAAGAATAGGACACGCAGGTCAGGGTAAAGAATAGGGAGGTCAGGGTAAGAATAGGACACGCTGGTCAGGGTAAAGAATAGGACACGCAGGTCAGGGTAAAGAATAGGACACGCAGGTCAGGGAAAAGAATAGGGAGGTCAGGGTAAATAATAGTGAGGTCAAGGTAAAGAATAGGGAGATCAGGGTAAAGAACAGAGAGGTCAGGGTAAAGAATAGGGAGGTCAGGGTAAAGAATAGGGAAGTCAGAGTAAAGAACAGGACACGCAGGTCAGGGTAAAGAATAGGGAGGTCAGGGTAAAGAATAGGGAGGTTAGGGCAAAGAATAGGGAGGTCAGTGTAAAGAACAGAGAGGTCAGGGTAAAGAATAGGGAGGTCAGGGTAAAGAATAGGGAGGTCAGGGTAAATAATACGGAGGTCAGTGTAAAGAATAGGGAGGTCAGGGTAAAGAATAGGGAGATCAGTGTAAAGAATAGAGAGGTCAGGGTAAAGAATAGGACACGCTGATCAGGGTAAAGAATAGGACACGCTGGTCAGGGTAAAGAATAGGGAGGTCAGAGTAAAGAATAGGACACGCTGGTCAGGGTAAAGAATAGGGAGGTCAGAGTAAAGAATAGGACACGCTGGTCAGGGTAAAGAATGGAGAGGTCAGGGTAAAGAATAGGACACGCTGGTCAGGGTAAAGAATAAGGAGGTTAGGGTAAAAAATAGGACACGCTGGTCAGGGTAAAGAACATGGAGGTCAGGTTAAAGAATAGGACACGCTGGTCAGGGTAAAGAATAGAACACGCTGGTCAGGGTAAAGAATAGGGAGGTCAGGTTAAAGAATAGGACACGCTGGTCAGGGTAAAGAACAGGACACGCTGGTCAGAGTAAAGAATAGGGAGGTCAGGGTAAAGAATAGAGAGGTCAGGGAAAAGAATAGGACACGCTGATCAGACATTGTCCCCTTTATCTCTTAGTGAAGAGGAAATTTGAAGTCTCCTGTTCAGGAATTTCAAAAGGACTATAAAATGATGATGATGATGATGATGATGATGATGATGAAAACCATTTCAACACCGTGAAGAAGACACAAACCTGTCCACAAGAAAGTTAAAGGCTTTCTCCCTCTTTTTAAATGGTTTTGGTTCGATGGGTCTCCCTTTCTTGTTTTTGAACATCGCAACCTCCTCCTCAACCATATCATATATATCAATTTGCACATCATGCCACCTTTTATTCTCGTATGCGCAGTGTATCACCTTCGGCTTTCCTCTCCTGTAATAGAAATAACCGAAAATGAAAAACACACTAGAAAAAAATCTGAAACAAAATAAGACATTTTTGTTTCATTTGGTACAAATTACGAAGTGTAATATATATATATATATATATATATATATATATATATATATATATATACATAAAAGGATGTGTGTGTCTATGTTCCAGCATAACTGTGGAACGCCTGGAGCGATTTCAACGAAACTTGGTGCACATATGACTTACAGTCTAGAGAAAAGTAATGTAGGGGTATAACACCGCTAGCACCCTTGGGATGGGAGAGGAAAGGGGGTGATATACTATCCACTAAATACAAGGAGGGGAAAAGTGAGATAACCGTGATATAGAGTTGTGCTGGTCTAAGAGCAGCATCTGTGGCCTCCCATGGCAAGTCCAGATAATTTTGATGGTACCTCTGTAAGGTCTGGAACAATTTCAACTAAACTTGGTACACATATGACATACAATCTGGAAAAAAATACTTTAGGGGTATGATACCCCTAACCCCTAGGGGTGGGGTGGGAATGAGGTGACATGTAAAAATAATCGACAACGACCGCTATTAGTGTCGAGTCCATAGTTTTTGGGGTCGCTGAGATGAATAATGACATTCCCGATGCCGTTTACGTCCAAGTTCAGCTTCCATCGGCATTGAGGGTGATAGAGGGGTGGAGGTAGAATGGGGGTGAGATGTAAATGTAATCGAAAACGACCGATATTAGTGTCGATTCCATAGTTTTCAGGGTCGTTGATGTGAATAGTGACACTCCCGATGCTGTTTAAGTCTACGTTCAGCCCCATCGGCATGAGTCTGAGAGGGGGGTGAAAATTAGAGTGGGATCTCCAATTATTTTACTACGGAAACTCCACCCGCCAAAACTTTGCAACGGCACAAGGCTGTGTGTAAAGAGGATCCTGGGCAATGTAGTTGCAGCGACTATCTTCACAGGATAAGAAGAGGGTGAAGCAGTTTTTATCCCATGGATACCACTCATTACGACGGATCTCCCTTTTAACTTTAACAGATTGCAATTTCCAGTGAGACGCGTTCCCGATCACGATCAACAAGTCACAGGGGCAGTCTACACATTATAGAGTAAAGTCTTGCACAAATTCACTATAATATTAATTTAACTCAAAATTTGATTATATACAAGATTTTTAGTTTCACCTCCAGGACCAAGAATAAATAATTTCTTGGGTGAACCCACCCTCGAGCAAGAAACATAAGGTTGTCAGTGAGAGAAACATGACGATCTCAAATCCACTCTGCAGTATTAATAATTAATCAATTCCCGAGCAACGCCGGGTAATCAGCTACTCTAAAATAAAATAGATCGCAAAGATGGGTATATGCCACGTGAGCATTAAAGTCTCCTATTTTACAGATTTACTCACGAATGTTCACTTGTGGATGTGAATGCATTTGATGTCGTCTGTGCAGTTTCTGGTGAAATCTTCCCAACCCCCGCTAGTCTCCACCTTGCCATAGTGGTGGGTGGGGGGGGGGGCCTATGTATCCCTCTGATCCTAAGAGCTGTACCGGCAGGAGCATGGCTACTGGCAGCCTCCCAAGCCTGACAGGTCAAAGAGGAAGGATCAGACAAAGAGAGACTCCTATCTGCTACGGACAACTAAATCCTATGAAGAGACCTGACAGAAACGCCGCTGAAGATGGAAGCTTTTAGCAACACAATTCATTTTTTTTCCTGTCATGCTGAAATCTTCTTCTTCTTCTTAAAAAAAAAAAGAATCCAGTGCTATTTCCTATAAGAACTCCTTTAGCGGGAACAAAAAAGAAAAAGGAACAAAATTCTCTCGTGCCGACTGAAGCGCCCATTTATGGAGATTTCTTAATATTTCAAAGTTGGTACCGAGATTTTAATTTCGATAAGCTATTCCTATTTTATTAAATGTTCAGAAACCTTGGTCCCATAAACAAAAGAGATAACTTTAAAGAAAACTGTATAAACAAAAGAGATAACTTTAAAGAAAACTGTATAAACAAAAGAGATAACTTTAAAGAAAACTGTATAAACAAAAGAGATAACTTTAAAGAAAACTGTATAAACAAAAGAGAAACTTTATTTTACCAGTAAAGAGGTTTTGATTGCTCTTGTTTGCTCTTGTGTTTTTTCTTCTTTCCACCCTTTCTTTTTGGTCCCATTGTGCAGAAGGCAAATCAGATATGTGGCAGATTACTGGATCTATGGTAAGCAGTTCAAGTATGCAGCAGTCAATTCTGATTAGCAGCAGGCAAGTTCATCAGAACCAGGGTGCTCAGGTATATATAAAACAATGTAGGTGCTTACAGGTGCCAAGAAAAATCAATAAGAACAACACAGCGGCTTGCCTTGGAAAAAGAAATCTTCCAGTTCTTCTGAAATGAAATGAGTTAACGGCAAATAATAAACTGTCAGTGAGAAGTCTGGTGTAGAGTTGTCACAGAGTTGTCGCCTCTAAGACCCTATCTTTCATTATCCCTGGGCTATTTGACAATAAAGTGTGGCACCATAGCCCTGTGAATAGGTTAAAAATCTAATCGTGTTGGAGTTTACAAGGAAACAGAGCTCCAGCCTACTAGAAGTTCATTAAAGCTACAGCTTGCTAGAAGGTCATTAGAGCTACAGTTTGCTATAAGGTCATTAGAACTACAGCTTGCTAGAAGGCCATTAGAGCTACAGCTTGCTAGAAGGTAATTGTTCAGTCTTTCTGCGGACGCCCTGGATAATAAGGCGGGGCATGCATGTCATTTACTGTCACTCACCATAACTGGGTAGACGAGTAAGAAACTTGATCACATAGCATACAAACAACACACAATCTGCACATTATCATGCACTGCAAAAATTTCTAGTAAATTCCATAGTTCTGGTAAAGTTAAGATAAAGGTTAAAGTTCTCGTTTCCATGTCATTTAAAGCATACTGGGGAAACGCTAAGTCCGTATTTCCATGACCTTGGTACATGAAAGTGTGATGTGGTCAGCATCACGCCACATCTACCTCCGCACATTTCTCTGGTACCCACTTTTCGAACCTGGTGGACTCCGGGGCCTATTTTGTGTATACCAGAAGAAATCCCATTACTGGGACTTGAACCGGTACCACCGGACTAGTAAACCGAACGCCTAACCGCTCTAACCAGGCCGCCATATTCTGGTGACACAATGAAATAAAACTGTGAGACAGATTACTAGTCTTAATGGGTAACTTTCAACATAAATGTTGTGAACTACAGATAATGGTAGTCATTGATTCGAGCTTGGGTTAGAATGTAAACAAAGATGTCATGAAAGCGGACTTCAGAAACGGTCTTGCAGCAGTTTTAATCCCCGGATATTTCAACACCTTCAAAGACTGTGAATGAGAGTAGTAATAGATTTTATGATATGGTTTGGGAGTTGTTGTAATGGAAGCCAGAAATATGATTTTTGTGAACGTAGTGTAATCGGCAGTAAACTGTAATCTCATGAAAAAGTTTGTTGGCTGGATGCCTGCTTTCGGCGCTTCAATCGACCAACCATAATACACAATGCCTGGCTGCTAAACTGTCTCCAAACGGGAGATTATCTGTATCATTTTTTTATGCACTTACTGCTTTCATTGTCTAAGAGGAAAACAGTATTTTCACGTTTAAAGACACTACAATGAATACATATCTGCGTCTGAATTCACTGTGGGATAAGTTTATATAAGAACTGACGATCAGTCCACATACAGTTAGCATGTTATGTATTTGTGTGCTTGTTTGTGTAGGGTGGAGCGTCTGAAAGTTAACAATGAGGATTTACCTAAGGAGCTGGCTTTCAGCTACTGCAGATTTTTTCATGAGAATCAATTCCTACTCAACCGTTAAACTTTTCCCCGTGTGTATATATGTAAGTCTGTCGTGTTTTAGTTTTATGATTCGTGTGTAATACTGACCACATCACGCTTTCATGTGTCGAAGGTCATTGAAAATATGGCCCTAACACCGTATTCCCCAATATGTCGTAATGGCATAGAAACGGGAATTTTAACATTACTTTTTACTTCGTGTGTAACGTTTTTTTTTATTGCTGAATGTTGCGTAAATTGAAAAAAAACACAAACCATTGATATGAATTGTTTTAAGCTTGTCTGACCAAAAAAAAAGTACATTTTGATACTGTTTTAGTAGTCATGATCATCCACGTATTTCAAATTCACAAGCAGCATAAACGTCACACTAGGAAATATCCACTTATTTGAATATAGTTA
Source organism: Achatina immaculata (assembly GCA_009760885.1). Taxonomy (NCBI): domain Eukaryota; kingdom Metazoa; phylum Mollusca; class Gastropoda; order Stylommatophora; family Achatinidae; genus Lissachatina; species Lissachatina immaculata. Next base: position 74,436,102 of record CM019691.1, read on the forward strand.
TACGCAGAGTGCTAGTTATACTTCCGCTGGCTTATACGATCGTGTGTTCATTAGGGGCATTTTTAAGTGCTTTTATGTACTTTCCAGTTCGTTGGCGTTATGCCTTTATTTTCTCATGTCTCTAGTCCTCATAAGTTACCTTCCGACAGAGACTAACTACAATGAAACTTTAGCTAGCGCTGTCTCTTGCCTAAATCTTACACCTGGACAAAGGTCTTATCGTGCCCAGTAACGTAAAGTATTCTTCTATTTCAGTTTCAGTTTTGTTTATTGTTCGCATAACATTTTGCACTAACTCATATAGAATGTCTGAACAGTGTAGGTTGTATGATGAAGGGTAAAATGATTTTCAGATGGGCTTATGTGCCTAATTCTTCACCCGTTGAAAATAAACACCATTTCTTTCGCTCGTTCTCTTTTATTATTCACTTATTTCTAACAAGTGCCACGGTGGTGTAGTGGTTAACGCATTTGCCTGCCGATCACAGGGTCTCCGGTTCTATTTCACAATCGAAAACATCATTTTCATCGTCATTTTTTTCCGGACCCACCAACACCGGAGTTCACTCAGGTTTTAAAAAAAAATTAGGTATCTGGGGAAACAAAGACAGCAAAGATAGGCTCTGGCATCCCTGCTTCAAATGCTGCAGTGGCCCAGAAATGTGAAGACACTAACACTTCATACCCCCTCAGTCAGTCATTTGCACGTCCCTTGCAGAACTTTGCCTCCCTAACAGCACTGCTGTAGACATCTCAGTTGTAAGCAAGATGCCTTGCTACTGATGCATCCACCTGCAGATCATCAACGATGTCTTGCAGCCATCTTCGCTTTGATCTTCCTTTCTTTCTTTTTCCCATTATGTATCCTTCCAATACGGTCTTCTCTAAATTATCATGACGTTTAATGTGTCCAAAATATTTAAGTTTTTTTTTTTGTTTAATCCTCTTTATTGGCCAGCCTTCTTCAATATTAAGTTCTTGTATATATTTGTTCTTTTTTGTGGCCATGATATTTGAAGAACTCTTCTGTAGCATTTATATTCAAAGGCATTTATGTGTTTCTCAGCTGTTTTTTTAAGTGTCCAGGTCTCATAGGCATGTGTTGCCATGGGAAAGATGCATGCCCTTAAAAATCTTATTTTTGTAGTTCTGTCTGTTCCTCTCCACAGATTCTTTAGTTGTTTTACTTTTTGAAGAGCGATAGATGTCCTCCTTTTAATTTCCCTCATTACCATTATTAGTTAGTAGTGATCCAAGATATTCAAAACTATCCACTTCTTCCAGTTTTTCCTCATTGATACATATTTCAGCTGCCTTGTTTGTTTTGTCACTTGTCATCAATTTAGTTTTCTTCGCATTAAGATACAGGTTTTGCTCTGCACTGTTCTTACGGAGTAAAACATAATTAGTTTTTCCATTTCTTTTTGCGTTGTGGACAGTAATACTGTGTCATCAGCATATCTAATCTCTGGTATTTTATAACCTCCAGTTGTTATGGCATCGTAATATTCTTTGTCTACATCTTCTCTAACATTCCTCATTATAGTTTCAGTATACAAGTTAAATAAGTAAGGTGACAATATGCGCCCCTGACGGATCCCTTGTTTTATGTCAAACCAAGTTGTTGTTTCACCATTTATTCTCATTGATGCCTGTTGGTCTAGATACAACAGTGATATTAATTGTATCAAATGTGTTGGAAATCCCATTTTCCCCATTATTTCCCAACCCCTACAGCATGCAAATGCTACTGGGCATTTTTTTAAAAAATCACTAACGCTGCCTTTTCTTTGGCCTCTTGTTCTAGAGTTTCTCTTTCCGGGTCAGGTTTCGTCAAATAATATATCTTTTAACATATCCAGAATATTTTTATTCTTTACTACCAACTTGATTAACAACAAATGTGTTAATACTCGCAGCAGCAGAGTCAGAATATGATACGATTACGACAAAATAACTATCGGGCGTTGGAAAACGTGCACTGTAGAAGAGAGGATGTGCAAATCCACTGATATGATATCGTACAAAGTGCTCCAAAGCTTTTTCAAGTAGTGACTGTTGCTTATCTAGACCAGCTAAGCTCCACGTTTTTTTTTATGCCAGTGCCAGTGCAGTTTTATAGAACTTTACAAGGGATGCCGAATGGAACAGTCTAAATTAGACTGGAATTTATGTTAATTTTTTAATTTAAAAAAATCTAATGATCTTTATAAACAGTTTCACAAACTCACTGAAGAAAAGGTAGGAAAAAGTTAAATGTAGAAGAGCAGAACTTACTGTATGCTTGTATTTGTGCTTGTATTTATGCTTGTGTTTTGAATGGTTGCACAGTTACTTGATACCCTTGCCAAAATAGGTAAAGACAATACAAAACTGAATGATTATTGAATTATAACATTACAAAATGTATATGGCAAGATGACTGGAAGGATTATAGCCGGGCGACTATCAGACTTTCTGGAGACCCGAGGGCTACTATGGAATACATTAGGAAGTTATGGTCCAAGAAGAAATATAACTAATAACGCAGCGATCCTGGCGTATGATGCATATGAGGGATTCCAGAGAAAAAAGGAAACCGCAGTTGTGGCATTTGATCTTGAGGATGCATACAATAGAGTGGGTTATACAGTACAACACTATTGACACTTCTGATAGAGTTTGGTGTAGATGCAAGATTAGCTCGATGGATAGTTTCAATGCTGTTAAGGCGATCAACTGCACTGAGATACATATCATAGATCTCAGAGCCTAGAACCAATGCTACGGGGCTGCTTCAGGGGTCTCCCTTGTCTCCTGTGATATTCATTGTGCTGTACGTGTACTCTACTGGCATTATGCTGCTATTTGGGAACGGTTTGGGGCGAACGTTGACCTACGCTGATGATATATTAACATATGAGCGTGGGAGGTGTATAGAGAGACTAGCCATAAGGGTACAGAACAGGGAGGATCAGATAACAGGCTAGTGTGAGGATAACAGTGCAGTGATAAACCTAGAAAAAAAAAAGCCAGTATCCTGTGGTGTTCATTAAATAACAGAACTGTCAGATCTGAAGTTTTAATTGTGAAGTGTCAGTGACATGATATTAAGAGAACACATTTCATGGGGTATCTAGGGACCACATTTGATCGACTCTTGTCCTTTGAGCAACATGTGGACAACGTAATACAAAAGGCCAGGAAAGCTTTGGGTGCAGTTTAAATTTTCGTCCGATCTCGTCATGTGGTGGCATTCTCACTAAAATAATGTCTGAAATAACAATCTAAGTATTTCTCCAGTTCATTTAATAGGTCTAGATGTACTTGGGGTACATTCAGAAACAGTGGTCAGGTCATAGGACATGTCCTTATGCCTCCGAAATCACAATATATACTGAAATTTCTCCGGTAAAACATCTATTTCGCTCGGTTGTTAGCCACGCTTTAGGTTGAACTATGAAAGGTCACCAGACATGCGCAGATAAATCGTGTACAATAAAAAGTTTTACACTAGTTTTACGTTGCAACGAAACAAAGTGCTATAACGAACATGGCAGTCACTAGACTAACAGGAAGTTGTTGCGACATCGACTATGGCAGGGAAAGATGGCTGCAGCAAACTTTCCACAGCGCTCTCTATTCTTGTTGATGCGGGCGGTGGTGATGTCACCATTGGAGTATGGCCTAGGCCTACTTACCCTGCCAAATGCACAACTGAACAGACTAGAGCTTGTACAGAACGAGGCAATGAGAATGGTCTCGGATTGCACCAGTGACGACCATGCGCTTTGTGCTTGATATGTTCAAAACACAAATATCCTCATGTAAAAATACATATATCAGGGTTGCTGGCATTTAAAGACCATTCTCTCCATAATTAGCTTGAGTTGATAAAGGGAAGACGCATCAAACGAGGCAGATCATGGATGGCCGAGGCAGAGGATACAATGAAGTCAATTTGCAGTCCAGATGAGGCGCCTAGAGGTGATGATTGGTTACGGGTACAGGACCAACGTCAGCTAACAAAGGTTATTATACAGAAGGGTCGCGAATGTCGAGACTGGGTACATGGGTTCAAGATCTCATCCAGCATCAATGTGGGTCTTCGACACGATATTATATACAAATGGCTTAGTGACTCGGTACAGGAGAAGTGGTCGGGGTTTTGTAGTCTAACGCAATGGAAGAGTAGTGGCACAGGGTTCGGGAGTCTTTGAAGTCACCACATTTAGCATGTGAATGGAAATTGATGCTGTGTCGTCGGCAGTGGAATGGCCAGTTGCCCACAATAATTAGTGTATGAGTATATTACTATACACGGAGCCAATGCAATAAAGCTGTGGTACCAAAATATATAAACTAGGAAGAAAAAGTAGGAACAGCTTTATTACTTAACGAGTACACAGTTGTGACGTTTCGGCGTGAGCCTTAATCATGCAAAACCATTTAGGACGAAGGATTAGAGAGAGGAGATAAAATATAAATTCACATGAATGCTATATAAAAAAAAATAAATAAAATGAATAGAACACTTAGCTGTAACTTGTAAGAAGCTGTGGCTTGTCCGACGCTGTGTGTCAGAAATGCGCATGGAGGAGTGTATAGAGTATTTAAATGGAGACTTGGGATGTGTGATAAGTGGGTCGTAACTGAGGATGGTCGGTGGGTAAACCATGGGGGGGGGGGGAGTGATAAATTGGTAATCTAGCGGGGAGAATGTGAAATATGTGATTGTAGTTGGGGTAGAAAGGTTTTAATATGATGCTGTGAAGAGGTTCTGAGCTATGTATAACAAGTGAGAAGGGAATATAACTTAGTAGGGAGGAATTATTATTATAATAATTAATATAATTATATTAATTCACACCTTTCTACCCCAACTATAATCACATATTTCACATTTCTGATACACAGCGTCGGACAAACCACAGCTTCTTACAAGTTACAGCTAAGTGCTCTATTCATTTTTTAAATATAGCATTCATGTGAATTTATATTTTATCTCCTCTCTCTATTTCTTCGTCCTGTGTGCTTCTGTATGACTACGGCTTGCGCCGAAACGTCACAACTGTGTACTCGTTAAGTAATAAAGCTGTTCCTATTTTTTCTTCCTAGTTTATACATTTTGGCTAGTTGCTCATGATGTGTCCATGGCCTCAATATTACTAATTCACAGAGTATACTTCGTAAGATTGAGAACAAAAAACTGTTCGAAAAAGAATAGGTTCATCTGTTAACCCAGTTAATCATCTGTGATGACCCTAACGTGGCTTTATTGTCCAGGCCATGAGGTAGTACATGGTAATGAAGTGACAGATAAACTTGCTAGACAGGCTAAAATAAAAGGCACTGTGACAATTGACAAGGGTGACATTGCTAAAGCCATAAATGTGTCCTATTGAAAAGACTGCGGGAAAATGAAGAGGGGGAGTGGAAGAACAGTGTAATTGTGAAGAGATTGCTGAGCTAGAACAAGTTTATGGCTCTGGCAGGAACTCTGAACTATGTGGCAGAAAACGCATCATTTGATGTGAACCATTAAAAAACATACTCTTGGATAAATGCTGCGGCATGCCGTGGAGCTGTCCTGAATGCAATGATACCCGAGTATGATTTTGAACCTTTGAATCTTTCTTTTCTTGCTGTCTCTTGGTGTCTTCTGTGATGTTTCTTCCATTTTCATCGACATAAAATTTTGTTTTCCTCCTTTCCATATCTTTTATTGTTGCTTGCGTTCACTTGCATTAAATCTAGTTCACGAAACCTTGCTGACTGGCAAGGCTGTTGCAGTATTTTGTTTTGTGATTATGATCACGAAATGTTTTAAATGTTCCTACTGGTTTCCACATTCCATTGCGCATGCTCTAATTGCGCTTCCCAGGATTCAATATGGCGAATTTGTATCTTGAAATATACAGAGGTGAGAGCATGTTTTATGCTTGAATTATTAGTCTTCATGCCCAGATTATTCACAGTGTCGACCTAACTTTTGACAAAATATAAAGTGGACTTCTGGTATTGATTCATAACATGGTCTAGGGATATTTACACTAGTGTCGTGCACTAATTTCTCTGGTAAATAACAGAAGGAGCACAATCCATTCATCGCTTTCGGAAGTAGTTTGCTACTACTTTATTCGCTTATGACTGGATTCTACAAGAGGGGGTGGGAGAGGGAGAGAGAAAGAAACCAGCGCATCGCCCAGGAGGCTGCAGTGTTCCATTTTAAGAGTAGGCCCGGAGAGCTTCGAAGGCCGGTAGCCTATAGTGGATAAAACAGATAAACAAAATTTACAAAATTTCCCTCCGAAGACTTAAGTCGAGACATACGCAAGCTGTTTTTTTATGATACGATTTGAACAACAGGCGCTGCAGATATATATATATATATATATATATATATATATATATATATATATATATATATATATATATTATACAATTAAACCATAAAAATATTCAAGTTTATGGAAACTCTAAAGATAATTGAATGCTGAAAACTAAACTGAGCGAAAACAATTGAGGAGATAATAAGAGGAGGACAGTGACACAGATTGGCAGACAATATATCAAGATGGATAGTTATATGCTTTACCATTACACAATGGAAGAAGATGGAGTTAGCTAGAGACTATTACAGGCCAATCTTCTAGTGGAGATGGCACATGTTGATGATTATTATGATGATAATGATTATGAAACCTGGGTTTTATTTTATGCTTCACACCGAATTCAGTAGAAGAGAATATGTGTTTTATACTTCTCAGCAAAGTCAGTAGAAGAAAATATATGTTTTATACTTCTCAGCAAAGTCAGTAGAAGAAAATATGTGTTTTATACTTCTCAGCAAAGTCAGTAGAAGAAAATATGTGTTTTATACTTCTCAGCAAAGTCAGTAGAAGAAAATATGTGTTTTATACTTCTCAGCAAAGTCAGTAGAAGAAAATATATGTTTTATACTTCTCAGCAAAGTCAGTAGAAGAAAATATTTGTTTTATACTTCTCAGCAAAGTCAGTAGAAGAAAATTTGTGTTTTATACTTCTCAGCAAAGTCAGTAGAAGAAAATATATGTTTTATACTTCTCAGCAAAGTCAGTAGAAGAAAATGTTTGTTTTATACTTCTCAGCAAAGTCAGTAGAAGAAAATATATATTTTATACTTCTCAGCAAAGTCAGTAGAAGAAAATATAATTGCTTTTATGTTTCACACCACATTCAGGATAGAAAAATGCAGTGGTTTGTATACTTCACAGTAAAAGGAAAAGAAAAAATTATTAAAATATTTTTATACTTATGAACAGAAGGTCTATAGTGGAAAATGTGGAACTAAAATCTGCTGTATTCTGCACGGTTGGCTTGAGCAGTAGAAGTCATGAAGAGGTTTCCACATCATCAGCTGAGTGATTTTCAGCTCAACAATTTTGCAGGTATAATAGTCAATTTCTCCATTTGTTCTTCAGTTTTCAACAATTTTTTGTCCTCTTTTCTGTTGTTTTAGCATACAGAAGGTGATAGAGATCATATTCATTTTTACTCAGCTGTGCTGAATTTTTTTTTAATCTGATGTCTTTCAGGTGTACTTGACGTTTGATTTTAGTTTTTTTTTTTTTTTTGTCAACAGATTTTTAAGCACTTTATTTATTATTTTTAAAGTTCAAGTTTTCATTCTTTCCCTTTGTTGGACTGAACATACGTTGACATAAAGTGAATGTTCGTAGGACAATATGAATGAAAAGTGTATAACCAAGGTAGTTTGAAACTGGAAGAATTTCCTAGAGTTTTCTGTGAGTTTTGAAATTAGTCAATGAAACCAGATTTTAAATATTAATATATGAAAATGTTTTTAGCACTTAGTACAGCACATTTATTCCAATAGTTGATCTCTCTCTCTCTATCTCTGGTCTGTGCCAGTCAGGCATTGGTTGTCATTGATTTCCACAACCACCTGTCCTTTCCTCTTTCTATAAGCTGTGGTTTGGACTGTGCTCTGTGCCACTCTTTTAGTCCGTCAATTATCTTGTTTCTTTGTCTTTCTCTGTCCCATTTTCCCTCCAGTTTTCCTGTTGTCATTAAGTGTTCCAGTTTTCCTCTTCTTTAAATATGTCATACAAATCTGGACTGTCATGTTCTGAATTTTGCTATAATTTCTCTCTTTTGCCCAGCCTTGTTTAGAATATATTCATTTTTTTTCTTGGCTGTCCTTGGTATTTTCATCATTTTTTTTTCTACTTCCAGTAGATTCTGAGTGCTCTTTGTTATCATCCAAGGTTCACATCCATATAATGTGGGTTTGATATAACATCAAATAACTCTCTTTCTGGTGTTCCTTGATAGAGCTTTATTGCACAATATGTTTTTCATTTTCATGAGTGCTGACTTGGCTGCATTATTCTGCTCATTATTTCGGTTTTGCATCTTCCATCTTGTGCTATTATTGTTCCTAAATACTTGAATTTGTCCACTTGCTTGAATTCTGTGCCTTTTACTTTGATGCCACATTTTGCTGGTGTTTCTTTCATGAGTATGACCATGACTTCTGTCTTCTTATTATTTAAAGTAAGTCCTTTCTCCTCACTTTCTATAGTAATTAGATAATAATAGTAATTAGAAAAGTGATTGTTTTCATTTCCCAGACTACAGGGCAGGTAACATGGTGAGGGTGGTTACATTTTCTGGTGCCAGCATATGCAAGGTTCCACTTCAGGTGGCTGTGGATGAGGATGTCTTTAAGATTTGGTTCCTGTTTGTATGCTAATGGGGGCAGATCCCAGAACTATCCTCACTCTCCATGAGGGATTCCCATGCGAGCCCCATAATGTGATATATACTGTCATATGCAAAAGATGCAGGATAACTGATACTGGTGAAACTGGTCTCAGATTAGGCGACTGCATGCAGAAACATCTGTACGATATTATTCAGCATGCTTCAAAACCAGTCCCTAATCATTTCAATGGCCCCAACCAGAGAGACAAATCTGATCTTCTGGTAACAGCCATCAAACAATGCCACATTGATGACAGAAGCTGCCTAGCACTTGAGAACCACTCCATTCAGGAATATGAGATGCTGAAACCACACATGGTTTGAACTCACAATTCATTTACACCTAACATTCCCCTCTCCCACAATCATAATCTCTTCCCACTAAGTCTACTCCTTTCTCACTTGCTACATGTATTTCAAAACCTCCACATGGCATCAGATTACAGCCCATCTTCCCCATTTGCAATCACCTATTCCACCTTCTGCCAGCTATATTACCATTATACCACTCTCTCCTCTTTCTGTGGCTCCCCTCTCCCCTCCTTTTATGACCCACCTATCACACATTACAGGTCTTCATTTAAACATTCTCAACAATCCACCATGCGCATTTCTGGACACAGCCTCTTACAAGCCACAGCTAAGTGCTCCATTTATTTTATTTATTCTGTTTTTTTTTTCATTCCTACTTTTTACATAGCATTCATGTTAATTCATATTTTATCTCCTTTCTCTATTTCTCCATCCTGTGTGTTTTTGTATGATTAAGGTTCACACCGAAACATCACAGCTGTGTGCTCGTTAATTAATAAAGTTATTCCTACTTTTTTTTTCCTAGTTTATACATACCTTGTATTGTGTTTGCAGAGGTGTTTATAGGCTTCCAAACTCACTGGATAATAGAGATAACATCCTTGGAGGACTTTGCTGCTGATGAACCCAAGTAGGAAGGGATCCTGATTCATCATTTCAGAAAGGGTGATGAGAAACCTCTGTATCAGACAGAGAAGAAATGAGAATAAGAACAAGTATATCAAGCGAAACATACATGAAAGATGGGTGCTGCTTCAAATATACATTGGAAATGACTGAAAGGGGCTGTTAATCCTTCTGCCCTCCTCCACTGTTTAAACTTCCATAGCCATTTGTTTCAAATTTTTCTTTATGATAGTAACATCAACAAATTGTGATAAATATGTAACCTTCACTTTCAGGTGTGATACACCCAGTACAGTTCGACTTTGGTATGCTGTACCAGTTGCAGTACATGGTTTCTATTTCTATAGTCATCTGTATTGTCTCTTCTGATATTTCTGTGCTACCTCTGTTGTATCATTGTAAAAGTGTCTATTTTTGAATAATTAGTAGTGTAATATATGGTGTATATGTGTCCACAAGTATATAAATATAAATAAATATACATGGTTACTACTATAAAGATGAGGAGGAATTGTAGGAATTGTCTTTCCTACACATAACAAGACATATCTTTTTTTTTGCCAAATTCAGAATAATTTCAGTCCTTGAAATAAGATGTATAGTTAACCATTGTACAGTTGCCATCATTTTAAAACCTGATGTGAATTTGATGAAAAATATAAAACCACAAAAAAAAAAACAAAACATCATTTGGATAAGGATAATGTTAATTTATCAGTCGCATTTTGAGATCTTGCTAATTTTCTCTCCCTGTTATTAAAAAAAAAAAGCCATGATAAATCAGAAATGTCAGGTTCAGTTCAGCCGTAGAATATTCTACAGTGTAAGTTTTCAAAGCTTATAAATAGACAAGAAGATTCTATCCAAAGTGGCATACATCAATGACTTCATTTTCCTCAGAGATAAATAAGTAATGGTCAGTAAAAGAGGAGCTGAACATGTGTTTATGAATCCATTAGGTCTGTACTTTAAAAAAAAATTTTTTTTTTCGTTTTCTTCATTTGTTATTGTATTCAAAACTCTTTTCTCTTGAGCTTCTCTCTGCTTAGTGCAGTATTTTTTTTTTCTACAGGCGCAGCCAAACTGCCAAACTGGTTATACTGTTTTATGTATTGCAGAGCTTGTGCTTTTTTTTTTTTGCACGCATTTTCAGATCCCCAGTTTTAATCTGTCATCAACATTCAGTTTAATCTATCCCCAGTTTTAATCTATCATCAACATTCAGTTTAATCTATCTTGCATTATACTTTCATCAACATTCAGTATGAGTGCAGTCCTGTATAATTTTTTTTTTAAACTTAATATCCTGTCTGCCCAATACAACACTGACAGCCTCGTCTTTGGCTTGTCTTAATAAATGCTGCCAGCATTCAGTGAAGTCTGGTGTACCTCACTTATGTTTTCAAAAACAGTTACCCCTAAAACAAGAATCAGGTATCCATTTTCACTGGAGAGTGGTAAAGCCTAATCTATAAGATGGTGAGTGGCTTATTGTTTATCTACACTGTTAATGAAAATGGTCTAGTTGTTAACTTCTAAACAGGACAGCATCAGATACATCAGACTCAAAGTGATGAAAATTAAATGACTACAGACATCTGTACTAGTTGTTCGGAATAATGTCAGCTTTCTGTATGTATTCTTCTTCTGCGTTCGAAGTTGTATGTATTCTGTTAATTTGTTCCCTCCGCAGTCTTGTCCCACTCCATGCTTCATTTCCACTCCATACAGCTGCTGCTTGCCTGCTGGCCAAGTATGGTTCCTTGAAACCTGCAGAAATATACCTTATTATTAAGTTAATTTGATTTAATTACCAAATAAAAATAACCTAATTGTTGTCGTCATATAACTTAACTATTTTGGACACATTAAATGTCATGATAATCTATAGAAGACCGTCTTGGAAGGGTACATAATGGGAAAAAGAAAGAGAGGAAGACCAAAGTGAAGATGGCTTCAAGACATTGTTGATGATCTGCAAATGGATGCATCAGCAGCAGGCCATCTTGCTCACAACCGAGAGACCTACAGCAGTGCTGTTAGGGAGGCAAAGTTCCGCAAGGGACATGCAAATAAATGAATGATTGTGGTCATATTATGGTGAATGTAAAGAGACAGAGTATGGGTGATTAGGCTTTAAAATTATCAAGCACTTTAGATGTGAGAGAGAGAAAATAGTAAGAGAATAATAGGTAAAAGAATCCTTGACTCCAGAAGGATTAGCAATTGCTAGCCATGAGACTCTGTGCACTAATTATTCAGCCATGAAATGTCCTTTATTTTAGTGCATGCACTGAACAGCTTGGCTATGAGCACTACTATCTTAGCCGATAGCAGAGTAAAACAGAATTAGTTTTGTTATTCTCGCTGAGCTAATCTGTGATGTGTCTGCTGTCCATTGATCATTGGAATTGAGCATTAATCCTGTGTTTAACAAAGGAGAATGTGACAGATAAAAGGGATGGCGATTGCAGTAAAACTGGTTCTTATAATAAAGGTAGATAGAGGTGTATGGTGCAGTTTTACAAGGTGGCAGAGGGAGTGAGAAAAGTGAGAAAAAACAAATAGAAAGTATGAGAGCGAGATGAGAATGTATAAATGAAAAACATACAACATTGGATATTTCGGCGTGAGCCTTTTCGAGGATTACATACACAAACAAGACAAAAATGTATAACTAAATGAAAAACTTATCTTAATGTGGCATCCTCCAGAGGTAGGAAACACAGATAAATGCGTGTCCACTAGACGAGCCATAGAGACCACGCACAGGGCCACACAAAGGATAAGCTGTTAGAGCCAATCATAAAGAAGAGGCAGAGAGAGGGAATGACAATAGAAACATGATAGCTGGTAGAGGAGAAAATGTTGGGGGGAGGGGAAGCGGAGAGATAATGAATGAAGAGCATAAACACCTGCAGTGAGAAAATGTGAAACTGGTGAATAGGACAAGCACCTATAGGTCGCAAGAGAAGGTGGTGATAGGGAGGGGAGCTATGAGAAAGAAAGTAGAGTATAAAAAAAAAAAAACTTGTCCTTAAGACAGTTGACACTTTTTATGGTACCAGACGTTGCGGACGCCATAGTTGCAACACTTGCCCGTTTGTTGTTGAGGCTAGCCAGATCTCCTTCCCTAAGTCCACATTATCAGTTCAGGAGGGTTTCACCTGCACTTCATGCAGTGTTATTTATACTATTATGGGCAAACATTGTGGTATGAAGTATATAGGGGAGATCGGTTTACGCTTAGGAGATCATTTTTGGCAGCATCTAACAATATTTCTAAGAGGGCCTGGACACCTGTGGCTAAACATTTTTGCCTTAGCAACCACAGGGGAAAACAGGACATTTCTGTTAGTGTGATCCGCTCTTGTTCTGCTGATGTACAACCACAGAGGGTCCAGTGCGATCCGCTCTTGTTCTGCTGATGTACAATCACAGAGGGTCCAAGAACAGCACCTTATTTTCCAGGCTGGCTGTCTCCACCCAGCTGGAATTAACAATGTCTTCAGCTTCCTTTAACTTCTTTAGTTTTCCATTCCCCCCCCCCCTCTTTTTATACTCTTACTTTCTTGTTTCTTTCTCCTAGCTCCCCTCCCTATCGCCACCTTCTCTTGCGACCTATAGGTGCTTGTCCTGTTCACCAGTTTCACATTTTCTCACTGCAGGTGTTTATGTTCTTCATTCATTATCTCTTCGCTTCCTCCCCCTAACACTTTCTCCTCTAGCGGCTATCATGTTTCTTTTGCCCTTCCCTCTCTCCTCCTCTTCTTTACGATTGGCTCTATCAGCTTATCCTTTGTGTGGCCCTGTGCGTGGTCTCTATGGCTCGTCTAGTGGACACGCATTTCTCTGTGTTTCCTACTTCTGGAGGATGCCACATTAAGATAAGTTTTTCATTTAGTTATACATTTTTGTCTTGTTTGTGTATGTAATCCTTGAAAAAGGCTCATGCCGAAATATCCGATGTTGTATGTTTTTCATTTATACATTCTCATCTCGCTCTCATACTTTCTATTTGTTTTTTCTCACTTTTCTCACTCCCTCTGCCACCTTGTAAAACTGCACCATACGCTTCTGTCTACCTTTATTAACAAAGAAGGCATTGTAATGGACTGTAATGGTTTGTCATGATTTTTCTTATGGTTTTGATCTATAGAAATTTTGGACTGTTGCTACCAGTTGGTTGCAGAAACTAGCCAATTTCCTATTGGCTCCACCATAATGTGACTTATGCACCCACTGCTGCTGGGTTTGGTGCAGATAGAGCAGTAGTGTTGCTCACTTCAGTCTCATGTCCAGAGAAGTCAGTTTGTTCTTCAGTCTCATGTCCAGAGAAGTCAGTTTGTTCTTCAGTCTCATGTCCAGAGAAGTCAGTTTGTTCTTCAGTCTCATGCTCATTAAATGAGAACAGGCAGACATTTACATATTCCAACCAAGCCTCTGAACATGGTATTCCATCCATCAGGTGGAGGGAAGAGACTTTCATTCACTATCTTTCAGTGCTTGCCAGGCACAGAGACTGCGCTTCTCCTGTCTCTGTAGCAATAAGTTATTTTTATTGATTACAAATTTATACTTTGACTTTTCCGATCCCCGGGTTTCGAGTTTTCACTCTTTTTCCCTTGTGCCAGATAATGAAACGTACAGGTCCTCTTCAGCTGTTCTACATCTCCATACAGAATGTCGGTGATTGAGGAAGTTGATGCTATCAGGTTCTTCTGAAGGTCCTTCATTGCACTGCAGTCTAGCAGATGGTGTTAAACCATTTCTTCTTCTTGTCTGTTGCAGCATATGCAGTATGGTGTGTGGTCAGCGGTCACTCTGTGTAAGTGCTTATTGAGGGTAATGTGTCCTGTTCTCAACCTGAAAATTGTGCATTGGTCTCTATGACATAAACTGTTGATGTGGTCTCCAGGGTTAGGCTTTGGCAAGTGTGTATATAGGGATCTTCTGGTTGGATTACTGGCCCAGCTGTCCATCCACTGCTGCTTGCAGTTGTTGTGTATAATGTGTTTAGCTGTTCTCATGTTGGTGGAGATGTGGGGCTGTGACATGGTGGCTCCACTCTTTGCCAGTCTGTCAGCATGTTTATTTCCTCTGATATCTATATGCCCTTATATCCACTGTAGGGTGATCTTGATGTCATAGGAGGCGAATTGGCTTATTGCACTGAGTATGTCAGTTGTAATGTGACCAGCTGATGGTATCCAGTTTTCAAAGGCCTAGAGAGCAGACTGGGAGTCTGAGAAAATAACAAGGTTTTCTAGATGAGAGGCACTGTTTTGTATTTGGTGGTGGTGGCTGCCAGGGCTGCTAATATTGCCTGCATCTCTGCATCATAATTGGAGCAGCGAGATCCACATGGAGCAGAAATGTGGCTTGTTTAATATTATGAGTACCCCATGTCCTGCATTGTCTGTTTCCTTGAATGCTGACCCATCAGTGTATGCATGGATCCAGTCCTTGGGGTGGAATTCTGTGGTCTCCAGTGCACACAGCTTTAGGGTGTTGGGATCTGATGATTTGTCCACTAATTTGTTCTTGAGTCTGGTGTTAGTTTGAGGAAGTGTGTAGTTTGTGTTTGGTGGGATGTCTGGTACTTTTGTATTTACATTAAAAGTTAATATACAAATTTATGTGAACCACGGACAGATTGTTGTACTTGAGAAGTTTTTGTCATAAAATTATTATTTAGTGAAGTTCCCTGAAGTTTCAGCAGTGAGCAACCTCGTGAATGTTGTTGGAATATAAATTTACTTTAAATATCCAGTAGCAGTTTCTCTGTCACTTTCATGTTTTGATTTTCCTTCTCTTGGCAGAAAAAATCCCCATCCACTACCGCAGCAGTAAGAAGTCAGTGGTTCCAACCACAGTGGTCAGCACTGACCCTCAGCCTCCATCTCCATTTGTAGAAGAAAATGAACATGGAAGTCGAGTTGGCAGTGCCCAAGGACATAGCACAAGAGGGCATCATAAAAACGTTGCTTGTTTACCTGGTACTACTTTCATTGAGTCTTTAGTAGTGAATTTAGTAAACAAATTTGGATATGCCATGAGAATGTAACATATATATATGCATTTGTGGTGGAAATATGTTCCTTATTTTTCTTGTGGAATATTTGTAACACTTACAACATGAAAATAGATGCAGACAGTAAAATCTTACATCTTACATCCTTCCTGTGTTGTTAAACCTCACATAGGGCTCACATGGTAGTTCACCAAGTTTTCCTGTTTTCAGCGAGCTTTTCAGCTCATTAAGGGATTTTATGCCTACTAATTTGGCCTCTCATAACAATGTCCTCCTTAGAGTTTCACGTGGTCAAGCTCTTTTTCTTTGGCCTGTTGTGTTCCACTTGATAGCTTGTTTTGGGATTCTCTGATTGTTTCTTCTCATCAGATGGCTATGTCCATCTCCTTTTTCTGATCACCCAATAAGACAGGTTATTGTTCAGACAGTAAAATCTTGAAGGTTAATTAAGGAAATTATGAGAAACTAAGAAACTAACAAACACACCTCAGATTGGTCAAAACAAATGACATTTAAGGTAAGGTATAGCCCTGAAATGCAGCTCAATCCAGGATACTTAAATATACTAGTCACATGTGTCTACATCAGTTTTATGGTCATTTTTAGTGGTCATAGATGATGGTCATATGCAAGAAATGCCCAATTATAGAGTCAGTGTTTTATTTAGGAGACGTGAGAGAATCCTGAGCAAAGTTACTATTATGAAACTACTTTTTTGTGATCATGTTTTGCCATGTACATGTATCTGAGTAACCTACAGCAGCAACTTTATAATAAATATTCTCACAGGAGGGCAGAAAAAGAGATACAAAAGTTTTTTTCACACACATATAAAGAATGAGAATGGTCACATCAACATCAGCTTGGGTCCTTGGATTGAATGTCACATATCCAAAAACCAACAGTCATCTGCCCCTTCTGTTTGTCAGGATTCCTACTGGTGCTACAGAGTTAAGACATCATGCTGAGACCCTCGTGCAAGTGGAGATCAAAGCATCTGTTGACTTGTCCTGAATGTAGTGCTCATAATCCATTCTTTAATATTTAACATTTTCACCTGGAGTTTTCTCTGCATTTCTCACACACATCAAATACCATCAAAGTTTTATAAAGGGGCCTCAATACTTTTTCAGCATTTTCTGTATAGAATCCAGCATTTTCAGCAGTTTCTGTATAGAATCCAGCATTTTCAGCAGTTTCTGTATAGATTCCAGCATTTTCAACAGTTTCTGTATAGAATACAGCATTTTCAGCGGTTTCTGTATAGAATCCAGCACAGCATTTTAATTTACAAAATGACCATGAAATGCTGCAAAGGATTAAATAGAAAATTATGATGGAGGTACACCGGCAACCTGAAATCCTAGAATGGAAAAGAACAGAATAATCAGGAAATGGTTAGCAAAGATATTCAAAGTTAATATGAAAACAATGGATATTTTCAAAGGAAGAATAATGGAATAACAAAATACCTGTACAGATCATGTAGTACATAGTGGACTGAGGTGTAATAAATTAGAATTTCTGTCATTAGTATTTTAAGATTTTTACATATATAAGAGGTTGAAAATAGGCACAGCTGATGAGTGCATATACATCACTGAAAAATGACAACTCAGCATTTGTTGCTAGACTGCCCTGCATATAAGAAGCAAAGAAAGCACACTTGGCCATCTTAATACAAATCTAAACCAAGCTGTATAATGACTACAGCATTCTTCAAAGATATCCAAGTTAATATCTGAGAATGTGCGAAGAAGAAGAAGCAGAAGAATGCTGACAAGTAGAACAGGATTTCTTTACTTTCCTTTCTTATGCAATGGACCTTCTTTGAGAATCTGGTGAAAAAGTCCTTGCTTAGAAGGAAATGTATATGGTCACTGTATTGTCTTACTTCATGAAAGTGGTACTTCCACAATATCTACTTTTTTTTTTTTTCAAGGGAAAAACATAATTTTTATGAGAGGAATTTAAACTGATAAGCAATTTTTTTTAGTCTTGATACAGTAATTTTACATTGTTGTTTATATTAATTATTTCATGAAAAGATAAAAATTTAATTTAGAGGCAAGTGAAAATAAAGTTGTATTCATTTTCCCGTACAAATAGATTACTTAAAACACAGGGCTTTGAGTGACAAGCGCAGGTATAGAGGCAAGTTACAGTGCAAGATCTCCATGCTGTGCTGGGGCTTTAATCCTTGTCTGTGCCTTCTGTTTGTTCACAGGAGATAAGGTCATTTTTACAGAGAGTCCATCAGCTCCAGGCATACCAATCGTTTTCAGAACAGCAGAAGAGAGGAATGCAAATCCAGACAGACTGAACTTGGACAGGTTTGCTTTTGTCTTTGTTCTTTTCTGTGAGAGGAAGTGTTGTTCTTGGCTGGGGAAGATGTTGTAGAAGTACATAGAATATGCTCTTTTCTAGTATAAACCATCTAAATTTCAATGATAATACTAACATGAGTGTATGAAAATAAAATTGCTGAAACTTCTCTTTTTTTGCTGTTAATTAATAAATTTATTATGACATTTTGGGCTGATATTTTTCTCTTTCATTCTGTTTTTCTGAGCAGAAGAAGGCTGACGGTCTGTCCAGTCCTTGAAGGGGAGGATCAACTTCGACTGCTCAACTACCAGCATAATTTCATCTCTCAGATTCAGCATCTTGCGTCCATGAAACGACTTATCTTTCTTGACCTGTATGACAATCACATAGCAGAAATATCTGGTTTGTCTGCACTGAGATCCCTTCGAGTTCTCATGCTTGGGAAAAACAGGTGGGACAACATGTCCAGGCTCATACATTCTTTTATTTCAGAGAAAATAAATCATTTGTGGAGTGCTTATATTTGTTAGTTTAACTTAGCTATTTGCCGTTCAATATTCTTTATATCTGTTATTTTGACTTTGCTATTTGCCATTCAGAATTCTTTTTTTTCTGTTCGGTTAACTTTTCTATTTTTCCATTCAGTATTCTTTTTATCTGTTAGTTTAACTTTTATATTTACCATTCAGTATTCTTTTTATCTGTTAGTTTAATTTTGCTATTTGTCAAGTTTAATTTTGCTATTTGTCATTTAGTATTCTTTATATCTGTTAGTTAGTTTTATATCTATTAGAGGAAAAACACTGACGATGATTGGGACATGTGCTCCGAATGACTGACAACTCACTACCAAAAATAGCACTAAGATGGACACCACAGGGGAACAGAAGTAAGGGTAGACCAAAAGAGACATGGAGAAGAACAACAGAGAGGATGTTGAGCAATAGAGGGCTCACCTAGGCAAGAGCAGAAAAAAAGGCAAAAGACAGGCATTTGTGGAAAACCCTTGCTGAAGTCAGTGTGCCCTGGGCACTTAAGGTTCAGAGAGAGAGAGAGAGATATCTGTTAGTTTAACTTTGTTATTTGCCATTCAGTATTCTTATAATGCTTTAAAATATTTTTAGATCTCAATAGTCCATCTTGGACAAGATATATATGTGCACCAATATCCTTCTTGGGAAGGGAATCTCAGCACAAGTGCATATACTCCATATCACCACTGAGGCTCCTTATGAGCTTGAGAGTGAATTCAGGAACAGAATTCATTGCTTTAAGTCACAAAAGATGGTGATCCAGTCGCTCCCACACCAGGCACTTGATATTAATTAAAGAATGCTTGACTGATTGCTTCCCTTTATTAAATTCTTTGTAGCTGATGCCGCAGTGGAAGTCAGTAGCCGATGCCGCAGTGGAAGTCAGTAGCCGATGCCGCAGTGGAAGTCAGTAGCTGATGCTGCAGTGGACGTCAGGTCAAATTGCAGATAGGTCCTAATGGTCATCCTGCATTTGATATGGTGTAGCAATATGTAAGAATAAGTACAGAGTGATTGGGAAAACCCAATCCTGTGGTTGTCGCTCAACACATTGGCCTCTTTCTAGGAGTTCAGTCATGCGATAACAAGGTCTCACCCAGGCTCTGACAGTCTGTGCCGTCTAACAAATCAGACTTTTCTACTATATGGTTCAGAGACATGAGTGATGACTAAGACAATACAACAGAGGATACAAATATTCATGAACTACTACTTGAGAAGGATTTTAAACATTAAATGACAGGACAAGATCAGAAATGAGGAGATTTGGGAAGGAGCAGGACAAGAACCCATGAACCTCCAAATCATGTCTAGGAAATGGAGGTGGATTGGCTGCACACTGAGGAAACCTGACACCACCATAACAAGATGGGGCTCAAGAAAATAGAAAACTGAGGAAGACCTAGAACCACTTGGAGAAGAGAAATTATGACAGTGCTCAGAGACAAGGGATACGCATGGAGGGAAGTAGAGAATAATTCAAAGAACAGGGACAAATGGAGAGCCTTTATCAGTGGCCTGTGCTCCCAAGGGAGTGAAAGATGATGATGATGATGAACATAATCAGAGCCTGTTAAACAATTACACAGCCTAGTGCATCTTCAGGTAAATTCAGATCTATTTCCATCATTCTTACTGAATGGACCAAAGTTAATCTCTTCCAATTCATAGGATAAAGAAAATACAAGATCTGGATTCCATGTTAAAACTTGATGTACTTGACCTCCACGGGAACCAGGTAAGTCCAAAAAAAAAAAAAAAAAGTGACATTAACAAAGACCACATAAATAACAAGTGATCTTATAAATTTATTAACATGAGTGCCATGAAAAAAGCTGAACTGTGTTATTTTAATTCTCAGATTGAAAATCTTCATTTTAAAAAAAAAATCAGTTAGTTGTTGCATTTTGTTTTTTAAAGAAGCTATAACTCTTATTTCATTCTGATAGATCTGTTGTGTGCACGTGTATTTATGCATGTATGTGTCTGAGTGTCAGCTTATCTGTTGTTTATGTCAACAAATTGTCTAGCCAAATTAAGCACATGATAGTAATTTTTTTAAGCCACAATTCTCATTAATTTATTGCCTTGGAAAATCAGAAGTGATATACAAGGTGTGTCCGGTAAGTAATGGGACTTATTTTATTCAGCCAATCAATAGGGCCAGGGGGCAGATTCTCTGGGCCTGAAGGTTAGTGGGGGATGCTGGGTAAAGGTTCTATATCTCGTTATTTG
Organism: Achatina immaculata; assembly: GCA_009760885.1. Taxonomy (NCBI): domain Eukaryota; kingdom Metazoa; phylum Mollusca; class Gastropoda; order Stylommatophora; family Achatinidae; genus Lissachatina; species Lissachatina immaculata. The sequence goes on from CM019691.1 coordinate 74,456,919, forward strand.
GCTCTGAGCTTTTACAGCGTGCGGATTGCTTGTGAAGTGGACATCTGCGTTTAAGCATCATACAATGGTCAAAATGCAGAGGAGTGTCGAACAGCGATAAAGTTTTGTGTTTAAATAGAAAAATCTGCGACCAAGATGCTTGCTATGATACAGAAAGCCTAAAGGAAGGATGCTTTATCGAAAACACAAGTGTTTCAGTAGCACAAGACTTTCAATGAAGGAAGAGAGAACGTCAAGGATGAACAATGCTTGCAGGACGCTCATTAAATGTGCAAATCAAAGATGAAATCAATGCTCATTACCCTTTTTGACTCTAAAGGTATTGTCCATAAGGAATTTGTACCACCCGGACAAATGGTTAACACAGCATTTTATGTGGACGTGCTTAAACGGCTGAAGGACAGAGTCACACGAGTCCCCCCGGAGATCACTAACACCTAGGTTCTTCACCGTGACAGTGCACCGAGCCATGCGTTCCTGCTAGTGAGAGAGTTTCTGATGAAACAAACCGTGGCAATGCTGTGCCAGTCTTCCTACAGCCCGGAGTTGGCCCTGGTTGACTTCTTTTTGTTTCCCTGGCTCAAATCAAGCTTGGAAAGCCACCATTTGAGACTATTAAAGACATGCAAGCTGCCATGGTGAGTGCTTTGAAGGAGATCTCTGTTCAAGACTTCCAGGTGAGCTATGATGTTATTTCGAGGAATTTTAAGTATATGTAAGTATATCTTGAACAAATCAAATTTTAAGAAATCAGTCTCATTGCTTACCAGACACACCTTGTATAACTTTGTCAAGAGCTGTTGTCATGACCACTTGCCCCATCTATACTTTCTTAGTACTTGCAGCATGCCAACTTCCCAACTGTGATATATCACACACTCTAGCAATTAATTTGTGGGGGAAGTCAAAATAAGAATGTTGTTATATTTGTAGATTTGGGTGTATCATGTGAGAAAATTGGTGAGATAGCCCATTGTTTTAGGGGTTTTTTGTGATTTCTGGTAAATGTAAATTTAGGATAAATTTTTAAAAAAGAACCAATTGTATAGCCTTGTAAATACAGCCTGCTTACTTCAAAGATAGTAAGGTAGTTTTTCACCATTCTGTTCTGTCTCTGTTCCCTCTTTTTTTCTGCTCTATCTTTGTCTTTATTGTTTCTTTTCTTCATGTTATTTTGTTTTATCCCTCCAGCTTTTAATAATTTTTCACATTAATTTTTGCATTGTCCTGACCTCCAGCTTTTGCCTGTTTGAAAATCTTGATAGCTGGAGTTGTGAGAGGCAGTGTTTCAGTCCAGCTCTCACCACATTGTCCAAAACTCCAGCTTTTGCCTGTTTGAAAATCTTGATAGCTGGAGTTATGAGAGGCAGTGTTTCAGTCCAGCTCTCACCACATTTCATCAGGCCAGCTGAAAATGAGTAATTTGTGCTGGGATGATATGTCATTGTTCATCTTTGTCTACTTTTTTCAAAAATGATAAAATAACAGATGTAGAAAAGTGGGTAAGGTTGAAGGTGACTGTATTATAAAAGAATATGTAAAGGTTCTTTGATCTGAAGAATTTTTGTAACAAGTGATATTTGGGACACTTACATTCATCAGCTGAGATTAACCCACACAACAAATGTTTCAGATTTCAAAGATTGAGAATTTAAACCATCTCTCAGAACTGCGAGTGCTGAACCTAGCAGGAAACCTCATCACTCACGTAGATGACCTCATGGGACTTAACTCTCTGGCTGAACTCAATCTCAGACGCAACAAAATACGAACAGTGGTCAGTGAATTTATTCCAGAGTGAACAGAAGTTTTTCTGCAGTGAATCTCTGTGACTTTCTTCATTTTCACAGCATTTTTTCTGTCAGTAGTGAATTTTTTCTGTCATATTTTTTTTATAGCAAAATGTTGACATTTCATAAACTCTGGATGCTTGGACAAATTCATTGTGTGTTTGTATGTGTATTGATTATTGTGGGTATTAATAGAAGACCATGCCCTTAGCCATTCTAAATTAGGAAACATTTTCTTACTTAGTGTTTATTATGAGCAAGTACATTCACTCTGTTGACTTGGAGATGACTGCAGAGTTTTGGTTATGATTCGAGTGAAGTATTTTCTTGATCAGTTAACAAATATTGTCATTTTCTGGGCCTGATATTTACAGTATTATTTTAACATTTTCAGCCAGTGCTTTTTTTTTTTCTTTAGCTCGCTTAATTTCACTGTTGCTGCAAAGTTTTAACTAGTAATCCATAATATTTGCAGAAATTTTCATTTCATCATCATCATCATCAGGTGCCGTGCCGACTGGCATTGGCTATTATGCTTCTCCAGAGTACCCGATCCTTCATGCAGGCCATCAGTTCAGTTGGTGATCTCCTCTCACACCATCCCGTCAGACTGTTCAGTATCATTTCTCTTGGTCTTCCTCTTGATCTTCTTCCTTCTATTTTTCCTGTTGTTATAATATTTTCAATGCCCCCTCTTCTCATTGCATGTCCTATGAAAGTACATTGTCTCTCTCTTATCTTTTTGACAAGGTTTTTTGTCTCTCCAGCTCTTCTCATACATTCTTCATTAGTTATTTTTGCTGTCCAGGGGATTCGCAACATTCTTCTAATAAACCACATTTCTGCTGCTTCCAATGATTTTTGTGCAGACTTGCCTATTGTCCATGATTCACTTCCGTATAACAAGATAGGTAATTTTCATTTGGACTTCTTTAAAATATATAAAGTAAAGGTAAAAGTAATCCTGTCATGCTTTGGAGGCACATAGGGGTATGGTGTTAGTGCCCATATTCTTCTTGACCTGTCAACATACTAGAGGGTGATATGGTCAGTATCATGCCTGGCTGCCTTTCCTTCCCCAGCTCTAGAAGTAGTCAGGTACCCATTTCTATTTATTCTAAAACTAGTAGATTTTTAAAGAGTGATATCATTACATTTGATTGCTGTGAAGTTTCTATGTTGGCTCATTCAAAAATTAGTTTCCTATTCCTGTTCCACAGGCTGAGATAAATACTTTACCTCATTTGCAGAGACTCTTTCTCAGCTTTAATGAGATCTCAAGGTTGGAACACTGTTATTTTATTATTTATGATTATTTGTTATTTATGATTAATTTATCAGACTGCTGGGTCTGTTGCTTAGTTTTTATAATTTTGCTTGAAGAAGGATGTTTGACAAGGATTCTTGTTATGCTCTTGTGAAGTAACATGAAAGTTCATTTTTGGGAACACCTTGTAGAAGGTGGACAGGATTTTTACCTTTTATGGTGGTTTGCTGGTCCTAATGTAAGTGTTATACTCTGGTACAATAGTCTTCACTTACCTAAAGCAGTTTGGAATATTTTGTTAGTGACAAGTGTGCAGACATATTTTATGATGACTTACATATTGGCACAAAAATTTTAAAAACATGTTTCCTACTTGCTTGTATTAGACATCTTATTTCCCCTGTCAGCGCTAATGTTTTAGTAGGCTGTGAAAAAATTGTACTTGGTGATACAAAATTGTGGAAAGTTGCTAAGATTGTTGTATTCTAAAAAACTTAGTCCTATCATAGCCTTAGGGATAGACGTTACTCTTCACATTTTCCTGGACCTGACGGCAGACTAGAAGGTGAAGTTATCATCATGCCTTGCCTTGATCAGATGGCACACTGGAGGGTGATGTTATCATTATGCCTTGCCTTGATCAGATGGCACACTAGAGGGTGATGTTATCATTATGCCTTGTCTTGACCAGATGGCACACTAGAGGGTGATGTTATCATTATGCCTTGCCTTGATCAGATGGCACACTAGAGGGTGATGTTAGCATTATGCCTTGTCTTGACCAGATGGCACACTGGAGGGTGATGTTATCATTATGCCTTGCCTTGACCAGATGGCGCACTAGAGGGTGATGTTATCATTATGCCTTGCCTTGACCAGATGGCACACTAGAGGGTGATGTTAGCATTATGCCTTGCCTTGATCAGATGGCACACTAGAGGGTGATGTTATCATTATGTCTTGCTTTGACCAGACGGCAGACTAGAGGGTGATGTTATCATCATGCCTTGACCAGATGGCACACTAGAGGGTGATGTTATCATCATGCCTTGACCAGATGGCACACTAGAGGGTGATGTTAGCATCATACCTTGACCAGATGGCACACTAGAGGGTGATGTTATCATCATGCCTTGACCAGATGGCACACTAGAGGGTGATGTTATCATCATGCCTTGACCAGATGGCACACTAGAGGGTGATGTTATCATCATGCCTTGACCAGATGGCACACTAGAGGGTGATGTTATCATCATGCCTTGACCAGATGGCACACTAGAGGGTGATGTTATCATCATGCCTTGACCAGATGGCACACTAGAGGGTGATGTTATCATCATGCCTTGACCAGATGGCACACTAGAGGGTGATGTTATCATCATGTCTTGCCTTGACCAGATGGCACACTAGAGGGTAGAGGGCCACCTTTTCTTCCCCAGCTCCGAAGAAAACATTCCTACATCTGGGTGACTGGGGCACCTTCAGCTGAATTTGAACCATTGACCTCCATGTGAGAGATGAGTGGACTAACCATTATGCCACTTAGGGTGCACTGTATAGAAAATTTTAAAGGCAGAAAATTGTGAAGGTGATCATTTTTTCTTCTTCTGTCTCCCAAGAACTGCAACTTGATGTTCTTTGCAGCTGATGAGGTGAAGATGTTGAAGCAAAGCATCATGATGGATTGGGAGTGGGTCACAGCTGCTGTTTTATTTCAGTCATTGTGTGGATCTAAAAGGATGGGGGTGTGCAGTGCTTCTTTAGCAGATTCTGTTGCCATGGAGACCATGAGGATCCCTGACCTGTTACTGGTGGGTACTAACAGAGGTGGGGCTGGGTCTTGGTCAGCTGTGGTTCACCAACCCTGATGCTAGCACATCAGCTGTGTGTCACTCACCACCAGATCAGACAGTGTTGTCACCTCTAGTTGTTGTTTTTTGTTTTAGAATAAATTGTCATGGAAATGTCACTGCTTTTTCACAGACAGATATTTACATGTTCCTAAACAATGAAAACTGGAAAACTTTTTTCTTTAAATCAGTTACTTTATGTTCATGTACTAATACCTCTTCTTCTATTACTATAAAAATCTGTTTCAATGTTCCTAGCTTTGAGGACATCCAGTGTGTGGCAGACTCTTCTAGTTTGTCAGAAATCTCACTAGATGGAAACCCACTGTCTCAGGATTCAGGCTACAGACAGTCCATGCTTAAACATATGCCACAGCTCAAACAGCTGGACATGAAGCACATCACTGTAAGTGTCTGTCAGTTCTCAGCTGCATTTGTTAGCTCATCCATTCACAGTTCAGAGTACTGACCATTTTCTGTGTCTGCCAGTTAGTGTCCTTCATTCATCCAATCAGATGCAGTTGTGGGTGGTTTTATTTTCAGCTCATTCCAATTTTCTAGAATTATAGCAGACAAATGTCCTTTTTTCAGCTTATTCCAATTTTCTAGAATTATAGCAGACAAATGTCCTTTTTTCAGCTTATTCCAATTTTCTAGAATTATAGCAGACAAATGTCCTTTTTTCAGCTCATTCCAATTTTCTAGAATTATAGCAGACAAATGTCCTTTTCTCAGCTCATTCCAATTTTCTAGAATTATAGCAGACAAATTGTATAAACTAGAAAAAAAGTAGGAACAACTTTATTACTTAACATTTACAACGATGTGACGTTCAGCACTAGTCTTCTTCATACAAACACAAACAGGACAAAGAATCAGACAGAGGTTATGAATTCTGTGTAAAAGAAATAATTAAAAAATAATAAAAATGGAACTTAGCTTCAGTCTTGGAAGAATGTAAGTTGAAACTTGTATGTCCACTTTTAAGAACGCAGTTGATATGCGACCGTTCCTACGTAGAATTCATGTGAATCTATACTTTGTCTCCTCTGTCTGATTCTTTGTCCTGTTTGTGTTTGTATGAAGAAGCCTAGCACCGAAACGTCACATTGTTGTAAACATTAAGTAATAAAGCTGTTCCTACTTTTTTCCAAGTTTATACATTTTGGTATCACAGCTTTACTGCAGTGCCTTGTATATAGTTGTATACACACACACTAATTATTGTGTGTTATAACAGATAAATGTCCTTTTTATCAGCTCATTCCAATTTTCTAGAATTATAACAGACAAATATTTTTTTTTTCAGTCCACCAAAAATTACCATCACATGATTTATTAAGCTTGTTTGAACTGGCTTTGATTTTTATAATTAAATATATAGATCTGTACAATGACTTCAGTGAAGTTGTAGGGAATGAAGTTGGTGGTGAAGAGAAAGGACTGCATAACAAAACAGTTCTGTGACATTTCAACTTTTATCAGTATCAAACAAGTAAGTCACACAGGTGACATAGAAAAGCACAAAATTGGATAAAGATTAACTAGATGTTTGAGAAAAGATGATTTACTAAAATCTCAGTTGTCTTTTCAGTCATTGCTGTTTGCAAACTGGAGTTTTGGTTTTTCCTTTCTATTTTAACTAGGAAGAGGAACGAAGGTTGGCATCTGTCATGGCCAGGAAAGAAGAGGAAAAGAAGAGAGAAGTAAACAAACTAGCAATCTTAAAGGTATAGAATATGTCTATCATATTCATAAAATTATTTCAATTATAGATACCACCAAACTATCTTGTTTGAAATAAAAACTGCCATCTGTAAATTTTAGGAACTATTTATTCTGAATGAAGATGTCCCATGCAGAAGTGTTTGTAGTCCCTAAGAGAATCCAGTACATGCAGACCAGAACAGACAGTCCTGGCTGGAGAATATGCATCTAGTGCAGAAGTTGCAGGGTTGACCCTTAGAATCTGTAGAGAGCCGAGGACTTCATCTGGCAACAAAGCTCCAGATTAAGCATGGCTTAGCTGTTCACACTGTGCTCCTGTTACAGTTTTTCCATCTCCCAGTATGTTCACTTTATGACCTCTCTAATTAGCATACAAAATTTCCATCAATAGAAGGAAAGAATGATAACAGATGGAAATGAAAATTTAAATGTTAAACATGATGCTTATATTCTATTTATTGTTATCTGTTATCGTTCTAATTCTACCATTTTTAAGCTGCCTGTATATAACTTGTGTTTTATCTACTTCTGTGTGATAGTTCTTAAATTTTTTTCTCTACTTTTAAAAATTCTTTTCTCTGTTTATGTTTCTTAAATCCTTTTCTCTATTTTTTTCATAAATCCTTTTCTCTGCTCATGTTTCTTAAATCTTTTTCTCAGTTTATGTTCCTTAATTCCTGTTTTGATGTGTATGTTTCTTAAATCCTGTGTCTGTGTTTATGTTCTTAACTCTTCCCGTGCCATTGGTCGATTTTTTACCCTTCCGGTTTTCCGATGTGTGCCAACGGTCGATATATTGACTTTTGGTTTGTTTCAATAAAAGAAGCGTGTAACATTTAGATTATACATATTTCGTCCGCGTTTCCGGTGACACTTTTCAAAACGGTGAAAGAGTGCTTAGTTACGAGCGATGCAGAGTGAGAAAAAGGAAGAGAAACATGGACATTTTTCAATTTTTGATGATGTAGATAGGGGTATGGACATGGCCTGTGAATGTATCCAAAGTAGATCTAGACATATTTAGACAACTGGAGAAGTAGTTAGTAGGTTATTTCAGACATTAATTTAGCGAGAATGCAACATAGAATCAGAATATGAGATCGACAAGTAGATCTAGACATCTCAGATGGTAAGTAGTGTAGATCTAGACCTAGCCGATGGTGAGCTGGGCACAGTCATTGTCTAAAAACATCACATTACTTCTTTTTTCCTAAAAAACTCTGCATTTATGAAATTTTCATACATTTAGTTATACTTTGAAACATAATAAGTACACAGAAGTACTGTTTTCCATTCATTTTACAACTATACTCCCTATACAGATCAAGACCCGCGCTTTTATTCCGGTACCCGTCTGAATGTCCGCGTTTCTTCATCTGGCACGGGAAGAGTTAATCCTGTTTCTCTGTTTATGCTTCTTAAATCCTATTTCTCTATTCATGCATCAAACGTTCAAGGAAAGGCGACGTCTTGCCATCAACAATGCTAAACGTCAGTGGGAAATGATGCAAGGGTCAGTGTCACAGCCAGGGCTTCATGTGAAAGTAAACACAACAATGCCTGAGCTATACGCAAATCACTTAGGCTCTGTACCCAATAGTGAACTTGTTTCACCTCATTCTGGTGAGACCGATGGCCTAGACATTGAATCATTTACTAGGTACGCACCTTGTTGCAACATTTTGTTGCTACACCTTGTTGCTACATTTTGTTGCTACACTTTGTTGCTACATCTTGTTGCTACACCTTGTTGCTACACTTTGTTGCTACATCTTGTTGCTACACCTTGTTGCTGCACCTTGTCAAATCTTGGGAAAGTTTGGGGGTAGGGTTTAATAAACAAACTGGTTTTTAAATTCAGAGTATCATTTAACCCAGTGTTTCCCATACTTTTTTTGGATCATGCCCCACCTCAACACCTTAAAGATTTTGATCACCCCCCCCCCCCCCCAAGCATATTAATCATCCAAGTTCTGAAAAAATATAAGTATATTCTAATTGCACATCCACCCCAACCCTCCCAAAATATTTCAACTGCCTCTCTGTGGGGCATATGCCTCACATTGGGAACATTAACCAATATTTAATATGAGATAGACTATGAGATAGTTTTGAAGTGGTACTTAGTCTCCCTGTAACTGCATAGTGAAGTTTTTGCAGCCGATGCTGTGGTGCTGATCAAGAAACACAGATCTTTCTTCCTTTATCATTCACTTCTACCACCAAGATTGCCCCGCGATACTACTGAATTATCTCCTGTGGTCCTCAAGAGAAGTCTCATTTAGGATGGAGGCTCAGAGCATCAAGGGGCTTGGGCCTATATTCTTGGTGGTCACAAAACAGAATTGCATGACACCATAGTTTTCTTTGCACCAGTTTAGCCTCAAGTTGGACTTTCCTCAACAGAACCTCGACGTGGTTTGGATATCAAATCCTTCAGGTGAGAGGAGGTTGCCTATCTAGACTGACTGGTCCAGTGTCTCAGACTTCAGCATTTGGCGTTTTGTGGCTGCTACCTTCCCTAGTGGTTACAAAGATGTGGCTTTCGTCGAGAAGGACTAACCTTCACCACATGTCAGTTTTTACCCTGGGTTAAGCCAGTTTAGGCATATTTTCCTAGTTCGGATGCACACAGGACATGGCCAACCTCTAGAACAGAGGCATCATAAATCCTCACCTTGAGGCTACTGGCCCCACCGATTAAACGTCACTTATTTTCATCTTGTGGCACCACTGCCTGACCGACAAAGACCATAGACTGCCTGCCTGGCAACCCTCTTCGCATTTTTCTTCACAGGCCAGGAGGAGTTTAACCCCGCTCACGGCAGCCAAAGAATCCCGCCAAAACCGGTCACAGCAGCTCTGCATGGCTGACGTGAAACACAGATGACAGTGAATCAAATGGGTAGTGATCCTAGTGTGCTAGCTTTTGTTTCCAGTGTTGAACTAGGGGCAGGCTTCAAGTTTTTTCTTTCATGTCAAATCTTATGAAAGATTCGAGCAAAAAGGGAAACAAATCAGTCCCTGCCTTTTGGCCACACTGTTGTGGTCCTACATGTTGTTTCCAGGAGTATTGAAGAAGTGAGACAGGGTCTTGATCAGCTTTGTTTCATGTCTGAAATTACTGTACCAGCCTTCTGGCACAGGTGTCTTTAGCACTCCTGGATGAGGCTATCCTTCACTTGGACTAAGTAAACATTGATATACCATGTCATATGTATGACCATACTTACCAAGTCCACTTTGAATCTCCAAGAAAACCACAGCAGTCATTCCCTTTCTCACACATGGCCTTTTCTCCCAAATCATCATTAACATAGACTACAGAGGGCACAAGTTTCTAGTTTCAGGCAGATCAGGCGGGGGAAGGAAAATTCCTCTGAATTTCATGACAAACATGTTTTAATTATTTAAAGTTTTCATGAAAGTTATGACTGTAACACAAATTTCTGTTGTATCTCATAAGCTTTTCATGAGAGCTATGACTTTTACACATTGTATCTTGTAAGGTTTTCATGAAAATTATGACCATAACACAGGTATCTGTTGTATCTGGTATGTTTAGCAGTGACATGAGAAGTAGGCCAAGCAGTGCTTATAGTAATGCCACAGACTTGGAGAATGCTGCAGATGATGGTCAGAGGGAGTATATGAGAGGCACCATTCGTAAACTGGAGGCAAAGTTCCCACAGAGGAGTGGTGGAGCTGGTGGAGATACTGGTGCACTGTAAGTCTAAATGTGTGTGCAGGATACCATGATAATTTTATGCTGATGTGATTGCTCAAGTTTGTGGTGGAAACATTGTGATCAGAGTGTATCTTATTAAAATCTTGTTTTACAGAAGCAGCACAATAATCTGGGACGGTGTCAACATGCTGGAGCAGATAGAGGGTGACACACTTTCTCTCTACGGGCCGCAGTCTCTGGAAGCTTTCGACAGAAACTGGGGAATACAGGCAGCCGGTGTGGTCAATGTCATCATTTTTAAGTACATTGATTTTGATGCAGTTGTCAGGCAGCTGCCCAAGATCAGAGTCAGGTTCCCGGCTACTCAGGTTAGTCACCCATCACCCCAGGATTTGCAGTATCACTTTTAGTTTTTTTGTTTTTTTTTTAAAGCGAACGAAGATGAAGAAGAAGAAGAAGAAGTTTTTTTAATCCTCCTAAAAGTGACACTTCACATACTTAGATGATAAATGCATGAAATTTGGTGATTTATGTAAGTGTACACAAACAGTACTTCAGATTGCAAATTTAACTCTTCACTTGCCTGCTGCTTTGTCAAGTTTTTGCCAGGGTCCTTATAGGGACCCTAGCTTCGTTTCATTAAAAACCTGGTGTAACTTTTGATTGTGAACAGTTTAGTATGCATGTCTAGTGACCTTTGTCACCATTTTGAAAGCATCATAACAATAGGGGTCAAAATACAGCGTTTCAATTGAAGAAAAATCAATTTTTGTGCAACTTCAGAGGCAAACATGTCCCCCTACAACTAGACCACTGTTTGTGAATGTACCCCAAGTGGAGTTAGACTATTAGATGGACTAGAGAAGTAGTTAGAAGGTTATTTCAGGTATTAAAGTGAACATGCAACATAATCACACGACGAGATCAGATAAAATGACAAAGTTGATCTACACATCGCCGGTGGATCGATGCTAGTCCTAGACCTATCTGATGGACAGTAACACACAATTATCAGTTAAAATCATCACACTACATCTTTTTTCCTAAAAAAACTCTTCATTTATGAAATCTTCTTACATTTATAGCTATTTGGAGGCATAATACGCATACTTTTAACATGGAAATAATTAGTTAAAAACTATCCCCTATACATATCAAGACCTACGATTTTTGTCTGGCACAGAGTGGAATGTCCTCCAGTATGCGAAGAGTTAAATAAAATATGTATGTACAAGTAGACATGATTTATGAGGTCATCATAATCAGTGATGTATTCAAGTCCTTTATGACAAGTCTCTCTTCACACATCACCATCTTCAGATCACAAGTCAGTTCACACATCACTATCTTCAGGTCACAAGTCAAATCCAAGCCACTACTCTCCATCTCTCAGATCAGATCTTTAAAGTGTCTTGAGCCCAAGCAGTCAGCTTAAATCTACAACCCTTAAAATAAAGTTCTTATAAAATATGTGAAGATAAGAGTTACATATAAATTATAATGATAAAGAATTTGAAAATAAAATATGTATATATATATATGTATAAAATTTGTTTTCATAAAAGTATGCATTTTTTCTGGAAAAAAAGATAGATGACCCCTCAAAATATTTTCAATGAGCTGAGCTATAAATTGAATGTACTAAAAGTTTTAAAGAATACCTTCATTACAAGGCTGACATTGCTAAAGCTATACTGGAAACACAATGGGAAAATGAAGAGTGGAAATGGAAGAACAATGTAATTATGAAGTGATTGTTGGAGCTAGGACAAATTATTGGTACTGGTAGGAAACCTGAACTGTGTGGCAGAAAACACACTGTAAACAACCAGTGCTTCATGTAAACTATTAAAGTAATCCTGTCATGCCTTGGATGCACATAGGGAAATGGTGTTAGTGCTCATATTTTCCTTGACCTGTCAGCACACTAGAGGGTGATATGGTCAGTATCATGCCTGGCCGCCTTTCCTTCCCCAACTCCAGAAGAAGTCGGGTATCCATTTCTACAGCTGGGTGACTGGGGTGCCTCCAGCTGGATTTGAACCCCCAACCTTTGCCATGAAAGACCAGTGCACTAACCACTTTGCCACTCAGACATCAAGAATTGATACATGCCCCACAATAATTCTCAAAAAAGCAAGATCAATACCGGAAGCTCTTCAGTGCAATGAACTACCAGACCTTAAGGATGTCTTGTCAGAAATTTCATTCCACTGTGATATAGTAGGCAATAAGAAAGCTGACCATCTGGCGAAAGAGGGCATTGGAATGGAGCAACCAGACATACTGATCACCTATAATCAGAAGAAAAAGCATGATGAAAACCTACAGGAAGCCATAAGCACCACTACATGATGACTGTCACATGCTAAACAGAAAGGAACAAGTCACCATTTTCCATCTCTGAACAGGACACAGCCAACTCCGAAGTCATGTATACAAAGTTTAAAGTTGGTACTACTACTCTTTGTACACATGCCCAGATGCCACAAACTGTAGAATATATCCTCCAGAACTGCACCAGCTATGAGACACTGAGAAACAATTATTGGTCCAGTGAAACTACCAAAGAAGATAAGCTCTATGGTTCCATACATGAATTACAAAAAAAAAAAGTAATGAAATTTATCCAAGAGACAGGACTGCAGATATAGACAGAAACTGCATATGAAGAAGAATAGATTAACTCTTTCCATGCCCCAGAAAAAAATTGCAGATGTTCCTGTCTGTGCCACACAAAAAGCGTGGGTCTTGATATGTATAGAGGGTATAGTTGTAAAAGTGAATGTACAAAGTATTTCCACTTTAAAAGTATACATATTATGCATGAAAATAGTTGTAAATGTAAGAAGATTTCATAAATTAAGAGTTTTTTTAGGAAAAAAGAAGTCATGTGATGATTTTAGCTCATAATTGTTTAGTGCTTACCATCGGCGATGCCTAGATGTACAATGTTTGCCATCGGCGATTTCCAGATCTACTTAAATTTTCATCCGATCTCATTGTGTGGTGGCATTCTCACTAAAATAATGTCTGAAATAACCTTCTAACTACTTCTCCAGTCCATTTAATAGGTCTAGATGTACTTTGGGTACATTCAGGAACAGTGGTCTGGTCATAGGACATGTCCTTGTGCCTCCAAAATCGCAATAAATACTGAAATTTCTCTATTAATTCATCGCTTTCACTCAGTTGTTCCTTTTGATTGAACTATGAAATGTCACCAGACATGCGCAGATAAATCATGTACGATAAAAAGTTTTACAATAGTTTTACGTTGCAGCGAAACAAAATCACTATAATGACAATGGCAGTCGCTAGACTAACAGGAAGTTATCACGATATCGACAATGGCAGTTGAAAAGTTCAAATGGCATCAGTTTCATTAGTTATTCCTCCCCTGTAGAGTATGAGTTTTCTTTTGTTGTATTTATACTCTATTTCTGTCAATAAACATCTCCTCCATGTTTGTGTATCCATAAATAGCAACACTGAAGATATTTTTTTCTATTTTCAGACCCTGGTCTTTTGCTCAACAAATATTCACAGTCTTCAGCAGATCAATGCATTATCTTTGGTACGAAGATTAGACAATTTAACCATTGACCTTGATGGAAACCCAGTGACTAAGTTCACCTTATGGCGAATGTATACACTGTTCAGACTATCACATTTTGCTCTCAAGAAAATCAATGATGTTGAGGTAAGAGCTTATTTACTTCATGAAGTGATATTTTTATGCCTTTTATTTGTACAAGTATTTCATATTCAGTAGAATGTAAACAATTCTTTTATGACACAAGTCAAGTAGAAAATATGAACACCTCATGAATTCAGACGAAGGACAAATAATCAGTCCATAAAATGATTATTTCATCTCTAGATATTTATATCTAGTCATATCTGTAGATACTTATATCTAGTTATATCTGTAGACAATTATATCTGTAGATAGTTATATCTAGTTATATCTGTAGATAGTTACATCTAGATTTCAGACAGTCATTGCCTTTAACCCCCCCCCCCCACTGTCTTTGTATGTAAAAAATTCTAGTTGTGGAATTTTAATATTATAAAAATTTTAGGCTGTGATCTGCTACAGCTTCATAAGAGAGTCAAAAACATGTTTCAGGTATCCTCAAGTGACATTGCAAATGCTGAGAAATTATTTGGACCATTGTCTGCTGTTGCTGCATCTAGTTTGCCTTCATACCGTTTCTTTCCGATTATGGGTGATGGGAGAAGAAAAGCACCAGTGGATGGGAAGAGACAGCAGGAGGTAGGGAAGGCGAGTGGTGACAAAATTCAGACTGAGCTGATTGGCAGAGCAGGACTCATATATGTGCCTCCAGAAGCTAAACAGGTGAGGAAACTTGCTTGAAAGTTCCAGTTAAAGAAATGTCTGTAAAACTCGAGAACATTTAGCATGAGAAATTCAGCGTAAAGAAAATAAAATGTCATACTGCATTTCTTGAAAATGACCTGCCTTCACCTCTGGTATAGTCCCATCGAGCCAATTTTGTTTTATGGATGTGAAGCATAGTCCATGAATAAGAGAGTACAGCGAGAAATGGAGGCCATGGAAACGTGGCTTATAAGAAAGATGTTGAAGGTACCATGGACAGCTTAAAAAACCAATGAAGAAGTCTTAAGAGAGGCTGGAGTTAAAAGGCAAATTACAGCAAAGATCAGAGGCAGACAAGTGAGATTTGTAGGACATTTTCTGAGAAGAGGAAAATTGGAACACATTGTGGCAAGTGGAAACATTGAGAGAAGAAGAGACAGAGGAAGACAGAGAGAGAAGTTACTGGATGGGCTGTCAGTATGGCTAGGAAGAAAGTCACCGGCGGATTGCATAATCAAGTCTAAAGACAGGGAATTGTGGAGAGAAATGATCGCCTACGCCACACAGCACGGCACGTGATTGATTGATTGATTGATTGATAGTCCCATATACAGTACATGCCACCGATATTCAGAGTGAACATCTTTCTTTCTTTATCCTAACTTAAATGATAGCTGTATGTACAATGTATTCTGATGCATTTCACCTTGCAGTTTCATAAGCAGTTTTCTCTAAAATGGTAATCCATTTTTACATCAGGAAAGACTGGAGTATGTTATCTGCAGATCTACAACCCACTGCCTTCACTTGATTAAGTGATATGCTTCTGGTTCACCCAAGCTCCTTTCTTCAGTGAACACTAATTGTTCTAAATCTGAGTCATCATATATTTCAAACTGACTCAAGAAAAATGCAAAGTATCTAAGAAGAATTATAACATAATTTATAAGGAAATGGGGTAATTACTTGATCAGCATGTACTTTTGGAAATACCTAAACACCGTTTTTTTTTTTCATTTGCCATGAACTCTGGTGGGTTCCCTTATTCATCGCACTAATCTACATTGTCTTATGTCACTGCTGTGGAAATGAAACACATTGCTTTTATGACTCAAAGCAAATTTACTTACATTTAAAGCAGATTTTAAGCATAAATAAATTTGCTTTGAATCATTAATAATTTTATGTTGCCTGCAGGATTTCTGATCAGCCATAGAAAAAGAGAGTCCTAGTTAAAATCATGAACTGATGCCTTCTAGATCAGACCAGATAACTGGCATGTATATCAAAAGACTAAATCTTATGGCAGATAAATTCAGAGAATGATGACTATGAAACAGCTTCAGCACCAACATTTCATGATGTCATTTTCAGCATAAAACAGAATGAGGCATGAGTTACTGAATAAAGTTGTTCAGTAAGCTGATCTCAAGGTCAGAACTGCTTTGTGGGTTGGAGTTCATTTTTGCAAAGCAGTATTTGGACTTGTATATGTACACAGTGGACCATTCTCTCATGGTGAAGATAGGCGGTTCAAATCCTGCCAGAGGCATCCCAGTTACTCAACTGTAGAAATGGATACCTGGAAGTTGGGGAAGGAAAGGCTGTCAGGTGTGACATGGACCACATCACCCTCTAGTTTGCTGGCAGATCATGGAAAATATGAGCACTAATACCACATTCCCCCCCCCCATTTGCCTCCATGGCATAATAACGTTATCTTTTCCTATATGTACATAGTAACAGTGACAAGCAAATGTATGCAGATAATGAATAAGCCAGAAGATCAGTGTTGTATGATCTTCATGGAACTGCGGACATGTGTTCTTTACATCTATGAAGATGTAGTTGAATGGGTTACAAACTTACTGACATTGAGTAAGCCAAAGAAGCAAATTTTACTATCATGAGCTCTATGCTGAACCTTTTCCCAGTAGCCAGGTTCATGCAGTGTACCACCTGTTCTTAGAACCATCTAGGCAGACTCTGCTGTGTTGAACCTTATCCCAGTAGCCAGGTTCATGCAGTGTACCACCTGTTCTTAGAACCGTCTGGGCAGACTCTGCTGTGTTGAACCTTATCCCAGTAGCCAGGTTCATGCAGTGTACCACCTGTTCTTAGAACCATCTGGGCAGACTCTGCTGTGTTGAACCTTTTCCCAGTAGCCAGGTTCATGCAGTGTACCACCTGTTCTTAGAACCATCTAGGCAGACTCTGCTGTGTTGAACCTTATCCCAGTAGCCAGGTTCATGCAGTGTACCACCTGTTCTTAGAACCGTCTGGGCAGACTCTGCTGTGTTGAACCTTATCCCAGTAGCCAGGTTCATGCAGTGTACCACCTGTTCTTAGAACCGTCTGGGCAGACTCTGCTGTGTTGAACCTTATCCCAGTAGCCAGGGTCATGCAGTGTACCACCTGTTCTTAGAACCGTCTTGGCAGACTCTGCTGTGTTGAACCTTATCCCAGTAGCCAGGACAAAGAAGTTCTACAGCCTGTTCTTAAAATCATTTCATCATCATCTGGTGCTGTACCGACTGGAATTGGCTATTATGCTTCACCAGAGTACCTGATCCTTCATGCAGGCCATTAGCTCAGTTGGTGATCTCCTTGGCAGACTCAAAGAGTGAAACAAAGAGTCTTGGCCAACTTGATTATTGGCTTTCTGATAATTTTGCTTCCCTTGGGAACAACTGTGTTAAGAACACACGTATCTTAACATAGTGTTTGTGAGATAGGGAACATAGATCTGTTTGTTTAAAAACTCTGACCTACTTCTGTAGCCCAGAAACTTGAAGCAATCAACACTAATTGTAACTGTTATTTTTGTAAAATGTAATGTCAGGTTGGTGGACGGATGGGGACATGGAGGTCGTCGGCAGGGATGAGGAAAGTCTGGCCTGAAACCAATGAATCCAGGACGTGACAAGCCTATGAGTCTTTACAGCAATGGCTATCAGAATGATGTAAACAAAACAGAGCCAGCAGACTATAGGTGGCAGGGAATGGATATCATTGAAGCACTCATCGGATTCCTCATCCCAAAGTCAGAGTGTCTTTGTGGAACTGTCTCAAAACTATCTGACATGGAGAAGGGACTTAAGTACAGCCACCAGAGGCTGGAAAACAAAGTTTTGGCCAGGCCATCCTACACCATTGTCTTCATGGCAGTCCAAGCAAGACCACAGTCTGCACTAGCAAGGAAAAGTGCTGAAGTCGGAGGTACCCAGCCAAAAGGTGCATCGCAAAAATCAGGTTAACACGCATTATTGCTAATGAAATGTCTCTATCTACAGTTTTCAAACATGGTGCTTGCTCTGTGAAGACTAACCAGGCAAGTGCAGTGCCAGGCCCCCTGCTCGAAAGGATCCACCCAATGCTACTGGAGGTCCTCTCAGTTCATCTTGTGGAGCCAGGGGACATGAGAGTAGAGCCACTGGCCAAAAAAATACATCAGAAAACTGCCAAAAAGCAAGAACTTAAAATAATGCAGTGGAATGCTGAGAGTGTCAGCAGTATTAGAGATGGCTATAACAAAAAGGTTGAACTAGAGAACATACTTTTTGCAGAGCAGGTAAGTATATGCTGTATACAGGAGACACACCTAACCAAAGATGCCGCCTTTAAAATCAGAGGCTACCAGTGTTTTAGATCAGACCGACAGGACAGAAGAAAAGGAGGAGTACTCACACTTGTTAAGAATAACATCAGCGCATGTCAGGTGGGAGTGTTCATGGAAGGAGCCGAATATCAGATGATCCATCTAAAAAGTAGTAATACAGACTTCCACCTCCTTTACTATTACTGTCCTAATGACTGCCCACTTGCTCTAGAAACAATCCCACACAGAGAGACAGATGGTCTGTGGCGATTTGAACAGCCATTCCCAGAGCTGGTGCTGTGACCATGTAGACAAGAGAGGATAGGAAGTTGAGAGCTGGTAGGATGATAATGGACTTCTCCTGATCAACCAGCCAATGGATCGCCCAACATTTTACTCAAGGGCTTGGCATACAACCTCAGCACCAGATCTGGCATTCCACTCTCCAGATCTGATTACACGCAAAGTTGGAAAACAACTTGGAGGTAGCGACCATTGACCGGTCTTCCTGAAAATAGAAAATTAGCTCCTTAACTCCAGTATCCCTCTCCCTAGATGGAACTATAAAAAAACAAACTGGACAATGTACAGGCATCGTACTGGTATCCTCGTGGGACAGCTGTCCATAGAAGGTAAGGATATTAACAGCATAGTGAAGGAATTCAATGCTTGTATCCTTCAGGCAGCCCGTGAAACCATTCCCAGAGGAGCTTGTAGGGACTATAAACCATACTGGTCTAGTGAGCTGGGAAAACTCCATGATGACATGGAAACAGCTCAAAAGCAAGCAGAAAATAGACCATGCTAAGAACACCACAATAATTACCAACATGCTTTAGCAAATTTCAGACAGCCAAGCTGCAAGCCAGACAGGAAAGTTGGAGAGAGAAAACAGAGTCTCTAAACTTTGAAAAGGATGGAAGAAAATTGTGGAAACTAATCAAACAGTTAAACAATGAGAGCACTGGAAGAAGTACAAAGATTACGCTAATAGAGGATGTGAAAACTCATACAGGTAAGCAGGTAGCAGATCACTTTGCTAGCATGTTTGCACAGGACTGCAACATTGATATCCTTCCAGAGAAAGAGCGTACAGTGTGCATTGACCCACAGAAAGAAGAGGAACAAGGCAGAAAAGTGGAGGTCATGGATGCACCAATCACACGCAGCGAGTTAGACCTAGCAGTCAGTGAACTGAAACCAAGGAAATCACCAGGACCAGATGGAGTGTCCAATGAAATGATCAAGAACCTGGGAATGGCAGCAATGGGAAAGCTGTTGGATATTTTCAGTATGTGCTGGAGCACAGGTAAGTTACCTCAAATCTGGAAGGAAGCAAGCATGGTACCACTGCTAAAGCTAGGGAAAATACAGCCTCCAACTACAGGCCAATCAGTCTCACTTGCTGCCTCTGCAGAGCGATGGAATGCATCATTGACCTGAGGCTAAAATGGTACCTAGAAAATGAAAACCTCCTCCTACAACAAGCAGGATTTAGGCAGTATTACAGTACAGAAGATCAAGTGACCTATCTCTCTCAAGAGATTAAGGATGCATTCCAAGAGAAAAACCTTGTACTAGCAGCGTGGATAGACCTGAAGAAAGCCTTTGATAAAGTATGGAAAAAAGGTCTGCTGTGGAAACTAAGAAACTGCAATGTGAATGGAAGACTGTACAACTGGATAAAGTCCTATTTACACAATAAAAGAACTAGAGTAATAATTGATGGACACAAAAGCCAGAAAGTACTACTGCGACATGGTGTACACAAAGAGGAGTCCTTTCACCTGCATTATTCCTGGTATTCATTAATGACCTGGTTAAGGAACTTCCCTATGGAATCAAAGCGGCACTGTATGCAGATGATCTGGTCATGTGGTGTACAGATGAATACATGACAGTTGCTACACAGAGACTCCAAAGAACAGCAGACATCTTGACATCATGGACAAACAAATGGTGTGTAAGTATAAACACAAAGAAATCAAGTACCACTCTGTTCACCCTCTCATCTAAACAGAAAGCAGGTAAGATCTTTGTAAATGAAATACCCTTAAGGATGGACAACCAACCCACTTACTTAGGAGTGACTCTTGGAAGCAACACATCAACAGTGCAGAAGCAAAAGCCAGAAGAAAACTAGCCATATTAAGAAAATTGAGTGGAACCACATGGGGAGCTAGTGAAAGAATCCTCAAAAATGTATATCAGCAAAGTATTCTACCACATTTAGAATGTGGCTCAACATCTTGGTGCACAGCATCAAACACTATGCTGCATAATCTAGACAAGGTACAAAATCAGTCACTACGGATTATCACAGGTGCCATGAGGTCCACACCAATAGTAGAAATGCAGAAAATAGTTGGTGTTCAAACGCTAAATGAATGTAGAGACACAAAGGTCATAACCTTGGGAGAGAAATTCCTCAGCTCTGTAAGCTATACCCTGAAGGAGAGATTCATTAACTTGGCACTAAGACGGCTTAAAAAAGCAGCTTCATTCATCAGGCATAAGCTGATACCTGACCTTCTAACTGTAGTTCCTCCATTATCATCTGTTCCAGAGCATACACCATGGAAAGAAGCAGATTATACAAATAACTATTCAGACTGAAGTGAAAGGTGTGCAGAATGGTGAGATGCAAAGCAGTCCTGTAGGATCAACAGCCACACTTGGTTTGCTAGATGACAAATATCCATGTGACACCTGGATATGTGTGTATACAGATGGATCTGCACACAATGCCATAAAGAATGGAGGGGCAGGAGCACATATTGAATATCCAAACAACACCACTGACAAGATTTCCATACCCACTGGAAAATACTGCAACAACTTTGATGCAGAAGTTAGGGCAATTATTGCTGCAGCTGAAAAACTATCAGACTCCAGAATTGATACATGCCCCGTAGTAATTCTCACAGATGCAAGATCAGTACTAGAAGCTCTTCAGTGCAACAAGCTACCAGATCTTAAGGATGCCTTGTCAAAAATTGGCTTACAACATGGAGTCACTTTGCAGTGGATTCCCTCCCACTATGGGATACCAGGCAATAAGAAAGCTGACCGTCTGGCCAAAGGGGGCACTGAAATGGAGCAACCAGACATACCAATCACCTATAATCAGAAGAAAAGCATGATAAAAACCTACAGGAAGCCACAAACAGCACCACATGATGACTGTCACATGCTAAACAGAAAAGAACAAGTCACCATTTTCCGTCTCCAAATAGGACACCGCCAACTCTGAAGTCACATGTATACAAAGTTAAAGGTTGGTACTACTAATCTGTGTACATGTGCTCAGGTGCCCCAAACTGTGGAACATATCCTCCAAAACTCTGTGGTTCCATACATGAGTTACAAAAAAACAGTGAAATTTATCCAGGAGATAGGACTGCAGATATAGACAGACAATGCGTACGAAAAAGAAGAAGAAGAATTTTACTCATTGCCTTGGCACAGTCATCTTTGTTTCCAGTTATCAGTGAAGTTTTACCTTAGTTTATGGTCTGATTGTTGCCACACAGTGGGAGTTAATAACTTTCTTGTCAGATAAGTCATCTGATTATTATAGCATGTAATTCAAGTTTTGCAGGACTTTTGCTTTGCTTTTTTGTTCAGCTCATTTTCACTTTATCTTTTGTACCAGGAGACAAACACAAAAAAGAATTTTGCTCACAGTTGCATAACTGATCTGACCAAGGAGGCAATATTCAGTGACAGAAAGAGAACAGAACTCATGAAAATCTGGCCAGCCTCATAGTGGACATGGTTCTAACCGCTTTGTCGGACATGGCTGACATGGAGTCATATATGAAACGCTCACTTGATGCATTAGAAAAGGGATATATTTGATTATAAATAGATTTGTTTGGATTATCCCATGTATGTGTGTATCAGTGTATAAGGAAAGTTGGTGTTGAATAGAAGATATGCCCCAAGGTTTTGAGGACAGCTTTAACAAGAAGACTGGGAATAACTTGGGAAGACAGTAAAGAGCACAGAAATTTAAGAATGTACAAAGATGTGTGACATAAACCTTTAGATAAATAAACACATTTTAGAAGTGGCCTTGAGATGGACATGAACTATGAATGAGTGAATGGATAACCAACAACAAGCAATGAACCAGGCTTCACAAAGAGGGTGGAGACAGAGCAGACCCAGAGACATGAGGTAAATCTTTCAGGTTGAACATCAGAGTGCAAGAAAGTTAAGGTGGCAAACAGAAGGACACTAAAACCAAGTTGGGTGGAGTTTTTGTCCCTGCCTTGTGTGCTTCTTGGCACAAGTCAAGAGGCAGATGTAAGAGATTTATTCTTGAGCAAACAAAAAAAATGCACTGAGCACCAAATGCAAATAAAATTGACAGCTGGTACAGTCTGAGCAAACTGAGTTGAACTGGTGGCCATTCTTTTATTAATTCCTGCAGAAAACAGAAATAAATATTAAATTATAGCAGGTTATAAAATTAATTAATCTTAACTCATTTTTACTTGAAAAACTAAATCAGTCTATTTTGATAAAGTATACAGTTGCTGAACTGAATGTAATTTTTGTGTTATTTGTCATCGTTGTTACTTGTTTATTTCATTTTTTTTTTCAAGATTTTAAATGGTGGTTATTTTCCCAGCCACAATAGCTTGTATGGAGTTTGTAGTTTCCATAGCTATAACTACAGAGTGGACATAATGGTCCACACCTTAAGTCTTCTAAGTGATTTACTGCAGCATTTGTGGGGCATTCAGCACATTCTTCATTCTGCTGCCAGCTATCATGACCTAAAAATCTACTTAGCAGTCACCAAGAAACACTAGGCTGACCTTTACTCCCATTCCCTGAGGTGTCCATCTCAGTGCTTTTTTGGTAGTGAGTCATCAGTCATCTGCTATTCTAAGTGATTCCTAGGGGACAGCAAACTTTCATTGGAGAATGGTGAACTTTTAAGTATGATGAGGAATGCTGTGAATGTGACAGAATATTTTGGAGTGTGAAAAGGTATGTGTATATACTGCCACTATGTGAAGTTAGGATGAATGAAGTCTGATGTTCTAGTCAGTCTTTTCTGTTAGTGATAAACCTAAATATTGATTGCTTTGTTGATGAGCTGCAGACTGGAGTAATGATGTTATACAGGCCTCAGTCATTGTTTGCTGGATCAGCATCTAGGTCACAGGGATATGTATAGTTTTCTTTGCACATGACCCTAAGCTTACTTTTAGTGTGCTAGCATATCAGCTCTGTGCATGTTCCTGAACACTAACAGTTTGTGTATACCTTTTGTGTGAACAAACACAGGAGAAGAAAATCAACATGTGCTATTGTTGCGTGAGCATAAAAGTAGGGAAATAACTTTATGTTGTCCTTTGTACTTATCCGTGTGGCTGCCTAATGGGACCTCAAAGCCAGTTTTTTAATGGATATGAGGATTACATTGTCTGCCACCTAAGCTTCTTTATATTATTTTTGCTCTCCCATTTCTCAGCCTGCTTATTTTTCACTCTAACTAGGCAATATTTTGTGCTGAACATTCATGACAGGATGGTCTCTGTCAGCAAAGTTCCCTTTTTTTTTTTTAAATGCATTTTAATTTATTGCCCTTCATAAAAGCATCTTGCCAAAATATAATGGATTGTTACTGCTTATTTTTTTATATTTCTACATACTCATTTTATTATTTACACCTGCCATTTCTTTCTGCTTTTTATCTTTTTTGTAAAACAGAACCATATATCGTCATCTACTTCTAATCTTATGATAGTGTTATTTATTTTTGTTCACACTTTGTGTTTGACAGTTTGATGTTTGTGAGAGCGATACTCATTTCAGGGTGTCAAGTGTGGGAGTAGCTGTTACTCATCATAAATTAGGATAAGGACAGTCTGCCTGCCAGTTAAACTTTTATACATTGGACAGTTTGGTGTTAACAGTATTTTTTCTTTAAAAATGGTTGCATGGTATAAGAGTTTAATTACTCTGTGTTGACTTCAACGGAGGCAAACTAATTTGTTGTTAATGTTTGAAGAATAACTGCTGACATCACAGATACATTTTGTTACCAGTTTTTTGTTGTTTAAATGTATTTCATTGATTTTGTTTAAATATGTGATACTTCACTAGTACTTGAGACACAAACTGTGCTCTAGTGTGCAAAGTATATCTCACACCAACACATAAATCATGCTCTCATAAACAGAATATCTCACACAAACAAAAACTTCCAAGCAGACTAACTTACACATAATATATAAACTAGGAAAAAAGTAGGAACAGCTTAATGAGTATACAGTTGTGACATTTTGGCATGAGCCTCAATCGTACAAAAACACACAGGACAAAGAAATAGAGAGAGGAGATAAAGTATAAATTCACATGAATGCTGTGTTAAAAAAAATCAAATATTCATTTTATTTGATTTATATACTTATACACTAATTATTGTAACTTACACATAGCTTAGTAAAATGGCTACAAAAACTTACACATGCTTCAGTGAGGGTTTAGTGAAGATGCTATAGGACATCATCATTTTTAGAGGCTTTCATGGTTCAAAGATGGATGAACCCCCTCAGTTCATGAGACTGAGCACCCATGCCATCCAGCAAATTCAAAGAAATGATTCAAACATTGAAAAAGTGAAGGAAGTCATTTACAGAGATCTGCATCAGAGTATTGTAGTCAGCTGACTAGATTTGCCAGACCAACAGCCAGATTATAACGGAGGTCAGTAAAAACATAATTTGTGCCAAGAGTTTGCATGCAAGACCAACAAAGACTGGCATTTGGATGTTATCAGAACATCAAAAATATCTTGGGTGCAAGACAGCAAAGTTCATTAATGCGCTGTTCTCTCATGGCTAGACAACTAGTTGCTTGTCCTACTGGAGTCTCATCATTTTTCTTTCTCTCATGTCTAAAAGTGGTTTGTCTGTGATTTTTTTTTTTTCTTTGAGGTCTAAGTGTATAATAGCATGTTCTTTTGCCTTCCTGCACGAAAGCCTCATTGTTTCCTGTTTGTAAAATTTGTATCTGAGACTTTTTCAAACAGCCCTTGATTTTCTTGCATCTTTAGTCTGCTCCTTCACTCTCTATGGCTTCTCTGAAATATGTATTCAGCTCTATCAAATTTGATAAATAGCACGACACCAACTTTGTCCCACTTTTTTATGCCACAACTAGAAAAAGTTATAAAAATTGTTACAAAAAGAATAAATATTTGCCACTAGTTTTACAAAGATAACCTGGTCATAAACAAAGTAAGTGTTTTACAATGATAACAAACAACAACCCTGTCACCTACAGTCTGAGTGTATCTTCTAAAATAATGTTTTATTTCTGTTGTTAGGCTTCAAACTGTTGGAACTTTTCTCTTAGCATTTTCTTGATTTCTTCACCTGCAAAAATGTGGTCAATGGTTGATATTGCATATTCTTTCAACTTCTGCTTACTCAAGCTAAATGTGGTTGCAGCCAGGAAGTATTCTTGGGTAAGTGACGTAGCATAGACTCCTTTCCCATCAGTCTGTGGACATATGAAACTGCTGAATAATAACAGACATTAAAGAAAATTTGAGTCTTTATTAAGTTCCATTAGTTCTTTCACACACTGACCTTTATAAACATTTACCAAATTTTTCAACCGAGTCCCACACTGGTAAGCATAATCTACATACAGTAAAAGTTATGTTAATACTTTACAAAATGTGAGAATAAAAATGATTCTTCACTCAGTGTCCACAACTATCAGTTTATTGTAAATGAGGTTCATTCTCATTCTGAGGTTCAAATGAGATTCATTCTCATTCAACCTGTTCATTCTTCTTCTTCTTCGTTCACTTCTATCACCAAGATCACCCCGTGATCCTGCTGAATTTATTCCTGTGGTCCTCAATGTGTCCCATGGTCCCCAAGAGGCCCACAAGAATCCCCAAGAGGACCACAAGAGATTCAGAGTATCGTGGGGCTTGGGCCTGAATTATTGGTGGGTCGCAGAAGTGGGACTGCGTGACACTGTGGTTTTCATTGCACCAGTTTAATCTAGAGTTGGACTTTCTCACCGGAAAACCTTGACGTGGTTTGGGTATCAGCATATCCCCGCCAGGTGAGAGGCGGTTTCCCATCCAGCCTAGAGTTGGACTTTCTCACCAGAAAACCTTGATGTGTTTTGGATATCAGTATATCCCCGCCTGGTGAGGGGTGGTTGCCCATCTAGTCCAGCATTGGACATTCTCACTGGAAAACCTCAGAGTGATTAGGATACACATACATCCCCGTCAGGTGAGAGGTGGATGCCTATCTAGACTGCACTGGTCCAGTGTCTCCGACTTCAGCATTTTGTGGTCGTGGCCGCTACCCTTCCTAGTTGTGACCAGGACAGAGCTTTTGTCCAGGAGGACAAATCCTCACCACTAGTAAGTTTCACCCCTGGGTTGAGCCAGTTTAGGCATATCATCCCGGTATAGGCGTGTTTAGGACATGACCGACCTCTAGAGCAGAGGTACCATGACATGAATAGCATCAAGTTTCACCCCTGGGTTAAGTTGGTTTAGGCATATTTCACCAGTATGGATGTATATCAGACGTGGCCAGCCTCTAGAGCAGAGGTGCTGTGGTATGAGTAGCTCTCGCCACGAGACTACTGAACATATCGATTAAGCTTCAATTTATCTTTTCCATCACCTTTTCACAGCGGAGCCACATGGCAACCTATTTGCTTTTTCGCATTTTCTTCATTGGCTGGGACGAGTTTCACTCCACGCTCGGCATCCAGAGAATCTTGCCAGCAGTGTCTTAGTTTAACCCCTGGCTTAAGCCAGTTTAGGCAATCTGCCTCAGTATGGATGTATGTAGGATGTGGCTGGCCTCTAGAGCAGAGGTGCTGTGATTTGAGTAGTCCTGACCTCGAGACTACTGGTCACTTCATTTAATCTTTTCCTTCACCTTTTCCACAGCTTCTTACCGTACAAGTTACAGCTAAGTGCTCCATTCATTTTATTTGATTTTTTTTTAACACAGCATTCACATGAATTTATATTTTATCTCCTCTCTCTATTTCTTCATCCTGTGTGTTTTTGTATGATTAAGGCTCACACCGAAATGTCACAACTGTATACTCATTAAGTAATAAAGCTGTTCCTAATTTTTTGTCCTATTTTATACATTTTTATTTCACAGTGCACTAATCCAAGCTTCTTAATGCTGTTTACCTTTTGTATCATTATCTCTTTACTTTTTTTTCCAGAATAGTTTTCAGTACATCATTTTGTTTCATGATTTTGCAGCTTGCTCAAGAACAGAAAGTTGTCATCAAAACTGTACAATCAAGAACTTTACATAAAAATACGTTATGCATTAATTCACTTGAGTGCACCTCAATGTCTGGCTTGCCTGTACTGAATGGCAGCTATTTAGTGAGAGTTTTCTGAGTGCTGTTTAACTGTCATATCTACATTTATCTTTCTACTGACTGCAGGTAAAAAGTCATGGATATTCTCAGATGTTGGTCATAGTAAATGTGCTCATTGGCTGCAATTTGTATTGACCACGCAGTATCTTCTTCTTCGTTCGCTTCTACCACCGAGACCGCCCACCATGCAATATAAACCAACTTAAATACAACATACCAAGCTTTACTTCTGCACTAAACTGCAAAGAAACATATACTGGTGATAATACTATTGCATAAACAGCTTTTAGTCATATCAGTGATTCTTAACTTGGGGTCCCAGGGTGCTCAAAGAAGGATTTTTGGGCCTCACAGAAATTAGATTGACTCGATTAAAAAAAATCTTGGTATCATCTAGATTCTATTTAATGCTTTATTTTCAACATGGAGTCCATAGCTGTCCTCAGGCCAGATAGGGGGTCCATGGCCAAAGAACCACTGCATTAGATCAAGTATTTAGCCTACATCATATAACAACTGAAAAAAGACCTGCCTCTTTCATCACCTGGCCATATGAAAAAGATGAGAACTCATAAAACATGGGAATCGGAAAAGTCAAAGTTCAATGACATAAAATTCACTGAGATTCATAAAGCAGATTTTCATATTGCCCCAGCTCCTAACTACAACATCTGTAACATTACATCAGCATGGACAAGGATTAATTCATTTACAAATATCTGTGACACATCAGGTACATGGGGAACATGAAGTTTGTTCAAAAGTAAACATCTGGAAAATGAAGACCTCTAACTTTAACTGAAAAAAAAAAAAAACCATGCAGCTTACACAGAGAATGACAGGATGATTCTTGTCCAGCCAGTATTTAAAGTGATGTTGTTGGAGATTCTCAACCGTCTTAGTACGAAGGTTGGATGTCATACAAGCTTCTGTTATCATTAAAAAAAACTGGCATTATGCATACCATTTTGTATTTCTTAGACCAGTCATTGTCTTTTTCAAGACTAACTACAAATATATATGCCAAATGCTTCTCAGCATGTGTAGCTACAGAATGTCTAAGAGGAAATGAGTGCACTTTACAAAACTTGACTGATAAATCTACCTGTCTCACATCTGCTTCTTCATAATGATCACTTAAGAACCAATTTAGAAAAACATAAAAAGTTTACTGTCATTTGTGACTGTGGTGAAGCAATGTGAAACCATCAATGTAACATAAGCAATATATATGAAGATAGTTTTTTTTTTTTTTGGTGTTCCCTACAAAATGTAATGAGCAGTTCCACATGTGTTCTATGACATGGATTTTTATCTCAATATTCTGCATTTCTCCCTTGATACACTGACTGGTGTGTGCACAGAATGCAATAATGTGCCTATCATGCAGGTAGACTATCTCCATTTAGGTAATTATCTCCATTTGTGCTTACCATGCAGGTAGATTATCTCCATTTATGCCTATTATGCAGACAGATTAGATCAGAGGTTCTCAGATCCTTTTGCTGCATGGCCCACATTTAAAAGTGAAACATTTATGTGACCCACTAATAAAGTGCTTTATATTTGCAAGGTATAAATCTAATTTTATAAAGTATTATGTAATATTTTCTCTACATGTTTAACTGCATACTCATTGCTACACAAAAGTTCTTTCATTTACCTTAAAGATGGCACTGTTTCTGGTTGGATAGCATGTCTATTCTGGCTGGAATTTGTGATAAACACACTTGAAGATCATCCTCCATGTTCATTCTTGAACGATATTTCATTTTCATGGCAGTCAATGCAGAAAATGAAACTTCACATAAATAAGTTTTTGAAAAAAGTAGAACTTTCATCGCCAGGGCTGACAACGGATATTCCAGCGAAACAGTGCATCACAAGGAAGAGATATCCACAGTTAAATTTGATTTGTAATGTGCGATCGCTAGACAGTTCCGTTAATTATTCTTGTGCACAACCAGTTAATTCAGAGAATGCACACTGAAAAGGATTACAAATCCAGTCGTATGCTTTAATGTCTTCAGGTGTGAAGTATTTGTCAAAATATTCAGCAAAAGATGTCAGATGCCCTTTTATTACACCAGTGACCCCTTCCAGAATCTTGCCATTGCTCTATAAATTCACAGAACAAGTGAAACATGTTTTGTGGTTTGTTCTCGAGTCACATGCGCCAAAGTCGTAGTTTCTTCTTAAAGGCTGCAACTTTGTCATATGTCTTGAGTTTAATGGCATCTTTACCCTGCAGTGATATGTTAAAACTGTTCATAAG
Organism: Achatina immaculata; assembly: GCA_009760885.1. NCBI lineage: Eukaryota > Metazoa > Mollusca > Gastropoda > Stylommatophora > Achatinidae > Lissachatina > Lissachatina immaculata. The sequence continues at coordinate 74,486,871 of CM019691.1, forward strand.
GCTAAAAATGTCAGCGAAGTATGGCAGCATGGCAAGCTACTCAATATCAGTGACCTTACCCGCCAGGTCAAGATTGTGTTCTGTCAAGAACTGCAACAATTCTAAACGAAGCTCAAACACCCTTGTAAGAACTTTTTCCTCTGGATAGCCAATGCACAGCCGAGTGCAATAGGAGATGCTTGTGTTCTGCATCTGACTCAATACAAAGTTGAGCAAATAATCGACTGTTCACTGTTCTAGTTTTTATGAAGTTTACAATCCAAACACAGACTTCAAGTACAGATCCCAGAGTTTCATTCAACTTCTTTGAAGTGAGTGCCTCATGATGGATCATGCAATGGGTGCCTACAATCTTGGGTGACACTTGCTTTATGCGAGTTACAACACCACTGTTGTGGACTGTCAATGTGGCAGCACCATCGGTGCAAACACTGATGCAATTCGTCCACTGCAGTCCAAAAGCTGTGAAAAAAATCGCTTAAAACACTAAATATTTCATCAGCCATCTTTCTTGCTGGCACTGACTTGCAAAAAAGAAATTCCTCTTGCATACTATTTTGCCAACAATAACGAACATAAACATGCAGCTGTGACTCGCCGGCGATGTCAGTTGACTCATTTAACTGAATAGCAAACTTGGTAGATTGTAATCGTTCAGTTAGCTGCACAACAATGTCCTCAGACATTTCTGATATTCTTCTGCAGACAGTATCATTCGAGATAGGAATGCTTTTCAGTTTTGTAGCATATTGTGAGCCGAACAATACATCACAAATCTCAACAGTGGCTGACATGATAAGATCTTCTCATCGTGTGCAGTTTCTTTGATTTCTGGGCAATCAGGTAGACACTTTAAGACCATTTTCATTGAGAGTGGCTCTTGTTTTTAACATTGTGTTATGTTTACTATATTCCTCTCCTTTACGTTCGAAAAATTCTTTGGTTTTATTCTGTAGATCCGGATGTCTTGTAGTTAGATGATGACACAAATTAATTGGCTTCATTGCCTCACTTGAGAGGATTTGCCAAAAAATAACACACTGTGGCAGATTTTGATCATTTGTGGATGGAAAAAAACTGTACTTAATATACTCCACATCATATTTTCAAGCGTATTTAGTTTTCTTACAAGTATCAATGTTAACACTGTCTCGATCACAGTCACTTTCGCTGCCACTGTTATCAACTTGTTTGCATGAAGTCAAAGGCTTATGTTTCGCAAATCGATCTATGTTGGTGCCTAAAGTTTTAAAGTTTAAACAATTAAAAAGGCCATCTGAAAAGTCTCCATGATCACTATGTGGGTTACTGGAATCTGTTGATTAATCCAATACAAATTACACACAGCACCAAGACCGAATAGCAGCTCTTAAGCCAACGAAATATGATTTTTAAACTAAAACACAATTGCTGAGAATTATATTTCACTTCTGCTCTCTCGCACAATCTACGCCAACTGTTCTCTAAAACTGCATGTTTCAGTAACACGCTCAGAAAGACGCTGGTGTCGCACTTCAAAAGCGATGCCGTCTTTTCATGTACACCACATTTTTTTGATGATGAAAGAAATATATGGACCATCCTTTCTCCAATAGCTGCAATGCAGACATACTAATAATGCTACCTACAGTTCTGCAGCTGCCGCTATGCATTTCGTGAAAAATGCAGAATAATTTTTTATTGTATCTACTTTTTTTCTCTTTTTTTTTTTTTTTGCTGCTTTGAGACTTCAGTGGAGCCCACAATACTCCCTGTCATGGCCTATCTTTGGGCCGTGGCCCATGAGTTGAGAACCACTGGATTAGATTATCTCCATTTCACAGATTGTGATTTCAGTTTGAATGATTAGAAATGGATATGACACTACCAAACATAAAATTACATTTCTGATGAACTGGGTATGTTTTCAAGATGAATGATAAAAATATGTAACTAAACACTCTGCTCTGACAACTAGTTTTTGACTAAATCAATAAAGTAATATTTTTATGGACTGGAGGCATTTACTTGTATTTCTACTTAATCAAGCAAAAAAAATGTACCACATTATGGCAGTTAGTAGGACTGATTTATCCAGGTTATTTTAACAAAAGTTCACAAGAAAAATGGCAAGAATTGCAAGAGCAGTATCAAGGTAAGTAAAATTCAACAAAACTAACCCAAATTAAATATGCTGATACTTTTTGCTGCTGTTTAAGTGATGGTTATGAACTAGTAACTTTTTTTCAAGCCAAAAGATCAAAGATTTATGTCTTATGATGTAAACAAGGAAATGATGATGATTTGTTGATCAAGAACTGCAAGTCTGAATTCTTTACAGAGACCATAGAGTGGTTATACAGCACAGATATCAGGTCACATGGAGAGTGGATTACTGTCACCTGCTTAAAGTCAAAGTCCTAGAATGGAATTTAGAAGCAGGCTTCATCACCAGTCAGTCTCTATCAGATTAGCTAGGCTGAAAGAGGACAATGGTCTGTTTCCAGGAGGTAAGATAGAATCTTGGCCAGCTCTGGTATCCTGGTCCTGATAACTGTACTAACTCTGTACCACAGTCATCTATGACTTTCTTGATTGAATGTCAACCTCCAAACTGAGCCCAGCATAGCAAATTCTCTAAGACACTTGTGAATACATTTATGTCTTACCTACTGGGATCTTCCTCTCCACTACCAAATCTTCCATCTCATCATGCCCCATGCCTGTGTCATATCGGTGTAGATATGTGCCATGACCAATTCGCAGAATGCAAGCATCAGAAACTGCTTTCAGTACTTTCTTGGTCTCTTCAAAATTGGGGAGCTAAAATAGAATTATCAGGCATATTGCTGAAAAAAGAAAAGACTGCAGCAATAAACTTTCAAAACTTCTGAATAATGTGAACATAAAATAAACACTTAGATACAGAGATAAGGAGAACTTCTGTAAATCACCTGTGTACATGCACATAATACAGACTGAGGTCTGAAGAACCTCAGGAAATTGCCTACATACATGTAAAGAATACAGCGGTAAAGAGAAACTCAGAAAATAATTCAAGTACACAACACAGAAGTTAGGAAAACCTCAGAAAATAACCTATATAAATATACAAAATACAGTGATAAACAGTGGATCTACCTACAAAGAATGTAGTTTTAGATTTTTTTAAAAATGTACTGTGGCTTCACACAAATAATGTGGTAGAAAAATTATTTATATTTATACTAGTCATTCTGGTTTAGAATATGTACATGAATGTTTCAAAGTAGAAACTATATTATGTGGCACAAGTTTCAGTGAAATTAATCAAGAATTTTACTGTATTCATCATTATAAAATAAAACTTGATAATAAATCAGATTAAAGTACTTTCAAATGTCAGAAAGGCAGCACCAGCTAATTTTTAACACACTCCATCACCATAAGAGAGCAATGTACTGTGTGGTCTTTCACTCTGCCCCATTAAACAAATATGTACAATTTTAACCATTTCAAAATTTTTCTGGACTTTCTTTAAAAAGCCAAAGCAATAACTGACCACCTCTAAATCAGTTCTAACACAAAACAGATAAAATGGAGGTGCTGATAAACGGCCTTGTTCCACACATCTGGAGAGCAAGTGATATGTTATTGGTGTCTATACTTTCCTTGAACTGTGAATAAACTAGAGGGTGATATGGCCAGTATCACATCTGACCACTTTGCTTCCCTAGCTCCTGGAGGAGCCAAATGCCAGCTTTTCCAGCTGACTTAACTAAGGCAATGAGATGCAAGAGCACCAACCATTTTTTTCACTCTGGTGGCTGGAGGTACTAGCAAAACAAATTTAATAAGCCAGTGTGTGTCTGTATTCAGTTACCTCAGCTAGATGGAGTGCCAGCCTGAGTCCACGTCTACCTGCATCTAAAAACACTGGAATATAACTGGCGGCATCTCCTACCTACACAAATATAGACAGATTGATAAGAAATATCAAGAATCATATTCTCAAATAGGTGCATCACTTCTTATACACATACATACATGTTTTTACAAGAAAATGAAATGTGCATCCTGATTTTCTATTATATGAAAGCAAAGATGACACTAGAGGTATCACACAGTTATCAGGGTCAAGGCTATTTCAGCTTTCTGTGGATCTGTCGAAGGGAAGGGTACAAGCAATGCAATTTATATGTTAAGATTGCTCATAGAAAGAGCCATAGAAGTTAAAACTTTTATAGATTTCTCCAATGCCTTTGACAAAGTAAGGCACAACCTAGTAATGAAATGTTAGAAAAATTCAACACAGATGGAAAGAACCTGAGAATTATTAAAAACATCTATTGGCACCAATAAAGGTGAGCAAGAAACTGACAAATAACAAAAAATTAAAACTGGAGTGTACCAAGGAGAGTGTTATCACCTGATTTATTTTCCCTATACAGTGAGAATATCATGTGGAAAATAGATGAAGTACCTGGAATATCGGTGAAGGGATACAATTTAAAAAACTTGCGATATGGAGATGATACAGTCTTAATAGCAAAGAGTGAAAAAGAACTACAAGAATTACTAGATATAATAGTAAAAGGAAGTGAGAACAAGGCCTTACCTTAAACAAGAAGAAAATAGAAGTTCTGGTCATCTCAAAGAAAATAGTGATTCCTTAATGTAAAATAAAAGTAAACAGCACAATGCTGAAACAGGTGGACAATTTTAGATAGTTGGGGACACTAGTGACCTCAGATGGAAGATGCCTAACTGGGATAAAGGGCAGAATAATGCAAGCCAAAATAATGTTTCAGAAAATTAAGAGCATTCTTTGTAATAAATTACCATCACTGGGAGTGAGTAAAAGAGTGTGCCAGTGCTACATTGAGCCAATCTTATTTTACAGATGTGAGGCATGGGCAGTCACTAATGAAGAACAACACTAACTAGAAGCCACTGAAATGTGGCTCTTTAGAAGAATGCTACGAATACCATGGACAGCAAAGAAATCAAACAAGGAGGCTCTGTGAGAGATGAGACAAACAATAACAAAAGTCAGAAAAAAGACAATCCAAATACTTAGGACACATTCTATGGCAAGACAAGCTGGAATACACTGTGACAATGGGAAAGATAGAATGCAAAAGAGATCGAGGTATCAGAGAGAGAAAATGCTGGATGGACTAACTTGATGGCACAGACAAAGAACACCAGCAAAGCTTATAATCACAGCTTATAATCACAGCAGGGAATTGTGGAAAAGCATGAGAGGCAAATACCAATCGGCAGAGCAACAGACGGATAGATGGTTTTCCTAGAAACAGGAAGCTGATTAGCTTCAGTTTGACAGTTAAGAAGCCTGATTCCAAGGATCACTCTAGGAACTCTAAGATCAAGCACAGTTTATTTGTTCCGTCAGGAAATTAGGACTCGTACAGAACCATGCCTTCTAAATGACAGCAGATAGAGCAGTTTGGACAGCTCTCTACAACTACACTCCAAGGCAGAAGAGGAATGTCCTGTTTATAGTATGCAAATCTTTCTGAGTTGAGAAATAAAATATCAAGAACCACAACTTCATGCATATTTGTTACATCAATGACTTTTCTAAGACATGCTCAGTGCTCATTTACTGCAGCTTAGCATATAGGAGACTTGGTCTGATTCTATTCTTCAACAGTGTCAGTGAAATAATATATGTGGTGTTTATCTGGCAGACTGGTTGTATCCTTGACATAAATATACATCAAATCTTGGCTGTAGAGATTTCCAGGAATCTAGTCAAAGAATATCTTGCACTTAAGTCAGGACAATCATTCTGCCAAACCTTGTCTTCTCTAAAAAAAGAAAAGTGCTGTCATTAGCAAAATAATCTTGATCTGGGACAGAAGCTACTGGGTTGAGACTAGAACCTTGAAAAACAAACTTCATCTGAACATTTGAAGGAATAACTAGCAAGACTCGACGTGCCAATCATGAGTGGAATTATAAGACGGGATCCAAACTGAAACTGAAAGAATGGACACAACAACTAGGTCAGAAAGATTAGGAAAAAAACTCTTGGGAAATTTTGTCAAAAGTTACTTATGAATGGTTTGCAATTAAAGCTTGTGAATGAATTAGGAAGAGTACATTGTGATGATAGTTGTACCAATTATCTGTAATACATTATAGCACTGCATGCAAAATAAAAACCTCAGTTTTCAGGTGAGTGAAGTATTCTTGCTTGATGAACCCCTTCTTCTTTCTGATTTCTAAGGAAATGATTCCCTTAGGAAAATAGGCTTTGTATGCCCTGGCTTATTCTTCTACTCCTTATTATACCACAGCTAAACAGTTTTCTGGTAAGGTTAAGTAATACTATGCTCAGTAAACTAACTGCTCTGGTACTGTGTCAAACTACTAACAGCTTACAACCTGTAGAAAAGCAAACATCAAAATGAAATTACAGCTACATCTAAAATTAATCTGCTAACCTTTGGGTCTCCACTAAAATCTATTCCCAATACCAATCCATTTGTTTCATGCATCAACTTCTCAGCCAGCTCCACAGCTATTTCTGCCACCCTGATCCCTTGTCTTCGGTCAATTGACACTAGAAGCTTCACAATAATGTCCAAGCCCGCATTTTCACAGTCACGAGCAGCTCGTATCATGGTACGCATGTATAGCTCCCGAGTCATGCCTGTTTTGGGTATTTCTTTTGGAGTTGACCTAAGTTCCAGGTATTTAACATTATCAGCGGCATACTCACTGATCACTCTACGTGTCAACTGTCAAGAAAAGTAATTTTTTTTTACCATCAATACATATTAATACATGTGTTTCACCAATTATATATCAAAATCTTTTTTACTATCAATACATATTAACACATATTATTATATGTGTTGCACCAAATATATATCAAAACCTTTTTTTTTTACCATCAATACATACATATTGAAATTAAGAGTTAATAGGTGTGTTTCACCAATTATTTATCAAAATCTTTTTTTAACCACGAATATATATATATATATATATATATATATCAAAATCATTTATCTTCATCACTACCTGGAACTCATTCACAGTTAGGGTGTGCTTTAAGACAGAAATAAAAACTTTTTTACTCTGGCCTAGTTTTGGGTACTAAAATGATTGATTCAAGAGACTTTTTCTGATTTTGATGTCTCTTTGATTTTTGTTTGCTTAGCTTCATCAGCCCCTGAGAGCAATGTCTCTCCTGGTAAAAGCTGCTGTCCACCATAGCATAAAGACTTACATCACTGAGTTGGGTGCTCTGTCTTCAGATGTTCAGCATTTTTATGACAACAATCTTACATTTTACAACCTTCCCGTGCCGTTAAATGTCACATAGGGCTTGCATGGTAGTTTGCCAATTTTTCCTGTTTTTGATGAGCTTTTCAATCTCATCAAGGGATGTTATGCCCACTAAAATGGCCTCACTTAACAATGTCCTCTTTAGAGTTTCACATGGTCGACCTCTTTTTTCTTCGGCCTGTTATGTTCCACCTGATAGCTTGTTTTGGGATTCTCTGACTGTTTCTTCTCATCACATGACTAAGTCCATCTTCTTTTTCATGAGACAGGTTGTTGTTTGCTCATCTGTCTTATCTCTGCACTGTTCTTGAATTAGTTCCATTTTATACAGTATTTTCCTTAGTCATTTGTTTTCAAAAGAGACTAATTTCTTGTATATTTCTTTAGTTGTTCTTCAGCTTTCACATGCATAAACAAGGGTGGATAATACATTTGAATTGAATAATCTTAACCTGGTTTTTGTGTTTATAACTTTTGAATGCCATATGTCTCAAGATTCTTGAAGGTCAATGCTGCTGTTGCAATTCTGTCTTCCTTTCTGGTGTCACCATCCTGGTCTATGTAGCTGCTGAGGTATGCAAAATAGTTTACTTCTTCAACAGCTGTTCCTTCTACACATATTTTTTCTTTCGTGATCAATAAGAATTTTCATTATTTTTGTTTTTTCCTTGTTAATTTTAAGTCCTATTTTACTAGCCAGTGAAGACAGGGTATCTGTTTTTTCTTGCATGAAATTCACATTGTCACTGATAAGAGTTACGTCATCTGCAAAATCAAGATCTTCCAGTTAGGTCTCATGTACCCAACCAATGCCTGTTTTACCTATGCAGCATTTTTTTCATTATGAACTCTGGCAATTCCAAAAAGCAAGGGAGATAATATACATCCTTGTTTCACGGCTGTTTCAGTCTGGAACTATTCACTCATTCCTTCTTCTGTCTTGACTGCACAAACATATCCATTGTAGAGATCTTTAATGATGTTGACAATTTTAGATGGTAGTCCATATATTTTTTAAATTCTCCACAATGAATACCTGTGTATGCTATCAAATGACAACAATGGAGATGAAAAATGTTAAGCATTTTTTTTTCGTATCTGTGTTCGTGTCCATACAAGCATACAAATCTGATAAATCAAAATATTTATCTTTACTGTTTATCTTTTGTGGTTCCATGCTCTTCTCAAGGGTTTGCCAAATGTGTAGCTGAATTTCCTCTTTGAGGGTTGATTTCTTCCTCTAGAGAGAAAGCTGATATAATTGCGCTTCCAAGGTAACCAAACATTATCTCTGATTCAAAGTTGTATTCATGCCAGTGGCCAGACCTTTTCCAAGTTTCATAGTCAACTGGATCTTTAATTTTAGTAATTTCTATAATTCAGACAGGCATCACTACCATTAAACAGTGCTGTATACATGTAAGCCATCTCATATCTCTCAGGAAGTGTGTATTATTTACTGAAGGCAAGAATATAGCGTATTTCTCACCATATAAGATGGGCCTATAATTTGGTAAGTAATATATTTTATAAGAAAACTAAAAATCCCATACTTTCCATGAACTTCATAGCTCTCCTCTCAGTAGAGTTTTGGTACTAGATTGTATGCCTCTATTCTCCTGCTGAACTTAACTGGACAGGCCAAATATCATCCACCTGGACTCTGAAGGGTTACCCAGCAAGAGTGTTTAAGTGTTAGTCTAGCACCAGTAACCTACAAACCCTACTCAAACACAACCACTGAGCTACAGGATGCAGGGTGATTTTTTAAGGAAAAAAAAAGTGTCTTACATGGTGACAAATATGTTAATTTCAGTTTTATGAAAATCTGTTTAACCTCAACTACTTTTCTTTTGATTTAAACTTCACAGTTTAAATGATGCTATCTGCTATTCCAAAAATATCACAAGCAATTCTAGCAAAAGCATCCGCATAATTGCTACAGTCAGTGGAGACAATTAGAATGTGACTTAAAAAAGATTTATTGTCTGTTCTCAAATGCATTACACTGGGCTTAAATGAAACATGTAATTGTTCATTCATTCATTCGCAAGTCCCCTGCGAAACTTTCTTTCCTAACAGCTCTCTTGAAAGCCTCTCAGTTGAAAACAAGATGCCCTGCTGTTGATGCATTTATTCACAGTTCGTCAACAATGCCTTGTTGCCGTCTTCACCTTAGTCTTTCTCACTTTCTTTTTCATGTCCAAAATACTTAAGTTTTCTCTTTTTTGATCTTTACCAACCAACCTTCTTCAGTATTAAATTCTTGTAGTATGGATATATTGTCCTTTTTTTGTGTCCATGAAATCTGAAGGACTCTTCTATAGCATCTATATTCAAAGGCAGTTATGTGTTTCTCATGTGTTCTGTTATGTGCCCATGTCTCACAGACACATGTTGCAATGGGAAAAAAGCATGTCCTTAAAAATCAAAATTTTGCAGTTCTGTCTGTACACATGTAATTGTAAAATGTAATATTCTTGTAGTAATAACATTTTACCCGGCCTAAACCTGTGTGGTCTTGGGGACCAATGTATACATTAGACCATCAGCAGAGATTTAATCTTATCACTCATTCATAAAACTTTCAAGCATGACGTGAACCTTACCAAGTACACTGCATCCTCTGTCGTGACAAGCTTCTGAATTTTTGTAAATAAAGCAAAGCTCCTGAAAGACGAAGTTGGTAACCAAACTTTGAAAAATGATGATTATATATTGATGAAGTAAACAGAATAAACTAAATCTATTCTCAAAGATTTTGACTTGAACAGAGTTAGTGTTTAGTACAATAAATATTCACAAAAGAGTTCCTAAATTTAGACGAGTCTCTCCACAAATTTTCAGATTAACTTTAGAAATTTCATGACAGCAGACACACATTCTTCAGTCATTTCTGACCATGAAATGCCACAAGCATGCAACAGTTCCATTTTTACCTGCACACTTCGCCTGGTGATCCCTCTTCACGGCCTTTTCATCTATCTAGAACAGGTATTTTTCTTTTCTTCTGATGACTTAGTATGCATTTCTTCGTGGAATGTTTACCTCTACTAAGATGCTGACTAGTGCCTTCACTTACACATTTTTTGAACTCACTTGATCAAAGTCTGTCAAGCTGGAACCCAGTCTGCCCACATTGAAATACCTGAGCTTCTGAATTCTAAACCATGTGTAACAAACAAACAATCCACAATCCACAAAGTCTACAGGAGTAACTCTGCTCATTATGCCAGTTATTATTAATTTTTTTTAAAACACCAATTTCTGAATAACAAATGCAAATAGCTCCTAAAAACATAAACATTTTAAAAACAGTGTAAAGTATGAATATCACATACAATTTCTGTATTGTTATGATTATGTACATTTTTGAACACATTTTATTTGTGATATTCTAATTTTTAAAAAAAGTGTAAAGAATAAAAATTGCCATTTTTGTTTTAGAAGTCTGTCTTTTTTGCACACAGATGTTGTCTTTCAATGATGTATGTAAAATCAATACTCAGAAAGATAGACAGTCATAGCCTACAAGAAGAAAATACCAACAGTGATTTCAGTCTAGAACTTACCAAACATTTTGCAGCGCTCAAAGAGGTAGACAAGACAAATAATTATGGAATTCATACAATACAGCCATAATCACGGCAGCAAAAGCAAGTGCTGGACTGCAATCAACAAGTAGAAAATCATGGATATCAGATAACACATGGAAATACATACATGAAAGAAGAGCAGCCAAATAAGCCATGCTGAATGTAAAGACAGATCTTGGAAAAGTTTTGGCAAAAGCAACATACAAAGAACTAGACAATAAAGTAAAAAGTTCAGCTAGAAGAGACTAAAGAGAATATATGGACAATATGGCAAAAGAAGCAGAAAATGCAGCAAAAACAGGAGACAGCAGAATGCTACATAACATACAGATGAAGCTAACAGGTGCTATTACCTCCAGAGACAGACCCGTCTTTAGTAAAACAGGCAACCTATTAACATCAAGTAAAGACCAAAAGCAAAGATGGACCAAACACTTCCAAGAAATACTTAATCGACCGCATCCAAATGAATTAATAAATCTTGAAACCTATTTACCAGACCCGCAACTAAATGTCAACTTAGACGAAGTTAGATTGAATGAAACTGAATCTAATGGCTAACACCAAAGCTGCAGGCGAAGATGAAATAACAGTCAAAATGTTAAAAGCTATTAACAATGGCAACATGAGCCAACTACAAAGAATGTTTAATAAAATTTGGAAAGAATAAAAGGTTCCTTCAAAACGGAAAAATGGAATCATTGTTAAAATACCCAAAAAAGGCAACCTCAGTGACTGCAATAACTACAGGGGTGTAACCTTACTATCAGCTGTGTCCAAGATGTTTTGTAAAGTGATTCTGAATAGAATTAAGGATGTAGTGGATACTGCAATGAGAGAAGAAAAGGCCAGATTTTGAAAAGGGAGAAGCTGTGTCGACCAGATTTTTACTCTAAGAATAATACTTGAAGAATATATTGAAAAGCAGAAACTATTAATCCTGAACTTCACAGACTTTAAAAGAGCATTTGATAGCATACATAGAGATTCATTGTGGAGAATTTTAAGAATATATGGAATACCATCTAAAACTGTCAACATCATTAGACATCTTTACAATGGATATCTTTGTGCAGTCAACACAGAAGAAGGAATGAGTGAATGGTTTCAGACTGAAACAGCCGTGAAACAAGGATGTATATTATCTCCACTGCTTTTTGGGAATTGCCATAGACTTTATAATGAAAAGATGCTGTACAGGTAAAACAGGCATTGACTGGATACATGAGACCCAAATAGAAGATCTTGATTTTGCAGATGACATAACTCTTATCAGTAACAATGCGAAATCAATGCTGGAAAACAAATATTCCCTGTCTTCCTTGGCTAGCAAAATAGGTCTTGAAATTAACAAAGACAAAACAAAAATAATGAAACTTATTAATCAAGAAGGAAAAATATACATAGAAGGAACAGCTGTTGATGAAGTAAACCAATTTGCATACCTTGGCAGCTACATAGACCAGGTTGGTGACACCAGGAAGTTAGAATTAGAATTGCAAAAGCAGCATTGTCCTTCAAAAATCTTAAGAACATATGGAATTCAAAAGTTATAAACACAAAAACCAAGTTAAGATTATTAAATTCAAATGTGGTATCCACCCTCATTTATGCATGCAAAAGCTGGAAATCAACTAAAGAAATATACAAGAAATTAGACTCTTTTGAAATCAAATGCCTAAGGAAAATACTTTGTATAAAGTGGAACAAATTCAAGAACAATGCAGAGATAAGACAGATGAGCAAACAACAACCTGTTTCATAAGTGATCAGAAAAAGAAGATGGACATATGTAGGCCATGTGATGAAAAGAAACATTCAGAGAATACCAAAACAAGCTATCAAGTGGAGCACAACAGGCCGAAGAAAAAGAGGTTGACCACGTGAAACTCTAAAGAGGACATTGTTAAGAGAAGCAAGTTTAGTGGGCATAACATCCCTTGATGAAGCTGAAAGACTTGCAGAGAACAGAAAAACTTGGCAAACAACTATGCGAATCCTATGTGACGTTTAACGGCACGGGATGGATGTAAGATATAAGTGCTGTCAACATTATGTACAGTGCTAACATTTCAATTTTATAAGAAAATTTAATGGAGGCCATTCATGGGCTTGGTTACAAAACAGATTGTGTGACCTTTCATTTGAACTTTGTGACATTGTTGGTACAATATGTGTAAAGATTTTATTACCATGCTGTCACAATTGTTGTAAAGATCTTGTGATGTTACTGTTATAATGTGTGTAAAGATTCTATTATAATGCTGTTACAAATGTAAAATGTTCTCTAGAAGATTTAAATAATCCAGCTTTTCAGCATTAACTTCATTTAGTACCTTTTTGTTACAAGTTATCAAATGGCACAGATTGCAGCTTTCTGCTGGCATGTAAAATGCTACTGCCTTAATGAAATTATAAATCTGCTTTTTATAACTACAAACTAAAAGTTAAGCACTGCAACAGGTATCACAGTATGTAACTTTGCTGTAGGTGCTGGGACGCATAACTCACTCATCAATGTGTCTGTTGGAAGAAATCTGAAGCTCTTCTTCTGCATGTTCCCATTCATCTTTTTTGAGAGCTATGAGTTCACGCAGAGACTCCTGACTGTAGCTGGTATTTAGATGAGTGTGAAGCTCCTGCAACACAAAATGTGGATAGAAAGAGCACACACAGGTTTCCTCTATCATCAGAGTGACATTGTTTAATAGCTGCTTCTAGAAAATCAGACCTGCTTCTGTGGTTGGGACTACTGAAATTATTAGAGACTAGCTTAGAAGTATTGCTGAGAGATGCCATAAAGATGATTCTGTAGGCAGTCACTTAATCTGAGACCAGTCTCTCCAATATAAGTTATCCTATATTTTTAGCACACAGTGACATACATTACATTGTGGGACTTACAGCAGAACCCCTCAAGGAGTGTGAGGACAGTTTTAGGAAAAATAATTGATTCTGTTTCCCAGATTACAAGGCAGGTACACAATAAGGGTGGCTACACTTCTAATTTTGACAAAGGCAGGATCCTTCTTAAGTGAATGTGAACAGATTTGGTTCCCATTAGTAAGCTAACAGCGGGAGATCTGAGGACATAAGTGTCAGGGTTGAGCTGTAGGAGTGGAAACAGAATTTTATTAACCATCTGGCCATGAGGATGGGAAAAAAACAGTTTTACACCTAGATCAATTTGAGCACGACAGGAGATGGTCTACAACTCACTCCTTTCATACAAGAAGGCACCACACATTCACTGTCTTTCCCCCGTACTCACATTTAATTTACACTGTAAAGAATGCACATGGTGTGCTTCAAAATAAGCAGGTATCATTTTAGTGATCAGAGGAAAGTAAAGGAATACATGGAAATTATCTCCATAATAAACTATATAGAGTGCAACAAATCATAACTTTCAGGCTTCAAAAAAATACGTTCAAGACTTTAAGCCCATCTACACAAACTGATGATCACCTGAACTATTATCTATAACAAACTGTCCTACAACCTTGGGTAGTTTATAATAAACCAGTCTATTGCTTTGGGTAATCTGTAATCTACTGTGTGTCATTCTGGGTAATATGTAATAGACTGACCTACCACTTTGGGTAGTCTGTAATATACTGACCCACTACTTTTGGTAATCTGTAATATACTGACCTACCTCTTAAGGTAACCTATATTAAACTGAGTTACCAAATAAACTGTAATACATCACACTTTCATGTGCCTAAGGTCATGAAAAATAACACCATATTCCCCAATATGCCTTAATGGCATAGAAACGGGAATTTTACCTTTTTACCAAATAAACTGACCTACCACTTTGGATAATCTATAACAGTCTGACCTACCACTCTGGGTAATTTGCAATAAACTGACTTACCACTTTGGGTAATTTCCTGCAAAACAGCTGTAGCTCATCAGAATTCATGATATACAAATTTCACTTGAAATTGACAATTTCACCACAACTTTTGCTTCCCTTGTTCTTACTGCCATTAATTTCTGGAAAAAAAAAAAACGAAGAAAATGTAAAATCAACAGATGTTGAATGTAAAATCTCAGACTGAAATACAGACTGTTTGCTGCTGTTACTGTATCATCTTGCTGAGGTGAAACAGAAGTTCTTAGAGCATTGCCATGATTGGAATAAAAACATGAAATTAGAAGGAGTCTACAACAGAAGTCTTCTGAAGGGTGAAACTTCAAGACTGAATGGCCACTTCTTCATCATTTGACTACAAACTTTGCTTGTTTGAACAAACTTTAGAACAAGGCTTCTCCATAACACTAGAGTATACCCCACTCCACAGGCAAAGTTGTAGTATCACACAGGCTTTCACTGGAAGGAGAAGGCATTAGGATCAGATCTTCATCAGCTTTGGCTCACTGAACCTGATGTTGGTGTATCTCTCTCCTACTCAGGATTGTGATATTTTATAACCTATCCAGCCGCCATATGTACTCAAGGAAATATTTTAAAAATCACATTGTTTGACAGATTTACAGATCTCACATCATATGCTAATATACAATGGTAAATAAAGTAATAGTATAACAACACTACATACTTCCTCTACTGTAGTAAAAAAGGTCAGGATCTTGCTAAATCTGAGCCCCTTAATCAGAAATATGTTTAGCAGTTTTCTGCAATTTCTAGCAGCAGCTCCACCCCTCTCTACCTCAGTTTCTACCATCTAATATGGTCTGACTGTATGATTCTGTATGTACTGGGGATTTCCGTAATATATATATTCTAGATCGTGTAATCTGTTCTCTTGTTGGCATTTACTTGTGTGGAATACTTTCCATCAGTAGATATATCACATCTGTCAGCAAGTCCAAAGAGAGGGGAGTCCAGCCAGTGCTTTGCTCCAAAGCCTGGAGGGCTTCTGTTGTTTAAGTTAGGGCCCGAACGGCTTCTTTTTTTTTTTTTGGGGGGGGGGGGGGGGGCGGGGAGGAGGGAGAACAGCACTAGTGAATTAAAATAGAACAGCTAATCAATTGTATGAGCATTGAGAAAGACAGTTTTTCACTGTGGGTGTCTGAGTGGCAAATTGGTTAGTGCACTGGTCTCTCATGTCAAAGGTCAGGGGGTTCGAATCCAGCCGAAGGCACCCCAGTCACCCAGCTGTAGAAATGGGTACCCGACTTCTTCTGGAGTTGAGGAAGGAAAGGCAGCCAGGCGTGATACTGACAATATCACCCTCTAGTGTGCTGACAGGTCAAGGAAAATATGGGCACTACTACCCTATGCACCTCTAAGGCATGACAGGATTACCTTTTACATAATTCCCCTCAGAGGCCCTGTCTATCACAGCTCATACATGTTAAATATGATAAAAGTCATGGAATCCATGAATGATATATGGATTTTTTTCTTGTAATATAACAAAAATAATTTCATAATTTTATATTGCATTATCAATGTTGAAACTCTAAAGAGGACATTGTTAAAAGAAGCCAGTTTAGTGGGCATAACATCCCTTGGTGAAGTTTAAAAACTCTCAGAAAACAGGAAAACTTGGCAAACAACTATGCAAGCCCTATGTGACGTTTAATGGCACGGGAAGGATGTAAGATATAAGATCAATGTTGCTGCTGCAGATTTCCCTGTGATGCCAAATAGCTGTTAGCAGAAGATGATGCTGTGGTGAAGATAATCAAATGGGAGGAGGTAACCCATCTTTAATGCTCAGTGTGAACCTAATAAGAAGGAACAAGGGCAATCACAACCACTGTGATAATCACAGAGGAATCTCGCTGCTATCAATCGCTGGCAAAGTACTGGCTCACGTCCCGCTTAACAGACTCAATAAGCATCTTGAAGATAATTTGCTCCCCGAGAGTCAGTGCGGTTTTTGAGCAGGAAGAGGAACAGTTGATATGATCTTTGCTATCAGTCAACTACAGGAAAGGTGCAGGAGCAGCACACTGACCTATTAAGCATTTTTGTAGACTTAACCAAAGCCTTGGATACAGTCAACAGGGATGGTCTTTGACACATAATGGCAAAATTTGGATGCCCAGCCAGATTCATAGAAATAGTTAGTAGTTTCATGAAGGTTTGTGTTCTCGATGATGGTGAGGTCTCTGAATCCTTTCTCATTACCTGTGTGGTAAAGCATGGATGTGTCCTTGCACCCACACTCTTCAGCATGGTGTTTTCAGCCATGTTCATGGATGTTTCTGGAAGCTCTAATGAAAATTGTATTTCATTAAAGTATAGAACAGATGGAAAGCTCTTAATTTAAGCTGCTTCAAAAGTTAAGAATGTGAAAATCAAAGACTTTCTGTTTGCCGATGATTGTGCACTAAATGCTAACTCAATATCTAACATGCAAACTACTACTGATAACATCTTGGCGCCATGTGACAACTTTGGCCTTACAATAAACATTGGAAAAACAGAAGTTGTATATCAACCCGCCTCCAACAAAGAATATACTGACCTGGAAATCGTGATAAAGGGACAAAAGTTAAAATCTGTAGAAAATTTCACTTATCTTGGCAGTACCCTTTCTAGGGCCGTCAGTCTTGATGCTGAAATCAGCAACAGAATAGCTAAAGCCAGCGCAGCATATAAGAGGCTACGAAAAAATGTATGGGAGAGAAGAGGACTCAGTGTTACCATCAAGTTAAAGGTCTATAAAGCTGTCGTTCTGACCACACTAATGTATGCAGCCACCAAGTTAAAGGTCTATAAAGCTGTCGTTCTGACCACACTAATGTATGCAGCCACCAAGTTAAAGGTCTATAAAGCTGTCGTTCTGACCACACTAATGTATGCAGCCACCAAGTTAAAGGTCTATAAAGCTGTTGTTCTGACCACACTAATGTATGCAGCCACCAAGTTAAAGGTCTATAAAGCTGTCGTTCTGACCACACTAATGTATGCAGCTGAAACATGGACAGTCCACAGTAGGCATGCAAGACAACTAAATCATCTCCATCTAGGCTGTCTCAGGAAAATACTAAACATCAAATGGCAGCAACTGATTCCTGATACTGAAGTCCTCACAAGAGCTAAAATTCCAAGCATCTACACAATGCCTCAAAAGGCACAAATCCGTTGGACAGGGCATGTGGTCAGAATGAGTAACACTCGACTGCCCAAACAACTCCTGTATGGGGAACTTCTGAATGGAAAACAGAAAGCAGGAGAGCAAAAAATGCGATACAAGGATACGCTCAAAACCTCACTCAAGGCCCTCAGGATAGACAAAAACTCTTGGGAGTCCAAAACACAAGTCTGCCCATCATGGATGGCTATAACCACTCTGGGTGCCCAAAGAGCTGAGCACTCAAGAACTGAAAGTGCCCAGCACAAACACGCAATGTGAAAAGCCAAGGCTCCACAGTCACCCACAACTGAATTTGGACATGTATGTGTGTGGCAAAACTTTTAAAGCTCGTATAGGGCTAGTTGGTCACACATGGACACTTCTCACCCTATTTAGACCAAGATGAAGCTGTGGTCATCATCGAAGAAGATGGACGAACAACAACAACAATAAGCAGGAAATATCAACAAGAAACAGTTACTGAGAATGCATCAATCCCTAACTCATTAGCTATGCTGTTGTACTTACATCCTTCCCATGCCGTCAAAAGTCACATAGGGCTCGCATGATAGTTCACCAAGTTTCCCTGTTTTCAGAGAGCTTTTCAACCTCATCAAGGGATTTTACAAGGGGGGATTGATAAGTTCTCTGCATAATGTACAACGAATTATTTGTGGACAACTTTTTGGGGGTTATTTCTCAACACAGTCCCCTTGCAAGTTTATGTACTTAGTCCAGCGATCCTGGAGCATACGGATTCCTTCTTTGTAAAAGCCAGCATCTTGTGCCAGTAGAAAGTGGTCTACAGCATGAATGATGTCATCATCTGAAGCAAATTTGTGACCACTGAGCTCCTTTTCGAGTTTGGTAAATAGTCCAAAGCGGCCAAATTTGGGGAATAAGGAGGATGTTCAAGAAGCTGGAAGCCACATTCATGAATGGCAGCCTTTGCTACCGCTGATTTGTGAAGTGGAGTATTGTCTCGATGAAAGATGACCCTTCTCTTCAATTTCCCTTGACGCTTTTCCTTCATTCTGACCTGCAGTTGCTTCATAAGATTAGCACAATAGGTCCAGTGACCATTCTGCCCTTTTGAAGATAGTCTACCAATAACACACCTTCTGAATCCCAAAAGATGGAACCCATCACTTTGCCTGTAGATAGAACCACCCTTGCTTTCTTTGGAGGTGGGGATCCATGATGTTTCTTCTGGTTCAACTGTTCTTTGGTTTCTGGTTGAAGAAACTTTTCAGGATCTGCAGAAAAATGGCCAAGATTGTCTCTTGACATGTTGAGACACTGTCGTTTGTGATCAGCTCCAAGAAGTTTTGGGACACATCGAGCAGAGAACTTTGTCTTCTAAAGATCATTGTGAATAATGGCATGAACACATCCTGGGAGATGCCCAACTCAGTCGCAATGTACTGCTCAGTTAGTCGTCAATCCTCTATTATCATGTCATGGATTCTGCTGGTGGTTTCATCGGTGGTTACCATTCTCGGTCTTCCTGGATGGGGATCATCTTCCAGACTCTCCCTTCCACGTCTGAACTGAGCTGCCCATTTCTTCACTGCTCTGTAAGAAGGGGTACTCTCCCCTAGTGTCTCCACCATATCCTCATGGATCTCCTTCGATGATAAGCCCTTGATGCAGAGGTAGCGAATGACTGCTCAATGAGAAATTTTATCCATTTTCTCAATTTCTGCTACCCCTTACCACTTCAGTAGCCTGTAAAAAAAAAATTGGTTGCAGTTAATTTCTTGAAACTTGGTGTTTAATCTTACATTAACCTGATCTACAAATGCACCTAATATCAAATGTGTATTTTACGTATTTGTACTTTATTCTGAGAACTTATCAATCACCCCTTGTATGTTTACTAATTTGGCCTCTCATAACAATATATATAAACTAGAAAAAAAGTAGGAACAGCTTTATTATTTAACAAATACAAAGTCTCATAACAATGCCTCTTTAGAGTTTCATGTGGTTGACCTCTTTTTCTTTGGCCTGTTGTGTTCCACTTGACAGCTTGTTATGGGATTCTCTGACTGTTGCTTCTCATCACATGGCTGATATACGTCCATCTCCTTTTTTTCTGATCACCCATGAGGCAGGTTGTTTTTTGCTCATCTGTCTTATCTCTGCATAGTTCTTGAATTCCTTCCACTTTATACTGAGTATTTTTCTTAGGCATTTGTTTTCAAATAAGTCTAATTTCTTGTCTATTAGTTGTTTTCCAACTTATGCATGCATAAATGAGGGTGGATATTATATTTGAATTGAATAATCTTAGCTTGTTTTTTGTGTTTATAACTTTCATATGCCATATGTTCTCAAGATTCTTGGAAGTCAATGCTGCTTTTGCAATTCTAATCCTAACTTCCTTTTTGGTGTCACCATCCTGGCCTATATAGCTGTTGAGGCATGCAAAATGGTTTACTTCTTCAACAGCTGTTCCTTCTATGCATATTTTTTCCTCTTGACTGATGGGAAGTTTCATTAGTTTTGTTTTTTTTCCTTGTTAATTTCAAGCCCTATTTTGCTAGCCAGTGAAGACAGGGTATCTGGTTTTTTTCTTGCATCAAATTCACATTGTCACTGATAAGAGACATCTGCAAAATCAAGATCTTCTAGTTGGGTCCCATATACCCAAGCAATGCCCGTTTTACCCGTGCAACATTTTTTCATTATGAAGTCTATGGCAATTCCAAAAAGGAAGGGAGATAGTATACATCCTTGTTTCACACATTTCAGTCTGAAACCATTCACTCATTTCTTACTCTGTGTTGTCTGAACAAACATATCCATTGTAGAGGTCCTTAATGATGTTGACAATTTTAGATGGTATTCCACATAGTCTTAAATTCTCCACAATGAATCTCTGTGTATGCTATCCAGTATGTTTTTTAAAGTCTATGAAGTTCAGGATTTTAAGTTTTTTGCTTTTCAATATGTTCTTCAAGTATTATTCTTGGAGTAAAGATCAGGTCAAGACAGTTTCTCCTTTTTCAAAATCCTACTTGCGCTTATCTCATTGCAATATCCACTATATCTGTAATTCTATTCAGAATGACTTTGCAAAATACTTTTGACACAACTGATAGTAAGGTTACTCCTCTCCAGTTATTGCAGTTACCTTTTGTTTCAGTATTTTAACAATGACTCCTTTTTTTCCACTTAGAGGGGACCTTTTCTTCTTTCCAAACTTTATTAAACATTCTCTGTAGTTGAGATCCGAGTTGATTTAGATAAGTTCTTCGTGTTTTTGTCTCGTTGTGCATGTATCCTCGAATAAGGCTCACGCCGAAATATCGGATGTTGTATGTTTTTCATTTATACATTCTCATACTTTCTATTCATTTTTTTCTCACCTTACTCACTCCCTCCCTCATTTTGTAAAACTGCACCATACACCTCTATCTACCTTATTTATTTAAACCAGTTTTACTGCAGTCGCCATCCCTTTTATTTGTAGTTGGCTCATGTTGTCACTGTTAATAACTTTTAACATTTCGGGTGCTATTTCATCTTCACCTACAGCTTTGTTATTAGCCATTAGATTCACTGCTGTTTCAATGTCATGGAATGTAATTTCATCTAGGTTGACATTTAGTTGTAGGATTGGTAAGTCAGCTTCAGGGTTTATCAATTCTTTTGGGTGTGGTCAATTAAGTATTTCTTGGAAGTGTTCACCCCATCTTTGTTTTCGATCTTTCATCATCATCATCATCATCACCTTTCACTCCCTTGGGAGCATAGGCCATGGATAAAGGCTCTTGATTGATCTTTCTTTGGATGTAATAGTACATATTAGCCTCTTTTTATGTTATATATAGTTTTGCTGTCTCCTGTTTCTGCTGCCTTCTCTGCTTCTCTCACCATATTGTCTATGTAGTCTTTTATCTCTTCTAGCTGAACTTTTTACTTTCTTGTCTAGTTCTTTACTGTTGCACTCACTCACTCAGACATTTGCATGTCCCTTGCGGAACTCTGCCTCCCTAACAGCTCTCTTGTAGGCCTCCCTAACAGCTCTCTTGTAGGCATCTCGATCGTAAGCAAGATGCCCTGCTGTTGATGCATCCATTTGCAGCCATTTTCGCCTTGGTCTTCCTCTCTTTCTTTTTCCCATTATGTACCATTCCAACACGGTCGTCTCTAAATTCTCATGACGTTTAATGTGTCCAAAATATTTCAGTTTTCTCTGTTTACTAGCCAACCTTCTTCAATATTAAGTTCTTGTAGTACGGATACATTTTTTCTTTTTGTTGCACTACAACAGACAAAACTAATGTATGATTAGTAAAGGATGCTAGGCAGCTTTGGTTTGTTAGTGAATATCATATCTCTAATAGTCAAGTTAGTACATTTACTATTAAAATATATTTTACACTAAGTCTGCTGAAGCCATCATCCCAATCTGCATGTGCCACTTGGTTTTGTTCATCTGCATTCCATTTGATTATCAGTATATTTCCAAGCTGAAGGTTATAAAAATAACACACAATCTGTGATAGAAGAAATGAGAACATTTTATTTCAAATATTCATCATCATCATCATCATGGGTCTTCTTCTCATGGATGATTTGCTGCAGTGGTCCTCCAACTTGCTTTGTCCTTTGCCTTCACAGTGCATCCAGCCAAACTCAATCCAGTCCACTTTATTATGCTATCCGTCAACCTATATTGTTGTAGTCATCTTGCTCTATTTCCGTCTACTTTTCCCTCTAGTATGGTTTTTAATTATTGTATTAATCTTCCTGATATGACGGAAATATTTTAACTGTTGTGTTTTTCAAATATTTTTTTTTGGTATGTCACTGAGCAATATGTTTGATCAGATAAGGTCAAAGGTTTAATTTCTAAAATTCTATTGCATCCTCTGCTTGCTCTTTACTTACATCGATATCATGAAGTGTGTTGGTTTTGTTGTAAACATTTAACACGCGATACCCAACAACATGGTATTGTTTGACAAAATTTAATCTTACACTAGCACTTGGGTTGAGTTTTCCTTACACAAATTGCACAGCAGTTTCTTTGTAATGATCTTCATTTTTATCTCTGTCCATTTTGATCGTTTGTAATTTTCACTTCGAAAAGACGAAAGTAAATTCGATGTTGTACCATTCGTCTGCCAGGTCTGAGTTATTAGAGTACCGTCCCCTGGCTGGAGATTGCAGAGATCAGAACAGATAGCAGATGCCTGGTTCTTTCTTGCTTGAAATGATGATGATAATGACGTTAACAAGATGAAGGAGAAACAATCGATTACTGTCATTATGTTTTGGCAAAGATATAAATAAAATCCAGTGTGCATTTCAATGGCGTAAGTCTCCACTTGGGGGAGGGGCGGAACCGACACTTCATTATTACATGCAAAAATTAACATTATCATATATGTAGTGTTTACTTTTTTCACTTCATTTATTTATTTATTTTAATGAACGGGTGCCTTTTTTTAAAATATGGTCTGGGTATCATCAATCTTAGCTGAGCCTCTGGTATACGTACAGAGGTTTTCATGTATTGAAAATACAAAATCTAGCCCAAGCGTCTGCAACATCTTCGCCAATCGTCATTTGTGTGCCAAAATATTTTTCATATGCTTCATATAATACGCCTTGTAAATAAGTACGTCTAAACTGTTCATGAAGGCGTGTCCTAGTTGCAATTTGAGCCCAAGAGCGTGTCACAAGCAGAATTCCTAGATGTACATGCATAGCGAATATTTCCTTGTATGAAGAGTTTTAGGGATTTTATATGGGGACGAAGACACTGTCTGTTTTTGGCTGTCAGTGACCCAAAGTTAACATGCTAGCGTTAGGGTTAGCAAACCATAGCTGACCAAGACCCTGTCCCACCTCTCCGTTGGTACCTCCGGTAACAGGACTAGCCTGTCTAACGGGACAGGGATCGCCAGTCCCCCATGGGGGCGGAGCCTGTTAAAGAAGTATTGCCCACCCCCCACCCCCACCCCCCTGCTTTATAGTTGCACTCAGGGGTTGAACAAATATCTGCCATGACCCGCTCCCAAGCCGATACGATGCTGAGCCTCAACAACTTCACGGCAGTGGCTGCAAAGAAGAAGAAGAA
Source organism: Achatina immaculata (assembly GCA_009760885.1). NCBI lineage: Eukaryota > Metazoa > Mollusca > Gastropoda > Stylommatophora > Achatinidae > Lissachatina > Lissachatina immaculata. Next base: position 74,510,906 of record CM019691.1, read on the forward strand.
GAAGAACGCTGCTAATTTATGATCACGCAAGATTCCACAATTCTTCACCGTAGAACTTATAATGATGTACACATTTCAAGTGGTTTTGATATCTCAGCTTAAAAAAAAGTGGTAGTTGATCATCTCATTGCTAGTGCAGACATACGGCAGTGATAAAAGCTTAAAGCCCAGTCTTCATGTCGTGTGGAGGAATGTTGGTCCCAGTGGTTTTCATCATTTAGACCAACATCCTCCACACAATCCTCAGAATTCCGGGACTCATCGAAGACGAAAGCTTCAGTCAACTCTGTTCCTACACTGTTAGCCGAGCTGAAGTAATACAACTTCTTGATTCTATGGATACACCCAGAAAACAGAAGAGTATTAATTAGTTCTATCTCTGTGGATCTGTAAACTATTCATTCTTCAACTTATAGATGTCTTTACTCACGGAGGGGAAATATGAAGGTCCTTCTCTTAGAAGTTGTTTCGTATACGGCATCACATACCAGTTCCTTCAGACTTGTTTACGTCACAAAAAAGGGACCAATGAAAACACTTAGAATTACTGTGTAAGAGAGCTGCGAGCGAAGTCAGGACATCGGTAAGAAAATGCTTCGTTATCAAAGTCTCGAGATGTTATTGTCAAAGTCTGCACTTACACACCTCAATTTTACTGTTATATTCTCTCTTACAACGACCTCGTGGTATTATTTTTGACAGCACAAGAAGTAATCTGCTACGTATAATAGAAAGAAAATATCAGTTTATTACAAAATAATATTTGATTTATTGTTAATTACGGCAATTACAAGAGAAACAATCCAACAATAATAGTTATTCAAAAGCTCCTTCGAACTGGATAACACAATAATTGGTGTATAAGTATACAACTATACACTAAACACTGCAGTAAAGCTGTGATACTAGAATGTATAAAATCGGAAAAAAAGTAGGAGCAGCTTTATTACTTAACGATTACAAAGTTGTGACGTTTCGGCGTGAGCCTTAATCATACAAAAACATACAGGACGAAGAAATAGGGAGAGGAGATAAAGTATAGATTTACATGAATACTGTTAAAAAAAAATTTTTTTAAGGAGTACTTAGCTGTAAATTGCAAGGTGTGGCTTGTCCGGCGGTGTGTGTCAGGAATGGATCTGGTAGGACGTGGAAATTGTTTAAATAGAGACCTGTGACATGTGGTCGGTGGGTTGTAACTGGGGGTGGTGGATGGGGAACCGGGGAGGGGAGAGAGAGTGACGCACTACTGGCCTAGCTAGGAGAAATTGAAACAGGTGATTGGGGAAGAGGTGTTGCAGAGAAGAGGGGTTGCAGAGAAAATAGCAGGGTTGCAGAGTGATGCTGTGAGGAAGTTTGAAAAGTAAGAAGGGGTGGATTTAGTGGAGAGGTACTATAATGATTGAAGAAGATGATGTTACGTGTAACTAAACAGCGAGTTTAACCCATGTGGTTCCAGCGTCCCATAATTTTGAATGCAGCGGTTCTCAAGTGCCAGGCGGCTTGTGTCATCTGCGTGACATTGTTTAATGGCTGTTACCAGAAAATCAGATTTGCCTCTGTGGTTGGGGCCATTGAAATGATTTGGGACTGGTTTCGAAGCATGCTGGGTGATGTCGTACAGATGTTTTTGCATGCGGTCCCCTAATCTGAGGCCAGTCTCACCGATATATGTTATCCTGCATCTTTTGCACACGATGACATATATCACATTTCGGGACTCGCATGTGAATCCCTCATGAAGAGTGAGGATAGTTTTGGGAAAGGTGATTGTTTTCGTTTCCCAAACTACAGGGCAGGTAACGCAGCGGGGGCGGTTACATTTTCTGGTGCCAACATACATAAGGCTCTGCTTCAAGTGGCTGTGGACGAGGATGTCCTTAAGGTTTGGCTCACGTTTGTATGCCAATAGGGGTGCTTCAGAGAAAATGTCACGAGTGTCGGAGTCGAGTTGGATTATCGGCAGATGACGATAAAGGATATTCTTAACCATCTGACCGTGCGGGTGGAAAGGCAGTACTAACTTAACTCTGTCAGATGGAGTAACAGGCTTTTTCCTGAATACTTCTTTGCGGCTCACTAGTTGGATACGGTTGAAGGCTTTACGAGGGACCTTTTCTGGGTAGAGGCGATGACGGAAAAATTCTAATAACTTGTTGGACTGATCTATAAAGTCCAAATTATCCTGACATATGCGGCGAAGACGGAGGAGTTGGGAATATGGGATGGAGTTCTTACAGTCCTCAGGATGGGAAGAGGTGTAAAGCAAATAGGTGTGGCTATCGGTGGGCTTGTAAAATACAGAGGTGACAAGCCTGTTTGTGCCAATAGAAATTTTAGTGTCTAAAAAATTAACAGACTTGTCAGAGATTTCATAAGTGAATTTTATGTTCTTATTGAGTGTATTGGCGAATTCAATAAATTTTTTAAGGTCTTCATGTGGCATACTTGTAATTCCAATGCCATCATCAATGTACCTTTTATAGAATTCTGGAAATCTGCCAGTGTAAGTTTCCCATAATTTGACTTCCAGAAAGCCCATAAATAGACATGCATAACTGGGACCCATTTTCGTTCCCATAGCAACACCACTGATTTGCTCGAAGTATTCGCCGTTGAATTCGAAAGAATTTTGGTTTAGTACTAGCTCTGTAAGTCTGATTATGGTGTCAGTGTTAGTTGTGGGGTGAGGGTCTTTGTCGAGAAAATGGCGGAGTGCTAAGAGTCCATCCTTATGGGGGATAGAAGTGTAAAGAGAGCAGACATCAAGGAGAAAGATGTGATAGGTGTGGTGTTGAGAGAGTGTGATTGTATCAAAAATTGTTAATGCGTGGTTGGTGTCTTTCAAAAAGGAGAGTAGTTTGTGTACAAGAGGCTGGAAAATGCTATCTAAAAAATCAGAAATGTGCTCAGGGGGGCATGAACACGCTGATACAATGGGGCGTCCAGGGTTACCTGGTTTGTGGATTTTAGGAAGAAGATAGAAAGTGGGTGTGCCTTCCCCAATCACCTGTTTCAATTTCTCCTAGCTAGGCCAGTAGTGCGTCACTCTCTCTCCCCTCCCCGGTTCCCCATCCACCACCCCCAGTTACAACCCACCGACCACATGTCACAGGTCTCTATTTAAACAATTTCCACGTCCTACCAGATCCATTCCTGACACACACACTGCCAGACAAGCCACACTTTGCAATTTACAGCTAAGTACTCCTTTAAAAAAAATTTTTTTTAAACAGTATTCATGTAAATCTATACTTTATCTCCTCTCCCTATTTCTTCGTCCTGTATGTTTTTGTATGATTAAGGCTCACGCCGAAACGTCACAACTTTGTAATCGTTAAGTAATAAAGCTGCTCCTACTTTTTTCCGATTTTATACATTCTTCGAACTGGATATGTAGAAACCCATGCAGAAACATCTGGTGCGTAATACTAAAGTATGCTGCAACTTTTCTTTTCAAGAATGTTCTTCTCTCTTTGTTTTTTTTCAGAAGTCACACAAACATTTGCAAGAATGGTCAGACTTTATGTTTGTCGTCAAATAACATGTGCCGATGGCGGAATTCTGATTTTGTTAGTTTTTTAAATCATGCGGAATAATCCACGGATTTCTTACGAATTTAAAAGAATGATTACATCCCTTCCACTTATACATCATCTGGAATGGAAGCCAGTCACATAAGGTTTGTTATTTGCAGGTATAGCACACATTGTAAAGTCACAGCAAACTGTGCAAAATTCTGTGCAGAATTTACACTAATTAAACCAGAATATGAGTTAGACTGTTATTCGTATATCAGCTATAAAGAAAGCATCTAACACATTGCCGATCCTGATTCTTATTGATAATTTTTGTATTCTAAAAACAGAACATTTGATCTTTTACAGAACACTGCAAAGAATATATAACTTGTGAGGCTTGTTGTGAAGCGATCTAAGTATCTGCAGGAAAACAGCAGCAAATCCTCACTACACGTGGTAAATAATTCAAATGTGTATCGATGGAAATTAAGCCCATGGCATTTAGTAAGCAATAACTTTGTCATCAATATGAACTAAATTTGTATACCTGAACAGCAAAAATCATCCTTCACTATAAACGAGTATACAGAAACACTGGTATCCTAATTAATTGTTGTCATTATATAGTGGTACCCGGGATCTGCAAAGAATAGGACCACTGTACCCTACCATGCATGATCGTAAAAGGCGACTAAGGAGGGTTCAGCATAGGGCCAGCAACCCTATCTGGTAAAAAACTATCAGACTGCTACAGAAACATTATATAGTGAGCAGCAATAACTGCTGATGGCAAGTGCACAAATGAAGTAAAGTCACTAGCAGGGAAGGCAAAGGCAGCTTTTTATGATACGAAGAAAATGTCCCTAAAAGTGAGGAAACGACTATCACTGTTCTATGTAGAGCCAATAGTGCTATACGGCCATGAAACTTTGACAGTCAGCAAAAGATGACAAAGAAACTATAATCGACGGAGATTTGATTTTGGAGAAAGGTGCAACAAATGCCCTGGACAGACAGAAAAACAAACAAAGAGGTCTTCAAATATGTTTCAGAACAACGAAAACTAGTTAAAATGATAAGCATGAGACGTATAAGAGGTCTTCAAATATGTTTCAGAACAACGAAAACTAGTTAAAATGATAAGCATGAGACGTATAAGAGGTCTTCAAATATGTTTCAGAACAACGAAAACTAGTTAAAATGATAAGCTTGAGATGTATAAGAGGTCTTCAAATATGTTTCAGAACAACTAAAACTAGTTAAAATAATAACCATGAGACGTATAAGAGGTCTTCAAATATGTTTCAGAACAACGAAAACTAGTTAAAATGATAAGCATGAGACGTATAAGAGGTCTTCAAATATGTTTCAGAACAACGAAAACTAGTTAAAATGATAAGCATGAGACGTATAAGAGGTCTTCAAATATGTTTCAGAACAACTACAACTAGTTAAAATGATAAGCATGAGACGTATAAGAGGTCTTCAAATATGTTTCAGAACAACGAAAACTAGTTAAAATGATAAGCATGAGACGTATAAGAGGTCTTCAAATATGTTTCAGAACAACTACAACTAGTTAAAATGATAAGCTTGAGACGTATACGTTTCTTGGGTATGTCAAGAGAAGACAGAAGTTGGAGAACTTGGAAAGGACTCAAAATTCAAGGGAAAAAGGAAGAGGAGAAAGAGCGAGAAAAAAAAATATCACAGCGGGTTGACAAAAGAAAAGCATTGAATTAATGGAAACACCAAGGACCGCACAAGATAGAGAAGCACTGAATTAATGGAAACACCAAGGACCGCACAAGACAGAGAAGCACTGAATTAATGGAAACACCAAGGACCGCACAAGATAGAGAAGCACTGAATTAATGGAAACACCAAGGACCGCACAAGACAGAGAAGCACTGAATTAATGGAAACACCAAGGACCGCACAAGACAGAGAAGCACTGAATTAATGGAAACACCAAGGACCGCACAAGACAGAGAAGCACTGAATTAATGGAAACACCAAGGACCGCATAAGACAGAGAAGCACTGAATTAATGGAAACACCAAGGACCGCACAATATAGAGAAGCACTGAATTAATGGAAACACCAAGGACCGCACAAGATAGAGAAGCACTGAATTAATGGAAACACCAAGGACCGCACAATATAGAGAAGCACTGAATTAATGGAAACACCAAGGACCGCACAAGATAGAGAAACATGAACGCCAACTCTATCCGTCACGGATAATAATAATAATAATAATAATAATAATAATAATATAACAAATTAATAGGACAAAAAAGTGTTAGACGGACATCATAATACCAGCAGAAGTGACATCGCAGGACGTTGATGTAGATTAATAAATCTAATGCCAGTGTTTGTATAAACTTTAATAAAACTCAGAAATGCAGTCACTACGACACAAAACATATAAATCGCATTCTAAAATAAATGAATGCAAAATCATTTGATCTGGTATCATTAACACAATGTACAAACTCACTCCCAGCCTCCCCCTTACTAAACATGGCTCCACCACTCTACTCTATAACATTTTGTTATCTCTAGTTTCATGTTGATTTAAGGTTATTCTTTGCCTCTGAAGATGACTGTCGCGTCTGAAGTCATATCTCTCTCTTTTAGTCCAAGTCTGGAGTCACACTCTTTTAGTCTGTCTGGAGTCATATTTCTCTCTTTTAGTCTAAGTCTAGAGTCACATTTCTCTCTTTTAGTCTAAGTCTAGAGTCATATTTCTCTCTTTTAGTCTGTCTGGAGTCACATTTCTCTCTTTTAGTCTAAGTCTAGAGTCACATTTCTCTCTTTTAGTCTGTCTGGAGTCACATTTCTCTCTTTTAGTCTAAGTCTAGAGTCACATTTCTCTCTTTTAGTCTAAGTCTAGAGTCATATTTCTCTCTTTTAGTCTAAGTCTAGAGTCACATTTCTCTCTTTTAGTCTAAGTCTAGAGTCATATTTCTCTCTTTTAGTCTGTCTGGAGTCACATTTCTCTCTTTTAGTCTAAGTCGCCGACTCTCAACCATTTTTTTAAAGATTACAATTGTTTTTGGGAACCAGATTATAGAGATATGGGACTTAGTCACGGAACAACTTTTTGTTTTATCTTGTTGTTAGATATTTTTTTTTTTGTTTGGGTTTTTTTTTTCATTTGTTCTATTCCTGTACTGCTATCTTTCCTCTCAAAATTACTATTAAAAAAAATATTGCCTGACGCTGACGCTCATAGTTAAAGCAGACTGTAGACATCTCTTGAAATCATACTGGCACCTAATAGGATTGGTGATGATAATGATTTCAAGACAGTGTAGGAACATCCTGGCAATCCATAGCGTGTCTGCGGTCTTCAAGTGTCCCAGGTCTTATCAGAGACGTCTAGTCAGGGCCTACGATGTCTTCTTTCCTCTGAGCACCCTCAGCGATGTTACAGCGTCCGCTAATCCATCATTAAACTTTATATTTTTATGTTCGATTTTTAAAATTACAATAATAAAATACTTCAGTTATTCATCTCCTTATTCCGCGAAAAAAGAACTATAAAATAACGCGGCCATCAAGGTATGAAATGTATTTTTGGCATGACAGTGAAAACGTAAATAACAAGAATAAATACCGAGGGCACGAAGGGCATTTACTTTGAGTGAAAATATCCATGTCCGTATCAGCACATATACGAGTATGTTCGCAGACCTCAGCAATTCAAAGAAAGAAAAACATAACCATCCTAACCAATAAAGAATATTTTAAGACATGGACACTTGAAAACAACAATTTTGATCAAGATAATTCCTGTTCTGTTCATCGGTGTTACCTACCTAAAATCTCGTACATAGTGAGTACTGGAGAAATGTGAATACGTGAGTGCGTGTGTGTGTGTGTGAGTAAAAGGAAGAGCAAACGTGGTGCGACCAAAGTAATGTATGTCCTCCAACAGTCACACAAGGGAGTCTCTTACATTGCCATGGCATTTCCATTACCAGGCAGTCTCCCTTGCAAATTCTTTCACTCGGTGGACCGAACCGGGTCACAATTATCGGTTGCTAGCCAGACCGCTTGGTATTATCACTTATTTAGCATCCGTGGCCCTTCATTAGGGCTTTTCTCAGGCAGTTCTTTGTCCGCAATGACGTGCTGGCTATGAAAGGAAGCCGTCTCAGAGTGACTGTAGTACATGCTGTCACAACTAGATACGGCGGGAATTGTGGGCCTTTTTTTTTTTGTCATTGGTCGCAATAAGCATACAACAAGTGTAATAAATGTACAAAAGTTGTCAAGAATCATCATCATCGTCATCATCATCATCACCATCATCATATTATTCTTCTTCTTCGTCTTCTGTCTCTCCAGGAAATGTGGCTGTAATTTATCTTCAGCTTGATCTGTCTCAAAGCTCTAACTCTGTCCCAGCTCATTTCTCGATGCTGTCCATTCATCATCTTCTTGTCCTCCCCATACTTTCTCATCAAGTTTTCCTTCCACCGCGTTTTTTTTTCTTTCTCAGGATGTTATTATACCTCTTGATATGGTCAAAATAATTTCAATATCAAGTTCGCGAGCACGTGTGTGTATATATAATAATGCATGGCACCGGAGCTCATACATAACAATCATTAGAAAAACAAAAATGAAAAAAATCAGTGTTTGCTTCATTGTCTGAGAAAGTGGTCGCTGAGTCCATGCTGTAATAAACATTCCAAGACTGAGTCCATGCTGTTACATGAGTAAACATTCCAAGACTGAGTCCATGCTGTTACATGAGTAAACATTCCAAGACTGAGTCCATGCTGTACATGAGTAAACATTCCAAGACTGAGTCCATGCTGTTACATGAGTAAACATTCCAAGACTGAGTCCATGCTGTAAATGAGTAAACATTCCAAGACTGAGCCCATGCTGTACATGAGTAAACATTCCAAGACTGAGTCCATGCTGTTATATGGGTAAACATTCCAAGACTGAGTCCATGCTGTACATGAGTAAACATTCCAAGACTTTTGACACACAAAAAAAACAGAAAAAATCTTACAAAGATGGTGTAGGTCACAGGTCTTCAGACTTTTCTAACAGCCGCTGCATGAAACAATGGAATAAATATTTCAGACAAACGCATTATGAAGTGCAATGAAGATGTGTGCATTCATAATTCTTTCTTTTAATGACAGTCATATATAAGTGTGTATCGTATTATAAAAATAACGGTAAAATTCTCGTTTCCATGCCATAAGGCATATTTGGGAATATGGCTTAGGCCCGTATTTCCACGATCTTCGGCACATGAAAGTCTGGTGTGGTCAGTATCACTCCTGGCACCATTTTCCTTCCCAGATTTCTCTGGTATCAATTTTTAGAGGCTAGGTGGACCCGGAGGTCTTTTTTTGGTGTGTACCAGACAAAAATCCCACCATTGGGATGTGAACCCAGTACCACTGGGATGTGAACCCAGCACCACTGGGATGTGAACCCAGTACCACTGGGATGTGAACCCAGTACCATCGGATTAGTAAACCGAGCACCTAACCATTTAATAAAAATATTGAGTAAAATTTATTTTATAAAATTTGTACAAAATTTTTCATTATAATAAAATGCTTCATACGAAATTTATTAAATAAATATCTGACCCAGTTTATAGCGGCTTTTAATGTGTAAGAAGACGGCTTGTAACATATCAGCTTCCTCGTGGCTGATTATGCCAATATTACAGTGTTACAATATTACAATTATGTTTTTGTTTTGCATGATCCAATCTAAACATGTTTCCATTCTTTGTCTTCAGCGTAGCACGATCCTTCGCCATCTCTTCACAGTCCTCGTGGGTGACGGATATATTTTTAAAGGATGCTGCCGTGTGTTGTTATGATGGATGTTTGATATTTTGTATTGGTTGTGAAAAGATCTATTATTCCTGGCATTGGTTAAGATTTGTTTCCAGTTACTTAATAGAACCACCATCTGCCATTAACACGGATGGAACGTTCCTGAGACCAGGGTGTGAGTGGTTTCATGTGAGGTAGTCCCCTACTGACCAGCAGCTGGGCAGAATGGATGAATAGAGATGATTACTGACGAGTGAGTCCGTTGTCACGTTCGTGATTGTGAGAACAGCATGCGTTAAAAATGAACGAGCTAGACTTCATGGCTGCCATGCCCCCGAGGCAGCTGGCTCTCGTGCTGGCCTTGTCTCCGTCAGCTCATCCACTTACGCATTCATTCATCTGAGGACTCAATCATTTACACAACGGGATATTCACGCTTATTCGCACACATGACTGCTCGCTCACCCTTCCTATCACTTCTTTTAGGCAACGGTAGCTGAAAATGTTCACACACCAACCTTTTAATTTATACTGTAATAAGAGCTGCACTGATGTTTTTCATCTCAGAAGACTCTTCTGATGCAGGTAGATGTTACATGTTTGTGTGAGTAACGAAGTTTATCCGCGTCTCTCATGACTGATTTCATCAATATTTAATTGGCACAGTCTGGCACAGCAACTACAAACCATGATTATGTTGCCAGGTTCAGTTTTCTTTCTATCACGTCTCGTGTCTTCAAATTTGGCTCTCGTTTCTTCTTTGGAAGATCGAGTGACCCTACACAGAGGTGAACCTGCATATAGAACAGCCTTCAGCAGGTCTACACAGTCCTCGTCGCTGATGGGAAGTCTCTGATGGATGCCTAGCACATAACTTTGTATTTCAGTTTTGATCGACACATGGCCTCCCACCTTCCAGTAGTTCACCATATAATATTTGCTCGTGGTCATGATTGTCGTTCTTTCCAGCAAAGTGTCCCAGCTGTCTTAATCTTTTGCTGCTGAGTGCTACCATCACTCATAGAAAGCTGGTACAAGTCAGAGCTGGTTACTTTGTCCTGTCTTTATGGTGTTCAATATTTTGAGAATGCAGAGATGAAAAAAATGTGTTATTTTCACATGTTGTCTCCGTTTCGAGTCCGTTTAACATTGTACCATGCATTCCGGTCCGTAGTATGTTTATCTTTACTGTTAACTTTCTGTTGTTTCATGTCCATTTTGACCAGCTGTCAAATGCTGTGGCTGCTTTTCCTGTTCGTGTACTGATACTTCGACTATGGAGAAAGTCTTCCCCTTTCTCGTCTTTGAAGGCATAGGCCATCAACAAGAGTTCTCTATTTATGTCCATCCTGGGCAGTTTCTGCTATCCGTCTCCAGCGTTATCTCTGCTTCTTGCTGAGTTCTTGTTGAGCTTTCTGTAGCTCAAGTATCTTTTACACAGTTGAGTAGTTGGCCCGTGTCCAACCTTATTCCTTTCTCATTCGAGCTTCGGACTGGCCACGGCAGTGAAAGTAATTGTAATAATATAAAGTTGACTGTTTCATGGCAGAGAAAGCAGTTGTAATAATATAAAGTTCATAAAGACTACAGAGAAGTCGCATTGTGAACATAAAGACAATAGAGAAGTCGCACTGTGAACACAAAGACTACAGAGAAGTCGCACTGTGAACATAAAGACAATAGAGAAGTCGAACTGTGAACATAAAGAAAACAGAGAAGCCGCACTGTGAATATAAAGACAACAGAGAAGCTGCACTGTAAACATAAAGACTACAGAGAAGTCGCACTGTGAACACAAAGACTACAGAAAAGCCGCACTGTGAACATAAAGACAATAGAGAAGTTGTACTGTGAACATAAAGACAATAGAGAAGTCGCACTGTGAACATAAAGACAATAGAGAAGTCGCACTGTGAACATAAAGACAATAGAGAAGTCGCATTGTGAACATAAAGACAATAGAGTAGCCGCACTGTGAACACAAAGACTACAGAGAAGTCGCAGTGTGAACATAAAGACAATAGAGAAGTTGCAATGTGAACATAAAGACAATAGAGAAGCCGTACTGTGAACACAAAGACTATAGAGAAGTCGCACTGTGAACACAAAGACTACACAGAAACCGAACTGTGAACATAAAGACAACAGTGAAGTTGCAATGTGAACATAAAGACAACAGAGAAGCCGAACTGTGAACATAAAGGATGCTGCCGTGTGTGTTATGATGGATGTTTGATATTTTGTATTGGTTGTGAAAAGATCTATTATTCCTGGCATTGGTTAAGATTTGTTTCCAGTTACTTAATAGAACCACCATCTGCCATTAACACGGATGGAACGTTCCTGAGACCAGGGTGTGAGTGGTTTCATGTGAGGTAGTCCCCTACTGACCAGCAGCTGGGCAGAATGGATGAATAGAGATGATTACTGACGAGTGAGTCCGTTGTCACGTTCGTGATTGTGAGAACAGCATGCGTTAAAATGAACGAGCTAGACTTCATGGCTGCCATGCCCCCGAGGCAGCTGGCTCTCGTGCTGGCCTTGTCTCCGTCAGCTCATCCACTTACGCATTCATTCATCTGAGGACTCAATCATTTACACAACGGGATATTCACGCTTATTCGCACACATGACTGCTCGCTCACCCTTCCTATCACTTCTTTTAGGCAACGGTAGCTGAAAATGTTCACACACCAACCTTTTAATTTATACTGTAATAAGAGCTGCACTGATGTTTTTCATCTCAGAAGACTCTTCTGATGCAGGTAGATGTTACATGTTTGTGTGAGTAACGAAGTTTATCCGCGTCTCTCATGACTGATTTCATCAATATTTAATTGGCACAGTCTGGCACAGCAACTACAAACCATGATTATGTTGCCAGGTTCAGTTTTCTTTCTATCACGTCTCGTGTCTTCAAATTTGGCTCTCGTTTCTTCTTTGGAAGATCGAGTGACCCTACACAGAGGTGAACCTGCATATAGAACAGCCTTCAGCAGGTCTACACAGTCCTCGTCGCTGATGGGAAGTCTCTGATGGATGCCTAGCACATAACTTTGTATTTCAGTTTTGATCGACACATGGCCTCCCACCTTCCAGTAGTTCACCATATAATATTTGCTCGTGGTCATGATTGTCGTTCTTTCCAGCAAAGTGTCCCAGCTGTCTTAATCTTTTGCTGCTGAGTGCTACCATCACTCATAGAAAGCTGGTACAAGTCAGAGCTGGTTACTTTGTCCTGTCTTTATGGTGTTCAATATTTTGAGAATGCAGAGATGAAAAAAATGTGTTATTTTCACATGTTGTCTCCGTTTCGAGTCCGTTTAACATTGTACCATGCATTCCGGTCCGGTAAATTAGTATGTTTATCTTTACTGTTAACTTTCTGTTGTTTCATGTCCATTTTGACCAGCTGTCAAATGCTGTGGCTGCTTTTCCTGTTCGTGTACTGATACTTCGACTATGGAGAAAGTCTTCCCCTTTCTCGTCTTTGAAGGCATAGGCCATCAACAAGAGTTCTCTATTTATGTCCATCCTGGGCAGTTTCTGCTATCCGTCTCCAGCGTTATCTCTGCTTCTTGCTGAGTTCTTGTTGAGCTTTCTGTAGCTCAAGTATCTTTTACACAGTTGAGTAGTTGGCCCGTGTCCAACCTTATTCCTTTCTCATTCGAGCTTCGGACTGGCCACGGCAGTGAAAGTAATTGTAATAATATAAAGTTGACTGTTTCATGGCAGAGAAAGCAGTTGTAATAATATAAAGTTCATAAAGACTACAGAGAAGTCGCACTGTGAACATAAAGACAATAGAGAAGTCGCACTGTGAACATAAAGACAATAGAGAAGCCGCACTGTGAACATAAAGACAATAGAGAAGTCGCACTGTGAACATAAAGACTACAGAGAAGCCGCACTGTGAACATAAAGACAATAGAAAAGCCGCACTGTGAACATAAAGACAACAGAGAAGCCGCACTGTGAACACAAAGATTACAGAGAAGCCGCACTGGGAACATCAAGACTACAGAGAAGTCGCACTGTGAACACAAAGACTACAGAGAAACCGCACTGTGAACATAAAGACAACAGAGAAGCCGCACTGTGAACATAAAGACAACAGAAAAGCCACACTGTGAACATAAAGAAATAGAGAAGTCGCACTGTGGACATAAAGAAAATAGAGAAGCCGCACTGTGAACATAAAGACAATAGAGAAGCCGCACTGTGAAAATAAAGACTACAGAGAAGTCGCACTGTGAACATAAAGACAATAGAGAAGTCGCACTATGAACATAAAGACAATAGAGAAACCGCACTGTGAACATAAAGACAATAGAGAAACCGCACTGTGAACATAAAGACAATAGAGAAGTTGCACTGTGAACATAAAGACAATAGAGAAGTCGCATTGTGAATATAAAGACAATAGAGAAGCCGCACTGTGAACATAAAGACAACAGAAAAGCCGCACTGTGAACATAAAGACAATAGAGAAGCCGCACTGTGAACATAAAGACAATAGAGAAGTTGCACTGTGAACATAAAGAAAATAGAGAAGCCGTACTGTGAACCCAAAGACTACAGAGAAGTCGCACTGTGAACATAAAGACTACAGAGAAGTCGCATTGTGAACATAAAGACAATAGAGAAGTCGCACTGTGAATATAAAGACAATAGAGAAGCCACACTGTGAACATAAAGACTACAGAGAAGTCGCACTGTGAACATAAAGACAATAGAGAAGTCGTACTGTGAACATAAAGACAATAGAGAGGTCGTACTGTGAACATAAAGACAATAGAGAAGTCGTACTGTGAACACAAAGCCAATAGAGAAGCCGAACTGTGAACACAAAGACAACAGAGAAACCGCACTGTGAACATAAAGACAATAGAGAAGTTGCAATGTGAACATAAAGAGAATAGAGAAGTTGCAATGTGAACATAAAGACAATAGAGAAGTCGTACTGTGAACAAAAAGACAATAGAGAGGTCGTACTGTGAACATAAAGACAATAGAGAAGCCGCACTGTGAACATAAAGACAATAGAGAAGACACACTATGAACATAAAGACACTAGAGAAGTCGTACTGTGAACACAAAGACAATAGAGAGGTCGTACTGTGAACATAAAGACAACAGAGAAGCCGCACTGTGAACACAAAGACTACAGAGAAGTCGCACTGTGAACATAAAGACAATACAGGAGTTGCACTGTGAACACAAAGACAATAGAGGAGTTGCACTGTGAACACAAAGACAATAGAGGAGTTGCACTGTGAACACAAAGACAATAGAGAAGCCGCACTATGAACATAAAGACAATAGAGAAACCGCACTGTGAACATAAAGACAATAGAGAAACCGCACTGTGAACATAAAGACAATAGAGAAACCGCACTGTGAACGTAAAGGCAATAGAGAAACCGCACTGTGAACATAAAGACAATAGAGAAACCGCACTGTGATCATAAAGACAATAAAGAAGTCGCACTGTGAACATAAAGACTATAAAGAAACCGCACTGTGAACATAAAGACTATAAAGAAGCCGAACTGTGAACACAAAGACTATAAAGAAGCCGAACTGTGAACACAGACTACAGAAAAGACGCACTGTCTGCAGAGAAAAAGTTTTATGAACATAAAGACTACACAGAAACCGTACTGTGAACACAAAGACTACAGAGAAACCGTAATGTGAATACAAAGACTACAGAGAAACCGTAATGTGAATACAAAGACTACAGAGAAACCGTAATGTGAATACAAAGACTACAGAGAAAGCGTAATGTGAATACAAAGACTACAGAGAAACCGTAATGTGAACACAAAGACTACAGAGAAACCGTAATGTGAATACAAAGACTACAGAGAAACCGTAATGTGAATACAAGACTACAGAGAAACCGTACTGTGAACACAAACTACAGAGAAACCGTAATGTGAATACAAAGACTACAGAGAAACCGTACTGTGAACACAAAGACTACAGAGAAACCGTAATGTGAATACAAAGACTACAGAGAAACCGTAATGTGAATACAAAGACTACAGAGAAACCGTACTGTGAACACAAAGACTACAGAGAAACCGTAATGTGAATACAAAGACTACAGAGAAACCGTAATGTGAATACAAAGACTACAGAGAAACCGTAATGTGAATACAAAGACTACAGAGAAACCGTAATGTGAACACAAGGGCTGCTTTGTCAGAAAACTGTCGCTCTCTGATCAAGTGCTTGAGATGTTTCCTTGTCTTGTCTTTCAATACTGGTAGTTGCCAGTTTACTGTTAGCAATAACGGAAGGTACAGAGCTGCAGTTACTTGTGTTTGCCCTCTTTCTTCTTTCTGCACTGACTTACATGTGAAACTTACCGTTACGCAGCATTACTGTCCACAACACAAAAAGGAATGGAAAAACTAATTATGTCAGACAGTAAGAACAGCGAAGAGCAAAACCTCTATCTTAATGCGAAGAAAACTAAATTGATAACAAAACAAACAAGGTAGCTGATATATGTATCTATGAGGAAAAATTGGAAGAAGTGAAGAGTTTTTAATATCTTGGATCACTACTGACTAATAATGGAGATACAATGGGTGAAATTAAAAGGAGGACACCTATCGCTCTTCAGAAAGTAAAATAACTAAAGAATCTGTGGAGAGGAGCAGACAGAACTACAAAAGGGCATGCATCTTTCCCATCGCAACATATGCCTGTGAGACCTGGACACTTAACAAAACAGCTGAGAAACACATAAATGCCTTTGAATGTAAATGCTACAGAAAAGTTCTTCAAATATCATGGACATAAAAAATAACAAATATACCCATACTACAAGAACTTAATATTGAAGAAGGCTGGCTAATAAAGAGGATTAAAGAGAGAAAACATAAATATTTTGGACACATTAAACGTCATGATAATCTAGAGAAGACTGTCTTGGAAGGGTACATAATGGGAAAAAGAAAGAGAGGAAGACCAAGGCGAAGATGGCTGCAAGACATCGTTGATGATCTGCAAATGGATGCATCAGCAGCAGGGCATCTTGCTCACAACCGAGAGGCGTACAGGAGTGCTGTTAGGGAGGCAAAGTTCCGCAAAGGACATACAAATGAATGAATGAATGAATACTGTTACTTCTTCTATATTCACTTTCATATGCTCAGTCATTTAGACAAGAAAATGGGAGGTCCCTTGCAGTCTCATCGTCAACAAGATTTCTTCATGCGTGCTCCAGTTTTCCATCCATGCTCTTTTCCTATGGTCAGGTTCGGGCTCTTTGTAAAGAGGATGCAGGTTCGTGGGCGGTTACGGTGTTTGTTGTTGTTGTTGTTGTTTTTAATCTGCAAACCTCTTTGGTAGCTTCATTTTACTGAGATGGTGGTTTAGCGTGTCATGTTCGAATCATTGTCTTCTATTTTGATGATTTTTACTTCAATGTCAGTTTTCCTTGTTTGTGATTGCGTTAGGATTTTTTGAAAGTGGTAAAACGGTAGCTGTCTTTCACTTTGCATGAGGTACATTCCGAAATACCTTTTTTTCTGCACAGCATTTTGTACTTTATATAACATTGTACATGTGTGAACTATCATATTATTGACGGCACCAGTATAATATTTTCGATTGTGAATTATATATTTCTGAATAGTTCCATATGATAGAATTGAAGCTTAAAGATGCTCTTTGATTAACACCTCATAGGTTTCACAAAACATTTTTTAAAAAAAAGTAAAGTAAAGGTAACCCTGTCATGCTTAGAAGCATATAGAGATATGGTGTTAGTGCCCATATTTTCCTTGACCTGTCAGCACACTAGAGGGCGCTTTGTCAGAAAACTGTCGCTCTCTGATCAAGTGCTTGAGATGTTTCCTTGTCTTGTCTTTCAATACTGGTAGTTGCCAGTTTACTGTTAGCAATAACGGAAGGTACAGAGCTGCAGTTACTTGTGTTTGCCCTCTTTCTTCTTTCTGCACTGACTTACATGTGAAACCTACAGTTACGCAGCATTACTGTCCACAACACACAAAGGAATGGAAAAACTAATTATGTCAGACAGTAAGAACAGCGAAGAGCAAAACCTCTATCTTAATGCGAAGAAAACTAAATTGATGACAACTGACAAAACAAACAAGGTAGCTGATATATGTATCTATGAGGAAAAATTGGAAGAAGTGAAGAGTTTTTAATATCTTGGATCACTACTGACTAATAATGGAGATACAATGAGTGAAATTAAAAGGAGGACACCTATCGCTCTTCAGAAAGTAAAATAACTAAAGAATCTGTGGAGAGGAGCAGACAGAACTACAAAAGGGCATGCATCTTTCCCATCGCAACATATGCCTGTGAGACCTGGACACTTAACAAAACAGCTGAGAAACACATAAATGCCTTTGAATGTAAATGCTACAGAAAAGTTCTTCAAATATCATGGACATAAAAAATAACAAATATACCCATACTACAAGAACTTAATATTGAAGAAGGCTGGCTAATAAAGAGGATTAAAGAGAGAAAACATAAATATTTTGGACACATTAAAAGTCATGATAATCTAGAGAAGACTGTCTTGGAAGGGTACATAATGGGAAAAAGAAAGAGAGGAAGACCAAGGCGAAGATGGCTGCAAGACATCGTTGATGATCTGCAAATGGATGCATCAGCAGCAGGGCATCTTGCTCACAACCGAGAGGCGTACATGAGTGCTGTTAGGGAGGCAAAGTTCCGCAAAGGACATACAAATGAATGAATGAATGAATACTGTTACTTCTTCTATATTCACTTTCATATGCTCAGTCATTTAGACAAGAAAATGGGAGGTCCCTTGCAGTCTCATCGTCAACAAGATTTCTTCATGCGTGCTCCAGTTTTCCATCCATGCTCTTTTCCTATGGTCAGGTTCGGGCTCTTTGTAAAGAGGTTCAGGTTCGTGGGCGGTTACGGTGTTTGTTGTTGTTGTTGTTGTTGTTTTTAATCTGCAAACCTCTTTGGTAGCTTCATTTTACTGAGATGGTGGTTTAGCGTGTCATGTTGGAATCATTGTCTTCTATTTTGATGATTTTTACTTCAATGTCAGTTTTCCTTGTTTGTGATTGCGTTAGGATTTTTTGAAAGTGGTAAAACGGTAGCTGTCTTTCACTTTGCATGAGGTACATTCCGAAATACCTTTTTTTCTGCACAACATTTTGTACTTTATATAACATTGTACATGTGTGAACTATCATATTATTGACGGCACCAGTATAATATTTTCGATTGTGAATTATATATTTCTGAATAGTTCCATATGATAGAATTGAAGCTTAAAGATGCTCTTTGATTAACACCTCATAGGTTTCACAAAACATTTTTTAAAAAAAAGTAAAGTAAAGGTAACCCTGTCATGCTTAGAAGCATATAGAGATATGGTGTTAGTGCCCATATTTTCCTTGACCTGTCAGCACACTAGAGGGCGATATGGTCAGTATCGAGCCTGGCTGCCTTTCCTTCTTCAACTCCAGAAGAAGTCGGGTACCCATTTCTACAGCTGGGTGACTGGGGTGCCCCGGCCGGATTCCAACCCTTGACCTTCGCCATGAGAGACCAGTGCACTAATCACTTCGCCACTCATTCACTAAATCTAGAGCAAGTCCGATGAAAATGTTCTCTATATTATTTATTTAATTCTGATAAATAAGTTCAAGATGTACTGTTGGTAACATCACTTGGATTTGAATCACTTAATCATTTGTTCACAATATCAAACTCTATCATATTCTACATGCAGCATTTCTCAATTTCTCAAATTCACAATATTCTACACTTGATACGAGAACATTTCCTATCTCAGTATTATATCACATCTGCAACACGTGGTCAACTAGTTTCTCGTCTAAAATCACTGTACTCAAAGTTTCAAAAGTGTCATTTCTTCTTAATCACTTGAATCACTTGAAAACCGTCTTCCGTCTAAAACTACTTTTGATTTTATATCGTCTCGTCCTCTTTCTTCTCTTGTCTGTCTTCTGACTTCTTCTGACGGTCTTCCTCTGCCGTCTCTCAATCGCAGTGTACTAACGAGCAAAGTCTACTTGCCTCTTCTCTGGACTTCTGTTCTTATCTTTCATCTGTTGGCTTCTCGGCTGTTCTGGTCGGACCTTCTTTCTTCACTCTTGACTGTGCACGTGCATTGATCATCCTTCTTGCAGTCCTGGTCAGTCGCTACTTGCCGGACCGACGGTGTTCTGACGATCTCCGTCCTCTGTCTCCTCTCTCTTCCTCCGTACTTCTTGGTTCCTGATTGTCTGTTCTTCCGTCTTCGGCCTCCGTCCTCTGTCTCCTCTCTCTTCCTCCGTACTTCTTGGTTCCTGATTGTCTGTTCTTCCGTCTTCGGCCTCCATCCTCTGTCTCCTCTCTCTTCCTCCGTACTTCTTGGTTCCTGATTGTCTGTTCTTCCGTCTTCGGCCTCCATCCTCTGTCTCCTCTCTCTTCTACTTATTCTTGGTTCCTGATTGTCTGTTCTACTGTCTTCGGGCTCCTTCCTCTGTATCCTCTCCTCTACTTCCATACTTCTTGGTTCCCTCCTGTCTCTCCGCTCGCTTTTTATCGTCAAGTCCAGCTTGATGGATTAACCAATAAGTATTTTGGCTCTACCCTTCAGATGTCCACTGGCTCCCATGAGCGTTCTGATTGTCTGTCATTCAAACTGCCCCGTGACTTATCTCTCTTAAGTCAATTGTCCAACAGGCCACGCCTCTAAATATTTAATTGGTCAGCTGGCCGAGTTGGTCACTCCTTTATTTAAAAACCGTGTACAATAGCGTCATAAAAGCGCCCTAACGCGTGTCACCTAACAGGTGTCATGCGTGTCAGTCTATGTCAATTTTGTCTATACAATTGTTATTTACTAAGTCATTATCTTGCTATTTCATGTCGGAGGTTTTATTGTGTCCTCGCTTTTTCATTGTGTCTGTTTCTTCTATTCGTCTTTTCTATTGTTTACACGTGTCAACGTCCAGTCACCGCTTTGTTATCACTGGACCATCCTATTTTCTGGCGTCCTTCCTTTGTATTACCTATATCTCAGCTTTACTGTGTCTCGTCTTTTTCTATTCACTGTTTCCACTGTTTACTTTTGTCCGCGTCATGTTCTAGTGTCATGGAAGTTTTATACCTTTCTCATCCTTTCCTACCTACTTTTCTCTGTCGCTATTTGATGTTACTATTTTGTTTACAGTATCGTTTCATAGTCATATTCCTTAATAATAATAATAATAATAATAATAACAACAACATCTATAATCATTACTTACAAGGCCATGCTACATTTATACTGTTTCTTTAATGTAAAATTAAACATACTTTATAAAGTCAGCAATAATTAAATGTCCGTGTTAATATTTTTTTATCTTAACTTTATTTGCAGCGACTTTTTATCTGTATAAAATGGTCACATGCTGAACAAGAGCGAACATAGGCTACTCCAAACAAACTGAGCATCATCATCCTGCTGGCCCGTTTATCATGCAACCGATTTCACTTTTTGCTTTTTACTAGATTTTTTATAGTATAAACCGGTTACAGTAACCGACGACGTCCAAAAGTTTCGGTTTTTTTCTTTCTTTTTTATTCGTTTATTTACGGCAGTTGCCGGTTAATGCCATCCCTGCATTATTACAGACTATGAATTCTAGTGTGCCTGGCCTTGAGAACTTTTACTTGAGGCTTGACCTCTGATGTCAGTGACCTGAGTTCGAGGTTTGGACAAACTAAGAAGCCTCAAGCTCACGAGAAAAAAAAAATTCTAGGCACTTTGTAAAATTTGAACATGGGATCATTAGCTCGCTTGGCTGGGGGGCCTATTCACTGAGTAACCTAAATCTATGTTTCTATTAATACCGGAAACTGCAGAAGTACGACTGGCAGTTAACCTCCAATACTAAAGTGAGCGGCCAAAGTAGAGAAAATTTGTTAAAGAAAGACTAGAACAACAAAAGCAAAAGTAACGTGAAGACAGTATTTTAAATTTGTAGGAATTACTGCTACAACAGTATTTTAAATTTGTAGGAATTACTGCTACAACAGTATTTTAAAGTTGTAGGAATTACTGCTACAACAGTATTTTAAAGTTGTAGGAATTACTGCTACAACAGCATTTTAAAGTTGTAGGAATTACTGCTACAAAAGCATTTTAAAATTGTTGGAATTACTTCTACAACAGTAGTAATGCGGTTTTAGAGAAGGATGCAATATATTACCTAAACGACCAGAAAAATCGCTCAGCATCGACAACTGATTAAAACCGTAAGGAGAACAAGCTATATGATATTTTCAAATTTATGACAGAAACTGTTTTTCCAAACTTGGCATGTTTATGTGGCAACGCAAAACTCGCTGGAAAAAAAAACAAAACCAAAAGAAATGTGAACTTCCTGTGTGCAACATCTTCGTTATTGGAGAACTAGATTAAGGCAAATGCCCGATATAAAACTCAAAACTAAACATCTTACCTTTTAAACGATACAAGCAGATTTTGCACCGCCTACGAATGTGCGTATTTACGAAATCGATATCGTCCATGATATGATGAACTCGCCAGGGAACTCTCGCAATTTGGAGATAATTTAATCCTTAGATATTCTCGCGCCTGTAGCGGGTGCTAATGCGGGGTCAAACATTTTTGTTAAGTCCGCACTAAATGCATCCGTAATTGAGTAATATTAATCATGTTAGAACTCTTACTCTTTTTTTTTTGTAATTACATCTTCCAGCTTTGCAGTTTCTGTGCAACATATTTAGAACAGTTCGTGTCATTCCGCTTATTTTGCTTAATTCAATTTATAGACTTAATTATGCACTTTGCAGAAAACTAATTGCACCCGACTTTGAAAATCAATACGCTTTGGGGGAGAAAAAAGCGGTTTCTTTTATAGATTATGTGTATGTATGTTTGTGTGTGTGTGCTTGTGTGAGTTTATGTTTGTGTGTGTTTAAGTGCGAGCGTGCATTTTTCTTTTGTTGTCTAATGTAAATATTATGTATATACAAATTATATATATATATATATAATGTATTTTCAGCTATATTGGCGGTGCAAACCCACTTTCTTGGCCGTGGAACGTCAGAGCTCTATTCGCTGCACTTTCAGTCTTGACGGTGTGTGTGTGTGGGGGGGGAGGGGGGAGTAAGAAGTGAGAGTGCTAGGACGACCCAGGTCATACACTTTGGACTTAAGCTGTTGACAGTGTCCGGTGACCCTGTTTGTAGCCTCTTTTCTTGTTCTGAAACAAAATTCAGAAAAAACATAGTAACCTTCTGTCCAACAGCTTGGATAGTAACTGGGATCGAAGTGGCCCTCCAGACTTGCACTGAGAGACGAGTGCAGAGTTATTAAGTTAAGAACAGATGTAGCACGAAAGAACGGGTAATGTCACGAAGGTACACGATATGCCGATTGTTTTCTATATTTTTCGGTTCAACCCAAGACAAATGTGTGTGTATGTGGTGGTGGTGGGGGGGGGGGGGTATGTTGAATATTGGTGCCGTGGTGGTGTAGTTCAGAAAGTTCCTGGTTCTATTTCACACTCGAGTGGAGTTTTTTTTTTCGGACAGACCCCAAAAAAATGGATTTAGTAGTTTCCCTAGTGTAACAGAATAGCAATTCTGTACAGAGAGTATTTGTGTATTACTAGTAGTTGTGTTCTCGTAGACCACAACTCACGTCAGTGTGCAAAGCACGTCGTTAGGAAAGTCCGTGTGCAAAGCACGTCGTTAGGAAAGTACGTGTGCAAAGCACGTCGTTAAGGGGAGTCTTGGTGTGAACGTGTAACTGTGTGGACGTGTTTTGTCGAGCTCTGTGATGTCTTCGTGGAACAGATGAACGTTTTGGTTGTACGTATGAATGGACTGGCCACATGGCAGGGATAACCAGCCGGCAGTCGAATGTAATGTTATTTTTATCAGCATTATCATCATTGCCATCAATAAATGTTCCAAGTCACCGTTACCCAGGAATTACTTGACTATCTGTATCGGCTGTCGTCAACGTGAGGCTTAAAAGAGCCTGGATGAGCAGTATGTCTGGAACAGTGTGTAACTAATCCAGAAGGTGAGAGTGAGAGCTGGAATTTATGTGTGTAACTAGTCTAGTAACCTCAACTCTCAAAGAAGGAAGATGGAAGTCGACCTTGGTATCCACGTGCGTATCGTGAATCAGCACAACTTATGTCGACGCGGCCAGCTAACGAGTGTCATATACACAGCAAAGTTTGTGTCCCAAAAGATTAGCCTGTTATTTCAAGATGCACCACGGCAAAATTCCATTATACTAGGACAACAACGGCAACGAGGACAGATGGGACAGAAGGCATCTTTACCCTGTAGCCTAGAAATGTGAAGGCACTAACACTTCACATCTCCGCTGCGGTATGCGTATGACACGAGGCAAAAGAAAGGTGTTGAGTGTTAGTAGTTTCTGTGTGAATAAGATGTGTAAGTTATGTATCAATAAATATACTGTTCAAACAAAGAAACGCAACAAATATAATATTGCGATTTAAACTGAAGTTTGCTGATCAGACAAGGGCAAATTGCCTGAAACGTTCACTTGGACATCAACTTCACGTGCTGACCTGAATTGTACTCAGCAGATGATTCATGAGCACAGAAAAGCGACACTAGTCAAAACAGCATTTTTGACAATAATTCATGACAAGTTCACGAGAATCCCGTGAAACTTACTGAACACAAAACTCACTGACCATGTTATTGAATGCCTATAAAAGATTGATGCTCCTCGAATCAATTCATTCGAAAATTCAATGCGCAAGTATAGCTCATCTCACTACAGAACAGTGACTCATCATCATTGGACGTTTACAGACTGGACAGTCACAAAGTGTAGTGGCCAGACAATTTAATGTTGTTAGAAGTACCTTTAGTCGCCTTTGGAGACGATTTCAAGAAACTGGCTCAGTTGCAGACCCGCCGCGCAGTGGAAGACCCATAGCCACAACTCTTGCCGAAGACCGCTTCATACACTTGCGTCACTTCAGGAATCGATTTGTATCTGCATCCTCAACAGTCCAGTCAACGACAGCAGCTCGTCGGATTTCAGATCAAACGGTCAGGAACCGGCTGCAGACGCTGGTCTTTGGGCTAGAAGACCCTACAGAGGTCCTGTTCTTACGGACCGACATCGCCAGAACCGACTGCAGTGGGCGAACCAGCATCGTCAACGGACCTTTGCGAGTGATTGGAGACGGGTTTGCTTTAGTGATGAATCATTCATTCTGCTCTAGCAACACGATAGACGGAGAAGAGTTTACTGCAGAGTACATGAGCGCTACGCCCAGAACACAACGTGGTGGAAGTGTACGGGTGTGAGGGACGATCAACTTCATGGGAAGAAGTGACCTGGTGAAAACTGAAGGACGCCTGAATGCCCAACGATACGTCGATTTTTTAGCAGGATAACGCTCGACCTCATGTGGCACAACTCACCACCCAGTTCCTCGCTGACAATAACGTCCAGACCATTCCGTGGCCATCCATGTCATCAGACATGAACCCAATAGAACACTTATGGGATGAACTCAACAGACAAATCCGGCAGCAAGACGTGGCTCCAACCAATCTCCGACAGTTGCCTCTTGCACTGCAGGAAGAGTGGGTAGCCATCCCACAACAACAGATCCAACGGCTAATCGGATCCATGTCAAGGAGATGTCGTTCTCTTATACAGGCCTGAGGAGGCCATACACGTTACTGAAAATGGAGGCCTCAGTCACAAAGAATAAAAGTCCAAACCAAATTTAATGAACACCATTTCATTGTTAAAGTCTTAAAGTTTCTTCATTCCAAGATTGAAACATTCCGAAAAATGAAATTTTGATACAAGTTTGAAATTTGGTGTCCATTACGATTACATTAGTGTAGCGTTTCTTTCTTTCTTCTTCTTCTTTTTTTTTTTTTTTTTTTTTGAACAGTATAGCCAAACCTCATCTTAATGCGAAGAAAACTAAATTGATGACAACTGACAAAACAAACATGGCAGCTGATATATGTATCAATGAGGAAAAATTGGAAGAAGTGGAGAGTTTTGAATATCTTGGATCACTGATCTTGGATTACTGCTAACTAATAATGGAGATATAATGAGGGAAATTAAAAGGAGGACATCTACCGCTCTTCAGAAATCAAAACAACTAAAGAATCTGTGGAGAGGAACAGACAGAACTACAAAAATAAGATTTTTAAGGGTATGCATTTCTCCCATCGCAACATATGCCTGTGAGACCTGGAAACTTAACAAAACAGCTGAGAAACACATAAATGCCTTTGAATGTAAATGCTACAGAAGAGTTCTTCAAATATCATGGACACAAAAAAAAAGAACAAATATATCCATACTACAATAACTTAATATGGAAGAAGGCTGGCTAATAAAGAGTATTAAACAGAGAAAACTTAAATATTTTGGACACATTAAACGTCATGATAATCTAGAGAAAACCGTCTTGGAAGGGTACATAATGGGAAAAGGAAAGAGAGGAAGACCAAGGCGAGGATGGCTGCAAGACATCGTTGATGATCTACAAATGGATGCATCAGCAGCAGGGTATCTTGCTCACAACCGAGAGGCTTACAGGAGTGTTGTTAGGGAGGCAAACTTCCACAAGCGACATAGAAATGAATGATATATGTGTGTATTTTGTAGGAAAATTGTGTGGAAGTATGTTGTGTGTTATTGGTGTGTAATTCGTATGTTGTAATTTTTTTGCGTTGTAAGCTGTGCATGGGTATGCCACATAAAACTTGGTTCTTTGTTAAGTGTATGTGCTTAAGTAAGTTATGCGTAATTTGTGTGGGGATGATTTTAGCGTGAAGTGTGTGTAGACAGTGTGTCTGGGGATGATTTTAGCGTGAAGTGAGTGTAGACAGCGTGTCTGCGGATAATTTGTGTGCAAGAATGTTTACGGAAGTATGTTTTGTGACCATTGCTGCTTAGACTGAGAGAACTGGGAGTACAGTTAGCACGGCGAGGAATGAGAGGCATACTGGACGTACGAGAAGACTTGTCAGCCAACACAGGCCGGGCACTATCAGCCAAAGGACGCTGATGAATATGTTGGGGGGGGGGGGGTGTGGCTGAGTACCTATGGACATGTCCGGAATGCAAAGATGACTCAAACCACATAAACCATGTTTCGCGACATCAGTTTTGTGTCAGTATAATTTGTATGGAGAAGATGTGTGGGAGTATACGAGTCCAGATGCCTCCCGCCCCCTGTCTCGGGAATGAACTGTTCCTGATGCTGTTTTCAAGGATTATTTTCTTTCATTGGCCTCCTCCTTGTACATCTCCTTCTCCTCAGCTTCCTTCTCCTCAGCTGGCAATTATTGATTGGCTACTGCTGTTTCTGGGAAGGCAATATGAAGGCACGCGGTAATTAAAGTAAGTGTGATAACCCCCTGTCGCTCCGTCATTGACAGCCCGGGGGCAGGGACCGATCAATACCAATTCCACACTGCCCTCCCCTCCCCTCCCTCACCACTACCACCACTAGTCATCAAATTCTCCAACATCCGTCGCTTTTGGGGGCCAATATCTTGTAGCTTCTTAAATTGCATAATGAAGACCTGATTGCTATGTTAAGCTCGCATCTGGAGTAACTTGCTTGGCAACGAGAGAAAAAAATAGCAAGGGAAAAAACCCTCCAAATATGAATGCATAAAATAGATGAGGAATACGTTAACTTATTATTCATGTGAATTTGGGCGAGTGTTTACATGTGGGTAGAGAGAGAAAGTAAGAAAGATGATGTTAAATTATTAAGAATGGAACACCAACGCGATAACAAGAAGTCTGGTGAAGTCATAATAACTTATATACCACTTTGACAGACCGATGTATTGTTTACCGACGAACAGACACAACAAAAATGTAACACCTGAGCACAGGAAAGATATAAAACGAAATAAAATTATGTGGACTTTCATAAGAAAACACCAGAGAACTAGACTGCCATTGCAGAATTCAAGATGAAAATAAAACGACTGAGAAAACGAGACGAGATATCTGAACGCGCTGGTCACGTGACATGGTAAGAGTCTGGATCTGATTCAATGCATTAAGAATCGTAACCATACTCTGTGTACGTGCATTTTGTGTTCAACTTTCATACTATGAGGATCTATGTTATTTCTGTTGTCCTTGACAAAAGCATTTTGTCGAAATATTGAATTGTTGTTGTTTGTTTGTCATTTCTATGTTCTCACTTTATTACTTATTTACTCCTGTTTTTTCTGTCCCTTTTCCTTTCTATCTTTTCTTCTGAACTTAAATCGTACGCCTCTGTTGTACAGCATTGATCATAACATTTATCTTACAAAATGAAAAAGAATGGATCTACTATAGTTATCAGGTAGATAAAGGTGTATGGTACAATATGAGTCTTTTTTATGTAATCCTTGAAAAAGGCTCACGCCGAAATATTGGATGTTATATGTTTTTCATCATTTATGTTTTTTTCTCACTGTTCTCACTCCCTCTATCGCTTTGTAAAACTGTACCATACACCTCTATCTACCTCTATTACTAGAACCAGTTTTACTGCAGTCGTATATATCTTTTATCTACTATAGTTATCGTTTCGGAATTTGGTGTGTGTGTTTATTTGTTCGTTGTCTTGTTCCTTCTTTTGTTTGTTCGTTGTCTTGTTCCTTCTTTTGTTTATTCATTTTCTTGTTCCTTCTTTTGATTGTTCATTTTCTTGTTCCTTCTTTTGTTTTTTTCATTTGCTTGTTCTTCTTTTGTTTGTTCATTTTCTTGTTCCTTTTTTTTTTGTTCATTTGCTTGTTCCTTCTTTTGTTTGTTCATTTTCTTGTTCCTTCTTTCGTTTGTTGGGAAATGGCTTCATCCCAATCAGGACATTCCTGTATCTGCTCGGCCGCCCATTCTAACACATCAGAATTAGGGTCACAGTCAGCATAGACTGTCTGGGCCAGTCTTCTTGGAAGATTTTTTCCTAGAATTATGCCCCGCATCGGCTGTATGACCTAGTCTTGTCATAGATTTTTTAAGTGAGCAACAATACACGAGGATGTTCTGTCCCACTACCTGGATTCCAGGGGAATTCATATTTGGACAATTCAGAGATGGGGAATCCCTGCCACTTCTGCTGGGATTGGAACCCGCAACTTCCAACACTCGAGACCACGTCATTCTGAAGCTAACGAGTAACGTTTAATAATCAAAATGAAAGGAGACAGGAAAACTGGGTCAGGATTAACCGAACAAAGGAGACAGGAAAACTGGGTCAGGATTAACCGAACAAAGGAGACAGGAAAACTGGGTCAGGATTAACCCAACAAAGGAGACACGAAAACTGGGTCAGGATTAACCGAACAAAGGAGATAGGAAAACTGGGTCAGGATTAACCCAACAAAGGAGACACGAAAACTGGGTCAGGATTAACCCAACAAAGGACAGGAAAACTGGGTCAGGATTAACCCAACAAAGGACAGGAAAACTGGGTCAGGATTAACCCAACAAAGGACAGGAAAACTGGGTCAGGATTAACCCAACAAAGGACAGGAAAACTGGGTCAGGATTAACCCAACAAAGGACAGGAAAACTGGGTCAGGATTAACCCAACAAAGGACAACATTTCAACAACTACAAAATTATACTTGAGGACATTAGTAGTAAAATCAGGCGAGGACCCACCAGCAACTTAATTATTGTTGCAATAAATTTATTTTAATCTTGCAAATCACAACCGCTGGTGGACTCAGACAACAAAATGAATTAGGGTATTGCAGTGAACCCGAGGATACTCCAAATGTCTGGTTACTGCAGTTCTTGGGGCGTGGCACGTGAGCAGGGTACCGAGAGACGGGCAAAGACTGTACGTGAGTTTGCACAAGTGGGGCAGCTTGAGGTGGGTGGATACACGGGGACGATGGCCGAGGAGGAGGAGGAAAGGAGATGAATAATTTAACTTTTTTTTTTTTAATTTGAAATTACTGACGTCGTTGTATTTTTTATGTCGGTGTATTCGTCGATGTATTTGTTGTCGCTGTATTTGTTGTTGGTGTATTTGTTGGTGTGTTTGTTATTGATGTATTTGTTGTTGGTGTATTTGTTGTTAGTGTGCTTGTTGTTGGTGTATTTGTTATTGGTACATTTGCTGTTGGTGTATTTCTTGTCGATATATTTGTTGTCGCTGTATTTGTTGTTGGTATATTTATTGTTGGTGTATTTGTTCTCGCTGTGTTTGGTATGGGTGTGTTTGTAGTTGGTGTATTTATTGTTGGTGTGCTTGTTGTTTGTGTGTTTCCTGTTGTTGGTGTATTTCTTATTGGTGTATTTGTTGTTGGTGTACTTGTTGTTGGTGAATTTGCTTTTGGCGTATTTGTTGCTGGTGAATTTGTTGTTGGTGTATTTGTTGTTAATGTATTTATTATCGCTGTGTTTGTTATTGGTGTGTTTGTTGTTTGTGTATTTCTTGTTGGTGTGTTTGTTGTTGGTGTATTTGTTGTTTGTGTATTTGTTAAAGATGCATTTATTGTTGGTGTATTTGTTGTTGGTGTACTTGTTGCTGCTGTACTTGTTGTCAATGTATTTGTTGTTGGTGTGTTTTTTGTTGCTACATTTGTTGTCGGTATACTCGTTGTTGGTATGTTTGTTGCTGGTATATTTGTTGTTGGCATATTCGTTGTTGGTGTACTTGTTGTTGGTGTATTTGTTCTTGGTATTATTAATGGTTGGTATAATTGTTGTTGATGTATTTGTTGCTGATGCGTTTGTTGTTAGTGTATTTCTTGTTGGTGTATTTATTGTAGGTGTTTGTTGTCGATGTATTTCTTATTGGTGTATTTGTTATTGGTGTACTACTCGTTGTTGGTATATTTCTTGTTGGTTTGTTTGTTGTTGGTGTATTTGTTGGTATGTTTATTGTTGGTGTACTTGTTGCTGGTGTATTTGTTGTTGTGTAATTGTTCTCGCTGTATTTGGTATAGATGTATTTGTAGTTGGTGTATTTGTTGTTGGTGTGTTTCTTGTTTGTGTGTTTCTTGTTGGTGTGTTGCTATTGGTGTATTTGTTGTTGGTGTGTTTGTAGTTGCTGTGTTTCTTGTTGGTGTAT
This sequence comes from Achatina immaculata, assembly GCA_009760885.1. NCBI lineage: Eukaryota > Metazoa > Mollusca > Gastropoda > Stylommatophora > Achatinidae > Lissachatina > Lissachatina immaculata. Next base: position 74,541,392 of record CM019691.1, read on the forward strand.
TTGTTGTTTATGTATTTGTTGTCGTTGTGTATGTTGTCGCTGTATTTCTTGGTGGTGTATTTGTTGTTGGTGTATTTCTTGTCGCTGTATTTGTTGTTGGTGTATGTGTTATTTGTGTATTTGTTGTAGATGCATTTGTTGCCGATGTATTCGTTGTTGGTTTATTTGTTGTCGCTGTATTTGTTGTTAGTGTACTTGTTCCTGTACTTTTTGTTGGTGTATTTGTTGTTGGTGTACTTGTTGTTGGTGTACTTGTTGTTGGTGTATTTGTTGTTAGTGTATTTATTGTTGGTGTGTTTGTTGTTAGTGTATTTATTGTTGGTGTGTTTGTTGTTAGTGTATTTATTGTTGGTGTGTTTGTTGTTAGTGTATTTATTGTTGGTGTGTTTGTTGTCGATGTGTAGATTGTGATTTAGTTAGATATCGTTCCAATTGTTATCGTCGTTTTTTTCATTAATTTTATTCCTCTGTTTCGTTGCGTTTTTATGAGAAATATTTTCAGCACAAGTATTCATTTGTTTTGTTGCTTATTGCTATCTATCATAAGGTGGTTAAGTGGTTATTTAGTCAATTCAGCGGCTATTTTCTTCGGAGCTTATTTTTTTATATACAAGCTGTGGAGCAACATGTTGATTCTACTGATATTTTACTGACACAATCGAGACTGTAATAACAATATGTTACTGTAATAACAATATGTTACTGTAATAACAATGTTACTGTAATAACAATATGTTTAAGTCTTTATGTTTGCCCTTTCTCTCTTCATGCTCGGCGTTTATTTCTTCTGCTGTGGACTAAAGACACAGCACTTCAGTCAGGGACCTAATGTTGACTCTTGCAGCAGGGAATAGCGAGCCACAGAGAACCGTACTCCACCTCTGTGTGTGGTGTCTCTGGTAACGTAGTAAGCTGAGTGTCTAGGGATTGAAGTAGGAAGAAAAACTAGGTTCTGATGATAAACCAGACTTAAGTCATCTGCATGGGGCCGAAAGTTGCAAATATCACAGCGTACCTGCAAACTGCAGCAAAAAGAAACCAACTCCATTTTCAAGAAGAAGAAGAAGAAGGAGAAAAAGAAGAAGCAGAAGAAGAAGAAGAAGATTTCTTTCTGTGATTGTCTGAGTTACCGATCTTTCTCTGAATCCTTCAGCACTTTATGACTGATGAAAAAAAAAAAGTTGTAAGTACTTTATAGACATCTCTGTTACTGTAAATGATTATGTAAGTCCTACTTCAGTAGAATCAGTCATGAGAAGAGCTATTCAGTCAAACAATGCTAAGTAAAACCACAACAACTATCTTCAAAATCGTTTTCTACGACAAAGGACTTTGCTGTACAGTCTGCAGCACAGGTTCAGAACATCATATCGGTTCAGAAGACGATTGCTGCCAATTTTGCACTAAGTCCCAGCCATCACAACGTCCTGCAGCGGAGTATAGTTTCCTGGTGATCAAAGTAATTCTGGCATCTTTCTAAAACCAGAATGTCTGTCTTTATCAGGTGCCGTGCCAGAAAGACTTTGACAGCCACACTTCTCTACAGATCTCGATGCTTGATATCAGCTCAGTTGGTGACTTTATTCTGTCATCACGTTAGACTATATATGATCTTCTCTCTTGACCTTCCTCTACCTCTCTTCCGATTATCCATTATTATCCTCTACAATACAGCCGGCATGCTTAGTCCTTCTATCATGTTAGTCTTCTTCTTCTTCTTCGTTCGCTGATCATGTTAGTAGATACTTTTTTGTTTTCTTAATAAATCCTTCTTTGCACCCCCCCCCTCTTTTCAGTTGCTGTAGTTGTCAAAGTCTCTCGGATGTATGTACTGAAAGAAAGAAAAAAGAAACAGTTCCAAGGAAGTTGTTCGTGCTCCATCAAGCACAGAAGACAACCTGGCAAATAAGTATACACCCTTAAAGTCACGTGTTCGCAAGATTTTTGACACAAATTTGTGGGCGGCTGATTCTAGCAGGGCTTTACAATGATGACAAATATGGAGGCGGGATGGACGTGGAACGGCGGGCCGAAAGAAAGAAAACAGAAATCAAACCCTTAACTTGTGAAAACTAATAAACTACAGCAGAGCGCTGAAAGGGAGGAGGATAGGCTTCGGGCGGTTAGAAGGGTGAGGAGGCTAGGGGTGGGGGTAGTGGGAGAATGAAGCGATATTGGAAACGAACAAAAGAAGAGGAAATAATGAGACCTATACTATAAGTGAAAGAAAAAAGAAAACGGTGAATGAAGGGGAGGGAATTATGGATATCACATACTGGTTGATCTGAACAGGGGGAAGTAAGTTAGGGGAGGTAAGAATTTAAATGTGGGAATGTGTTAGGTGGAGAGTCTAGCACAAAGGACAGGATTAGAACGGACAGGATAAGGGAAAAGAAGATTGTCTGCAGTGCAGGTGATAGTGCATCGACCACAGGGAAATAATCAACTAATGGAAGATATTTGAATACTCTCCCATGGCTGTTAATGGAAACTAAAGGCTGTCCTGTAACAATGTAACTGTTCGGAATTTGGCGCTAGACTCCCAGAGCTGGTTTAAATTGTAGACTACCGGGCGTGGGTCGTCTCGGAAGCATTATGTCGCCAGGAGCATCAAGAATATTCTAGTCCATCCAAACACTCATTTTAATATTGCCCTCGGCGCCCCCTTCGACTGGTCCGGATGCCTCGGTCTTGGCAGAACTTTTGTTATGGCTGGGTGGAGGTAGAAACAACATACAGTAAGACAAAGACTGTTCTGGTAAGATGAAAATCGTTTTGTGGAGTATGAGTCATACACTGTTCCACACAGTGTACTCAAGTCAAAGTTTATCAGCATGTGGACTTTCCAGCAAAACGATCACAAGGTGCATCTTTTACAACAGACGCCCCCGAGAATATGTGAAGATGTGCTGCATAAGTTGGGTGAGCGCGAAAGAAAATGTTGTCTATGACTTCACACTCACTTGTGCATCAAAGAAAATGTCCAATATGATTTTGCCTTTATTTGATCTTCTGTTCTTCATTTGATCTGTTATCTTGATCATTCTCTTTGTTCCATAAGGAGGCCTTGTGCCGAAATAGTAGCTGCACATTTTGTGTATTCGTTTTTCCCTTTTTCTTCTCTTTCTTCATCTGATCTTAATAATTCTGTTTAATTACGTTATAAATATTCACTCACATGTGCGAAAAATTGAGTTTCACCTTATCTCTGCTTCATTTATTTTAGTTTTACAATATGCCGGAATATTGGCGCCGATTTGTTTCTTTAAATTGCATTTTTTCCATTTATGTTCTTTTCTCACTTGATTTTACTGCTTTTTTCCGACCAAAAATCATCGTTTTCTTCGCTCAGTTTGTAGCTTATATCTAGAATTGCTACAATGCTAAACGTGTTAACCCATTTTAATAGGGTCTTTGCGGGATCTCTTTCGTTGCCATATTGTCGTCTTTCAGCAGGTTGGCCCAGCAGGATGCTTCAAGTGCAGGAGACTAATGAAACCCCACATCGATGGACCTGGAACCAACTGCAGTGCACACGTGACCTGTCAACTCCTCGTGCAGCCCCGACACGTGACATCGTTAGGCCGCACGTGACCTGAACACGCGCTAACAACCGTTTGAGAAAGTCATCAAATCTGCTGCATGTGATATATTTCTAGAGAGCAGAATTTGCTTTATGTCTGTCCTCTAAGTTGGGCTCACTGTGTTTTTGCTCTTTCTATAAATATCCGTCAGAAGACTAGGAAATTCCTACCCAAAATAAGAAGATTTTAATCATTCCGTTATTGATGACTGCCATTCTGAATCCTAATACGGCTTTTGTATTAATGTTCGATAATGTGCTTTGACTAGGAATGTACAGAATGTTCTAGTCTTATTCGGCCGACTGTTACAATCTTACTCTATACATTCCTAGCTTTGTGCTTACAAGTTCGTATAAATATGCAAGGGTTAAAAGTTCATTACATCAGACATTAGCTCTGCCGCAGTAATAGGGCAATACATTAAATATTGTTACTGGAGGGCATGTTACTGTAGAAGTTAATTTATTAAACGGTTGGTAACTAGCAGAGTCCATTATTGCTATAACTATTATTACTGAGTAAAGCCCATTATTGCTATAACTGGTGTGACTGAGTAAAGCCCATTATTGCTATAACTGGTGTGACTGAGTAAAGCCCATTATTGCTATAACCGGTGTAACTAGCCGAATAAAGCCCATTATTGCTACTGGTGTACCTGAGTAAAGCCCATTGTTGTTGTAACTGGTAACATCGGAATCAATGGCAGCTGAAACAAAGTAACATTTAGATAACCACACGGCCTTGTCTAAAACACTATTTGTACTGCCTAAAAGTGACAGCCAAGGATCGAAGCCATCATCTGGGCAGCGACTAACTCTTTCATGTCTCACTTTTCAGAATATTTGGACCTCTGAGCTGAACGTGGCTCTCTTGCCCGACATGTGACAAGGCAACAGACACTCACCCGTGAGTTCCTGTGTATCGCGTGTCCCGAGACAATGGTGTAGCATGTGGCCGCAAGAACTCAGATTGGTACCAGTGTCTGCTGACGAATACGCCTGCATAGAGAAGTGTGTCTATCAGTAGCCACGTGTCAATGGGGGGCGGGCATCGTGTGTTACACGCTTTGCACACCCCGGCACACGTATGCTAGAGGAAGGAATCTTAAGCTTTGTTCTGCGTTTCTGTATAAGCGACCTGTGCGAGCATTGTCCTAACATGAGTTTTAAGTTAACAGTCTTCGTCGACTTGGGTTACCCTTGGCGTTGTCTAAAAAGTTGCCGAAAATAACGTGAGTGGTGTTAAAATTACCAACCATACGACCTAATAAGGGAATGCACGTGTTGTCCCATTCTACGTACGCGTGCACGTTAAAATGAGCACGTGCATTAAGTGCACTTAACAACATTTGCATCCCTGCAGGTCTAAGTTGACACAGTCAGAGGTACGGTTGTTCGTTTTGTGTACTCACCTGTGCTCACACTGTCGCGTGCATTATTACATCGACGTGCATTAGAAAGGCCAGGTTGTGCTTGCCTTTCACATTATTGATGAAATAATAAAAACGTTATTAAACAAGATTTTGAAAGATGAATAAAATGTTGCCAGCTCGAGCATTTGTAATCACATTCTTGTTTAAATAATTTCTCTCAATGTTTTCTGCATGTAATTTATAGCCGAAAATATCCCCAGCCAAGTTTGCCTTTCATCCTGAATCTAGGTTCATTGTATACAATATATCAGAAATAGAGCATAAAAATAGAATAATTTTCTTTGTGTAGAGTATTAACGACGTTTACTTGTTACATTCAAGCTTGCTACATTCAAGCTTGCTACATTCAACGCAACTACTTAATTATTACAGTCACTGATGCAGGCAGAGCAGTACGTGGAGCCTTGTTAGCAGCACGACGACAAAGCGGTTCTCAGTGTCGCTCTACATTGTTAGTACCTGGTCATTCTGAGGGTCCTCTTTGGTCCCTTCTTCGCTCTTTACCTCCTACAACTTTGGATATAAGGGAGGGGGAGGTGAGGCCCTAGTAGACATAATACATATACTGGCAAAACTCATTTCTAATGACGACATTGTCCAAATGTTGGAAAGCATTAAAATCGAGAGCTTTAGTAAATGATCCCGTATTTTAGTAAATGATCCCGTATTTTACTTTAGCATTCATTAAATAAAAATGTATATATACATATATACAGGAAATTATATGCAGTTACTGGTCTTGTAAATAGTTCCTCAGAACTTAACAAGTGCTAGAAACCTCTCTTCTCTGTCTGCTGCAGCAGGTTACGGGAACGCCTTAGTTTTTCCAGGGTATTTCTTTTGTCTCAAGTTCTTGTCTCTGTGCAAGAAGGAGTCCTTTGACACTGTACACGGTGACATTCAGTAGTTCTGGTGGCTTTTATCTTGTGTAGATATGTCTTCATTCTGCAGTTCTGGTGGCTTTTATCTTGTGTAGATTTGTCTTCATTATGCAGTTCTGATGGCTTTTATCTTGTGTAGATATGTCTTCATTATGCAGTTCTGGTGGCTTTTATCTTGTGTAGATTTGTCTTCATTATGCAGTTCTGGTGGCCTTTATCTTGTGTAGATTTGTCTTCATTATGCAGTTCTGATGGCTTTTATCTTGTGTAGATTTGTCTTCATTATGCAGTTCTGGTGGCTTTTATCTTGTGTAGATTTGTCTTCATTATGCAGTTCTGGTGGCTGTTATCTTGTGTAGATATGTCTTCATTCTGTAGTTCTGATGGCTTTTATCTTGTGTAGATGTTTTCATTATATGGTTCTGATGGCTTTTATCTTATTCAGATACTTCATTCACTCTTCGGTGCCTTGTCCTCAAAACGTGCAGTAAAACACAGAACAAAGCAGGAGGTTTCTAACAAATGGAAATATGACTTTGAAATGACTGGGTTATGTAGCTACGTTTACTCGCCCTTTACAGTGAAGACAGCGGCTACTGAGTGGAAGGAATGGACGAATAACCTACGGTTATGACACTGACAATATTAATCATAAATATTTTAAATGACTACAAAAATTGCAACAATCAGCTTTCCCGGAGCTTTCATGTTTCCTAAACTCTTGGACAACTTCATGGCTTTCATGTTTCCTAAACTCTTGGACAGCTTCATGGCTTTCATGTTTCCTAAACTCTTGGACAGCTTCATGGCTTCCATGTTTCCTAAACTCTTGAACAGCTTCATGGCTTCCATGTTTCCTAAACTCTTGGACAGCTTCATGGCTTTCATGTTTCCTAAACTCTTGGACAGCTTCAAAGCTTTCATGTTTCCTAAACTCTTGGACAGCTTCATGGCTTCCATGTTTCCTAAACTCTTGGACAGCTTCAAAGCTTTCATGTTTCCTAAACTCTTGGACAGCTTCAAAGCTTTCATGTTTCCTAAACTCTTGGACAGCTTCAAAGCTTTCATGTTTCCTAAACTCTTGGACAGCTTCATGGCTTTCATGTTTCCTAAACTCTTGGACAGCTTCAAAGCTTTAATGCCTGGCTTCAGTCCCTAGATAGTTTTTGTTGTTGATGTAATAACGATATTTTCACAAATTAATCTTACGCGCAGAACACTTGATTGCTTCCATTATTCTAAAAACAACAGGGATGATAAAAATGGAATAGATAACAAAAGAAAGCGAATGGATAAAAAAAGAGATTTTTGATACAACGAGTGATTAAAAAAAAACAAACCAGAAACTGATTTAATGAAAAGCATTGAGAATTAGATACGATGACAGACATTATACTCTCTATACCATCTGACACGGCACCTGATGATGTTTGTTTTGGGGGAATACGGGATCATTTACTTGACGGACAGAAGAAGAAAAGATGGATGGACTGACTAGGGCGGAAAGTGTTAGATGGGAGGAAATGCAAATACCAGAACAGTGCCCACGATAAATAGAGTACAGGAAATAGGGGAACTGAGACACTTTTGAACGCTGGGAAATTATTGAAAAGCTCTAAAGCAGACGTGAAAACGGAATATACATGGATCACAGTGCAGATTGGCAGGCGATGATTTAGGGCAAGCTTCAAAGATCCAAAATATAGTGCCAGGAAAAGGAAAAAAAAAAAAAAAGGAAAACTGTGGCCCAGGGAGTGAAATGTGAAATAAATAACGAATTGTTATTGTTATGGTTTGTGTAAAGCAGAGAATATGTGATTGTTGAGCGATTGGATAAACATAAAGTAGATGTTATTATAAGATGATTAGTGTCTAGAAGAAAAGGTGTTTAATACTGATTACTGGATATAGCAATCTTGATTAAATTCACAAACGCGGACTTACATCCCACCAGCAGAAAGGCAGACAGCCAAACAGATTAGATAAACAGTCAGAAGAAAGACATACAAACAGATTAGATAAACAGTCAGAAGAAAGACATACAAACAGGTTCAACAAACTAAGCAGAAAGGCAGACAGTCAAACAGATTAAAGAGACCAAACAGAAAGACAGACAGTCAACCAGATTAGACAAAACAGACACAACAGACGGGGCTAGACTGACAAAAAAGACGGACAGACAGGAGATGACAGGTTATACAGTTTATGAAAAGACTACCGATGTGTCGCGTTATTAAAACCTCTATGGCAGCAATCTACATGTTGTGGATTCAATTCCGCTACGGATATTTTCATGTAGACCCGTTTGAAGAAACAGCCTCCGAAGACGAAGTGTATCTGCATGCAGGGCGTGGCATACTAGGCTGCACCGCACAAAGGACTGCAGCAACTTGACTGAATTAAGCTGGTAATCTTTACCACAGCCGTCCTGGCCGAACCACGTATTTACTGATGGCGGGAGACACGCCGGCTCTGTTCCTTCGTTTCTGGAAAATTCTCCTTCCTCATTTTGAAATCCAGTTATGAAAGAAACATGAACGGAGGATGTGAAATTGTTTTCTTATTGTACACAAACTTTATGAAACTATACAAAGATGGAAAGACAACTTTTTGTATTACTGTCAGTTCAAGAAAACTCCACGAGTTTTTGCAGTAGAATTTATCGTTTATGTGTATTCTTTGGAAGCAGTTGATCAATAAGGCTCTCATTCCGTCTCATCTCACTCATACCCTCTCTCTTGCTTCATATTCCTTGCTGAGGGGAATTGGTGAGAGAGAGAGAGAGAGAGAGAGAGAGAGAGAGAGAGAGAGAGAAAGGGCGGGTGAGGGGTGCATTCAAAGAAGACTCTCGTTTCTTACAAATATCCGCCAGCCTCGAGGATGCTGGGAAGCTCTGGAAGAAAGGCGCCACCACGAGAGCTTATTGTCACGTGATCTGTAGAATCCTCGACATTTCTCTCGGAGATCACTTGACACTGCAAGGGGACGCAAACCCCGATAAATTATTTGAAAATGGCTTGCAGACTTCAGGAATGGCATGTTTCTTGGAGAGGGCGGGGGATAGATCAGGAAAGGGGGGAGAGGAGGAGAAGGAGTGAAAGAGAAGGACAAGAGGGTATCAGAATATTTATATATTTCTAGGATAGTGAGTATGAGAGAGGAGGGGGGAGGGAAAGAGAGATTTATATAATTCTAGCTTATCCAGAACATGGGGGGGGGGGGGGGGGGGGGGAGGGGGAGAAAGATTTGATTATCGATGTATTTTTTTGGAGAATAAGAGAGAGAGAGAGAGATTACCGGTGTATTTTTGTGGAGAATAAGAGAGAGAGAGAGATTACCGGTGTATTTTTGTGGAGAATAAGAGAGAGAGAGAAAGATTACCGATGTATTTTTGTGGAGAATAAGAGAGAGAGAGATAGAGAGAAAG